>OX457048.1:12589354-12769354 GCA_949752735.1 Lumbricus terrestris | reverse complement strand
GATCGTTTCACTTTAGCGTCCAAAATTATTAATGCCAATCGCGTCATTCAATAGTTGCTATCCGACTTCTATTTAGATGACCATTATTTTTATGAATCCTGCTCCGATTTAAGCAAGAATATTTTCATCAATCGAGCTCCAACTAGGCATGAATCAATCGAGCTCCAACTTATTTTTCATCATTCCAGCCTCCATTAGCCTATGCATAAATCCTTTCATCAATCCAGCTTCCATTTAAGTAAGTTTCTGCAAACATCCGGAACGGAACGCGTTGTTTTGAAAGACGCTAAGAACACGGAGCTGAAAACACGGAGTATATATTATAGGATGCTGCATTGAAATAATATCGGACGCTAAACGCCAACTTTACCAAATATTGATGACACATGGTACATGTACATAATAATATCTTTGACAATTTATCAGCTTGAATGAAATTGAATTCTTTGCGTAAATTGAAGCTGATTTGGTGGAAAATAATTCTTTCTGTATAATGGAAGCCAAATTGATTAAAATAAATGTTTGTTTCAACATACGCTGAATAATTATGTTTTTTGGTCTCGATAGAATTTGTCTTAATGGGAAGATTTTTTACAAATTTAAGATGGATTGATGAAAATGATTCTTGCTCAATAAGCATTTAAGTTGGACGAAAACCATTTCCCTTAAATGGAAGCTGGATTGAATAAGTTATAATGAACACTGCTTACTACTACTAATAATAATGATGATGATGATGATGATGAGGAGGATGACGACGACGACGACGATGATGATGATGATGATGATGATGATGATGATGATGATGATGATGATGATGATGATGATGATGATGATGACGATAATAACGGCAATTTATATGGCGCAGTAACACAGCCATGCCGTTACAAGGGCACCTGAATCAGGCATGACAATGAAGATATTAAGATAATTAAGCAATGCAAACTAAGACTCCACGAGGAAATTTGTATTTATGATCATAATATTGAGATTTGAAATACCGAAACTCTTCCTGAAAGTACTACATGCATAAACTATTAATTCGTATGATGATAAAAATCAGTCTGACCTCAGTGAAACTGATATTACCCACGGTTTGAATAGTAATTAAATAGTTTTAATGCCATAAAAGAGTCGCTTAATTATGTGTTCTTGTTCTTCGTCTTAATAGATGCGGGAAGTTCTTTTAACAAATTTATGCATGATGACAAAAAGCTTCATGTTTAGTGTGGTCATTCGAGAAAGCCTTGCATCTATTTAATCTTCATCAAAGGCAAAGTAAAAGCTGGAGTTATCAGTTCACATTGATACAGAACGAGAACAAAAGAGTACTTATGCTTTCTGCAGAAATTGATGCCTTCCAAAAATATACGAGAAACTATTCTGCTGAGAAACCATGCAAATGTCAGTTATGTCAAAATCATTTACGCAAGGTACTGATCAGAAAAGTCACATGATTTCGCATACTGGAGAGAAACCATGCAAATGTCCGTTATGTCCGAAATCATTTGCATGTGATGGCAATCTGAAAAGTCATTTGAAAACCCATACTGGAAAGAAACCATGTAAATGTCAATTATGCCAAAACTCATTTACTGAAGGTGGTAGTCTGAAAAGACACATGAGAACCAACATTGGAGAGAAACCCTACAAATGTCGGTTATGTCAGAAATCATTTACTGGAGCTGGTTGTCTGAATAGGCACATGAAAACCCATTCTGGAGTGAAACTACACAAATGTCAGTTATGTCATAAATCATTTACCCAAGGTGGTCATCTGCAAAGACACATGAGAACCCATACTGGAGATAAACCAAACAAATGTCAGTTATGTCATAAATCATTTACCCAAGGTGGTCATCTGCAAAGACACGTGAAAATTCATAATGGAGAGAAACCACATAATTGCCAGTTATGTCAGAAGTCATTTACTGAAGCTGCTGTTCTGAAAAAACACACAAGAACCCATACTGGAGAGAAACCATACAAATGTCAATTTTGCCATAAATTATTCACCCATGGTAGTAATCTAAGAAGTCACATGAAAACACATTCTGGAGAGAAACCATCCAAATGTCAGTTTTGTCATAAATCATTTGCCTATGGTAGTAATCTGAAATGTCACTTGAGAACCCATACTGGAGAGAAACCATATCAATGTCAGTTATGTCAGAAATCATTTATCCAAGGTTGTCATCTGCAAAGACACATGAAGACCCACACTGGAGAGAAACCATACAAATGTCAGTTGTGTCCGAAATCATTCGCGCATTTTAGTGGTCAGCAAAGCCACATGAGGATCCATACTGGAGAGAAACCATGGATATGTCAGCTATGTCAGAAATTATTTACTCAATGCGGTTCTCTGCGTGTGCATTTAAAATCCCATACTGGAGAGAAACCATACATATGTTGGTTATGTCAGAAATCATTTCCTGAAGCTGGAACTCTGAGAAGGCACGTGAAAAGTCATTCTGGAGAGAAACTATACAAATGTCAGTTTTGTCAGAAATCATTTACCCATGATAGTAATCTGAAAATTCACTTGAAAACCCATACTGGAGACAAACTATATAGATGTACGTTATGTCGGAAATCATTTGCCGAATTTGGTAATTTGCAAAGACACATGAGAACCCATACTGGAGAGAAACCATATAAATGTCAGTCATGTCCGAAATCATTTGCCTGTGATGGTAGTAATCAAAAAAGTCACATCAATACCCATTCTGGAGAGAAACTCTACAAATGTTAGTTTTGTCAGAAATCATTTACTCATGGTAGTAATCTGAAAAGTCTCTTGAAAACCCATACTGGAGAGACACCATATAAATGTATGTCATGTCAGAAATTATTTGATCAATGCGGTCATCTGCATGCACATTTGAAATTCCATGCTGGCCAGAAGCCAAACATGTGTAAGCTATATCAGAAAGTATTTAGTCGTTATGAAGATCTGAACAATCAGATAGCCCACTGAAGAAACCCCATACATACTTACATAAACATGTGGGGTTTGTAGTTTACTTAGAAATCTAAAGCAATATGTGTGAATGAAAAGCAACACACTTCCAGCAAATCTTTTCATATGGGCAGTTCTATAACTAATCAGCTCATCAGTAAGTTCCATGGATGAATACAGCCACATGACGATAAACAGGATAATGTGTCGAAATGCTGATCTATTAAAAGTTTATGTTCCATTTATAAACCTTAATTTGTGCTGACATCTTTTATGTGCAGTACCACAAGAATGTTTGTCAAGTAATGTTCGTTAGGATTGCAATTAAATAAAAAGTTCACTTCAAAAACGTTGTCCTGAAGCTGGATAAAGACATTTTTTAGATAGAAGCTGGAGTCATAACCAAATTTGAGCAATAGAAGATGCATTAATGGTTTCTACATTTAATAGAAGCAGGATCCATAAAAATGACTCTTGATAAATGGAAGCTGGATCGATCTTTTTCTAACTGAAGTGGAAGCTGGATGCATCATGAAATACATGAATGAAAAGAATCAATTCAGCCTTCTTTTCTCAAGCATTTTTTCGCCAATCCTGCTTCTATTTCTCAAGCTTTTTCTTCAACTCTATTTCGGCTGCAAAAACCGATCCATCTCCCTTTCCGAAGCGCTATTTTCGTTAATCATGCTTCTATTTCACCTATAAAGATCCTTCATTTGCTTGAATATGTCGCGTTGATAGAACTGATTTCGTGAACGTATAAACCCGTATTATCTATGGACCAACGTTCGATCGTATGAACGGTTCCACGACAACTGGTCTACCGACAACTCGTCTACCGACAACTCGTCTCCGGACAATAATTGTGTCGAAATAGATCAGCATTTCGACCAGTTGTCGTTAGACCAATTATTGGTCTAACGACAACTGGTCTACAGACGAATAGTATCGATGAAATAGAAGCTGGATTTATGAAAATGGTTTCTTAGCTTAAATGGAAGCTGGATCGATGATTTTATTCATGTATTTCGACATGCATCCAGCTTCTACTTCAGATCTAAAAATACCTTCATCCAGCTTCTATTTCTCACCCGTTATTTTCGTCAATCCAGCTACTATTTCAGATATAAAACAATACCCTTATCCAGCTTCCATTACTTAAGCGTTTTTCATCAATCCAGCTTCTATTTCAGATCAAGAAATACTTTCATCCAGCTTTTGTTTCTCATATGTTATTTTCGTCAATCCAGCTTCTATTTCACCTGTAAAAGAGCCATCATCCAGATTTAATTTCTCTTGCGTTTTTTCATCAATCCAACCTCCATTTCACCTGTAAAAACTTTCATCCAGCTTCCATTTCTCAAGCGCTGGATCAGTTGTCTGTAGACCAGTTGTCGTAAACGAATTGTCCGGAGACCACTTGTCGTTAGACGAGTTGTCGGTAGACGAGTTGTCGTGACACCCGTATGAACACATAATATTATTTCGGAGACGCTTGGCGAGATCGACGGATTATAACGACAGAGGAGCTCAGTTTATCTGTCACACAAATACAGTTACAGATGCAGTTATATTATTGAGAAACTATATTATTATAATGATTATAATCAGAATATGAGTCAGTTAGCGATCGAAGAAATAGACTGTTAAGAAATGTTGCTAAATGATTGATTGGCCTACTACAGTGTTTTTATTACACACCTCTGAAACGTTTCCCTAGTAGGCTAGAATAGCGCTAAACGCATTGCTAAACTGGTAAGGTTCAGATTTGTATGAGTAGGGTCAGTGCATAGAACTCCGCCACTGGTTGCACTCTGCTAGTGCCAGTCCCAAGACTAGATAAAGGAGGAGGGCGTCGCGAATGGTCTTTGTTGCAACACAGTGAGGTTAAAATGCGACTAGGCCCTACTGCTACTAATGTGCATAGGGCGTAAAATCCCCAAAAACTTTTTTCGAGGGCAACTGCCTCTGTTGTCATAAGTCTCGTCGAATCTGGATCCACCGCCACAAGCTAATGATAAGAAACGAAAATGTATCATCCATGGAAGGATGAAAATCTGAATTGTGGAAGAGGAGGAGGAGGAGGACAAGGAGGAGGAGGCAGCAGTCACCTTCGCTATATGCACCAGCGTCGTAAAACAGAAACTACGAAAAAATATCTTTCGATAGTAGTCTACTAGTTCGCTTGAAGAGACCAGGCATTTGAGAAATATTGTTTTTACTTTTCTGGCGATAATTACAAATTTTACTTTATAGTAATTATTGTTGATGTTTAAGACCGGTGTTTACAATTAAATTATTTTTTTTAGATATTTGAATATTTTATTTATTTCTTTTAAAACCAAAGTTAAAGAAATGAAATAACTATTATGTATTAATGTAGCCTAAGCCAAATTCATTCATTCATTCATTCATTTCGATAATTTATATAGCGCCTCTTTAAGAAACCTACTCAGAGGCGCTCCCAGCCCAGTCACCGCTAAAAATAGGATTTGAGTGACTTATGAAAAACAAGCGAGCGAATTTAGCCTAGGATAGAGTCGCAAGGTTAGTGGAAGGCCATTTCCGATAGCGGGACCCACAGTAGAAAAGGCTCGGTTCTAGGTCCTCGAAGAAATTCAGTCTTCAACCTGTCTAACGATAGCTACACATCGTAGCGTGAATGAAAGAAATTACAGATATTTTTCTGACGTTGATAGCTCAAATTTGCCCCGCGCTTCAGGTAATCTAGAAAAAGATAACGCCAATGAAGAAAGATGCTTTGAATCCAACTTTCAGTCATTGGCGAGAAGACTGTCTCAATTGGCATCACTTCTTCTCTAATTACCAGAACAGCGGCATTTGCAGTTTAACGTCACTGTGCGGTAACAAAGACCATTAGCGACGCCCTTCTCCTTTATCCAGGCTTGGGACTGACACTGGCAGAGTGCGACCAGTGGCGGAGTTACCAGAACAGCCGTAGTTGCAGTTTAACGTCACTGTGCGGTAACAAAGCCCATTAGCGACGCCCTTCTCCTTTATCCAGGCTTGGGACTGACACTGGCAGAGTGCGACCAGTGGCGGAGTTACCAGAACAGCCGTAGTTGCAGTTTAACGTCACTGTGTGGTTACAAAGACCATTAGCGACGCCCTCCTCCTTTATCCAGGCTTGGGACTGACACTGGCAGAGTGCAACCTGTAGCGGAGTTACCAGAACAGTAAGTTTGAACAAGGAGGAATATCGGAGAACGATCTCTACACAAAGGTGTCCAGCGTCAGCACAGTTGAATCTATAGGTTGAACCAAACACCAGAAGAGAGACTGGTGACAAATTCATAAAAGCTACGATACTAGTGGGAAAACAGCCGATGATTATTTTTCCAGTCTCAGGATACGTGTCTATACTCGGATTGACCTCCGACCGTCCATTGGATGTTCACTCAGTTTCGAAGAATTCTGTTTATTAGTTTGAAGAGTTGTCGCTGTGTGTCTATTTATATACACGAACAACTGCATGTAAAAGGTATCGTAAACGAACACTGCATTGATCATTGTCTAGCGACATATAGGCTGGTCGCGCTATATGTATGTTTCCACTAGATTCTATAATAATAAAAATAATAATTTCCCTTTACTCAGTCCGGTTGACAAGCCGCAACCGGTTACAGTGTACAATTATGTATTAATTTTGATACAATTTACTGGAGGAGTAGTAGTTGCAGTTTAACGTCACTGTGTGGTAACAAAGACCATTAGCGACGCCCTCCTCCTTTATCCAGGCTTGGGACTGGCACTGCCAGAGTGCGACCGGTGGCAAAATTTATTCATTTAAGATTTATACAGAAATGCGCTCTAAACTCTGTACATGCTCCAAGTCAAATGAAGTCAATAGACACATGCGAAGATAATTGCATTTACATAAAGTCGTCCTTGTCCACTCCGGATCAGGGGCGGATCCAGGAGGTCCAATCCGGCCATGGCCCCCCCATTTCAAATCACCATGGGACGTGCCTTCCCATCCATGGTGGCCCAAAAAAAATTTCAGGGTGTCAGTCATGCACAGGAGAATTAATGTATAAATGTAATTAAAATCTATAATAAAAATAATGTATAAATGTAATTAAAATCTAATCTAAGTCTCTCACGCAATTGCATTGTCTTAATATAAAGCATCGAAATGAAACAATCTTTCAACAGTATCCAACTATGATTTATGGCATGCAATGTATGTTATTCGTGTATATATTCGTAGTAAATTGAAAAAACATTAACATAAATAAACACAATTATAACTAAGTACAACTAACTATTAAATACAAATCAAGTTAACACTAACAACAGTGTTTGGGATGTAATTTATTTTTTGCAGATGCCAAAAAATTTCAGAACGAAACATGTTAAGTTTTGAGTTTAGTCTATATGTGCAAGAAAATGCGGTGAATGATAACACATGTTTACTCCTTGTTTTTATTTATATCTTACTATACATCATTCAGAAGTGGGAAGTATTTTATTTATTCTAGTTTTAAAAAGTCAGAAGTTTTTTAGAAGGAAAATTGAACACCTTTTTGAAGATTTCGGACGGTTCACTAAAACTTCATAAGTTTTTTGGGATGCGAAACCTTTTTTGAAAATTTCGCACGGAAGACTAAAAAGTCATCACTCTTTTAAGACGAAAAATTAAACACCTTTTTTAAGATTTCGCACGGATGACTACAAAAGTCATCAGTTTTTGGGATACGAAATTGAACACCTTTTTTTGAAAATTTCGCACGGAAGACTAAAAAGTCATCACTCTTTTTTGACGAAAAATTAAACACCTTTTTTAAGATTTCGCACGGATGACTACAAAAGTCATCAGTTTTTTGGGATGCTAAATTGAACACCTTTTTTTGAAAATTTCGCTAGGAAGACTAAAAAGTCATCACTCTTTTTAGACGAAAAATTAAACACCTCTTTTAAGTAGAGTGGATCCGATTTGACCAGGGTCTATGGCAACAGAGGCCGTTACCCCAGACAGAAATTTGCTCGGCATATTACAGCACTTAGGAGCAAGATTCTTGAATCAATCACCTTTTTTAAGATTTCGCACGCATGACTACAAAAAGTCATCAGTTTTTTGGGATGGTAAATTGAACACCTTTTTTGAAAATTTCGCACGGAAGACTAAAAAGTCATCACTCTTTTTAGACGAAAAATTAAACACCTTTTTTAATATTTCGCAGGGATGACTACAAAAGTCATCGTTTTTTGGGATGCGAAATTAAATACCTTTTTTGAAAATTTCGCACGGAAGAATAAAAAGTCATCACTCTTTTTAGACGAAAAATTAAACACTTCTTTAATCTTTCGCAGGGATGACCAAAAAATGTCATCAGTTTTTTGGGAAGGAAAATTGAACACTCTTTTTGAAGATTTTCGGCGGATTACTTAAAAAAGAACATCTAGTGGATGGATGGATCCGGTTTGACCAGGGTCTATGACAACAGAGGTCGTTACCCTGAACAAAAATTTGTTCGGCGTATTACAGCACTCGAGAGCAAGGTACTAACATCTAGTTTTCGGGAAAGAAGTTTTTAAGTAAAGTCTATATTTATTGAGCCCTTATGGCACTCTTATAAGCACTGAAAAGTACAGCTATTTTGTTAAGATAACAGCTTAAAATGCTACCATTGCAATGTGAAAATTCAAAAAGTTTCTGGTGGGGAGGGGCATATCCCCTCCCCACACCCCTCCCCTACCACTCTCGGCGCTGCGCGCCTCATGATTGTCTTCAGACGGTCAATTATCTACCCCTCCGGAAACCTCAATCCCCCAGAGGTGGGGCTAAATTAAACTCTGGTTTCGGCCAAAAACGACTAAAAAAGTTAAATTTTTCGACCCAAGCCCAAAACATTTCCCCCCCTTCGAAACGTTCTAGATCCGCCACTGCTCCGGATAGAAGGGCAAATCATTGCGAGGTTGCCGTTCATCGTGAAAACATGTGTGGGAACACTTCCGGATACAGATCAGTGTAAAACGTAGAGCTGCAACTACAACACTGGTATCTTATATATATTTTAGTAAAAAAGTACTGCAATTAAATCACCGGTATCGTAAACGCAACGAATATAAAAATTATGTAGCGCAGACCTTCATCATCTAAAAGGATGTCATTCTCTTCAGCATTTTCAATCGCCATCGATTGATGCTAATCTGACATAACAGAGTAATTGCGTGAAAATTGTCATCCCATTGTCATCTTCTGGTCATCCATTAGAATGAGTGATCGCCATCTAAATGACGAAAACCGGTTTCTCTATTATGAACTAGTCACCGTTGCTCCTCCATCTTCTAACCTCGAGTGCTTGATAAATGCAGCTTTAATAAATGTAAACTCCATGTAGATAGGTTAATATAGAGACTATCAGCTTGTTTAGCCTGACGGCGTGACTAATTAAGCAACAGAACATTATTATAATAGTGTTCACCAAGACACCTTTAAGACGCATTTAGTGAACGCTATAAATTAATCTAAACATTCGTCGAAGCATTCACCGAATGCCTTAAAGTTTAAACGATCATTATAAGTATAGGTCTACGCCTCCGCAACAACGCTTCATAAATACAGGGAAGGCAAAGTGTGAAAAGTGCGGCTAATCATCCTTCATACGACGCCATTAAGCTTTGGCCGAATTATGGCACTTTTTGTTGGAACTGGTATCTGAAGCACATCTTTTCGCTGTCCCAAAAACTACCTTCTTTTCCATGGTCTTCCGCACAGGTTTCTTTTAAAAATGCGGAGAGCTCGGTTTAAATCCTCCTCCTCGCAGCTAAGTAAATTTCTAGAGCACAATAATTATCGCTCTCTATAATTCCTAAGAGTTATTTATCTTCGCGCCTGGTGAATGCAGCGTCATTACATTGAATCGCCATCTACCGAATGACGTGTATCTAATTATTATGTAAGGCAAACAGTGGCATCGAATTTATTTAGCCTCAAGATATCGCTAATAAAGAGATCATAGTGCGCTAATCTTATACACCTTTTAAATGTATTCAAAAGAAATTATAATAATGCAAATTCTTTGGCGGTCACTTAAGTCAAGCATTTTTTGAATGACAATTATTGAGTGATCATTTTTAATTAAAGAACTGCCAAATGCTTCCAAACGTCGACGGCATTTAATTTAGTTTTGTAGTCATAAGCCGCCTTACATAAATCGATGCAAACAGATGGATGCATCCGCAACATGTTGACCACCTTAAGTTAGTCCTCACACGTGCTGCTGGCATCGCATCGGGCGACACATCTCCTCTACACCACTCTCTCCTCCGCAATCCTCTCAGCCTTCTCCCACGTCATTCCACCGTCGTCCAGATCAAGTCTTTCTTGGCCTTCCACGTTTTCTCTTGCATCCGTCGGAATCCAGTTCAGTGTCTGTTTTGGAATTCTTTCATTGTTCGATCCGTGTACATGACCCAGCCAGCGCATACGCGATCTCTTCAGCAACATATCATCCGTTTTCTTCATAGACGATCTTTTTAGATCTTCACTTTTTTAATCTACTCTCACCAAGTGACCTTATCTGCCGTTTATGATGCACCGCCTCTAACCACTTCACATTAGCTTTAGCCATAGTCATGTCTCCGACCCATAAATGATAATATTATGTTGACAGAACCAAAGTTTTGTAGAACATAGTCTTTGTTGTTGACCACAACCGGAGAATATCTCTCTGTGTTCGGGTAGTGCCAGACCAAAGCATTAATAATAGAGGATCGTTTTAGTCTGTGATGCAACGTTGCCAAAAAACCAGTTTTAATGTATGTACATGTAGGTATGTGCACTTGTTGTATCACCCCTTCAAGGTTAAAACTCAGAAGCGCTCCCGACTACAGCGCGGACACTAAATCAGAGTTTCACGCCGAAGCGCCAGATCAATTGCGAAAGCAGGACTTGCTCAAGTTCCAAACGCGGCGGTTTGAGTTGGATTCGAATCTGGAACCCTCCGACTCAAAAGTACCCCACTGCCACCACTACAATACCACCGCACCCCACAAACCATGGGACAGTGAATCAAGAACGGTCAATGTAATAACATTTTAACTGTCTTTTAAGAAAATTTACCCGTTCTAGCTTCCTTCCTACCGATTTTCATAGTTTTGACGAACTCTGTTCTAGATCTGACTCTGCTATTTTCCGCTCTATCCTCTTAATTAAATCCTTAAAAATTGTCACATTCTTCACGACCTCCTCCCTCCCGGTAAGGTCACAACATACAATACTCGACCAAGGCCACATAATCTAATCCTTCCTAGAGTTGATTCTTTTGCCAGAAGAAGTTTTATTATGCAAATGTTGTATAACTTTGCATAAATGTTTTCTATCATTTATTTCCTCTGTAAACTACTGTGCGTTTGCTGGCTGTCTATTAAAGAATATTCTTACTTTACTTGCTTACTTACTTTTTTATAGACACAAGATATCTTTTAACTAGTATGATACAGTGATCAAAGTAGACACCTTTTTTAGATGTAAACACGGTGCTGTATATAATGAATAATTTCACATAGAAGTGAAGCCGATCAGCAATCTTGTTAGCGACAACGGTCATGTGCGACCATGGAATGTTGATAAACGACAAGAATAATATATTACTGCAAACCAATGGATGGTGCCAGATGATTATTCTATCAAATTCATCTAGCGCATTTTCACAACTGCACGATTGGATAAACTGTTTGAAAGAGTTAAAGTCTTAGTTCAGCAGGATATGACGCAGGTTGACATGCAGATAGAGTAAGAGAGTTAGCGGAGCGGGCAAATAGATATAAAGGTTCGCAAACATTTGAAAAGAATCAGATCTCACATCAGTTCGCCCAAAATTAATCACACCGAAACTAGATAATCGTCTGTCAACGGCGCCATAAATATCGCGACATTAATAACAACAAAATATGGTAGCCAGCTCTTCCAGTTTAAAAAAAATTAGATTAGTATTAGTTCGACTTTTTAAAAGCCGATTCTAGACTGACCTAGCCTATCTTTAATTTGACGCATTAACTTCTCCATTAAGTGTAAATAAATTACCAAAAGCTGGTGGAATTATATGCATACAAAGTCAGTTCATTATTTTATGCTGGACCGCCAAGTATTTGGTTGTTTGTAGATTAGCGATATTTATATATGTTGCGTATATAACATGCTAAAGGTATGTCAGACGAGCATATGTTAATTATTAAAAATAGCATCATAATTACGATATAATATTATTATAATATGATATATTATAATATTATACACCTTTATCATGTACTATCCTGACAATACAAATTCTGCATAAGCGCAACGAACAATCGATAAATGTTTGGATAAAAACTATCAATGTTGAAAATTGCCTACAAATAGGAAATTATGAGAAATGATAAAAATTGATGATTATCTAACTAAGTGTATATACACAGAATGCACACTTCTAAACGAAATTTGTGCGGTGAGAAAAAATAAAACCAAATAAGAGGTCAGGAATTTAGCAAAGACGATGAGAAGGTAAACTACATCTATTAATTTTACCCGCTCGCAGATTGCAACCATGCAGGCAGCGCCGCGGCTTCTGTAAAGATAGTAAACGTGGAAAGGAATTATCAAACTCTGTCAGCAACATAATCGTACAGCAGGCTGTCTGTTGAGTAAGTTGTTAAGATTGACGCCAATTAAAATAAATGCCTAACTGTGCAATGTAACCGGTTGCGGTCTGTCATCCAGATTGTTCAATAAACGAAAATTATTTACAGTAATTACAAAGATTTCGTTAAACAATGGATAAAACAGTTATTGCCTTAAACACCTTTAAGACACATCTTAACGAAGTTATATATACCCCGCAATTCCATTCATTATCAGTGCATCGATCTTTGCACCGTTCATGAGTAAGGCCAATGACATTACAATAACATTAATTGACATTAGAATCAAATGAATTGAAAGTGCCGTAATAGAGTGATTTCTTTCTGTACCATATTCTCACCAACAAAGTCAAAGTAGAATTCAAAACATCTCATCGTTGTAGTCGGTTGTCGACAAGAGTTGACATGATCAGGTATGAGTTGTAACATACACCGTGAGGCATAAAAATGAAACTACTTGAAAAATCGTGATTATTTTAACAATATTTAAACAATGTCAATGAAATTCAGGAAATCTATAGCTAGATAGCAGGCAATGTAAAATTACAGTTTGTACTCAAACTGTCCGCCTTTAGCTTCTACGCATGTGCGAAGTCGCTTGCGCCATTCACGCACCACCGAGTAAATAATTTGCTGGTCAAGATCGGTCTAAGCTTGCATGATTCGCTTCGACGAGAAGGAGAAGAAATAGGAGAAAGAGGAGGAAGATGAAGAGGAGAAGGAGAAAGAGGAGGAGGAGGAGGAGGAGGAGGAGGAGGAGGAGGAGGAGGAGGAGGAAGAAGAATGGTTAAGAGGAGGAATAGGAGTATGAGGAGTATGAGGAGGAGGAGGAGGAGGAGGAGGCTCCTGTCTCGTGCAATTTTCGTATCATATAATTCAATATATATTTTTTTCTGTTAGGAGACACTTTAATCATTTGAAAGGAATCAAATCTCACATCAGTTCGCACAAATCAGACCTAAACGCAATCATCGCCTGTCAACGGCGCCATGATTATGTCTTGGGTCGGGACCGCCACTGAATCTCTGAGCGGCGCTATATAAATGTTCAATTACAATTACAATTTTTACAATAACGACAAAATATGAGCTTTTCAGACAATATTTTAAAATGTATATTAGTAAGCTTATTAGTTCTACTGTTTAAAAGCTGATTCTACATGTGACCAGTGATTCCGTTAAGGTCTGAATTCTTGGAGTCATGGACGCATGACATAAAAAAATTGGAGTCCACACCAAATGGATAAGAGTCATGGACTCCACACCCATCCAGTTTTGGAGTCCCATCGGGCTATAGTAGACCAAATGTAAAAAATTCCGAACTTCTTATATTACAGGCAACAAAGGGGCCCAACCATTAGGTCTATTATTACGTAGCCTACGCAAATATTCGTATTTTTTACCCTCTCATTCAGTTGCAACTATACTAGTAGGCTACATTTTGCGAACAGCCACATGCGTACGTAAAAATTAGCTCTAACCCTCCTCCGTTTACAAAAGTTCATTTAGGCTATATTATATAGCATTCTACCGTTGGCTATTTTATGTGTGTCAAAATCTGAAGTTACTGTTGTCGATACCAATACAGAAAATACCAAGTGATAAACTCATAAATTACAGCCAGCTTCTCCAGAGGTAGGCTGAATTGGAATGAAATATAGACCTGTATCGTGGAATTGTGAAAGGTCAAGTAGGCCATAGGCCTATAAGCCAACGATAAGTCGAAGTTTTTAGTGTTTAAAATTTGAGAACAAATTAACAGCCATTTAGAAGCAAAAGCTGGTGTTAGAGCACAGTCATATTGCATTAATATTGACTGGAGAGCGCCTCTAAGAGGGCTTCTTGTAGAGGCGTTATGTAACTAATTGAAATGAATGAATGAAGGCAGAGCCTGAGAGAGCTAAAATGCGAATGTCGTTAGCAATGACATCATTTAAAAAATAAATAGGGAAACTTTAGGACACCATAGCCTATAGTACCAATCTTCCCGACGATAATAAATTTTATACTTTCCAAGAAAAAATATTTTAGCATTGTTGTATAGGCTACTTCTTTTAATTTTCTTGATTTTATGTTCTATCAGACGACGATCATTACTTTTAAGCCAGCTCATGGGAACGGTTGAACGCTATAATATTGCAGACATGTCCATGGTTTAGGTCTAGACCTGCATTTAGGTTATATACGTCAGTCACATGCAAAGAAATGAAATATTCATAAATGGGTCATTGCATAAATTATTCCCCACTAACCAGACAGTTAATACGCAATGCACATAAACTGAGAGTTACACATAATATTATAGGCCGTACGGACCCCATGGTATTTCTTATTGGACGCATCGTTAATTTATTTGTGCGTCCATCCAGAACTTCAGTGCGTCCATGGACGAACCGCCTTTATTTTTGTGCGTCCGGCGTCAAATTTTGTGCGTCCGGGACGCACGGACACGCGTTAACGGAATCACTGATGTAGACTGATCTATCTTTAATTTGACTCATTAACTTCTTCATTAAGTATAAATAAATAATTATTGCAAAGCTGATGGAATTATTTGCATGCAAAGTCATTTCATTATTTTATGCTGGACCACCATGTATACATGTAGCTTGGCGATACTAGTCATCTTTCAAAGTCCATTACGTTATTACTATTCGTTTGAATTGTGTGAATCTCACCGGTGTAAAAGGGATGTGGTAACTAATGACGCGGTGGCAAAAGCAAGACGCTTAGTGTCGCTCTCTTCCTTTATTCCGACCCTTGTCTGTCAACCAACGCATGTTTTTTTCGGTTGCTTTTATCTCCAGCCATTTGCTGCCAGAGAGCGTGATTCTTTGCCGTCAGAGGACTCACTATGGATTATAACGCATTTGCTGAATTTATAGGCTGCGCATCATAACATGCTAAAGTTATTTAAGACGATCATATGTAATATAATATTATAGTATACTATAATAAGTATGATATGATATAATGTAATATTAGACACCTTCATTAGGAACTATCACAACTGTATTAATATATTTTTTAAGCGCAACGAACAATAATTGATAGTCTGGTATTTTTAGTATGCTCGTTTAATTTAAAATCAGACAATTCCCGGTGACACACCGCACCCGGTTACATGTTAAAAATGTAAAGTAAAACACAGAAATAATAATAAAATATAGTAATAATAAAGTTTAAAAAATAAAGTAGCGGCAGCCATAAACAGGCGCCAATCTGTCTGGTTGTTGATGTTAATGTTAGAGGAAAAGGTTTCTTGAGTAGCCATTGTGTCCTGCTAAAGATGTACTCGGAGGGATAAATGCCGATGTTATACTCCTGCAAAGATGATCGTAGTGAAAGATGATGAATATTGTAATATGCGCATAGTATAGTGACTATAGTCCAATGCTGCAGCCCTACAGCGAAACTCTTGGATGGCGCGATTGACGCGGTTGTTCATTGTAAACACAAAAGCGACAGCCATTCTGTGAAGATCGTTGATGTTGAAATCGTCCAAAACGCGCAAATAACTCACGGCTTCATCGGGATGCATCAAAGAAACAGAGAGTGGCGCCGGACACCTACGGGCATTCAGCCCAAGGATTTCGATGACGATGATGATGAAACATTGATATCACCCAAATAAACCACCTCCAAGCAATGCAGAATGACATTGCCTGTGCTATCACCAAAACCCCAAACAGCACCACATCACTACTGTCCAGAAATCACTTCCATGATCAAAATGCCTGAATGCATAGAGTAGGCTACAAAGGATTCATTTATTATACACTCCATTCATCGCAGCCGTTCTACATTCGTCAGTTGTTCACCATCCAGCTATTTCATTCAACACGCACCTCATCCTCCATTACACTGCTTCGCCCTTTCATCGCTTCACCACTAAAATTCCGCCAGCACTGCGACAAACGTCTGACCAACCATACGAACTCACCAAAACTCTTCCTCTCACTGTCTCCCCATAAGTCCTTCACTCGAAACTGAAAACATTACTTTTTCACAGATCAGATAGGTCTATCCTGATTCTTCCGCTTCCTCAAATTCCATCATCATTTCAACTTAAAGCATGACCCACCCTAGCCGTCTGTCTAACTCTTTGCCTGGCACTCCAGATCTTAGCTCCTGGGCCCTGCCATTTCGGTTTTGATGTGATTGAGTGCCTGTGAATAAGGTGGTTCCCGCGACTTGGCTTTTGTGGGCGCTGTAGAAGCTCAGAGTCTATTAATACTATTAACACGCTTTACAAGGATATCACCATCGACCATATCGTAGCTGACAAACACACTGGCGGTCATTGGCTGAAGATAAAGCAAACGGAAAACATGTTGTGGTGTCAGGAGCAAAGGCCGGAATAAAGGAAGAGGGCAACACTAATCGTCTTGCTTATGCCACCTCGCCGTTAGATACGATTTCCTTAAGCCGCAGAGATTTCCACAATTCAAACGAAAGGCTACTAGCTGAAAGATTGTGACAGTTGTATGGTGTCGATGAGCAATTATACAGGGTGGGACAAAAACGGTGGGTGGCCTCACAAAAAAGTGATAAAACTTTTGCTCTGTTTGGAATATTGGGATGAAATTTGCTCTGTTTGGAACATTGGGATGAAATTTGGCCATCATGTGAATATATGAATTGTCTATAAGCCTGTTAAATTTCATTTTGGTCAAGATATTGGCAAAAATCCTCGGTGTTATTTGCCCACCCTGTATATAATGCAATGCGACACAACAATAAATAAATTTCTTGTGTTTGATCCCAGGCTTCGGCAACAGCTAAACAATCGAGCGGTTAGGTTCTGAATTTCTCTGTTAATGCTCTGACATAAAATTGTCTGCTTAACTTGCGTCTCATACAGTTTCAATGCTTTAAAAAAAGTATTGATCGAACGATTGATCGGTTGATTGATTGATTGATTGATTGGAAACAACGACAAAAGGAACTTAAAACAATTCTGGCCTTAGACACCATCATCGAGTTTTCTAAGCAAGGTATATATAGCTGCGGTATATGCGCAAACTTGATAGATTATCAAAAATGGTTCGTGCTAAGGCAAATTTTAGTCATTCACTATGTTGATTTTGCAAAGATTTCGTCATAGCCACCTCACATCGTCAACTCAATACATTAGTTGGTGTCCCTAGACAGCGTTTTTTTTTTTTTTATCTTTTTGGGCCTCCCCTTTTTGTAATCAATGTACAAGATGTGTAAACCTGTCAAGTATACTTAGGTTGCAAAAAATTTGATTGATCGAATATTTGCCCCAGTGTGATAGGTCAACCTTAAAATCTTTCTCTGTCATGGCATGCAGAAAGAACTTCGTCACTGGTTGCACTCTGCCAGTGCCAGTCCCAGGCCTGGATAAAGGAGGAGGGCGTCGCTGATGGTCTTTGTTGCCAGACAGTGACGTTAAACTGCAAATGCCTCCACCACCATATGTAGAAAATTATAAACTAATACAGTGCTGCTTTAGACACCTTTGACGCTGATTACTAGGAATGTATAAATTGAGAAAATGCGCTTCATGTGTAGAGTGAATCCGGTCAATTTGTAAGTTAACCCCCCACTAGTCTTATCGTCCCCTCCGTTTCTCCCACAGTTCGACCTTCATGACCGAACACGTTCATGGAGTTCCTTGACTAAATTAGTCAAGGAACTCCATGAAGGTGACTAATTTAGTGGCAACCATCCTTTCCAACACAAAATAACACGCAACGAAATTTCTGTCCAGTGTAACGGCCTCTGTTGTCATAGACCCTGGTCAAATCGGATCCATCCATAACACGCAACGATAAATAACTAAATGACTGATCAAACACCTTTAATAAGATATTCTGCAAGACTATAAATGAGGCAAACGCTATAAATATATCCGTTTTGTAACGTTCATCAGTAATAGAACAATGTATAAGCTTAACGTTATTAATGGTCACTATTGTTAGTTGTGATTGATAAAGTGAAACAGTCTTACCAGTACCATTGTTTTGAATAATGTTCCTGGAAATAGATTAATAACTGGCTTGTTTGCAAAGTGAAGTGTATTTGAATTATAATTTTTTTTAGCTGGTTTGATTAATTTTAGTATTGAACAAAGATAAACTTAATGTTTAATCAGATTTATAATTTCATTGGATCGTGTTTATTGTTTTTTTGTGGTTTTTTTAGTGTGGGGTTGTTTGTTTTTTTCCCCAAATAATTATGTAACAGATGAAACAGACATTTAAAATTTTGCTCTTGCTATTAATGTTCAATGTTTATGTCTCTAAATGATGGATGAATACTTTGATTTTTTTAATTTTAATTTTAATGTTGAATATCTATTCTGCCAATATTTTCATTGTTGGTCAATGCATGTTCACAATTGCTTGTAAACATGCGATAAATGTTTTGATGTTAATCTAATTAAGTAACGTAGATGTTGTATTATGTGAACATCATGAAATGTGCAAATGTATAATAAGATTGCCATCAAACTTCTGAAAAAGGAAACGAAAACAGAGAGAAAAAGGACAAAAACTGCTGAACAGTTGAACAAAAGTGAATGGACATACGTTAAAATCTTTAAAGACGTCAACAGCCTTTGTAGCTATAAGATGTCGTTAAACTGCTGATTAATAATAACAGTTCACCAGTAACTGTTGTAGGTCTATCGGCTCCAGGCGGCTACACGGTGTCACTAAAACGGGTTAATTTAATTTTACCGTCTGGTGCTAGTCTGAAAGCGACAACATGGGATAAGAGTGACGTTATTTAGACTTGCTATAACACAAGATCATTGAATAGATACAACCTCTCTAGAAGAAAATATGTTTCTTTCGAGCATTTGCTAATGATAATTATGCCGTGACAGTCACAAGATGTCGTTAAACAATCGCGAATAGCCTACAGTGCTTCGTGTTAAGACACTTTTAAGCAAATTCGAAAGCTGTCTAACATCTGAGGATGCTAGTCTGAAGCTTTGGTAACGGAGGAGGGTGACTCCATGCATCTCTCTTATGACGATGCGTCATTGAATATTCACTGGAACCACGTATGGGTGTTGTATTATGTAAATCAAAGAAGAATATAAAAATGATGGTTGACGTAAATTGCCTTATACATAGCAGCCACGAATAGTCGCTAAACAGTATTATTCATTCTACAAAGGCTCAATAATTGAGTATGTGTGTGAGTGCGAGCGCATAATGTGCGCATGGGTGTGTGTGCATGCAGGTGAATACATGTGTTTGTGTACGCACATAATGTGTGCGTGTGTGTGTGTGTGTGTCGCATGCGCATGTGCGTGCATACGTGCGTGCGCGTGTGTTTGCAGCGGGAGTATGAGCGTGCGTGTGTGTGTTTGTCGGTACGTGTGTAGGTGTGTAGGCCTACAAAGAAGTTTATTACATCGCATTCAAAGTACCCCACGCTTGAACAAATATACGGCTGGTTTTTCATTTAGCAGTAAAAGAACTATTAAAATAAAATAATTTAAGCTCAGTGGGTCGAGGTGGTGTAGTGGGTTTGTTGCCTAGCAGCCGAAGGGTTGCATGTTCGAATCCACCTCGATCCACCGTGTAGGGACCTTGGACAAGTCCTCAACTCGCCATTTTTTCAGCGCTTCGGTGTGAAACTCCGATGCATAGTCCGCGCTGTAGTCAACAAACAAAATAAACTTCCTGGACACCTGAAAATAAGAACTTCGTAAACAATAAATTTGTTATGTTATGCATGTTTTTAATCAGTCCTAAACAATCACGAATACCATAATAAGATAATTGATTCTGACTTCAACATGCATGTCGTGTGGTTTTTGCCATAGACAATTATTATACAGATCTCGACACCGCAACTGCACATTGCAACATACGCAATGACTCAGCCATATAATACATGTAAGTTACCATTGTAATTAACATTAGAACGGCATTAATCGCGGTCTATCTTTAGCATTGTGGGTCCCGTTCCTTTTGACCCATCCATATAATAGCGCTCGCAAAAAAAACTTAATTTGTTACCCATCCCTTTTTGCACCTCGTGCATTCCTGGAACCCCCACTCCATGTATAAGTATAAATTAGCTCTACCCCACTGAGTTATCAAAAGGTAAACAGCTGATGTCACAATAAAAAAACATTTATTTATATGTTGGCTACTGTTAATTTTGGCAAAACATCATATTTTTGCTAGGTAAAGTTTGTTCTTCAGTTTAGATCTTAACAGAATTTTTTAAACACCTCTAACATTTTGATATAGTGTTCATAAAAGCTGCAAATGCAATTCTTTGCCGACTAGCTTGAAGCTTGTAATATCCTTATGACTATAACTAATGGAAGAATTATATGAGTAGTGTCAATATTAAGCATAATATCTGAAAATACAATCTGCTAGAACAATGTATCAGCTTAACCCTCAGGCTACCAAGCTTTTTTGTAACACTGACTACCAAGGGGGGGGTGGTTACCACCTCCCATGGATTTTGGGTTTGGTTTGAGATATCATAACTTGTAATACACCATTGGATTCAGCATTCATTTCTGCACAAAATGGTATATTTAGGTTTAGAAAATATGAATGCACTCCGAAATTATGAATTTTTTACCATGTGCACCAGTCGATTCCACAAAATGTATACTTACGCATAGGGAATATATTAGATTTTGTGTGTTTTGATCATGATTTATATATAAAAAGTAGTTTACATATAATAAAGTCCAATATTCAACTATAAAAACTAGTAATAAGTCTGTTTTATGTTCAAACAAAACAAAAATACATGTTGTAACCGCTGAAAAACGTTTACGCAGACATATCGGTTTGCGTTGTAAAAAACCCAACATTTTCACATATTTTAATTTATTTTGAGCACTTCCGGTCATCAAAAGACAAATTATTTAGTATCAGAAAATAGCCCTAAATGCCCTCTACAGAATGGCATAATTTATTTATATTAAAAAATAAATTATGGATAAGTTATAATAGAAAAAACATGACAATTTTTTGAAAATTAAACACCTTTATATATATATTAATTTATTTTGAGCACTTCCGGTTGTCAAAAGACAACTCAATGAGCATGGAAATGTAGCCCCACATTCCCTCTATAGAATGGTATAATTTGTGTCTCTTAATATTAAAGGGCGAAAAAGTTACAGACGATATTCTAGGGGTGGGTGGTATCCACCCCCCCGGTATCGGTTTACTATCAAAAGGGCGACTCCGAAAGGGCGACCATCAGAAGGGCGACCTCATAAGGGCGACTTTTCGAAAGAGCGCCGATCAAAAGGGCGCCGATCAAAAGGGCGACCGCACAAATGGGCGACCATCAAAAGGGCGACTTTTTAATGTTTTCAAAGGAAGTATTTATAGTCATTCGAAAGAAAGACAGGTAACCTACAACGTCGATTTTTACTTATTATAAGCTTTCATAGTGTTCATCGATTAGTAGGCTACTTAGGCCTAGTTAAAAACTCTTCATTTATATATGGTCCTCACATAGCCGATCAGCCTTTCCGCGCATTGCTCTTTCATGTAGGCCGACCGAATACATGAGCCTGTTTGCAAAATGCCCTTTTGTACATACGCTTGTTTGCGTATTTCTCTTTAATGTAGGCATCTACTTATTTCGTTGAAACAATGAGAACGTTCCGATGTTTGCTTTTCTCTTTCATGTAGGCCATTCAGTACATACTGCGAAAGTTCATTGTTCGCCCTTTTGATGGTCGCCCATTTGTGCGGTCGCCCTTTTGATCGGCGCTCTTTCGAACAGTCGCCTTTAAAAGCGGCGCCCTTATGAGGTCGCCCTTCTGATGGTCGCCCTTTCGAAGTCGCCCTTTTGATAGGATACGCCTGGTATCTTGGGTATATCGGGTGTAACTTTTGAACGGTAGGGGCATCATCAATGATTTTAGCTCAAAATGTGTCCCAATGAACCCTCTACAGCTACCAATTTTTTCAAAATTTTAGTCCAGACGGAACACGTTTGATTTGCGAAAAACATAAGGGGGAGGGGTGGCAACCACCACCCCCTTGGTAGCCCGAGGGTTAACGTTATTAACCCTTTGGGGTGAGGTGACCATTTGTAACGCCAGAGGTGAGGTGGGGTCTGACAAACCCCAATACATATTTTTTATTTTCAAGCCGCGATATCAAATGGAAAATACTAAGTTGAGTTAAACTATTCTTCTATTATCAATAATCAACTAAACAGACGATTACCACGAACAAATATCTGCTTTCAATCCTTATTAGATGACCAGAAGGTGAACCCATCCAATGTGTACTTAACCCATGCAAGTTTGGGTCCTCATGTGCAACATTATCAAGTGCACGAATAATCATAATATATATATATATATATATATATATATATATATTTTTAATACAACATAAAATGTTTTAGCCATCATTGTCGTCAGCCTTCTCAATGCCAACACAGAATTGACGTGTTCAAGGCACACTCGCATTGCAAATCATGGCTCATAAAATCAACATGTATAAATTTTTTCTACGAAAAAATGCAATTTCCTTTAAATATGCAACAAAATAAAAAAAACTGTTCGTTCAAATTACCTGAAATTGTGGTAAAGTGTCCGTATTTCATATTCACAAAGGTAGAAAAAACAAATTAGAACTGGCTCCATGTTTTCCGCGAAAAATTTAAAGTAGAATGCCTCTGGGGTGTGTCACACCCCACCTCACCTCCAACGGGTTAATGGTCACTGTTGTTAGTTGTGGTTGATAAAGTGAAAAAGTCTTACCATTGTTTTGAATAATGCTCCTGGAAATAGATTAATAAATGGCTTGTTTGCAATGTGAAATGTATGTGAATTATAATTTTAGCTGGTTTGATTCATTTTAGTATTGAGCAAAGCTAAACTTAATGTTTAATCAGATTTATAATTTCATTGGATTTTTCTCTATCGTGTTTATTGGGGTTTTTTAGTGTGTGATTGTTTGTTTTTTTCCCAAAATAATTCTGTAATAGATGAAACAGGCATTGAAAAATTTTGCTCTTGCTATTATTGTTCATGTCTCTAAATGATGGATGAATACTTTGATTTTTATTTTGATGTTGAACATCTAATCTGCCAATAATTTCATTGTTGGTCAATGAATGTTCAAAATTGCTTGTAAACATGCGATAAATATTTGATGTTTATCGAACTAAGTATCCTAGATGTTGTATTATGTTAACATCATGAAATCTGCAAATGTATAATAATATTGCCATAAAACTTCGGAAAAAGGAAAAGAAAACAGAGAGAAAAAGGACAAAAACTGCTGAACAGTTGAACAAAAGTGAATGGACATACCTTAAAATCTTTAAAGACGTCAAAAGCCTTTGTAGCTATAAGATGTCGTTAATCTACTTCTTCTTTAGGTTCTCTGCCCAGTGGCAGGTCCGAACGTCCTATGTCTCCATATTTCACGCTGTTGTGCCATATCTTTAAGTTCTCTGTAGCCCTTTTCCATTATCCCGTCCAGCAGTTTCTGTCTAGGTCTTCCTATGCATCTTTTCCCCTCCAATCTTCCTTCAATTATTTCTTTCTGTAGTAAGTTTCCTCGCAGCAAATGTCCTACCCAATTCTTTTGTCTTGACTTTATTACCTCTAGCAGAGATCTTTTCTCTTCTACCAGCGTCAGCACTTCCTCGTTCGTAACATGCCTTGTCCAACTAATTTTCTCCATCTTTCTCCATACCCACATTTCAAACGCTTCCAACCGCTTGGTGTCTTCCTTAATCTACTGATTAATAAAAATAAATAAATAAATAATAATTATGTTAGCTGTTATTAAAGCATTCCTCTGCCTCAAAACATAAAATTTGATTGAAAAGTTAATTTTTATAACCTCTATTACCTCGATGTTTAAGGTGTTCATAAAAACGGAACGATAATTTTTTTTATTAAGTTGGCCTTTAATAGCATTTGTGCCACAGTGTTTAAGGTGCTTAAGGAGAACGGAACGATGACTGTCATAATTTCCAGTCTGAAGCGACATCCTGCAGGTGTGGTAGACGTTGACTGTTACGTAACAAGAAGTGTTGCCAGGTTGTCTCGAAAACCCAATGGCGCCTCAAGATCTCGCGTTTATTTTCGGCGACATTGTGAATTCTCATAATTTGGCAGCTGTAGTTTTTTTACTATGTTACCTTTACTTTGTGTTGCTAAATTAATAACTATATTTATTGTAGAAACTAATCGTGAACGTAGAGTTAATGGACTCTGTATAATTAACCACATTCAGAATGTTATTATTGTGGGTCTAAGTCTTCGTCCTCCCTTTGAAGACGTCACGGACTAAAGTAGTACATAATAAATATTCATACTTTATTTTGTCAGATAAAAGTGCAAAAACAATTCCATGGAATGGCTCACTTCTTGTAAGTGCTAGTGCATAGTGCATACCATTATGTTTACTTAGAGAGCAGAGTGGCAGTGTAGATTGTAGTTAACACTGAATTTGCTACACAAACTGATCTTTATCATGTCACCTAAATCGCATTCTTAAGAACTTCATGCATGTCTATTTAATGGATGGATGGATCCGATTTGTCCAGGGTCTATGACAACAGAGGCCGTTACCCTGGCCAGAAATTTGCTCGGCATATTACAGCACTTAAGAGCTTTTTTAAATGATTGTTTTCCTTACCCCTTATGGCTAATATATTTGTAAGGTGTCTTAGTGTTCACTTTATTAACACACTTTGAAATCGCTGCTATCGATTCCTAGACCAATGATCAAGCAGTCTTGGCCTCATTGAATGCGACTTGCGCCTCAATGGTGGGAGGAGTGGGTTCTACATTATGTCATTGAACAAACAGGACAACTGCGAAGAGCTCCCCATCCACCCATTCTACATTTTAATAACTTCGCTGATGTAACGTTCTGCCTCTGCTTGTTACTGTTTAACATTCGAGTGCCCAAGGTATTTTTAGGTACACGAAGGCCCAAGAGGGGGGTCCGCGCGGACCCCAACGCTTTTTGTGAATATCTTGAGAATGGATTGGAATATCGTTACAGAATTTAGTTCTATGTAATCACAAATGAATTTGCAATCGATTGGTGTATCTTATGTAACAATAGCACCACCTGGTGTTAAATAGCAGTGTAATAATATCGTGATATACATTTTATGCTTGCTTGCGGCTTTTACTGAAGGAAGCCTATTGTTTTCATGTTAATATATTGAGAAGGGATTGGAATATCGTTACCGAATTTAGTTCTATGTAATCCCAAGTGAATTTGCAATCGATTGAGGTATCGTATAACACAATATCACCACCTGGTGCAAAATAATAGTGTAAAAATCTCGTGATACACGTGTTATGCTTGCTTGCGTCATATAGGCGCGTCCGCATGCCAGTAAGCAGTGCTTCTCTCACTTCCAGCTATCGACGGACCAGTTGCATTATGGTAGACTAAATGGTAATCGCAATTGTAAATTTGTATAGCGCCGCTTCACGAGAAACTCCTCAGACGGCTTCCTGACCCGATAACACCATGACACGATTGAAAGTGGTAATTTTCAAACAATTGCGGAGGAAGGAAAGTATGCACGGCTGTGTCACTGTGTGGTGTTAGACTGTTAGGCCTACTTGTGGGTTGAGAAAGAAGGGTAGGCCATTACCGTCTATACAGCACCACCGGCTAAGAAGAAAAGCTGAGCCATTTATTTGCGTAACCTTGACAGAACGGTTGCCACCGTTTGTATGAACTGTCCTATACGTTCCGTTTTGACGCACGCCTGTTGCATGCAATTATTGCTGTGTAGGCCTACGCAGACTTGCAGACTTTCAAATTCTGTACTGCAAACATTGGCCAAACATAGTGCTACAATGTCAGTAATTCTAAGTTCAACAATTTATATGAATCTTCCGTTCGTATAACGTGCGCTGGCCATTTATTTATTGGCCAGTAACCATACGCATGTATGACAAATAACCGAATATCGTAGGGTACCCTTATTATATCCTGTGGTTGTGGGGTACAGGGTTGGACAATACTCACGCAAAATATACCATTCGATGCCCAAATGGTTGTTCTAGGAATACCTAAAAGCATTTTTGCAGATCTATAGCCGTTAAAAAGTTATCCGGAAAAAACGGGCCTGGGGTCCGGTCGGACCCCCCTTGGGCATTCGAGGGTTAACGGCACTGCCATATCAGAGGTGATTAGTGTCGCCCTCTTCCTTTAATCCAGACTTGGAACTGGCAGAATAAGATACTTACAGGCTGCCTCCCCCGCATCGATCTTATAATTATAGGGTTTCGACACAGGTGTGGTGTTATATACTTGGTTTGGTCCTGCCTATGTCGGAGAGTTTTTTATTTTCATATTTATTTATAATGTAAGTTAAATGCCGACATAATAAGCTCGATGGTTAAGTGCTCGGACTGGTCGGTTCCTACGCTCGGCTGATAGGGAAGTAATCTTTGTCCCGTTTGCTCGTACCTCCATCATGCAGTGTCGTGTTTTTTCTGTGGTTGGCCCAGTGGTATGGAATGCCCTCCCACATGAGCTGCGCCTGTTCCCTAGATCACTCTCTGACACATTCTATAAACATTTAAAAACTGTTCTATTTGTCCGTACTGGAGTTGGGAGCGCCTCTGAGTAGTTTCCTTGAA
This sequence comes from Lumbricus terrestris, assembly GCA_949752735.1. Lineage (NCBI taxonomy): Eukaryota > Metazoa > Annelida > Clitellata > Crassiclitellata > Lumbricidae > Lumbricus > Lumbricus terrestris. Next base: position 12,742,131 of record OX457048.1, on the reverse strand, counting down.
GAGGCGCTATATAAATACTTGAATGAATGAATGAATGAATGAATGAATGAATGAATGAATGAATGAATGATGGTCACAAAATGTCGTTTGGAAATTTATGATCAGTGAGGACCTGTATGACACCTTTTAAACCTTTTAGACTATTTTATAAATTCAGAAAATTCGTTTGATCGTTGCACTCGTACGTAGACAATTCCAAAGTAAGAGGTCATTATTGGCGGTCATACGATGCTGATTAAGAATGGAAGAGAGGTCTCACATCGGGTGGTGCCAGTCCAAATCATCTAATTCGTTCCGTCTCTAGAACTCCTTATCATGCATTCCTCTCTCATCTTAAAACTGTTTTATTTGGCCGCGCCATAAAGTGGCAAGAAACTTAGCCAATGAGTAAGTAGTTGCGTGAAAAATAAGTAAGCAAATAAATTGGCTAGTAAATAAAAAAGTTAGTTAATAATTGAGTAGGACAAGATAAGTAAATAAATAATTCAGGAAATATTTTGCAATGAACTTTTTAACGATGTAGTTCAAATGTTCAAACCTTTCATTAAGAGACATTGGAACAAAAATTCCACTGTATGTGGATCATTAAATCCCCGAACGCTCTTTCAGCTATAATTATCGAACTACGACAGAGTTCAGTGTTTATTTTAAGACGTTAAACTGTTTGAATAATGGCGTTTTCGTTATTTGCCAATCATGAGAATCAACTTTGGTCGAAAGCTCAGTGAAAGCCAGACCATGAGAAAGACGCATGCGAAAAATGTCGTTATTAGTTGTGTGTGGTTCAACGACTTTGTGTCAGGCATTTGCTGACACTACCACAAGAAGGATAATGACAGATTTCGGAAACATTTACTCTTAAGACCAATATTTGCAGAGATACTTAAACTATTTTAATTGAGTTCCTACAGAAACGTAACCGAATTGTAACTTGTAACCATAATCTTTTTTAATTTTGTTTTCATTTCGGCCCAATCGCAAATTTTCAACCGTTTGACGCTGTTAGAAACTATTATTCTGCAAATATTTTAGTGTCAGTTTCGACACCTTGAAAAACTTTCAAGAAACGTTATATAAGGAAAAGCAGTCACACTACGAGAACTTCAAGTGGACAAATCTGCAGAGTCGCTAAACTTTGGCTTCATTAAATCACGACGATTTGAAACAGAATCGAGGTCGAAAACATCCATAGTCGCTACTTTTTATTGTGACGCTGGTGTCAACACCGCTTCCTGGTCCTGCAAAGAAATAGTTTGAAGGGGCAGAGGAAGCGAAGGGAAGAAAGAAATTGTTTCTGAATAGGCCTATATGTTTGGCATAATACAGTCCTTTTTAACGTACGCTGTGGCTGAATTTTCAGAATTTTTTTTTTTTCTTTCTTTTTTTTTCTGAATTTTTTTTTTCTGAATTTTTTTTTCTGAATTTTCAGAACACCAGCTTCGGTATATAATTTCGGACACAACTGACATTTATATGATTTCTCCCCAGTATGGGTTTTCAAGTGATTTTTCAGATTGCCAAATTGGGTGCATGATTTCTGACATAAGGCACATTTATATGGTTTCTCTCCAGTGTGGGCTTTCAAGTGATATTTCAGATTACCACCATGGGTAAATGATTTCTGACATAACTGACATTTATGTAGTATCTCTTCAGAATGGGTTTTCATGTGTCTTTTCAGATTACTGCAATCGGTAAATGATTTCTTACAAAACTGACATTTGTATGGTTTCTCTCCCGTATGCATTTTCATGTGCTTTCTCAGAGTTCCAGCTTCAGAAAATAATTTCTGACATAACTGACACCTCCATGGTTTCTCTCCAGTATGGGTTCTCGTGTGTTTTTCAGCACACCAGCATCAATAAATGATTTGTGACATAACTGACATTTATATGGCTTCTCTCCAGTATGAGTTCTCGTGTGTCTTTGCAGATTACACCCTTGGGTAAATGATTTATGACATAACTGACATTTATATGGTTTCTCTCCAGTATGGATTCTCATGTGACTTTTCACATGAAAACAAAGGGTAAATGATTTCTGACATAACTGACAGTTGTGTAGTTTTTCTCCAGAATGGGTTTTGATGTGATTTTTCAGATTACTACCATGGGTAAATGATTTCTGACAAAACTGACATTTGTATGGTTTCTCTCCAGTATGGGTTCTCGTGTGGTTTTTCAGAACACCAGATTCAGTAAATGATTTCTGACATAACTGACATTTATATGGTTTCTCTCCAAAATGTGTTCTCGTGTGATTTTTTAGATTGCTACCATTTGTGAATAATTTATGACAAAACTGACATTTGTATGGTTTCTCTCCCGTATGAATTCTTGTGTGTTTTTTCAGAGCTGCAGCTTCAGTAAATGACTTCTGGCATAACTGACAATTGTAGGGTTTATCTCCAGTATGGATTCTCATGTGTTTCTTCAGATTGCCAGCATCAATAAATGATTTGTGACATAACTGACATTTATATGGCTTCTCTCCAGTATGGGTTCTCATGTGTCTTTGCAGATTACACCATTGGGTAAATGATTTATGACATAACTGACATTTATATGGTTTCTCTCCAGTATGGGTTCTCATGTGACTTTTCAGATAAAAACAAAGGGTAAATGATTTATGACATAACTGACATTTGTATGGTTTCTCTCCAGTATGGGTTCTCGTGTGTTTTTTCAGCACACCAGCATCAATAAATGATTTGTGACATAACTGACATTTATATGGCTTCTCTCCAGTATGAGTTCTCGTGTGTCTTTGCAGATTACACCCTTGGGTAAATGATTTATGACATAACTGACATTTATATGGTTTCTCTCCAGTATGGATTCTCATGTGACTTTTCACATGAAAACAAAGGGTAAATGATTTCTGACATAACTGACAGTTGTGTAGTTTTTCTCCAGAATGGGTTTTGATGTGATTTTTCAGACTACTACCATGGGTAAATGATTTCTGACAAAACTGACATTTGTATGGTTTCTCTCCAGTATGGGTTCTCGTGTGGTTTTTCAGAACACCAGATTCAGTAAATGATTTCTGACATAACTGACATTTATATGGTTTCTCTCCAAAATGTGTTCTCGTGTGATTTTTTAGATTGCTACCATTTGTGAATAATTTATGACAAAACTGACATTTGTATGGTTTCTCTCCCGTATGAATTCTTGTGTGTTTTTTCAGAGCTGCAGCTTCAGTAAATGACTTCTGGCATAACTGACAATTGTAGGGTTTATCTCCAGTATGGATTCTCATGTGTTTCTTCAGATTGCCAGCATCAATAAATGATTTGTGACATAACTGACATTTATATGGCTTCTCTCCAGTATGGGTTCTCATGTGTCTTTGCAGATTACACCCTTGGGTAAATGATTTATGACATAACTGACATTTATATGGTTTCTCTCCAGTATGGGTTCTCATGTGACTTTTCAGATAAAAACAAAGGGTAAATGATTTCTGACATAACTGACAGTTGTGTAATTTTTCTCCAGAATGGGTTTTCATGTGATTTTTCAGATTACTACCATGGGTAAATGATTTCTGACAAAACTGACATTTGTATGGTTTCTCTCTAGTATGGGTTCTTGTGTGTCCTTTCAGAGCACCAGTTCAGTAAATGATTTCTGGCATAACTGACATTTATGCGGTTTTTCTCCATTATGGATTTTGATGTGTTTCTTCAGATTGCCAGCTGCAGTAAATGATTTCTGACATGACCGACATTTGTATGGTCTATCTCCAGTATGGATTCTCATGTGTCTTTGCAAATAACCACCTTGGGTAAATGATTTATGACATAACTGACATTTATATGGTTTATCTCCAGTATGGGTTTTGATGTGACTTTTCAGATTACGGCAAAGGGTAAATGATTTCTGACATAACTGACATTTGTGTACTTTCTCTCCATTATGGATTTTCATGTGTCTTTTAAACTACCAGCTTCAGTAATGATTTCTGACATAACTGACATTTGTAGGATTTCACTCCAATGTGGGTTTTCATGTATCTTTTCGGACTACCAGCATCGGCAATTGTGTTTTGACCTAATTGACATTTATCTGGTTTCTCTCCAGTATGGGTTTTCATATGACTTTTCAGAATACTTTCATAGGTATTTCGGATATAACGGACATTTGCGTGGTTTCTCTTCAGTATGGGATATCATGTGACTTTTCAGATCACCACCTTGTGTAGATGATTTTGACATAACTGATATTTGCATGGTTTCTTAACAGAATAGATTCTCATGTGTTTTTGGAAGGCATCAATTTCTGCAAAAAGCATGCTCTTTTGTTCTCGTATTGCATCAATGTGAATTGATCACTCCAGCTTTGCCTTTTATGTATATTAATGGGATGCAAGGCTTTCTCGAATGACCACACTGAGAGTGTAATCATAAAGTTTTTTGTCTTCATGCATTTGTTATAAGAACTTCGAGCATCTATTAAGATGAAGAACAGGAACGCATCATTAAGAGACTGTTTTATCGCATTAAAACTATTTAATTACTATTTAAACCATGGCTAATATCAGTTTCACTGAGGTCAGACTAATTTCTATCATCAGACGAATAAATAGTTTATGCAAGTGGAACTTGCAGAAAGAGTTTCGGTATTTCAATTCTCAATAATGTTATGTTCATAAATGCAAATTCCCTTTTAGAATCTTAGTTTGCATTGCTTAATTATCTTAATATCGTCATTGTCATGCCTGATTTAAGCGCCCACATAACGGCATGGCTATGTTACTGCACCATATAAATTGCCATAATTATAATAATAATCCAACTTCCATTTCAATAATAATTATTTTTCATCCATCCAGGTCCAATTTATGCCAGAATATTTTCATTAACCCAGCTTCCATTTTAGCAAGAACATTTTAATCAGTCCAGCTTCCATTTAGGTAAGAATGACTTTGGGTTCTTGTTTTTTTATCCGACCACCGAAATTTATAAATTCGATGAAAAATATTTCCTGACGAAATAGAAGCGGGGTTTATCGAACAAATTCTTGCCTAAACAGAAGCTGGATGGATTAAAAGGATTCTCAATAAACTAGAAGTTGGATTTATTCAAGATAACGCTGCAACGTTAGTTCTTGGTGTCTTGGTGTTCGGATAAAAATCAAGTACCTGAATTTGTATCAAATCCGACTTCTATTTAGCGAGAATCCTTCTCATCAATCCTACCTGTGAACGAAAGCAGATGTATTTTGAACTTAGGACCGCAGTCTGGACGTAAGCTTGCACGCTATTTATAGTCGCATTAACCAATTTACGTTGATGGTTTGGACGCGTATTTCAACTTCCGGTCAAATGTTGTGGTTCAATGGCGATTCGAACGGCGATTTCGCACGGGGAATTTGATATTTTAAAACATATTTTCTGTCAATATTCTTCTCGTTACCAAATTTTAAGCATGCTGTTACATCAGTTGGTGAAATGTAGGCTATGCTATCAGAATTAGTTTGCGGCGTTTTTGGTGTATTAAAAGCCGTGAAAATAATTTATCCGCTAAAACACGTTTACCAGCAATTGTTGCTAATTAAATAGAAGCTGGACTAATGAAATGATTTTTTTACTAAATGGTAGATGAAAAATAGTTGTTATATAAATAGAAGTCGGATTTATAATAATGTGGGCATGCGATTCGCTGAAATAATTCCGAAATTAATTAAACTTATAGTACCCATTTATTTTAATCAATTTGGCTTCCATTATACGGAAACAATTATTTCCCACCAAATCAGCTTCAATTTATGTAATGAATTTGAATCAGGTTGATAAATTTTCGGTAATTGGGTAGTTTAGCGTCCCAAATTATTGAGATTATTGCCGAGGTTTTAAATTTCTCGCCAATCCAGCTTCTATTTCAACAATTCTACAACCTTCAACCAGCTTCCATTTCTTTATCGTTCCTTTCATCAATCCAGCTTATATTTCAGAAAAGCATTCATCCAACTTCCATTTCTTTTTCGTTCTCTTCGTGAATCCAGCTTCTATTTGAGACCTATAAAAACTGTTATCCAGCTTCCAGCCTCTATTTCAACTACTATTACAGATCCTTGATCCAGCTTCCATCTCTGAAGCGTTCTTTTCGTCAATCCAGCTACCATTTCAGCCATAAGAAATCCTCATCCAGCTTCCATTTCTGAAGCGTTTCTCACTGGCCTACGCGATAGTTACCCCGTTTGGGACTTCCTTGAGGTTTTCAAGCACACATTTTATGATTTCCTCTATTAAATGTGTGTTATTGTATATGTCTTTCAGTTATTATTGCAAAGAAATAGTCAAAATAATTTGGGACGCTAAAGTACCCAATTACCAAATTTTCATAGATATTATTAAGGGTAATGTTTGCTTTTAGCGTCCGAAATTATTTCAATGTAGCATCCTACAATATATACTCCGTGTCTTCAGCTCCGTGTTTTGAGCCGTTTCAGCGTTTAAATTAACGCGTTCACGGACGGGTGTTTGCAAAAACTTACTTTAATGGAAGCTGGATTGATGAAAATATTCATGCCTAAAACTGGAGCTGGATTGATGAAAATGTTCTTGCTAACTGGAGCTGGATTGACGAAAAATAATTGTTATCTAAATATTAGGCCTAAGTGAAACGATCATTTAAACCTGAAGTACATAATATCGGATGCTACCATTAAAACCATTGAAATAATTTCGGACGCTAAAGGCAAACATTACCTTATTAAGTACATAATTATTGTCATCAATCTAGCATCCATTTAAAATTTATAGTACAAAATAAATTAGCAACTGAGACTACGATTTCACCAGCTTTCTTGCTGAAATTCCAATAATGATGTTAAAGTTAATCGGTTAATAACATGAAACGGCATCTACGAGAAAGTATGTGCATTGGCCACCATTTCTAAGGTATTGTCCACCAGGGGAACGGACATTTCCCCCCCTGGACATTTCCCCCCCGGACATTTCCCCCCGGACATTTCCCCCTGGACGTTTCCCCCCTACCCTAGGACATTTCCCCCCCCGTATGCGGAAACCATAAGCAAGAATATTTTCATCAATCCAGCTCCAATTTAAGCAAGAATATTTTCATCAATCCAGCTCCAATTTAAGCAAGAACATTTTCATCAATCCAGCTTCCACTTAACTTAGCCATTTAAGTGGATTCCTTAGCATTTACTTCAAAGGAATCGTTGTAAAGTTTCAGATTTAATTATACAAACCTAGGCGTAGGTCTAGAATTCAGGGTAGGACTTGTATGGTCATTTGAGGTGGTATGCACAGAATGGGGGGAAACGTCCAGGGGGGAAATGTCCGGGGGGGGAAAATGTCCGGGGGGGGAATGTCCAGGGGGGGAAATGTCCTACACCCGAACCACCCTGTCCACCAATATCGCCCAGTACTGACTCAAACTTTAAGCTCTGACTATCAATTAGCAACGGCAACACTGACCGAGATTTGCATTGGAAATGTGTGAGTGGACTTTAAGGCAAACTGCACAAAGTGAATGATAGATGATGGAAATCTATAATTTATTTGTCGCATAATCAATTCTATTAAACGGAAATCTGACATATATATACGTCCGATCCAACAAAATGGCGAGCGATACTAGATGGCAGCAGGGTTGCCAGATTTCGGAAAAATTTTGTCTCGAGATTCCGAAAAAAGTCGCGAAAATCGCGAGATCATTCAGCTTTTCTATTTTCGGTCGCGAAAATATCTGACGTCTAAAAAAAGGTCGTCAGAATTTCTGACGACCTTTTTTAGACATTCGACCGAAATCTCATGAAAATTTTAGTTTTAACGTGAATTTTAATTTTAAAAAAGGTCGTCAAAAAGTCGCCGTGGCGACCGCGAGGCAATTCAAAAAGCGCCCAAAAAGCGCGAGTTCACGAGGACGAAATTTTCAGTCGCGAGCGTTTTCAAAAGTCGCCCAGTTCGCGCTTTTCGCGACGACCTGGCAACCCTGGATGGCAGATGCGTATTCTGCTCAGGTTGCCAGGGCTCGGAAAAACGTAGTCGCGAAATCAGTTCAAAATGTCGCCGACAATCGAGAGATAAACCTGATAATATATATATATATATATATATATATATATATATATATATATAATGTCGGCTCGTAAACATTTTTTGTGCTCCAAAGTGGCGTAACAACGAATAGGACATGTAAAAAGAAAAAGTAGACACAGAACATTAATTTAAGAAATAAATGAAGACATTGAAAAATAAATTTCAGATACAGTAATATACATCGACCTATAAAAATATAATAGTCTATCGTTTTAATGAAATGACGGAAGCGCACAGATACTGTTATAGCGCATTATAAAGGTCATAATAGTGATAAATCGTTCCTATCCTAGGCTATCAGAGGGCCCTGGTTAGCAAGACTTTGTCCCCTCTGCCTCTGAGTCTCCCGCGTTAACCAATATAATCTACACCTTTTTTATTTATCCAGTATTAGGCTATATAAACTAAAGATTCGTTAACTTATCATGTGTCCCATTGACTAATATTATAGTAGTCAATTACGATATAACGCGTTCGTCAATGAAGAAACTATGATGGAACAGCCGCCCTAAATGCTTGGATGTTAGCCATCCAGCAACATTGTGTCTTGAATAATCTCCTTTCTCAAGCAAATCTATTTTCCTCGTGATGGGTTACTGAAAACCAGCAAGTTAGTTAGTCACTCTGTGCTAACAAATATCACTGGCGACGCACCTCCTCCTTTATCCATTTAACCAGGCGAAAGGAGATTATTCAAGGCACAATGTTGCTGGATGGCTAACATCCAAACATTTTGGGACTGGCACTGACAGAGTGCAGCCAGTGGCGGAGTTTTAACACAGCGGAAAAAAGACATTATAAAGCCTCTGAAAACCAGTTTAAAGGTGTCAAAAGAGGACATTAGATGACTGAGCGTTTAATGTCATCAAGCTACCTCTTGATACCCAACGTACCGGTACCCAGAATGATTTTATTAAGAACATTCAGCAATTGACGACAAAGTGTTAGACTATTTCTTAATGTAAAACTGTGCATTTTGCCGTGCTACTGTCAGGAGTGCTTCCGAGTAGTTTCATTCGGGAGAAGCGATAAATAAATTCTTGGATAAATGAATGAATGGACGAGAAGTCGCTCAGATTTCAGATGGATGGATGGATCCAGATTTGACGAGGGTCTATGACAACAGAGGTCGTTACCCTGGACAGAAATTTGCTGGGCTTATTACAGCACTATACTAAAATTGGAACGATACAGAGATGATTAGCATAGCCCCTGCGCAGATTAAGTGTATTTAAGTTATTTATAGCCACTGATAAACCGTTTAAAGGTGTCTAAGAAGAGTGCATTGCCATCAATAAATACTATTGTGACGCGACATCTAGTGGTCCACACCCACTCCACCAGAGTTCCTGGGTCGCTTAATTACCCTAATGCGTAAGAACAGGCGCAGCTAATGTGTGCAAATTCCGCTTAGACAGATTACAAAACATGTGCTCTGGTAGCAATTTCATGGTTTTCGATTGAATATAGCACTGCATTTGACACCTGTAAAACAATGACAGGTTGCATTTGCTAGGATGTCCATTATAGGAAAAAAATTCACGAACTACATGATCGTTGTCCTTATTTACAGCTGTGAAGAGGGCAGCATCATCAGCCTCAGCCTCGGAAAATCGACAGGGAGGAATCCAGCTCGTCAGGTACTTCCCATGAACCCTTCGATGCGATCGACCTCACCATTGCTCATCAGTCCCCACAAGGCGTGAGAGGCGTTCAGCAGACGTGCAACTGTGATCGCTCATTTTGTTTTCAACTCTATGTACGTGCAATTCTTATTCAGCATGGATCTGCGAAAAGTCATAAGGCGGAGAAAATTGATGGCTTGAACAATGCTCTAGAAATTCGTTTTCCATTTCAAGTAGTTCGTCACAAATACCACATCCAAATGTTTTTGAAAAAAACACCTCTCTATCCACAGAAGATATGACTTTGCTTATATGCAGACATTTTTCATCTTTAATTCTCTGTAACTGACTTGCATGCCCACATGAATTCGGATATTTGCTTCTTGAGAAATCTTCATTGCCCTTATCAGAAACACCTGCACCACTAAATGTCATAAAACGATCAGAAACGTTTGCAATAACTTCAGTTCCAATTTTAAGATCACGCTGTGCTGTTGCATGGAGTTCAAGCTGCTCCTCTGTAGAACAGCTTTTGGTAATCGATTTATTGCATGAGCGTTGCTTATCAGCTGTATGAGTTCTTCTGTGTTTCTTTAGATATCCACTTGTTGTGAACCCTTCAAAACAAAACTCACATGTGTATGATCTTTCAACAGAATGGATTCTCATGTGCTTCTTCAGATTACTACTTTGATTAAATGATTTCTCATGAAATTGCAAACTGTGTGGTTTCTTCCCAGTATGGGTTTTCATGTGCCTTTTCAGTGTATCACCTTGACTAAATGATTTCTGGCATAGATGGCACATGTGTGGTTTCTCTCCAGTATGTGTTCTCATGTGTTTTTTCAGATGACCCCTTTGACTAAATGATTTCTGGCATAGCTGGCACATGTATGGTTTTTCCCTAGAATGAATTCTCATGTGGTTTTTCAGAGTGCTGTGATCAACAAATGATTTCTGGCATAGATGACATATGTGTGGCTTCTCCCCAGTGTGGGTTCTCATGTGCCTTTTCATGGTACCACCTTGACTAAATGATTTCTGGCATAGCTGGCACATGTATGGCTTCTCTCCAGTATGCCCTCTCATGTGCATTTTCAAATGACCACCTTGACTAAATGATTTCTGGCATAGCTGGCACATGTATGGCTTCTCTCCAGTATGCCCTCTCATGTGATTTTTCAGAAAACCACATCGACTAAACGATTTCTGGCATAGCTGGCACCTGTATGGTTTTTCCCCAGTATGAATTCTCATGTGGTTTTTCAGATAGCTGTGATCAGCAAATGATTTCCAACATAGCTGACATCTGTGTGGTTTCTCCCCAGTATGGGTTCTCATGTGAATTTTCAGGGCGCCACCTTGACTAAATGATTTCTGGCAAAGCTGGCACATGTATGGTTTCTCTCCAGTATGTGTTCTCATGTGTTTTTTCAGATGACCACCTTGATTAAATGATTTCTGGCATAGCTGGCACCTGTATGGCTTTTCCCCAGAATGGAGTCTCATGTGGGTTTTCAGATTTCTGTTATCAACAAATGATTTACGACATAGGTGGCATCTGTGTGATTTCTCTCCAGTATGGGTTCTCATGTGCCCATTCAGATTACTCTGATTTACAAATGATTTCTGGCATATCTGGCACCTGTATGGCTTTTCGCCAGTATGTGTTCTTATGTGCATTTTCAGATTACCACCATGAATAAATGATTTCGGACATAGGTGGCACATGTATGGTTTCTCCCCTGTATGCGTTGTGAAAAGGAAACGATTTCCCATATATCTGGCAAAAGCAATGTTTTTCTCTCATTATCGGTTTTCATATTTGCCATCTGGTTACTCAGACAATTGATCGTGTCACTGCTTTCTCAAGTACAGGTTCTCTGAAGATCTCTCAAATAACAACCCTTGTGATACGTGTTAAAAAAAAACTTTCATCTGTTTATGGTGTATACTTGATTCGAATTCCCCATTGCAGCCTATCAAATCGTCTTATAGAAAGCAATGTTGTGGTATGAAGTTGTTGAGCATGATACTTGGTTTTCCTTGCCGTCAATTGAATTTCTAAAAAGTGCTGCAATTGCTGATAGTCATAGTTTTTTCAACACCAACAATGTCCAGTGTTTCGCATCAATGATATCTTCAAATGTTTCAGTTTGCATTTCAGATGCTTACAAGAAGATTTGATGCTTCATCTGTTAATAGAAGTCATTAATATCCAAGTACGGTATATAAAGAAACTCTAGGATGAAATACTGAGGCTATACTCAGCCTCCGTATACCAAAACACCTCATCGTGATTGACCAGTATGATTTTAATCGTGTACACGAATTATATGTTCTGGATGAGGATCAATGTCTCAACTGAAATGTGAAGCATTGACAAAATGTTTGTTGTCATCTCATGCAGATTCTAAAAAGGATCAGTAAAAATTAAAACTTAACGTTTAGTAATATAGAACATAACTTTATTGCAGCTCATAACAGCCTAATGCGTGTTATCGGCTCGTGGTTGAGTCAGCTGAGCAAATAGTTAGCAATACTGGCAAGACACAGCTCCATCTTGTTTTATTATTAAATTCTCTGCTTGAATGTCTGCCTGCCTATTAAATCACTCCGTAACAATGTCTTTATCGCAATTTGAAAAGTAGCACAATTAAGAATACTAAATTTCCTAATAGACTGTTATATTATGTCCTAAAATATATGAATCAAAACTGCCTAATGCTAACAAGCAAATTTAATACCGAGCAGCAAGTGGATTGGTTTAAGTTATGGTGCAATTTAGCGTTGTAAATTATTCGCCATTGGTCAGCATTCAGCGCTGGTCGAATAGAAACTGGACTGACGAAAACAATTCCAGCTAAGAAGCTGTTCATATATTACGAATTCAAGTAGGGGGACTACCGAATTTTGGTGGAGTGGGGGTGCGAATGGCGGAGCATAATTCACACCAAAATGTACGTAACCAAAATAAATGTACAATAAAATTATGAAGTCGACATTGGCCTATTCAAAGATATGTTGTATCCTTTAATTAGTCATTCGGTGGCTTTTGATTACATTAATACATCATAATTATATTTAGCTAGCATGACCATGAACTACGTCTGAGGACATCTAGCGATCTATTATGCAACGTAATGACTTATCAGGGTAACCGGACAAAATGGTAGCGGACAAAATGGTACGGACAAAATGGTACGGATAAAATGGTATGGATGAAATGAAAGCTGGATTAGTGAATTTTTATATATGAAATAGAAGCTGGATTAATGAAAAGACGCATGTGAAATTGAAGCTGGATGAAGGCTCTGAGTATATATTTTTATATATGATATGGAAGCTGGATTGACGAAAATAAAGCTATAGATACAGAAGCTGTATCAGGGTATTTTCATAGCTGAAATGGAAGCTGGATTAATGAAAGATGCACTACAAATGGAGGTTGACTTAAGGAATCTTGTGGCTAAAATTGAAGCTGGATACGTCATGAAACACATGAATGATAGACATCAATTCAGCTTCCATTTCTCAAACATTTTTTCGCCAATTCAGCCTCATTTTCTCAAGTTTCTTTCTTCACTAGAGCTCTACTTCAGCCACAAAAAGCCATTCACCCTCAATTTCAGAAATAAAATATCCTCATCCAGCTTCCATTTAAACATACCGTTTTGTCCGCACCATTTTGTCCGTGCCATTTTGTCCTAGAACCCTTTCCAGCCACTGTCTCACGTGAGCATAAATATTTCACGGAAACCATTATAATCAACTCTCTCATTGACCTAGCTATCATTAATCATTCATTGGAACGTGTTTATCCACTAAAATATACGCAAACAATTATAGAATCTCACCAAGTGTGTGACTAAAGTAGAATTTCTCCATAATCTGGTATTTACAATATTGTATTCAGCACAAAATGGCGAGCGATGAAGGTGTTTCGCTCCGTCGACAAAGAGGCTGGATTCAGAAATCAGCAAAGTATACACACGTCCTGGCATCTAGCGAATAAACTATAATGTGATGCAGAGAAATATCTGATTAGAATTTATGTGCTGATTAGACTACAGACATTTTCCTTTAACGAAACACTTGCAATAAAGCAGCGCTGTACATGTACAAGTTATTCAGTAATCTTAATTGACATCAAATTTTAGGCTACTGCTAACAGAACAAGCAGCCTGCAATACACGGCGCTCATAGAAGCCTATTAGGCACGTCCGCCCTACGGGGCGCGATCTCGGGAACTCTCTCTCTCTCTCCATGCCAGCGTGTTAACCAATGCGCTACCATTCCTCATTTAAAATCCTTTCTGCAGACGTTAAACTCTGGGCCCATCTACATGTATGTCTCAACAATTTCTCCAGAAGGTCACAAGTGAAGACTACGTCAACGATCCTGTAATTTGCAACGTCAAACAATGGACAGTGGACAATATCCTACAAAGCATACCAGTCGGGTGATGTATTGGAGTTTAACGGGGTGAGATAGGCTACTAACATTCGTCTTCCATCAAACCGGCAAATTGGTGCACTATCATGGTCTAGACTAAGTGTCTAAGTTTCTGTTGCGTCTACAAAGAGGACAAGGGTCAAATTCAATGTTCTTGCTTCTGATGACACTTCTGCTACTGATCGGAATTGGGATCTGTTCACACGGAGTTGCGCTATTTAAATCACCATAAGAAATTAAATTAACACTTTGTCGTCAAATGCTGGACATTTCACCGTAGGTCTATTATCCTTTAAAACATAATAATATTTTGAGTCAAGTTGCGGTTGGAAAATCATTATGTTCACATCTAGGCCTTACGCCTTTAAAATGAAAGCCCGCGATATCAGACGCACGCAAACCGTGCACAACCTAAATTAACCATCAAATCATCAGAAGCATTTTTAAACCATGGACACTCTTGAACAGCGCGATGCTCTCCCTAAACACCCTTAAATTCGCTAAACCGACCATACAAATTCTCAGTCGCGAAACGTAGATAACTGGTCAAGTATACCTTGCTCTTAAGTGCTGTAATATGCCGAGCAAATTTCTCTCCAGGGTAACGGCCTCTGTTGTCATAGACCCTGCATGGTCAAATCTGGATCCATCCATCCGTAGATAATAACAACCAGTCAACAAAACCTTTCAACGAAGAGAAAATCGACGCAATTCGTGATTCTCCCATTCTTGATGCTTCGCTTCTTTTTGTGCTGATCATTGTTTTATCAGTCATTTTTCTGAGATTTACTCGGTCTTCCTTGTTTTTCACAAAAGCCACTGTTCACTGTAATGATCGTCGTGCATTTTCTTTTACTAATAGATCGACTTTACAACGAAAAAGAAATGTGAAAATATTTCTAGATCGCCTTTAATGATATCTTCAAGTGGAATAAAATAGAATCTTGAGTTTTGAAGAAGACATTTATCTTTCCAGTTGATGCCGATAAAACTGTCAGATTCATGATTGAGATCCGAGATCTTAAGACTTCGTCTTCATTCGTGTTTTTCCCCAATATCTTCATCATTTGGGTCGCTCAGAAAATCTTCGTGTGACATGACTTTTAGGTTTTTATTTGCTTTTGCTCATTAATCCTACCGTAGAGACCTTTTACAGTTGAAATAAATTCACCTGATCACTGACCATCATATTGACTCCAGTGGGTTGCGATGGATTTTTTTCTTGTTTCTGGGGAATCCACGCTAAGCAATCTGTATTTTCTTTATCCTGTTCTGCTTTTCCTCATCGCAGTCTGTATTTTCTTTATCCTGTTCTGCTTTTCTTCATCGCAGTCTCTGCCTTTATCTTCTTGTCCTTCTGCATCTCTCTCAACTCGTTTCTAACTTGCGTCTTTTTTATAAACTATTTTCAGTTGCTGCAAAATTAAACACAAAATATGGTAATAACTCATAGCTCGCTCTATTTTGACTGCAACCCTAGTTTATTAAGCATTAGTTCAACTTTACAACTGTTTGCCAGAAATGAACTATTAGTTGTTTTCTTGGTCATAATTATGACTATGCATCCATGATCCCATATGATCAAGGGTGCATACACACATAGGGATCAAAGATGTAGGCCTAGGCCTAAGACTCCACCATTTTCACAAAACGCAACAAAGCATCTTCTAGACATCTGATCTGAAATCACGCAAAGTTTTTCACACGATGCTTTAGTTAACGAAACAATTATATCATTTATATGCAAAGCGAAACTAAAGAAATTAGGCTACTCACCTTGCCCAAAATTATATCGAAACTGTGACTTTCGTCAAAAATGGCAAAAAATTTACTTTTCACGTCAAGAAACTAAATTTTGCTATAAAAAGTACAACAATGTTTATTTACTCTCTCAAACACAGATTTACATGTCGATTATCAAATAAAAATTTATCCTTTTAATAGTCTGGTTCCCTGCTCGGTGATTTTGAAAAAGCAAGAATGGAGGAACGTCATTAGGATCAAAGGTGCATGCTCTCCTCTGCAACGCTAACTGAAACCCAACCTATTTATGTGCAGGCAACTAGGCTACTATTGATTACTAGGTTAAAACTACCTATACAATATTATTATGCAAATCTATATAATTATACGATATGGTGTATCTACCAATATCTCCATAATTTTGTTCAAATGTCATGAACGGGTCCACCGGGACGCATTGACGAAAATGTTCCGGCGTGTATAATAATAATTAGCTAACAATCTATCATCGAGCATTGTAGGCTTAGTTCTTAAGCGCGTCTTATCATCATGATGCGACTACATGAACCGTGCATGTTATTGTACACGTGCAACTGAGAAAGCACTTTCAATCAACATTAATTAAATTTTTGTTCTTATAAGATGATAAACAGCGACGTTACTGGATCGACATTCGATGTAGTGTTCGAGTGAAGTCAATGTCTTGCAATTACAACATGTTCAATTGTTGTGTAACGACGGTGATTCGGAATGCAGGATGCATATGGCAATAGTAAGAGGGGGAAAATGTTACAAAATATTCTGGGCAGTGCTAAACTTCTGGCAAAGCAATGCTCAGGGCAAAGACTTTTTAACCTGGACATTTGTCCTGACATGGGGTACATGTCCTAGCGTAGAGCCGCCTATCACAAGCTGTCGCCATTCAATGGATATTGCATTGCGGGTCTTAAACACCTCGATGATAATTCTATCAGAAGCTATAAAAGTGTAAAGCTATCTTCCGTGTCACATTCTTTTCTATGCGTGCTAGTGATCAAGGAGCAATTGATCTAGAGACGACAGTAAGCCATCAAAGGACAACTCATCAAGGGTCTATTCATCAAAGACAACTCACTACGGTACTAGGCCTATTCATCAAGAATCATACAACGCACATCGCGCATCGAACGAATGATCGAACGAATGATCGAACGTCTTGAGACGTTCCTTGTTGTGGTCTGATTTATTTTTCAAGAACTGGAGTTTATACTTTTTAAGGTCGATTGAATTCCAGCAGACTTATCCGCGAGCGTAGAATGTCTCACCGTATCGAAGGCCTTTGAAAAATCTACCGACCGACCATTGGCTTGAGTGTCCAGCGCAATTCAGTTTAATGGCTCCATCTAGCGAATGTCCAATTCAGTGTCACTGGCTCCATCTATCGAATGTCTAATTCAACTCTATTTGCTTCATCTAGCGAATGTTTCGTCTTATGACTGTCGGTTTTAATTTTCTAATCTATTTCTGTCGCTATTGCTGTGTCCTGTTTGTGCCCGGTGTCACGAAATAGAGTATTCCCCCGTATTAATTGTATCCCCCAAATTAAAAAAAGTCGAAAAAACTGCTTCCGCGTGTATTTTTTTGCAAATTAATTTTCATCTGCTTTGTTTTGAACAATGACACTAACAGGTATGTTTATTCCAACTAGATAATTTGTTTTGCCCTGTTTTCAGAGCACTTAAAACTTTTCAAACACTTAAGAACACTCAGAGTCACTAAATAAATTCGAGTTACCTCTATCTGAGCATTGCTTAGGACACTTAAAACAATTAGAGTCACTTTAAATTTTGATTACAGCCTAAACTTTTTTATTATGCTCATTTTTTTTAAAAAAGAGGATAGAATGGTTTATCCCCCGGATAGTATAGACCGGTTAATTCCATCCGGGGGGATAGATTAATTCATCCCCCGGATAGCTTTCAGGGGGGATACTCGGTTTCGTGTCACCGGCTTTCATTCTCCAATCGCAATCTACTGGCTTCATCTAGCGAATGTCTAGTCATGCCACTCTATCTGTTGAGATTTTATGAGATGTTAAGATCTGTTCTGTTTATCTATTGCTGTGTTCCGTCTTTTGCTGCACCATGTTGACTGTGCTTGTTTTCTTCCAGCTTTCTGCGCCCCTTGTTCTTCTTGACTTCATATTTTCATGGTTTGACTTCTCAGCGTCAGAGCAGAGTATGAGAGAGATAGGCTACAGAGGAACACATACTCCGATTGCGACAGAGACAGACAGACAGACATAGACATACACACGGAGACGGAGACAATGACAGAGACAGTGATAGAGAGACAGAAGCAGGGAAAATTTTCATATAAATTATACAGAGTTCTATGCAGGTCGTTTCTTAGTCGCAAGATGAACTGGATGTCTCCTTTAAACACCTTTAACACGATGCCATGACGTTTATACATTGAGCAATCGCGCTAAATCACCGATTTCGTTGCAGGCTTAAAGCGTAAAATGTAATAATATTTTATACTGTGATTTGATATAGAGGCCATAGTGGCCTCTACACTGCTCGTTTCTGACTGAATAATTATTGATCGTGTGAGATACTTACCACCGCTCGCCCGTTGAATGAACGCCACGCCATTTAAGTCCCCGTGCACGGACAGTGCCAGTCCGAGATTTTAAATTTTTTAAATGGCCACCGCAACCCGCAACCCGCACTCTTTCTTTCAGAGAGTCGTGTGAGATGCGTCCAGCGCTCTCACCGATGTAGCAAACTGTGACAGTCCGAGAAGGATAACAAGGGTTATTTTTTCACACATTCCTCATTCAGTGTTCACCTCTTCAGTTGGACTTTGACTATATTTAACGAGTTGAAAGTCTTTAGCAAAGTTTAGAACATAATGCAACATCGCAAATGAATTTTTCTGAATGAAAATTTGCACGCAGAGAAATTATATTTGTCATAAAATTACATGAACAATATTTGAAACCAAACTCAATTGTTTTATTAGCTATTATCGTCAGGCTAAATAATACAGGTTTCAGTGTTCACGCTCGAAATGCCGAAATTCCGGGTTCGACTTTTCTCCCATTAGACTTAATTTGATAAGGAATAATTATCATGAGCATGTCCTTTGCTCACTGTTGCTCCTCAGAGCTTATATGCGTGATAAATGAAGCGCTAATATCATTATAGTAACTACATGTCCGCTAATGCACTGTTGCAGAAAGTAGGTAACTAGAGGCAATCAGCGTCCTTAGCCTGACGATAAAAGCTAATAAAACAATTGTTTCGTCGTAAACACCTTTAAACACTTTACTGTAAATTATACGAGAAACGCATTGCCAACGTTTACATATTTCACGCAGTGCTTTACACGATAGACTGAAGCTACACTTAAATGCCAGCACTGTACATAAATGCAAGAGGAAAAGTGTGTGAGAAGCGCTACTACTCATCCTTGAAATGACACGTTTTCGTTAAGCAGCAAGAAGCAACACATAAGCATTATCTTTGCCTGTCACATTCTGTTGCGCGGTGGTGTAGTGGTTTGTTTGGTGACTTGGAACATTTGTTCGATATCTGACTCCCACAAAACCTAGCAATACTATAAATAGCCTGAATATCAACTGTTGGCTCTTCAAAACCAATCGCAATGAAGCAGATACCAAAGACCTCTGGCAGTTACACGATATTGGTATGCAGTGTTTGATTAAGCGTTTGTCTTAAACACCTTTATCACGGATAATACCGAACTTTAAAGGAAGTCTAATTTTTTCTTATAATCTGGTTGCATCCCCTGTACGTCACATGGAAAGGTCGACGATTATTGCCTTTATATGCCACAAAATGGTGATGAACAAAGAACAAGCTGTCTACCAGTGGATAAAGACAGTTCGAGTTCTCTAATAAAATAACGTGCGACGCTAAATCTGAGCAGAAATTTGTGAATTTATGTCGACATACTAATATAAAAAATTATGCTCCATAGATAAGTCAACTATCATTATAAGACTTGCACCGCCCGTTGACATAGAGAGCGAGCGACAATGCGAAGCTGGCACAGCTGATAGAAACAAGGGCGACTGAGACGATTTAGGTGATGTAGAAAAGTAGGTTCCTCGTTTAGTGCGATGCCAAGGTCTCAGACCGAGCTTGGGAAAGTATAGTTGGGAAATTCAATCAGGTTGAGCTTAAGCAGCTGCCATGAACAGGGTGGGCCAAAAAAAGTAATCCCCTACGGTTTTTATCCCATATCTTGGCCAAACATATGAATTTTTAAATGAAACTTTACAGTCTTAAAGGCAATTCATATTTACGTACAATGGTAAAATTTCAACAAAATATTTCAAACAGAACAAAAGTTATATCACTTTTAGCGAGGCCACCCCTCGTTTTTTGACGATTCAAAAACGAAACGCAGCAAAATTAGTTTTTTGCCAATATCTTGGTCAGAAGTAAGAATATCGAAATGAAATTTTACAGGATTAAAGACAATTCATATTTACAAATGATAGCCAGATTTCATCAAAATATTTCAAACCCAACAAAAGTTATACCACTTTTAGTGAGGCAACCCATCGTTTTCTGACTTTTTTGAATCATCAAAAAACGGTGGGTGGCCTCACTAAAAGTGATATAACTTTTGTTCTGTTTGAAATATTTTTATGAAATCTGGCCAACATATGTAAATATGAATTGTCCATAAACCTGTAAAATTTCATTTCGAAATTCTTACTTTTGGCCAAGATATTGGCAAAAACCTTCTTTTTGTTGCGTTACGTTTTTGAATCGTCAAAAAACGGTGGGTGGCCTCACTAAAAGGGATATAACTTTTGTTCCCTTTCACATATGGCGATGAAATTTGGCTATTGTACGTAGATATGAATTACCTTCAAGCCCGTAATACTGGATTTAAAAAATTCCTATTTTTGGCCAAGATATTGACAAAAACCCGTAGGGGATTACTTTTTTGGCCCATCCTGTAGGCCTATATTCAACCATCTGTTATTACGCCCCGTTAAGATACTACTCTTAGGCGCTTCCACAACTGTAACAACGCGGACACTGAATCGGAATTTCACGATAATGCGCATGAGCAATTACGAGTGAAGGACTAGTTCAAGGTCCATCATACTCGGTGGCGGCTTGAGGTGGATTCGAACCCGCAACCTTCGGGCTCCAAGACACCGAACATACCCTACTACTCCGCACCGCATTTGATTACATGTGAAGGTGATTTTTAGGCATATTTATATGCAACCATTTACTGAAAGTTAAGTTACCTATCAACTTCGTAAGTAATGAACTTTCGTTCCCATTTGCTGAAAAAATAACTCTTTGATTGCGTAATATGTACTGATATTCAAGAGACATGTGAAGAAGATATCGTAAGAATGTTCTTCATTTGGTAGACCAATTTCTATCCGCATTTTAAGTAGTAAAAATGTAGTGGACATAGTAACGCAGGAACTGAAAGATAAGCAAGTTGTAGAGTTGTTTTCTTTATAGCTATAAGGAATCAGTGTTAAAGGTGTCTAAGTTGGTAAAACTATTATCTTCTGTATGATAACATCTTGCGGCAGATAAAGTCGATCACGTCGATTTTTTCTAACTTTATCATTCGACTAATATAATTTTATCGGTTGGCAGTAACTGTTTCGGTTCAACGTTTTATATTTTTGCGGGATTTGACTTGACGGTTAACTGATTTGCTTTATTTATATTAACAGCCAAATTTGCATCAAAGGTGTTTAACACGAGCACGTTGCAATCTGTTAAGCGACAAATTCTGGCTGTCAAAATCGAATGCCTTAAATTAATATTATTTGATAAAATTCTATCGGCTTATGTTCATTGTTCAACCGCGTTATATCACTGAGACGATAAGAAGACAATTAACGCCGCCCAATACATTATCCATTATGCTGGAAGTGGCACAGCCCAGATATTAAAGGTATTTGCAAGGTTAGAAAATCGTGGAGTTTTTTTTTTAGAAGACCCCGTTAAAGGATCTCGTGGAAAATGTCAGAAGCTGCGGGATTTGAATCCCTTGAAACATGATCAACACGTGGCTCCAGAATACAACAACTTCTTGTGAGCAATTGGGCTGCTGATGGGTCCCTCGTCCCTTCGGGATGCATGTTACTGGCCATACTTGGAACTCCGGGCTAAGACAGCTATGCTGAATATAGCCTAATGACCATACAAAGTGATTCAACCACCCAATAAATCAGCCATTCAGTGAATCACGATTGAAAAGGTTGTTGGAATGGTTTGACGGCGAGCGAGAGGACTTGCCAACAGCCATCATATGCCGAGGTTGATGAAATTAAGTCGTTAACAGTTCACACTCATGGATGCCTCATGCTGACGCTTTAACCAGATGTGATTTTATAACACGGATGCTATTCAAATGACCTTATAATTTTATTACTGTTTTACTTTTCTGTCTATCCTTTCTCTCACACATAGTTCCAAATAATATTATGTCTGTTATGTTTTATAAGATGTACATGTATACTATGATTATTGAATTGCATAATATTTCGATTTTTTTATGATTACAGGCCTACACGTTACATTCTATTTTCTATTCTCTTCTCACCCAGTGTTCCCGCAGTGCGTTTGCAGGCGGTTCAATAAAGTACATACCTACTTACAGTAACTTACTTCTTCTAGCGGTCTAGCCATTAAAAAAAGTTCACGAGCCATTAACTGTTAATCTAGCGTTTTGGCGACTTTATGACCTGATCTCGCGACAACGTTTTCCCGATGTCTGGCAACACTTAACAGAATACGCATCTGCCGCCATTTTGTTCGATCGGACGTTTACGTTAGATTTCCGTTTAATAGAATTTATTATGCAACAAATGGTCAATTCTATCATTAATCTGTGCAGTTTGTCTTCAATTTCTCTCAAACATTTCCAGTGAAAATCTCGGTCAGTGTTTCCGTTGCAAATGTGATAGTTGCAGCTTAGGCTACAGTTTGAGTTCATTCAAGACAGGTTAGCTCAAAAATAAATAGCGTATTTTATTATTTGGATGCGCTTTCGAACTTCCGCAGGTATTTTCATCAATCCGACTTCTACCTTGGAATGTATCATTCGTTAATCCAGCTTCTGTCGCAGCAAGAATTATTTTTTCATCAATCCAAATTCTATTAAATAACAAGTATTTCCCATCAATCAAGCTCTCATTTAATTAAGTATCGTTTCAGCAACCCGCTTCTATTGAAGGGAAATAATTTTCATCAATCCAACTTCTATTTCTCAAGCAATCTTTTCATCAATTCCGTTTCCATTTCTCGAGCGTTATTTTTGTCCATCCAGCTGCTACGTCAGCCATTAATCCACATTCCATTTCTCAAGTGTTTTTTCATCAATTCAGCTTCTTTTTCATCCATAAGTTGTCACCAATCCAGCTTCCAATATCACTAATTTTTGTCTGTTTGTCACGTTATAACGATTTCATCAACGAAATGTGTAAATACATACGCTAAATAATAAAATACGCTAAAATACACCATATCGATTTCGAAATAATAAAATACGCTAAAATACACTTTTACCTTGAGTCAGTACTGGGCGATAATGGTTGATTGTCCCTTAGAAATGGAGGCCATAATTGCTTCTCGTAGATGCTATTTCTTGTTATGAACTGATTACCTGCGACAGTGTTGTTTGAATTTAAGCAAGAAATCTAGTAAAATCGTACGTTATGTTGCTAAATTGTTTTAAATTGACAATTTGAAATGGAATCTGGATTGATGGCAATTTTTGTCTAATAGGCCCTAATGTCCAATTAATGTCCATGAAAATTTATCTGTCTATATTGCTTAAATAGAAGATGACTTGGTGGATTTTAATATTATTGTTTCCGTATATTGAATATAATTTATTATGAGGCTGGATCAATTAATTTTTTTCTCAATAGAAGTTGTCTTAACGGGAAAATTCTTACATAAATTTAATTTGGGTTGATTATTCTAATTCCTGTTATTGATAACTTAAGTTGAAAGAATTTTTTCTTTAAATGGAAGCTGGATTGATTAAAGTTAAATTTGACATTGCTTAGTGAAGACATTAAGATAATTAAGCAATGCAAACTACGATTCTACCGGAATCCATTTATGGACATGGTATTGGGAATTTAAATACTGAGACTCATCGTGCAAGAACTGTGTGCATCACCATTTAATTTGTATGATCATAGAAACCATTCTAACCTCAGAGAAACTGATATTAGCCATTGGTTTGAAGAATGATAAAAAATGTTTTTGTCATAAAACAGTCTCTTACTTAAGTGTTCATGTTCTTCATTTTATTACATGCAGGAAGTTCTTTTAACAAGAGTGGAAATTCGAGAAAGCCTTGCATCTCGTTGATTTTTCATCAAAGGGAACACTAGAGTGATCAGTTAACATTGGTACGGTACGAGAACAAAAGAGTATGCTTTCTGCAGAAATTGATGCCTTCCATAGTTGACCACTGAGTTAATTGTTTCACTTTGGACAATTTCTTATTTTACTGCAAAGGAACTGCTACTTAAGAATCAAGCTCACAAGAAGTTTCATGTGCATTAACCAAGGCAACAATTCTCTGAAAATGCATCTGCTCTCAAACGGATACTATTCAAGATGAAAAACGTAATAGAAATCCATTTGAAGAGTTATTACACATTCTGGTGACTAAAAACCCACATACGAACAAGTTTTGCTTAAAATCTGCAGTGGCATCATTTAAGTCATGAATTATAATATTTTATGCTCGAAGTCCAATGCTCAGAGCGCCTATGAGAAAGCTTACTGGAGAGCAATCATGAAAATTCTAGTTATGTCAACAATCATTTACTCACAATGGTGAACTGATAGGACTTGTGAGAATTCAAACTGCTAAAAAACCATGCAAAATGCCGTTATGTCAAAAATGAAGAACTCGATGTTGCGATCATAAGATGCATACTGGAGACAGAAACTTTAGAATGCAATTTATATTTAGAAATCATTAACTGTACTGACCAGACATAAGAGAACCCATTCTCGAATTAAACCCAATAAATGTCAGTTATGTGAGGAATTATTTCTTGATTATGGTGGTTTGAAAAAAGAATGAAAAACTTATTCTTCAAAGAGATAATACAAAGATCAGTTGTGTCTTATAAAATAATATTTCTCGCAAGCTGTAATCTGAAACCACGCATTAGAGCCAATGCTGGAGATAAATCATACAAATGTTGGTTATGCCAGAACATTTATCACAAGCGCAATCTGAAAGTGCACTTGTGGACCATCCTATACAGAAACCATTCAATTGTCAGTTATGTCAGAAACAATCAAGGTGTTGATCTGGAAAAAACATATGAAATTCCAAGCTACTGAGAAACCATGCAAAATTCAGATATGTCAAAATCATTTGCACAAAGTGGTGTTCTGAAAAGACACATGAGAACCCTTTCTGGAGAGAAACCATACACATACAGGTGTCAATTATGTCAAAAATCATTTACCGAAGCTGGTGTTCTGAAAAGACACATGAGAACCCACACTGGAGAGAAACCATACAAATGTCAGTTATGTCAGAAATCATTTACCCATGGTGGTTACCTGAAAAGTCACACGAAAACCCATACTGTAGAGAAACCATACAAATGTCAGTTATGTCAGAAATCATTTACCCAAGGTGGTTACCTGAAAAGTCACACGAAAATCCATACTGGAGAGAAACCACACAAATGTCAGTTATGCCAGAAATCATTTACCCATGGTGGTTATCTGAAAAGTCACACGAAAACCCATACTGGAGAGAAACCACACACATGTCAGTTATGTCATAAATCATTTACCCATGGTTTTAATCTGAAAACTCACATGAAAACCCATTCTGGCGATAAACCATATGAATGTCATTTGTGTCCGAAATCATTCACTCATAGTAGTGATCTGAAAATCCACATCAGGATTCATACTGGAGAGAAACCATACCGATGTCTGTTATGTCTGAAATTATTTACTCAATGCGGACAGCTGCATGCACATTTAAAATGCCATACTGGAGAGAAACCATACATGTGTTTGTTATGTCAGAAATCATTTACTGAAGCTGGTACTCTGAAAAAACACAACAACAGCCATACTGGAGATAGTATATATAAATGTCAGTTATGTCAGAAATCATTTGCCTATGACAGATCTCTGAAAAGCCACATGAAAACCCATACTGGAGAGAAACCATACATTTGTTTGCTATGTCAGAAATCATTTACTGAAGCTGGTACTCTGAAAAAGCACAAGAAAAGCCATACTGGAGATAATCTATATAAATGTCAGTTATGTCAGAAATCATTTGCCTATGACGGTTCTCTGAAAAGTCACATGAGGGCCCATACTGGAGAGAAACCATACACATGTCAATTATGTCAAAACTCATTTACTCAGGCTGGTTGTTTGAAAAGACACATGAGAACCCATACTGGAGAGAAACCATACAAATGTCAGGTATGTCAGAAATCATTTATCCAAGGTTGTCATCTGAAAAGTCACATGAAAACCCATACTGGAGAGAAACCATACACATGTCAATTATGTCAAAACTCATTTACGCAGGCTGGTTGTTTGAAAAGTCACATGAAAACCCATACTGGAGAGAAGCCATATAAATGCCAGTTATGTCAGAAATCATTTACTCAAAGCAGTTTTCTCAATGCACACATGAACACCCATGCTGGCAAGAAACCAAAAAATTTCGGCGAAGGTTATGTCAAGAAGCATTTAGTCGTTATGGTGATCTGAAAAATCAGATAACCCACTGAAGAAACACCTTATCGTGTTCGAGAACCTTGCGAAGTCAGTTACTTTTGAATTCTCGCAATTATTATTATTCCAACAGAGGCGAGATAGCTGAGGCAAAGCTTATGAGGGCATGTTGGCTGAAATGTGTAGAGAGATCGGTTCAAGAGAGGAGAAGGTCTCGTTAAAGTTCAGACGATAATGAAATTAATCATAATTTAATACAACGTAATAAAATGCACATAAAACGTCACTAAATCCGTTCCTTTGCCTTTGTCAGCGAGTTTAAACAGTAGATGAAAAATGACAAATTAATTTTTGTAGACAAATAACGTCTGAAATACATTGCGAAGCTAAGGACCTTTGAATGCATCAGACATCGGCTCAAGAAACATTTATTAAGCGCCACTGTATAATGATAAAACATCAATCGATTACTCTGAGTATTATTGCAGGTGGAGGACTTGCAGAAGGTCCATAGATAGTCCTATACTCCTCAATTATAGAGGAAGATCGACAACTTGCTCTCTGTGTTATAAAGCAACTGTTCTAGTCAATCGCTTGCAATGACCCACAACCTGAACATGCTTGCTAACCATCCTCATAATAACTACGGCTTTAACGAGATCGAAGTCAGTCGCCCTGTACATCGATCTTATGCAGTGAATAGCTATGCTACACAGCACATATTCAATTTTAATGTTCTGGTTGACACAGTGACGCCAAAGAGGTAGGGCCTAAGAAAGAAGATTATCGTGTCGCATCTAAGCGCGGACAGTTGAGTTAAAACACGTATTGTTGCACTGCAGCACTTTTATATGACAAGTTTGATTCAAATTATACCATTCTATAGCGGGAATGTGGGGCTACATTTCCATGCTCATTGAGTTGTCTTTTGACAACCGGAAGTGCTGAAAATAAATTAAAATGTATATAAAGGTGTTTTATTTTCATAAAATGTTCATGTTTTTTCTATTATAACTTATCCGTAATTTATTTTTTAATAGAAATAAATTATGCCATTCTGTAGAGGGCATTTAGGGCTATTTTCTGATACCAAATAATTTGTCTTTTGATGACCGGAAGTGATCAAAATAAATTTAAAGGTGTGAAAATGTTGGGTTTTTTTACAACGCAAGCCTTTTACAACGCAAGTCTGCGTAATCGTTTTTCAGCGGCTAAAACATGTTTTTTGTTTTGATTTAACATAAAACAGACTTATTACTAGTTTTTATAGTTGAACATTGGACTTTATTATATGAAAACTTTTTTTATATATATAAATCATGTTTAAAACACATAATTTAATATATTCCCTATGCGTAAGTATACGTTTTGTGTAATCGACGGGTACCCATGGTAAAAAAATCATAATTTCGGGGTGCATTCATATTTTATAAACCTAAATATACCATTTTGTGCAGAAATGAATGCTGAATCCAATGCTGTATTACAAGTTATGCTATCTCAAACCAAAACCCAAAATCCAGGGGGGTGGTAACCACCCCCCCCTTGGTACTTGGTAGTCAGTGTTACAAAAAAAGTTTGGTAGCCTGAGGGTTAAAGTTACTAATTGCTGTCTAATTACAATGCAGTCCAGCAAGGCGAGAGATATATGAAGAGGCTGGCAGGGACTGAAGCAGAAAGGTAACCGTAGACAGGCAAATTTCAAAGGAGGCAGGCAATGACCAGATGCTTGATTGTCTGCTAACGATGACTTTGGGTCGTATCGATTATTTGTAGTGTCAGCATAACGACACTCTAAGATAACAAAGATGACCAGTGTCGCCCTTCTCCTGCACCCAGACTTTGGACCTTCTGACACAAAATCACTGATTTGAAATGGTGGAGTTAAGGTTGTCTGCCTCTAAACTTTCGTCGATTTATGCTTTGCTCATGATTGTGAAGAAATCGCAATAGAATTCTGTATGATTAATTTGAATAAATGAACATACACACATACATGCATAAATACATACGCATGTATAAATGACTGATTAAAGGTTGTATTTAAACTAAACTAATTTAAAGTTCAATTTAAATCCATACTTATTTTCAAAATTATATTGTACTTAAGATCAGATGAGACAAGATTATACTAGATTTAATGAGATTTTATTTTGGTATATTTAATTTTTTAGACTTAATCGATATCCGACTTATCGTCTTTAAAGGTAACAAACGAAGGCGCTACTTTCAGTGGGAGGATGGCTTTGTTTTGTCTGCATGTTCGTTTGTCATGCTTCATCTGGTTTAACGATGCAGCGTCATAGTAGAGAAAGATATCCCTCCCATTATGATCAAAGATTGAGACTGGCACTACAACAGTTTTAAGCTGTTAATCATAATTTTTTGTCGGTAAAGTTGACCTTACCGTTTGATAAGTGGTTCTTCATGCGTGTAGGCCTACATCATTATATTGGACTTTTTTGTTTGGTATTGTAAAGAAGATAAAGAAGTAACGCATTTTATTTATTTATACATACTGTAGAATACGTGTTAAAGGTGTATTAGATTATCACTGTAATAATCGTTGTATATCGAAATCTGGCCATGGCGCGCCGTGTTTTACAGCAGATGTTGTCAACCTTTTCCGCGCGCGACACGGCCAAATTTGGCGACACATCATGCAATCGTCACTACGTCAATATCTTTAAAATCAAAATAGGCGAAAGAGCATTATCTGTTTAAGCAAGAATATTTTCTTCAATCCAGCTCTCAGTTAAGCAAGACTATTTTCTTCAATCCAGCTTCCATTTAGGCAAGAATATTTCAGCCATGGTGCAAACTGCGTGAATAAGGTGCGAATTTACTGGTTCTAACTGTTAATAGGCGCTAAGTGCCTACATAATTAACACTGCAGCTAGCGGGTAATGGCGGGGGGGGTAATGGCGGAGGGGAGGGTAATGGCGGGGGTAATTGTCTCCGGGGGGTAATGGCACGGGGCAATGGCAGGGGGTAATGGGCCGGGGGTTAAGTCATAGACCCGCATATGGAATATAATTTTTAAATGGCAAGCAGCTGTAGAGGGTTCATTTGCGCACATGTTGAGCAAAAGAATGGATGATGATATTACACACCATTCAGCAGTTAAACCCAAAATAGCTGAGATCCCTGTCGAAATTTCTCTTAAGTGATCGCTCAATACAAGCAATCAATTCAAATAACGATTGCTATCGATTGCTTAGCGCCATCGATTGATGATCTGCGTTGTCTATTGAATGCATAAATGATTATGTATGATAATTCATCCGGTACTGCGATCATCTTAGACACCTGCATCAAAATTTATTCCGAATCTATAAATAATGAAAGTTCGTTAAATCATTATTTTACACTTCTTCGAGATGTATTTTCACAATGTAAACTCTTTCGTGTTGTTAGTAAATTGCGCCTGATATAAAAAATCGAATTCCGACGGGAATGACCTTTAATGTCATAAGCTATCGTAAGACTGTGATGGTGATGACCATGTTCCTTCTCTTCCTCTTCCTGCTCATCATTATCAATTAATAATCGCTTTCGCCCAAAGACGCCGC
The DNA here is from genome assembly GCA_949752735.1 of Lumbricus terrestris. Lineage (NCBI taxonomy): Eukaryota > Metazoa > Annelida > Clitellata > Crassiclitellata > Lumbricidae > Lumbricus > Lumbricus terrestris. Next base: position 12,711,909 of record OX457048.1, on the reverse strand, counting down.
AATTTCGGAATTTATCGAATACTATACATTGTGAAGCACGGTAGCCGATTGATTACGTTGCTTGGCTTTAAAGACGGAAATTATGGCTTCAATTCTCATCATTTGATGCGCTCACTGTGTAGTGTGTAGCAAGTCCTACGCAGTCTAGCGATTGCTAAGCGCCATCGATTGATGCCTCGACATTAAACGATGGACGTAATTATAGCACGAATAATGTTATGAGTATGCATCAGATGGCAAGTGAGCCCGTGACAACGTCTTAGACACTTTTAAGAACAATAATCAATATGCTATAAATACTGTCATCGCTGGAACTAACGCGTATTCCCTCTCAACATCCTGTGAGCAGCCATTGACCGCTACAATTATTGGTGATTAATAAGAAAACGTGATATACAATATGGAAACGCCAGGCCAAAGCAGTTAAATGAGGAGGGTGATGCCATTTGTCGTTGTTACAACGCTGCATTGCAAAACCGAAGCTTCCTATAATCAATGACAAAATTTGGAGAGAAATGTCTGTCTGTCTGTCTGTCTGTCTGTGTTAAGCAAGCAATAAAGTTCTGGGAGTTATGGCGATCGAAACCACTTCTCTATCACGACTGACGTGGCCAATGGGCCGCAGGTCAATAGACACAAGGCATGATTGATGTAGGTGAGGGCTGGGAGACGTAGGTGTAGGTAAGGAGAGGGAAATGGATTGAAGCTGATGTAGGGTTGCGGAGTACCAGCCACTTTTGCAGGGCGCGGTGGTGTATTAGGTATGTTCGTGGCCATGTAGCCGGAGGGTTCCAGGTTCGAATCCACCTCAAGCTGCTTCGTAGGGACCTTTGGCAAGTCCTTCACTAGCAATTGCTCAGCGCTTCGGCGTGAAACTCCAATTCAGTGCCCGCGCTGTAGTCGGGAGCGCTTCTGATTAGACATCATGAAGAGACGCTTTAACAAGGTATCCTACATACACGCACACACACACATACATGCATACACAGAGTACAACGGTCGATGGAGAAGTGGAGGGAGCCAGTACACATTGACTAGCAGGTTGCTCGCTTACACAAAACTAAGTTAATTGCAAGCTAGGAGAAAGTAGTTGGGGGGAATGGTGGGAGGCAAGAGGGGAGATATAGAAGCAAGCGAATGGATTTGGAGTGATGAAGTCATGATGACGATTTCCACCATTTCTTTTCGATGGGCACGCGCGACGTATATCCAGTTAGAGCTATTCGCTATACTTCTCCCTCCTCATCAGTGCATAATTATATTTTATATTTATGTATGATATTATTTTTTTCGTAGATCTAATGAGATAATTATGATGCTGAAGTTCGGAATTGTATTGCTTATTTATTGATTTGTGAAGACTAATATAATCATTATGGACCTTAATAACCTATCGAATAACCGATTCACGCGTTTGCTCTACTTATAATGTGAGAAGAAAATGTAATGAAGGTGTTTAAAAGAGTTCCGCATTATCTATTGAATAAAATAATAATAGCATGATCGCCAAGGGAAATAACGTCGACCTCACTTTAAATTAAGTCACAGATTATTTCAAATAGATGTGTTGTGATGTGGTAAGGATGACCAACATGGCCCGCGTGTAATACGCAGCCCCTAATGGCATGGGGATTTGCGAGGCAACAGGACGCGGAGGACTGCAAGCCATATTGGACCGTTTTATCAGATTGCATAATATTCACGAGAACAACCCGACCTTCGAGGATCTACGTAGAATTGCGGAGAGAAGACTCTTAACATAATATAGCATAGTTTTTTTTAAATTATTTCTCCCAAAAGAACACAGCAAGATACAATTTCCAATCAATGCCAAGTTGGAATACAAACGGAGGACCTAATGGGACTAGAGTCCCGCTGAGCAAAGTCACCTATGTACCAGGATGAAAAGTGCCTTCGCGTTATCCAACCAAAGTAGCATACGACAATCAGCGTGCATAAATTATCAAGTCAAATAATCTGCCGCGACACATGCTTCTTCAAACGACTATAATAAAGTAGAGGGAAAGAAAAGCTGAAAATTCTGAGGTTGTGGTGGAATTATTCTCACGAGGAACTCCATGCTGGGGGATATCGGAAAATACCCAAAAAGCATAGGGGCTGATCGAGTGAAATTAGAACAGCCGGATACACAATGGTGAAGTGTTCTTCAAGGAACATGCGATCATTCGATAACTAAAACTTTATGCAAAACTATTCATCTGCATCTTCATTTCGCTCAATGAGTTCTGCAGATCGTCTTGATCTTTTTGTTCACAGGACTAGGAGTCAGAAGTGCTCGTGCCGAACATCGGGCGTTTGGTGTCGTTATTCCGTCCATTTGGAATGACCTTCCTTCCGCACTGAGAACTAAACGAATGACTTTTTTCCTCATCTGCCCCTTACTCGAAGGTTTTCATAATAGTACTTAGAGTAAGCAAGTGTATTCAACAGCGTATTCCAGTCAATACTTTACTTGTCATTTTGTGAAATTTGCCATATAAATTTATTACATACTAATTACATACATACAATTATACAGTTACAATACAACACGTATTTTACGCAGCTGACTTTCGGAACGGGAAAAATCTTTTCAGTTTGAATAATTATAATTATATCTCTATTCCAAAGATGAAAGGCCAACATCAAATGTCCTTTTAAATTAAACCGTAACATGTCGCTAAACCTTAATGAAAGGATGTATTTAGACACCTTTAAATTATTTTTAAGACTGAAATATAAACAGGCCAAAGCATTCATTTTTGATAACAAAAACATCGAGCTTAGAGAGTCACCGGGTGATGTAAAGGAATCCATAGTTTAACGTCACATTATGACAACAGAGGTCGCTGCTGTCGGCAATTTTTTTGACAGCTTACTATAGCAGCTCTGTGTTAGAGAAGCAAAGCATTCAGTTAAACGCTGTTTATTAATTAATCGCCAATCACTTCTCCCGGTGAATGCCCGTGCCGCATCACAGTGTCTGTCAATTGCTTTCTTTTGAATGGGCGTCTGTATAATTATAATTACTTATATGCTCGCTCGCTCCTTAAATTGATTACAATTCGCAATGAGATTGGGTTTTTACAGCTTTAAGGCCGCATAACGTAATGATATGAAACTTCGTTACAGCAACTGTTTTTGATCAATGACTACTGCTGACTACTTCTGAGTAACAAGTTGCATGGTCGGCTGTGTTGGAAAAGTACCGGTAAGGTATCTCACTAAACGCTGATAATTAATCGATCGCCTGTTACGTGTCTGAAACGATCCCCATATCATGATCTGCCCATTTGTTTTGTTTTGATGGGGCGCATGTGAATACGCTTGCTCATTCTACGTACTATGAAATTTAATATGAAATATGGTAAATGTCTTGATGCCTGAAACATGTCGCTAAATACGGGATCTCTTCGATTTAACGAGTTTGGTAATCTATTTATTTATGGCTTCTGGAGAATTTATTAGAAAGGTGTTTTAAGATGGTGGCATCTTTATGTATTGACTAGCAACGCAGGCCTGTAAAATTACCGTAATACTGATATCCATGATATTATTTGTGTATTTATTGCCACTAATAAACGACGAGGCATCAATCGATGGCGCTAGGCAATCGTGGCCATAATATTTGTCTTGTTAGTTAATAATTAACAATTAATTAACAAAAACTAATTAACAATTAGTTAAGTTACCGAACCCACTGCTGTAAAGCCGGCCTGCGCGTCGTGCTACAGTGGGCCGTATTTCGTATAACCTGTACCTGTAATCATTCTGCGGTGTGTCAGCTTGAATCATTAAAAGGAATATTATTATTTGTCGACTCTGCCACTGGTTGAGGGGCGCAAAGTCTTAAATCCAGATGACGGGGAGGGCGACGTTAGTCAAAATTCTGTTACGACACATTGAAAAGTGTATACCCAGCGTGTTTTGCGACCAGTTGAATGAATGTCTTTCAATGTCGAACACTGCGTATTTAAATTAATACATTCTGACAGACACCTTTAACACATTTTAAAATAAACTATTTATTAACTTAATTTGCGATTAGTTGATACGATTACTCCGCATAGTCTGAATTCCGTGACTGAACTTACTCTTCTGGTACCAGTCCCAATGAGGGAAAGACATATATGATACACTAATGATCCATGCCATCAAACTCAAAATAAACTAATGCTATTGCTGATCATCGGGCATTTGAGTCGATGCCAAAGGTTGTGACAGCCATAGCACGTCGATAAGTAACTAAACCATTTTAAACATCACGCACGCACATACACATAGACACGCACGCGCACTCACAATGAAGAGATATTTAGCTATCCATGAATTAGATTATTACATGGAGGGAGGGAGGGAGGGAGGGAGGGAGGGAGGGGAGAGGGAGGGAGGGGGAGGGAGGGAGGGGATGGAGAGAGAGATGGAGAGGGAGAGGGACGGAGAGAAAGACATAAGAGACAGAGAGACAGAGTCAGAGATCGGGACAGACTGACAGACAGACGGACAAATATACAGTGACAGAGACAGACAGATAGAATGACGGAGACATACAGACAGAGACGGAAACAGATACTGAGAAGGAGACACAGAGAAGATATACAGACAGATGCAGATTCAGAGAAAGATACAGATACACAGACAGTGACAGAACCGGAGATAGATACAAAGACAAAGAAAAGAGACACACACACACACACACATAGAGAAACAGAGATAGACTGACAAAGACAGAGGCAGAGGCAGATACAGACAGACATGCAGAAAGAGACAGACAGACAGATACAGAAAGATGCAGACACACAGAGAGAGAGAGAGAGAGAGAGAGAGAGAGAGAGAGAGAGAGAGAGAGAGACAGAGAGAGAGAGAGAGAGAGAGAGAGAGAGAGAGAGAGAGAGAGGGGCAGAGATACAGAGAGTTCCTTATCATAATAACTGACAGAATCAGTATTCTTACCAATTTTCTGATAATCGTAGTCACGTGACAATTTCAACAAAATAGAAGCAAAATAATTTTATCGGCAATTACTTCCGATCAATAATGTCATTGAAACAAATACCAGTTCTTTTGCAAAATAAACAATATTTAATAACAAGTAGTTCGTTCGTTTAAAAAAAACTAATTCTGAGGTAATATGTGATCGATAAAGCGAACCTGGCGACCATAATAATTCTTGTGAATCATTGCCACGGTTTTTAATCGATTGCTTACGAACTCATGGCACTTAAATCTCTACATATTATTATTGTTATTATCATAAAATGTCGCTAAACAACGAACAACGCTACACCAAACATATAGACACCTTTAAATTAATATTCTTAAAAACTATATTAACTACCGATTCCGCAGCATTCTTTTAGCTGAGTAGGTCGCTCATAGCTTTGCGATTTAGCATGCCATACGAAAATTAGGAACCGATCAAGATTATTGCAACCATGGTCTAGTAGCATCAGATTCAGATTAGAAAGTTATCTTAGCATTTCTTTCAAATCTGACTTCGATATTATGGCAATAAACGTATCTAATCAATCGTTATCCTGGTAATTATCATTACTGCCATCGTCGTCGTCATCATCGCCAACATTAGTATCACCAACAATAGGAACACGAATTGTTGTCGTTTTTGTCGGCATTAGAAACAGAAGCAGAGAAAGAGACAAACAGGGAGAGAGACAGAAAATATTAATTTAAATATTGTAAAAGATAAGCCATCTAGTAATAAGTAATTCATTTGTTTGTTTTAAAATAATCGCAGGCCAATTTTCACAGGTGAGACATTCACAAAAACGAAACACTGATAATAGACACCTCTAAATATTATTTTCAGAAGTTACATAAATTAATGCGGCTGCATTAAACTATAATAAACCCAAACTGGTTCAGTACCTTGCTCTTAAGTGCTGTAATATGCCGAGCAAATTTCTGGGCCCTGCAGGGTAACGGCCTCTGTTGTCATATATATATAGACCCTGGTCAAATCGGATCCATCAATTAAACTGTAATCAAGACCATGTCTTAGGTAAGCCTATAATTATAATACCACACTTTCGAATACCAACTCACTTCGTGGTCAAGAAGAATGCTACTTTAGCACAAAAGATCTTTGAGTACTGGAGAAAAAGTATTCTTTTAATTGAACAATGTATTGTTCACTTTTGGCTTTAGTAGGCCAAACGAAAGTTGGGAACAGAACAAAACTGTAGCAATCTTGGCCAAGAAGCATTCGGATCGAACAAAGCATCTGATTCCAAAGTTATCGCATCATGCATCTCTACTTTAATTTCTAATTATTATGAATAATAGATCTTTTCAATCGTTATTCAAGTAATTACCATTACTGTTGCTGGATAGAAAATGCCGGATGCGAACACGACATGGAAACTGCCCGGAATCGAGTGTTGCCAGTCCAAACGTTATTCGCAGAGGATGGCATCTCCAATTATTAAACCTGTGACACAACGTTGCTGTTATAACGTTCATAAATTATGTAACAGGAAATCTCGGCCACTGTCGTATACTTCGGTGATGCCAGTCTGAAGATTTGATAAAGAAGGGAGGGTGACACTAATAATACTCGGCATATAGAAACGTGGTATAATCGATTTAATGTACTTGTGATCTTTGTACGATACAAGACGTTGTCTATACCAATTGAAAATATGGTGGATGATATGACACCTGTTTTACGAATGCTGTGGATCCTATAAGAGACAAAAACGCACCAGATCACCGCTCTTATTAAATGTATGATACAACAGCCATAATAACATAGTTGGTCGCTAGAATATTTCACTTATCACAGACATCAGAGTCGACGATTGATGCGCTACACAAATTGTAAAATACACACCTGATACAAGTGTACGTTCAATGTCGATGATTCTCTTTCCTCTGAAATTCATCTCATCCGCAGTTATTCCTACATACACGCACATTCGTTTCAACCTATATTCCCATGAGGTCGTCGTCAAAATTACCGCTATGAAGGAAGACAATATTGTATGACACCGATTAGTTAAACAGCTATTATACTGCTAAACAATGACTAGGTCTAAAAAGCTGCTCTTATACACCTTTTACACAAATTATTCAACTGCTATAATAAAGGCGATTGAGTTTGTTCGACGCTGTGTAAAGAGCTGGATTATTCCAAACGAACTTTATTCGAGCGAAACTGCTTCTGTAATAGGCCCTCGTTAAATCTGGATCCTTCCATTCATGCGTAAGAATATCCTTCTAAATCGTAAAGTTCTGTAGTAAGATATCTGTAGACACTATAGCGGGACCAACAACACAGTGATTAACAATGACATATCTACCTACCATCGGGTAGTGTCAGTACGATGGCTCAATAAATGTGGAGAGCGAAATTAATCAGCACAGAAACTGTGGCGACATTTATTGCCCCGCGTGAGTTTCATTAGCAACTAATCTGGTGAAGTGATTACATTGACTAAACGCTATCAGAGGAAAGATGGAGAGACGAGGAAGAGGAACGTCACCCTATAATATTCTGAGGCTAAGAAAATGAGGTCTCACTTTATGTCTGTCTGTTTGTCTGTCTGTCTGTCTGCCTGTCTGTCTCTTTGTCTGTCTGATTGTCTGTCACTCTCTCCTAAGTGGCGAAACTGTCGTCTTGCAATGCGAATACATGGTACGAAAAAAGTATGCCGAACGAACAATATCTCGCAGAAAGTACAGGGACTACGGCACCGTTGCTGTAAATGAATTGGTATACTCACAAAATTAATTAAGCAGCAGTAGGCTATTAATTTTAGTAACGCTGATGTCAATGATAAAGGCTTATGTTATTAGGTGGACGTCTGTTTTACGCAAATTTGAAAACGAATAGACTCATTGCAAACCAGCATTGTATAAAAATAACAACTGGCATATAATAAGGCCTTGCCTTGCCTTGCCTTCAACCTTCCTCGACACGAGGGTTGGTCGCATTTTGGACAGTTCTTCTCCATCCTCTCCTGTCTTCGGTTGCTCTCAACAATTGCTCTGTTGTTAACCCTCGTAGTATGTTGGGGTCCATATGGACCCCAAGCGTGTTTTCAATTGAATAAAAATTGGTGATGACATGCACTTTAGAAACTGAAATTTTATGACTTTTCATCATATATGGCGAGTAGTAATTCCTGAAAAAAATTATTTTCCACACCACTTGTGGGGCCAGATATGAGACAATTATACACATAGGGGAGTTGGGGTCCATATGGACCCCAATGGTAATAATGCAATTGGATACTGCGCAAAGTTCTATTTTGCAACTTAATTCGTGATATTTTACATTGCAGTGTCGTTGGTTCAATTTATGTCATGTTTTGTAAGACTATATTCAGGGCTTAAAGTGTGCCTGGACGGTCATGGACGGCGTCCATGCACTTATTTTAAAATCTGAGCGTTGTCCTGCCGCTTATTGGTCAGCACAGTCTGGAAATGTAAGGGGCGTCCAGGCACTTCTTTTGGAAAGGTAAGAGGCGTCTAAGCACTTGCTTTCCCACACTTTAAGCTCCGAATATATTGTTTTATTATTGTCAATTGTATGCATATGCACGTATTGGTATGCTATGGGAAGACAGGGCTTTCAAAATAACACATTATAGCACCAATTCATGGCGTCTGGACAAAATGGATTCAAAGACTATATGGGTGGCACTCGGCGCTTTATGCAACACCAAGACGTTACAGTCGATGAGCAGTTGGTTGTTTTTAGAGGACGATGCTCATTTCGTCAGTATATGAAGTCTAGACCTGCCAGGTAGTCTATGGGTTGAAAGTGTGGGTGCCTTGTGACTCATCTACAAGTTATTATTCAATATTCAAGTATAGACTGAACTGGTAAAGTTTGCAATCAACCAGAAAAACAGGGTGAAAGAATTATCCGCGATCTAGTTGATGTCATATATCCGTGGCGTATAATGTGCAGTGGCGGCGCCAGGATTTCAAGTTTGGGGGGGCTGAAGCCCCATGCCCTTCCTACCTCCCAGGGACGAAACTAGAAAATTTTCTTCCCGGGCGGTCATATTGCTAGCACCGTAGGCGCGAAGCTGCGAGTGCCGAATGCACGAACAAAGCACATACCGACTAGGGGGTCTGAGGGAGTGTCGTAAGCTCCCCCAGCGGGGTCTGGGGCAGAGCCCCAGAACAAACGCTTTTTTGGCAGTTGACATTGACTAGTGCACGTTACGGGCTCTTATATGCTAGCTTTTTACGAACGATAAAGTCCTAAACAAATTTGAATTTCCACATTGCAATAGTAGCATATTAGGCTGTCGTTTTTATGAAATGGCTCATCATTTCATTGCTGAAAGTCGTGGTTTATGCGATGTCCTTAAACACTTCCAAAACGGTGTCAACCGCTGCTCTTATGCGTATTGAACCGAAAGAAAAGCTGTGGCCTTAAACACCTCTAAAACGGTGTCAACCTCTGCTCCTGTGCGTATGGGACCGAAAGAAAAGGGTTGGCCATAAACACCTCTTAAACGGTGAAAAACGAAAAAAGTCTGGCCTTAAACACCTCTACAACGGTGTAAACCGTAAAGCTTTAATGCGTACGGGGCGGAAAAAAGGTCTGGACTTAAACACCTTTAAAACGATTTCAACCTCTGCTTTTATATGTATGGGACTGAAAGAAAATCACTTTCCTTAAACACCTCTAAAACTGTGCCAATCTCTGCTCTTAGGCGTATGGGACCAAAAGAAAAGGGTTGGCCTTAAACACCTCTTAAACGGTGAAAACCGAAAGAAAAATTCTATCCTTAAACACCTCTAAAACGATGTCAACCTCTGTCTTTTTATGTATGGAACCGAAAGAAAAACTCTGGACTTGAACACCTCTAAAACGCTGTCAACCTCTGTTCTTATGCGTATCCGAAAGAAAAGGGTCGGTCTTAAACACCTCTTAAACGGTGAAAACCGAAAGAAAAGCTCTGGCCTTTATTTAAACACCTTTAAAACGGTGTAAACCGTAAAGCTTTTATGCGTACGGGATCGAAAGAAATGAGCTGGTCTTAAACACCTCTAAATCGATGTCATCCTCTGCCTTCATGTGCATGGGACCGAAAGAAAAGCTGTGGCCTTAAACGCTTCTAAAACGGTGTCAACCTCTGCTCTTATGCGTATGGGACCGAAGGAAAAGGTTGGCCTTAAACACCATTTAAACGGTGAAAACCTAATGAAAAGTTCTGGTCTTAAACACCTCTAAAACGGAGTCAGCCTCTGCTCTTATGCGCATGGGACCGAAAGAAAAGCGCTGGACTTAAACACCTCTAAAACGGTTTAAACCAAAAGAAAAGCACTGGTCTTAGACACCTCTAAAACGATGTCAACCGATGTATTTATACATATGGGCCCGAAAGAGATGCTCTGGCCTTAGACGTTTATAAAACGGTGTCAGCCTCTGTTCTTATGCGTATGGGACCGAAAGAAAAGCGCTGGACTTAAACACCTCTAAAACGTTTTAAACCTAAAGAAAGGCACTGGACTTTAAACACCTCTAAAACGGTGTCAACCACTGCTTTTATGCGTCTGGAACCGAAAGAAAATCGCTGGCCTTAGACACCTCTAAAACGATATCAACCGCTGCTTTTATACATATGGACCGAAAGAAAATGCGCTGGACATAAGCACCTCTAAAACGGTGTAAACCGCAAATCTTTTTTGCGTATGGGACCGAAAGAAAAGTCCTGTCATAAACTTGCGAAAAAAGGCCAACTTGGAAAATGAGGGGTTTAACCCCCACCCTGGCCCCCATGGTGGGAGAGATTCGCCGACCCACCAATTGACCAGTGTCGGGTCGAACCCGACCCCCCTGCGAAGGATTAGGGTCGATTGCTTGAAAGCTGTGGAAGTGTATAGCTAACGCACGAACAAACAAACACACAGAGTTACCAAAATATATATATTAGATAGGCCTACATATAATTATCTGCACATAAATGTTTTATTTGCTAATAGCAATTAGGACTTCTAGGTTGACCATTATAATTAAATCAGACAGTGGTAGAACACACAACAAGAATTAAATTTTATATCGAGCAAGAGCACACACATTTTGAGGTGTGTAAGAGAAACATGATGCAAATCTGACAACTATATTGTTGTGTCCCATGTCTAGGACCTTGGGATTCGTCCATTGCCGGTGTACTGCGAGATTCTATCCGGCAGCAAAAGCTGTCCAAAAAATATCCGAAAATAAAAAAATAAGCCGTTATAGACATTTTCCGCATTTTGCTTTGGGGGGGCTGAGCCGCATTCAGGGGGGCTTAGCCCCCCCCAGCCCCCCCCTGGCGCCGCCACTGATAATGTGACTTCTGACAACTTCTTCACATCAGTCCCTCTAGCTGATAGCTCGACAATTAGGCCTACTGTGGAAGAAATTGATATTTGTAGGAATAGTAAGGACAATAAAATTTTAACCTCAATGTAACATTCAACAAAGCCACAGGAATTGTGATTTTTTTAGAAAACAAAGCAACAATCTCTGTCCGGGTGGCCGGACTATTCGGAGCCGGATAATTCAACATAATTATACATCTGGGTGATGGAGATGGGTATGAAAATTTGGCTTAAAAGTGCAATCCCATCACCAATTTTGGTAGCTACGAATTGTGCTATCCGACTTGTCCACTATGAATTGTCCAAGTCCAAATTGTCTGCGCCCGAATTTTATCCGAAATGACCGTCTTCGAATTGGCCGCTACGAATTGTGCCTTCCGAAATGTCCAGATCCGAATTATCCGGCACCAAATTGTCCAGCTCCGAATTTCCGCTCCGAATTCCACACTCCGAATTGTCCGGGTCCAAATTGTCCACGCCTGAATTTTACCCGAAATGACTGTCTTCAAATTGGCCACTACGAGTTGTGTCTTCGGAAATGGCCAGATCCGAATTATCCGGCTTCGAATTGTCCAGCTTTGAATTTCCGCTACAAATTGTCCACTCCAAATTGTACACTCCGAATTGTCCTGGTTCAAATTGTCCGCGCCAGAATTTTGCTCGAAATGACCTATTCGAATTGGCCGCTACGGATTAATTGTGCCTTCCCAAATGTCCAGCTCCGAATTATCCAGCTCCGAATTGTCAGCTCCGAATTGTCTGGTTCCAAATTGTTCGGCTCCGAATTGTCCGCGAACCCACGGCCGCTTGTGCAATTGCTTCTGCACAACTCTTTATCAAAAAGCAGTTGATATTAACATTGGGGTCCATATGGACCCCAACACCTTAAGTGTGACTAGCTTAGCGACATACTACGAGGGTTAATCCCGTAATATAATATATGACCTTGATTCCAATAATCTGTCTAACTTCAGACCTATCTCGAACCTAAATAACATTTCCAAGATCCTTGAACGTCTCTTTCGTAATCGCATCAAGAAACATATCACTTCTTCTCCCAACTTCAGTCCTTTTCAGTCAGCTTATCGTGAAGGCTATTCCACTGAGACTGCCCTTACATCCACGCTGAGCAACATCTTTTCGTCTATTGACAATGGAAAAGCATGCCTATCTGTATGTCTTGACCTTAGTGCAGCTTTCGATACCGTAGACCATCAATTACTTCTTTCTAGACTCACGAAAAGCTTCGGTGTCTCTGGTACTTCTTTAAACTGGTTAGCGTCTTATCTGGGTGGCAGGAATCAGCAGGTGGGCATCGGTACAGCTCGGTCTGAACCCACTGTTTGCACTGCTGGAGTTCCACAGGGATCTGTCCTTGGTCCTCTATTATTCACAGTCTTTACCTCCCCAATTAATCGCATAGCTAATCATTTTGGTGTCCAATTGCAGCAGTACGCGGACGACACTCAGCTCTATATTGCTCTGTCACACACTGATCAGTCCGGTAAACTTAAACTTGAGGAGTGCCTTTCATCTTTATACGCCTGGTTCTGTTTTAACGGTTTGGCTATAAACCCAAACAAGTCTGAGGCAATTTTGTTTGGGTCACGACAACGCCTGCGTTCTTTCACTTCACTTTCCAGCATTGACCTCGCAGGCTCCACAGTACCATTATCAGATTCTGTTAAAACTCTTGGGGTTACTCTGGACAATATGCTTACTTTTCGGATTCATGTAACTAACCTTTGTAGATCTTGCTTTTAACACATCAGGGCAATACGCCACATTAGGTCTGCTTTGACTAAGGATATGTCTTAGCAGGTTGGATGGCGCCGCGCGATATGGCTGCCGCTTTTGTTTATTTTTGAATTTTTTCGATCTAATATGAATTTTATGTCTTCATCGTTATTGTTTTCATACAACATTTTATTTCCTGGTGTCGATCATTACGTAGATTGCGCATTTGCGAGTATTCGTTAATTTATTACATATTCGATGCGTAAATCGTTTTCTTATCTTCGCGGTGATGTGTCACTGGATGGACGCCTTATTTTACGACAGTTATGCACGGCTTCCGACCTCCGTCAGTTTAGATAAATTCATCGTGCGATTATGATCGGGATTTACCGTCGTTCATCTGGATTACCTAACACATCGCATGACGCAGTTCGATTCATATAGCGCTGCTGCACAACTAACGTACAGCAGGTCGGCACTGTTGTCCTTGCGTCGACGTAGTCTGACTGGTTTTCCTGATCGTAACTTACTCTCAAAATTGAATGATGCTGGCGTTCTTCGCTTCCGTGGCACCAGAGCTGGCCGTCACCATAGAACGACTGCGTCTACGTGTGGGACTTCTTTTGGACATAATTTCGAGAGGTCAGATAACATTATTGGCATTCCGATCCCTGTGATTGACAATGTCCATCGCCGTGTCGGATATTTCAAACGTCATCTACGACCTAGAACATTAGTTAATCTGCCGTGTGAGAACTACTCTACAACACCTGCTTTATCACCATGTTCCACTGATGAGCCTCAGATTACGCATTTACCTTCGCTTTTCCTCCTCAACCCCACAAGTATAGCCAAACCTCACGCCATCGAACAACTAACTGCTGACCTTCTGTCCTTCGACCCTGATGTTGCCATCATTGTTGAAAGCTGGCTAAAGAAACATCACATTGACGCATCTTTTAATATCCCCAACTATATCTTGTTTCGACATGACAGGAATGGTCGTCGTGGTGGAGGGATAGCTATTTATTGTAAAGCTTGTTTTAAACCTGAGATATTCAAGCCAGTTACACCATACGTTCAGGGAATTGAGCTGCTTTGGATAAAGGTTATAACCAGCAAACGTGAATTTGTTATTGGAGGTCTCTATCATCCGCCTAAACCATCCTATGCCACAGACTGCCTGCTCTCTGCTCTTGAGGAAACTCTTGACGAGATCACTTCTCTTCCAAGTTTTCCTGTTGCTATTATTGCCGGTGACTTTAATAGCCTTCCATCTGACCAACTTCAGCGGATGGGCCTTAGCACCGAGTTTGAGGGTCCTACCCATGAAGGCCACTCGTTGGACAGAGTTTATGCCACCGAGCCTCTGTATCGATTCTCAAACACCATCAGATCTGCTGTCCGAACGAAACATTTGGCTGTGGTTATGACATCTGACCACAAGATAACGTTCGAAAAAACTGGCATTTCAAATGAAAGGACAATCCATGACCTGCGTCTTAGTACACCCGGGTCATTCATCATGATGCAGGACTATCTTTCAAAACAGGATTGGGATTTCATTTATAATTGCGAATCGATTGAAATAGCTTTCTCATCCTTCTATGTCTTCATGATAGCAACACTGGACTTATTTTTTCCACTGAAAAGAATTACAATTAAAGCACGTGATCCACCATTCATGACGCCTCATCTTAAACATCTGCTGAGAAAGAGAAATCATTTGCATCGTCACGGCCGACATGAAGCTGCAGAGTCTCTTGCCGCTCAAATCAACCATCTAATCGCAAAGAAAAACGAGACCAGTTTTGACGGCCTTGAGCGCGGTTCACGTAACCTGTGGTCTGAAGTGAGACGGCTTCGTGGTGAGTCCAGGGATTGCTTAAGTCACGATAGCAAAGTCACCGCTGACAGTCTTAATCTACACTACGGTAAAACATCTACGGACCTTCATTATGCAAAACCTACAGCAAAAGCAACAGTCACCTCTGATGAGGCTGTGTTCATTGAGGAATTCCAGGTCTTCCGTGCCCTATCGTCTATTCGTGGTGTGTCAGTTGGACCTGATGGGCTTCCGTCATGGCTCCTGTCAAGCATGGCTCATCTTTTGTCTGCTCCCATATCTTACCTGTTTAAAAGGTCTTTGTCTGAATCGTATATCCCTCCTCAATGGAAGGAGAGCAAAATTACCCCAATTCCTAAAATGTCAAGTCCTGTTTCTGAGGCTGATTTCCGCCCAATTTCTATTACACCTGTATTATGTAAAATTCTAGAAAAGTTTGTTGTGCATAAATATTACTATCCAATTCTGACAAATCCTGATGAGAACTGCATATATTCTGACCAATTTGCATTCAGACCCTCTGGGTCGACTACTGCTGCACTCATAGCTTTAACTCACCATTTACTTGAGTCTGTTAAATGTGAACCATATGTTCGTTTGGTATCTTTGGATTTTTCTAAGGCTTTCGATACTGTAAGACATGATAGCCTGGCTGCACAGTTAGCCTCTATGCCGATTCCTGACTTTATTTATAACTGGGTTCTTGCTTTGTTACAAAACCGAGTGCATTGTACTAAGTTCTGTGGTATAACCTCCTCTTTCAAATGCATTAATGCTAGCATCATCCAAGGGTCTGGCCTTGGGCCAGTCAACTTTCTTTCATTAATTTCTGGCTTAAAACTACTATTTGCAGGTAATAGGCTTTTTAAATATGCTGATGACTGTTACTTGGTTATTCCTGCATCAAATATTGATACTACTGATGCTGAACTTGGTCACATTGCAGAGTGGGCTAGTAATTGTAACTTGCGCCTTAATCATAGCAAGTCATGTGAAGTCATCTTTAGGCGTCCCCGTTCCAAAACTTCTGATAGCCCTCCCCCCATCAGAGGGATTGAGCGAGTCGATGCAGTTAAGGTTCTTGGCATCATGCTTTCATATAGATTGGGGTTTCTGCACACATTGATAATATTATCTGTAAAGCAAAGCAATCATTTTATGCACTTCGTATCCTTGTGTCCCATGGTTTGACTGGCAGCCGACTTCATGATGTTGTACGTTCCACCACAGTCGCGCGAATGCTTTATTCTTCACCAGCATGGTGGGGTTTTGCAAATGAGTGTCAGAGAAATCGCCTGTCCGCTATTATTAGAAAGTTGGTACGACAAGGTTTTTTGCCCAGTAACACCCCTACTTTTGACATGTTATGTTCTAAAGCAGATGTATCCCTCTTTACTTCTATCCTTTGTGACCCCGGTCA
This sequence comes from Lumbricus terrestris, assembly GCA_949752735.1. Taxonomy (NCBI): domain Eukaryota; kingdom Metazoa; phylum Annelida; class Clitellata; order Crassiclitellata; family Lumbricidae; genus Lumbricus; species Lumbricus terrestris. The sequence goes on along the minus strand of OX457048.1, from coordinate 12,695,560 downwards.
TGTCCTCCATTATCTTCTTCCACCTGAACGTGTAACTGGTTACTTCCTTAGGCCCCGTTCACATAATCTTGAGATACCACGATGTGATTCGTTGATTGGTAAGGGATTTATCACGAGAATGCTATATAGTTAACTTTTGACGATAACAGTTTAGTAATTATATTATAATTTAACTTGTGATTTTAATTTGCACTTTTTTTATTACCTATTATTACTTCGATGTTTTATAATGATGTTCTGTGTCCCATTGTGCGTTTGCAAGTGGAGTAATAAAGAAAATACTTACTTACTTACTTATATGTCGAAGACTTTAGCTTGCTCCCTTGTTTCCTCTCGCCTTGATTATGCTAATGCGATTTTTGTTGGCATTTCAGACTATGAGCTACATAGGCTGCAACGAATCCAAAATTCCTTAGCTCGGGTTGCACTGCGTGTCCCACTTCGATCAAGTTCTTCAGTTTTACTTCATCAGCTGCATTGGCTTCCTGTTGAGTTCAGGATTAAATTTAAATTGGCCTGTTTAACCTACAAATCCCTCTCTACCGGAACTCCTCCCTACCTTCAGTCACTCCTTACTCCTTACATTCCTCCTCGTTGCCTGCGATCATCAAGCATGGGTCTTTTAGCTGAGCCTCGATGCAGAACTGTTATGGGCTCACGTGCATTCCATGCCTCTGCTCCCAAAGAATGGAATCTCCTTCCACTCTCTCTTCGTTGCTCAAATTCACTCCCTACCTTCAAAAAACGGCTCAAAACTCACTATTTCTCTTTGGCTTTCAAGCACATGGACCTTTAACTGCATCTTCCTCTGGCGGCTAACTATCCGCGCCTCAGATTCACACTTTGGTGTGACCTTGCGCGCGTAATAAATTTATGTAATAATAATAATAATAATAATAATAATAATAATAATAATAATAATAATAATAATAATAATAATAATAATAATAATAATAATAATAATAATAATAATAATAATAATAAGGCAGATAAAGGTAATCAGCTCGTCTTATACACCTTTAACACATATCTAAAGGTTGCAATAAATAACCAAATTCATGAAACATGAGATAACTTTCTCGCAGGTTGGCTGCAGTAAAAATGAGTTACATAATAAAGAGACAACACAATTTATGTTGCGCCACGTCTCTCATTCAGATCATGATTTAGTTAACACTAAGCCAACTGGCAACCCAACAGTGTATACCGACTATTATGGCAGAAAGTACATTGACTATAATTAAATTATATATACGGCACCGTTGCTGTTAATGAAATGGTATAGGCTACTCACAGATTAAGCAGGAATACTAATTTTGGTAACGCTGATGTCTGTGAGAACGGCTTCTGTTATTATGTGAACGTCTGTTTTACGCAAATTTAAGAACGAATTTGCAAACTTGCAAGCCAACACTGTATAAAAATAACAATTGGTATGATAAGGCCGATAAAGGTAATCAGCTTCAATATCTCCCAAAGCAATATGTAATACAGAGCTCGTCTTATATACCTTTAACACGTATCTAAAGGTTGCAATAAGTATCCAAATTCGTGAAACGTTAGATAACTTTTTTTCAGGTTGTATAAAGTCAAAAGGAGCTACATAATAAATAGACCAAATAATTTATGTTGCACCAACAGCTGACTTTCAGCTCAAGTTTAGTTAATACTAAGCCGACTGGTACTCTAACATAACATAACACATTACTCTAACAACTCTAACAGTGTCACTTCACAGTCTGAAAAAGGAGGGACGACATTATTGATCCGTTTTTTTCACACAGTAACGTTAAACGTTGCTGTGAAACTTTACGTCTATCAGTGCAATAAATTGAATAATTTTCTGTTATCGCTTAATATAGCATGCTAAAGATATCTTCTATCGACGACTTGTATTGTTGTGATACGCTGTCGTTAAACTAGGCCTATGCATCTCTCCAACCGTTGCATATAAGTTTAGTTAATCCAACTCGAAAGGAACATGCTTGTTTATTGACCAATTGATTCGGTTACAACAAAGATAAAAGAAGTGTCGGACATCGGGCAGTGCCAGTCCAAAGCAGTGATACCAAGGAGGAACATTTGGTCACTCCTGAACACTCAGGAAGCCAATATGCTGGAGAACTTTTATTGCAGTTGCGGTCTTTCGCAATATCAATAATGTCATCCAGAAACTAATGACGCAGAGGTAATCTTAGACACCTTTAATCTGATTCCAATGATTCTATAAAAACAGCTAAATACATTCTTGAGCCAGATTGGAAATGTCTCTATGACGTATTATTATAATACATAAGCGGAAATACTACACCGTCACATACTCCTGTGATGTCAGTCTGAAGATTCGTTGAAAGAAGTGCGACACTAATCATACTCAGCATAAAATTACAGAAACACGGTAGCCGATCTGTTGCATCGCTCGCATTGTATGAGTGACTTATAATATTAATTATTGGTCTTAACATGTTGTCTGGCAGTTAATGATCCATAAACAATTGATGAGACCACCAGAAGTTACTTTGGTAAGCAGGGCTAAACTGGCAATACACCCACCACTAGGCTCACCCATCAGCCATCCATCCGTGTTTTATTGTTAAATACCGTTTTATCGTTAGTAAGAGTCAAAAGTATTGGAGTGTTATCAATTAAAATACTGACAGTACTGTTGCTGCGTTTCTAATTAATCGTGATTTCTTCTAATCTATTTATTATTAATCCGAAGTTTATGGTCATCCTATGACAGCAAAGACCGTTGAGGACAATGCAAAATAAGCATACATAGCAATAAAGTTAAACTTATAGCATCCTAATAACACCAATAAGGTGTCTAAACGGATATTTACAATCTCAATGACATTCATTTTTAGACGACATAGAGTAGTTCATCTAACACTCGCTCAGCATTACACATTGTGATAATATAATTATACTAGACAGTATAAGAGCCTACATTTATTGTCTCATATAATAAATTACATTAGAAACCCTAGTGAGCAGTTTCTGTTGAAAAAAGTGCATAAAAATTAATTATGCAATACTTATCATACCAAAGTAAACTGCAATATTTATAACACAAATCAAATAATTATATATCTGACCAAGATACAAATGCAATCTACAACAACGACGTAAATTGTTCACTCACAAAATCCGATTTTTAGTTATAAGTTTAGTTAGCCGATGCATTTGATTTTGATATAAATTGACAGTCAAGAGGTTTTAACAGAAATTTCATCTTTGTATATTTGACACGCATTTCTTAATGACTTCAAAATATATTCTCTTTTGCCCTCAATTAAAATGTGAGCACTCGTCTCACTTATATGTAAATTGATTAAAGCCTATTAAAGGAATTCAAAACGACGAATGGATCTTGGAGTTGGGTGCAAAGAGTTCTTGAGCACCACGTCGGTGGTTTTCAAGGCCCGCACTTTAAACTATAATATAATTATCATATCGTATCTAAAAATGCACAAATCGCCGCCTCTCGTGGAATAGATTGTTCGGAAGATGAGGTCATGTTTCAATGGAGTAGGTTTGAATCTGATGGATTGATGAAGTGTAATAAGATTGGATGGATTGGATTGTGATTCAAAGTGTCGTGAAAGAACTGGGTGACGTATACAGTGGTATTGAATGAAATAAGGAAACATCTAAACGTATTCGATTAGATTTTATATTATGTTGCCTGATTGCAACGCGGATCAATTTGGACGATGAAAACGAGACTCGGCGTCTAACGTTGCCCCAGACGTCATGTGTCACGTGTGTCAATGTGTGACAGGTTCTTGACACTTTCGAAAAAAGAATGACGTTCGACAAGTTACTAAATTACTAGTCTGTATTCTTTTCGTGTGAATTAAAAAGTTTTTGAACCTCATAAGCAAAGAGTAAAGTCTAACAAAAAATATATGGAGTTCGTCGTCTTCACCGAGTATCCTTAATTCGACATCTCCCACTCTCCAGGTAGAGCACGTCTGTTCTCGTCGGCGGCTGTCTTGTCACAGGTGTCGCTCCGGCTACCATCAGTGAACACCAGAAGACACCAGTGACCCGAACGACCGAGAGGATGGTCTCATTCGAGAAGGATGGTCGCATACGTGACACAATGACAGAAGGTTTCGGAAAGTTGTTGTTGCAGGGGTAAAACCTCGCAGTATATTAAATTTTGTCAGACAAAAGTCGCTACTGTAAGAAAATGGAAGTTTATATAGACTTTGATATCAAGAGTTGAAGGTGTCTAAACTCTGTCTTTTTTTTGTGATCACAAACTGCTAATATAAGCTGCAACTAACCTAATGCTGTGAAATCACTAATTTGAGTTCGTATAATAATAGTAGATTCAGATAAATGACCTGTGTCGTGGCACGCAGCAAGGACCACTGGTGTCACCCTCATTATTCATCTTGGTTTGGGTTTGGCGCTTTCAGAGTGTGAATCGCAGTGGAACCTGATCTTTGGAGATGAATGGATAGATTCCGAGTTTAGCGACTGTTAATGACAAAAGTGGTCCATGTCGACATTTTTTATGGTCCATCAATTCAACGTCATAGCAAGACACTCGGTCTAAGATATTATTACTATTGATGCAATAAGCTACTGGACGACCACACCAGTTATCAAGATGTGTCGCAGTAATTTTCTGCTTGTACGTTTTTAGTGTCTCGGATTCACGATTAAATCTCTTCTATGAAATATTTCGGAATAATAATTGTACACCCAAGATGGCAATGACATTTCTTCGCTTCCTTTGCAATAAGTCTCTAAAGTAGTTTCTTATTCAACACGGCTTTTACAAGGCTAATGACTTGCAGGTAAAGGTCTCTGCGCACCAGTTGTCAAATATGATAAACTGATCTAACCTATTAAAGGTGTTTAATTTGGACATTAAATATAAAAGAACGCTTTCTGCACTTAATTTATTGCATAACAAACATTCAACGTCGTCGTAATGACAGAAATGTCGTTTAGAACAAATCCGAAAAGCAAAACTCCGTGAAAACAGGAGATTCATATCGTTTTACTGCTGCCATTCAAATGCGTTGCCACATCACTTATTATAGTGGCGCCCTAGATGTTTGATTAACGTCGTGGTGTCGGTGGCGTTTTAGAAATCTTTCTAAAAAGGTTCTATATTAAATCCATGATTGAATGAATTCATGAGGGAATGAGTTTCTCTTAAATTGGTGCACTGTTTGGCATCAACGGCCGATGTGGAGTGATCCCTGTGCATTAGACAATATACAATAGCGGAGACATGACAATGTCGCTAAACTTTCAACTGATTCGGGACTTGCAATGTTTTACGTGTAATAATTAAAGAGCACAATATTTACTGTGCAACTGAATTTCTTTCAGTGTTCAACGCATTTTTGCGACTGTTAAAAAAGTCGTTCAGGATTATAATTAATAAACGTTTACGAATTTTTTTTATAGCAGGCAATGAAGCTATTTTAAAGGTGGTTAAATTGAGGTGATTAAATGAAGGTTTTACAACTTTCTCGACATTGATTCTACATCACAACATTCCTAACTTTATATTAAAGCAGGTCTCGGTGGCAATTTTTTCTGGTGGTTATATGAAAGGGCTAAGAAATCGTGAATAAAAATTAATCATTCTTATAATAATAAGTATTATATTCGTTATTATCAAAGAATTCAACATTCCCAATTTGATACACATTACTAAATAAATAACATCATGGAATTTTATCGTGTAATAACAGAGGACTCTTCTTTTAAATATGCTTTGGACCGCTTCTATTTTTTGCTAGTACGTCATAATATTTTAATAGTCAATTTTGAACGGCTCAGTGGATTTAAAGATAAAGATTGTGAACAACGCGTAATGGAAGATGGCTAAATAAGACACCCGAGAAACGCGTTAATTTACCTCGTATAAGCTTATGAACGTCTGTTGATTAAAAAAGCTCTTGAGTGCTGTAATATACCGAGCAAATTTATGTCCAGGACAATGGCCTCTGTTGTCATAGACCCTGGTCAAATCGGATCCATCCATCTTAGTCGAACCTCCTTTTTAGTCGACTCCGCCACTGGTTGCACTCTGCCAGTGCAAGTCCCAAGCCTGGATAAAGGAGGAGGGCGTCCCTAGTGGACTTTGTTACCACAAAGTGGCGGTAAACTGCAACAACCCAACTCAGTCGACGATAAAAAGGCTGTATTATGCCCAACTCTTTGTCGACGGCAACGGCCTCTGCTGTCGTTTAGTCCTGAATCCTCATCCGCAGTCGACGCTAACTAAAAGATCTGAATTATGCCAAGCAAATTTTTTCGAGGGCTCTGTTGTCATAAGCCCTCGTAAAATCTGGACCCATTGAATAACTCTGCCAGTGCCAGTCCCACACCTGAAAAAAGGAGGAGGACGTCGCTAATGGTCTTCGCTATCACACAGTGACGTTGAACTGCAAATACTACTACTACCATCCATGATGTTCCTGAACCTTCTGTCTTCGTAGCTGCGGCCTCAGAAGTCGAGATCCCGAATCGATTTTGAATTCATCTGCGATCAACATTCAGCAATTACGATAATTATGATAAGTTGTAAAGTTGATGACTATGACTAGCAAGAATCCTTATCTTCAACTCAGGATTGATATAAAGAAGCGTGAAAAAGCCAAGAGTGTGATTAATTGCGTCTCGTTCCTGTGTCTAAATACAGGTGGTGTACATCGTTTTAAAGGTGTCTAAAACCAGCACTCAAATCAATCATAAAGGCTTGGTTTGTATGTGTGTTAACGATGCTGCGATACTGAGAGATAGTCAATCGGCGTTGAGAATGCATGCGTCTGGCGTGGCAGCAGAATTATGATTTATGTCTATTGTGATTAACGTTCGTGTGAATTGATTTAATTGCATAACTGTTTTCTGATACCGTTCGCGGTATATCAATCGGATTATTCATTGAATAAACGAAATATCTTTTTTATAGTCTCTTTTGTTATCACACAGCGCCGAGAAAGTGAAATTGCCAAATTTCCCCAAGTAAGATATTTTTAAATGTCGCCTTTTATATTTGTGTAGATTTTGCTTCAGTTCTGCTTCAGTTCTGGAGGTGTTTAACGAGAGCGCTTTTAGTAGTAGTGATTCTTTTAGCTATAATGAGGAATTTTCATGCGATTTCAGCCAAATCACTTAAAAGCGAAAGAAAATGGGAAATTTTCATGAGATTTCGGCCAAACGACTTAAAAACGAAAGAAAATGGGAAATTTTAATGAGATTTCGGCCAAACAACTTAAAAACGAAAGAAAATCTGAAATTTTCATGAGATTTCGGTCAAATGACTAAAAAAGGGGACGTCATAATTTCAGCCCAAAAACTGAATTCCTGGCGCTGCCACTGTTTCCAGCATTCTCCCCACTACTTAAAACGTTTGACTACTCATCCCACTTAGGCAACCCCGTCCCTACTTGCATGTTGGCATTGCCAGTCCCCTGTCTGGACAATGGAGGAGGTCTTTGTTACAACAAAGTGTCTTTTTAACTGCGTAAAGCAACCGCCCTCCTTGAATCATTCACTTGAACAAATTCTGACGGACAGAGGTGAATCCATAAATTCATGAAATTTCAAAGTTGCATTCAAAATAAACAGACGTTTTTAAGTGGCTTCGATTCCATTCGAACTCAACTCAGCGTTCTGTACAATTCAATTACGAAAGGTATTTTCAGTTTTACGTAAATCGATTGCTACTGTAGGCCTACTCAGGCTGGGACTGGCAGTGGCAGAAATCAACCAGAAAGGGAGTTGCGCAATCACGTTTATAGGTAGTTCTATTCATACAAGGAAATAATTGGTAACCGGACTTAACCCACCGGCCCATTACCCCCATGCCGGGGGGTGGGGGGTAAAGTCCTATACCCAAATAATTACGTTAGGTGTGTGCAGGATAGTCCAGTAATAGGCTATTTATTTGTGTATCAAGATCCTGTCTTTAATTTAGTGAAAGCTCGAGTCTGCAAAGTGAATTTTGTGTGCAAATGAATTGCAATAATGTAACCGACATTGGTCCAGGGCACGACGTTAAACTGCACCCATCCTCTGCCACAGGGAACCAATAACTTTCCTGTGCCGGTCCTAAGCCCGGATAAAATGAGAAAGGTTTGCCAGATGGGTGGAGATACACTGGCAATAAAAGACCAAGACCATTGAAATCCTCAAAAACCACGACAGAGTGACAGAGCGACCCAGATGCTTCAAGGTGTCATGATGTGGAGCCGACATGCACAGGCCGGTCAGGACAGACCAGTGGAGAGAGTCGGGGGGAGAGAGCGTGGGACACATACGGGCATTGACCCAGGTTGTCCTTCGTGCCTCTCTCCCAATATTCTCTTAAGTTCGTCATTTATGAGGCGGCAAAAACCTAAGATAGTATTCTCAAACCTGTACCTTGCTCTAAAGTGCTGTAATATGCCGAGCAAATTTCTGTCCAGGGTAACGGTCTCTGTTGTCATAGACCCTGCAGTCAAATCGGATCCATCCATCAAACCATGTACGACACTTTGTAATTATAAAGGTCAAGCCTTAACGCAGTGCACATGGCAACGCAGATCATGGTGTTACAGCGATGTTTCTTATACAACACAAATATGCAAGACTTCGCTAATCCTCATCATCGCCAATCCTTCTTAAATTCAATCCATTTATTTCCCACCAGTATTTAGTTAAATGGGAATGGCAAACGAAAAAGTGAAGAACGCAGAACATGAATGGCAAACGAAAAAGTGAAGAACGTATAACATAGATTTCGCTCCATTTGGCCAACAACTGACTACTGTACAAACAACATCACTATTCGACATTCGTGAATAAGTTGTTGATCTGCGCTTTACTTTAAAAAGTCGCTTAACACCATGATCGAATTAGCTCGAAAGAAAAGGTATGGTGTCGTGTTAAAAATTATAAATAATATCAGACTAAACAAATTGAAAGGTGTTTAAGAAAAACGTAATAATATTTCAGTGATGTACGCTTATGCGGACTCTGGACAAGATCTTCACTCACAATTATTGCTCATGCTCGTCGGACCGAATCTCCGAATCAGTCTGCGCTGTATTTTGGAGCGCCTCTAAGTAGCATTTATGAAGGGTTGCTATAGCAATTGCTGATACATACATGAAACCGGGAAATGTGTGCAAAAAACCATAATGTTTAACGTTCTGTTTTATCAACAAAAGAGGTCGAGAGTTCAAATTGACTGATTCTGTTATGGTGACAAGTATCTTCTTAATTAAAATTTGAATACACCAGAGCTAATCTGATTACATTGAATGTCACTATATAATTCACTTAAAGAAATGAAACCAACACTCTGTCGTATCATGCTGAACATTCTCTCAGTTTTATGGTAGAAATCATGTGAGGTATAATTACGGTTCTTGAGGTCGCACGATAACGTCAAACGCTTGGAAATTTAATGTTCTCCATCGACACCTTTAAAACGAGTTCAATCGTCTTCATAAATTCTTTGCCCATGAGTTTTTTGTTGGTACATTCCGATTGCTCTTAGGGAAATAGAATTCAAGGCAGACTCATAACAGGACTACCTCCAAACGAAAAATGAATTGGAAAGACAACATACGAATATGAACTCTAAACGGAAGATCTAATGAAAAGTGTGGAGAAAAGACGGCAATGAAGAAAAGTTGTGCAGTGCGCGGTCAACCCTCGCATTTGGAATGAATGAGGACAAGTCAAAGCAGCAAGTCATTCGAAACAGATGCAGTTTATTGTTCACTCGACGTTTAAAGCAATCCAATCACATGTCTGCCTGGAATGAAAAAGCATCAAACGGATAAATGGAAATTGACACGTAAACATCAGTCTCTTGCATAACAAAACGTTATCTACTATACATAAACTATCATTCAATAATCCTCGTTATGTCTTAGGTTTAGAATAAAATTTAATGCTACGATTACTGTAGAGTTAATTGAGGTTTGGCAAGCAAGTGCCATAGTGGACCCAACTGTCTACAGGGTGTGCCAAAAAAAAAGACCCCCCTAGGTTTTTTGCCAATATCTTGACCAAAAGTAAGAATTTCGACATGAAATTTTACAGTCTTTAAGACAATATATATTTACATTTGATGGCCAGATTTCATCAAAATATTTCAAACAAACCAAAAGTTATGCCACTTTTAGGTAGGCCACCCACCGTTTTTTGACGATTCAAAAACGTAACGCAACAAAAAGTAGGTTTTTGCCAATATCTCGGCCAAAAGTAAGAATTTCGATATGAAATTTTCAAGTTTATAGACAATTCATATCTACATATGATAGCCAGATTTCATAAAAATATTTCAAACAGAACAAAGGTTATATCACTTTTAGTGAGGCCACCCACCGTTTTTTTTACTTTTTTGAATCATCAAAAAACGTACGGTGGCCTCATTAAAAGTAGTCTTAGAAACAAGTGTAATATACCAAACTTATTTGTCTTTCAATAAGGATTATTTTTGCCTTTTATTTATATTTCTTAGTAGCTGTGACCGTTCTTGAGTTATTGTCGAAAAACCGAATTTAGGCCGCCATTTTCCAAGATGGCGGCTCGAGCACAGATGAAGAAAAAATCGTGTTTTTGATACTTTTTTGTTGCGTTTCGTTGTTGAATCGTCAAAAAAACGGTGGGTGACCTCCCTAAAAGTGATATAACTTTTGTTCTGTTTGAAATATTTTGATGGAATCTGACCACCATGTGCAGATATGAATTGTCTTTAAGCCTGCAAAATTTCATTTCGATATTCTTACTTTTGGCCAAGATATTGGCCAGAATAATTAGATTGGTGTTTTGTTAATTTTTGTTGCGTCGCGTTTTTGAATCGTCAAAAAACGGTGGGTGACCTTACTAAAAGTGGTGTAACGTTTGTTGTGTTTGAAATATTTTGATGAAATCTGGCTATTATGTGTAAATAGGAATTGTCTATAAGCCTGTAAAATTTCATTTAGAAATTCTTACTTTTGGTCAAGATATTGGCAAAAAACCTAGGGGGTATTTTTTGGCGTACCCTGTATATGCGCAGAATCATGCATGCCTTAGGCCCTTATCGCCTATAGAGGCCTACCCTCGGCCTTCAATATCCACCCTTTGTTGACGATGTCTTACGCAGGTTGCTTATACACATAATTTTATGCAATCGGAGAAAACGGTCCAATATGTCCAGCATGCAGTCCACGTCCTGCTGCCCCGCAAATCCCCATGCCTTTCAAGGCCGCGTATAACACGCGAGCCATGTTGATCATCCTTGCCACATCCGATGTATTTGAGATAATTTCAGTTTATTTTGTCACTTAATTTAAAGTGAGGTCGACGTTATTTCCCTTGGCGATCATGCTATTATTATTTTATTCAATAGATAATGCGGAACTCTTTTAAACACCTTCATTACATTTTCTTCTCACATTATAAGTAGAGCAAACGCGTGAATCGGTTATTCGATAGGTTATTAAGGTCCATAATGATTATATTAGTCTTCACAAATCAATAAATAAGCAATACAATTCCGAACTTCAGCATCATAATTATCTCATTAGATCTACGAAAAAAATAATATCATACATAAATATAAAATATAATTATGCACTGATGAGGAGGGAGAAGTATAGCGAATAGCTCTAACTGGATATACGTCGCGCGTGCCCATCGAAAAGAAATGGTGGAAATCGTCATCATGACTTCATCACTCCAAATCCATTCGCTTGCTTCTATATCTCCCCTCTTGCCTCCCACCATTCCCCCCAACTACTTTCTCCTAGCTTGCAATTAACTTAGTTTTGTGTAAGCGAGCAACCTGCTAGTCAATGTGTACTGGCTCCCTCCACTTCTCCATCGACCGTTGTACTCTGTGTATGCATGTATGTGTGTGTGTGCGTGTATGTAGGATACCTTGTTAAAGCGTCTCTTCATGATGTCTAATCAGAAGCGCTCCCGACTACAGCGCGGGCACTGAATTGGAGTTTCACGCCGAAACGCTGAGCAATTGCTAGTGAAGGACTTGCCAAAGGTCCCTACGAAGCAGCTTGAGGTGGATTCGAACCTGGAACCCTCCGGCTACATGGCCACGAACATACCTAATACACCACCGCGCCCTGCAAAAGTGGCTGGTACTCCGCAACCCTACATCAGCTTCAATCCATTTCCCTCTCCTTACCTACACCTACGTCTCCCAGCCCTCACCTACATCAATCATGCCTTGTGTCTATTGACCTGCGGCCCATTGGCCACGTCAGTCGTGTTAGCGAAGTTGTTTCGATCGCCATAACTCCCAGAACAGTAATGCTTGCTTCACACAGACAGACAGACAGACAGACAGACATTTCTCTCCAAATTTGTCACTGGTTATCAACTGTATCGAAAGCTTCGGTTTTACAATGCAGCGTTGTAACAGCGACAAGTGGCGTCACCAATTCACCCTCCTCAATTAACGGCTTTGGTCTGGCGGTTCAATCTTGTAGATCAGGTTTCCTTATTAATCACCAATTGTAGCCGCCAATGGCTGCTCGCATTAACGACGTCAAAGAGCTTGAAAACGCGTTAGTTCCAGGGCTGACAAAATTTATAGCACTTTGATTATCGTTCTTAAAGGTGTCTAAGTCGCATTTTTCTGTCATAGGCTCAGATTCATCTTGCGCTTTGTCGTCCGATGTACACTCGTAACATAATGCGTGCAATAATTAAGTCCACCGTTTAATGTCGAGGCATCAATCGATGGCACTTGGCAATCGATAGACTGCGTAGGACTTGCTACACACTACACAGTGACCGCATCAAATGATGAGAATTGAAGCCATAATCTTCGTCTTAAAAGTCCAGCAACGCAATCAATCGGTCACCGTGTTTCACAATGCATTTATATCATTCAGTAAATTCCGAAATTACGTCGTATTTGGACGAAATCGATTATTAATTGACAGTGAGGAGGAGGAAGAGGAGGAATATGGTCATCAACATCACAGTCTTACGATACCTTATGACTTCAAATGTCATTTTGATATCATGAGCAATTTATAAACAACTTGAAAGAGCCTAAATCGATTCTCTCCTTTAATAAGTTGATTGAAATGTACATTTACAGTCTTAAGTGCTGTAATATGTAAAACAAATTTTTTTCGAGGGCAACGGCCTGTGTTGTCATAGACCCTCGTCAAACCTGGATCCATCCATTACATTGTGAAAAAGATATTTTGAAGAGGTATAAAATAGTTATGAATGGATGGATCCGGTTTGACCAGGGTCTATGACAACAGAGCCCGTTACCCTGGACAGAAATTTGCTCGGCGTATTACAGCACTTAAGAGCAAGGTACTGAGCCAATGATTTTTCGAACTTTCATTATTTATAGACTATAAATAAAACGTGTTTCAGGTGTCTAAGATAATCGCAGCACCATGCATTCAAAAGTGGAATCCCTTTGTCGGATGGATTGTCATACATAATCATTTATGCATTTAATATGCGACGCAGAGCATCAATCGATGGCGCTAAGCAATCGATGGCAATCGTTATTTGCATTGATTGCTTGTATTGAGCGATCACTAAGAGAAATTTTGACAGAGGCCTCGGCTATTTTGAGTTTAACTGCTGAATGGTGTGGGGCATCATCATCCTTTCTTTTAGCTCAAAATCTGCGCAAATGAACACCATACAGCTGCTTCAAATCTAAAAATTATATTCCCTATGGCGGAAATAGATATCGATAAAACGAGTTTTCCGTACTTATAGACTCTGTAGAATAAGTGTCAGAGGTGTCTAAGATAATCGCTGCAGCATGCATTGACTACCGGCATCTTTTCCCAGACGGATACTCATAATTTAATAATTTATTTGTGCATTAATTAAGTGCCACAAACATCAGAAAATAATCAGCCTCATTTATTACCTGATTAGGCCTACTTAATCTCAAACGCTAAATAGATATTCGACAGGCAGGCATGCAGTTGCCATTTGATAAAGGAGGAGTATGACGCTAATGATCTTTGTTACCGCGCTGTATTGTTTCACTGAAAGTTTAACTAGGCTACGTTGAATCAAGGAGACAATTCAATTACATACTTTATTATCTAATCTAACAAAATAAATAGAATATTTATTCTAATTAATTAAATCCAATCTAATCGATTCCAATAAAATTATTTCAAATAAAACAGTAAAAAAAACACGAAATGAAATAAAATTTAGAAAGTTCTAAACAATATTACTCCCACTGCGCTGTAATCGTAATAAACTAGACATCAAACGACGCAAAGAATAGTTTTGTGGCAAATTTAAATTCATTGCAATAAGAACTGATTAAAGATGACGACATTGGTTGAGGGTGCAGCCTGCAGGGACTGGGTGCTGCTTCTTACAATTTATTCCCAGGACTTGGTAATCGCTTGAAGGAAACTCATCTTTAAGAAAAGTGTATTTGCCGTTGGAAGTATTTCACAATAAGTAGAGCAGAAGATAAACGAAAGAAAAAGCAGAGTAATGGGGAAATGAAAAAGAAGAAAGACGATTGGGAAAAATTAAATACAAGGCGGAGATGAAAATTTCAAGATATCGTTATTCAATGCAACGTGAAGCGATTATTCTAGACACCTTTTACACATTTCCCACCTTGTCTATAAATAAGACAAAATTGGTTTAAACGCCAAGTCATAGAAGAACATTTTAGATTACAACTAAATTTTAGGTTGTTGTGAAATCCAATTCCTTACACCGGACTCTCCAAGAGTTTCAGTTTTAAACCGTGGCACATGGCTTTCCTGATTCAGCCTACCACAACGCGTGGTAACGAGCGCGTTCAATGTTCATTATGCATTCATACACAAGCACATGAGCAGCTTAAACTTTTGCAGCACAAATACACCTCTCGATTTGACTAGCTCTTTGCTCGGCGGCAACGGGTGAGCTTTTGGTTCCGCGGGCTCGCACTTCTATCAGACAGCGCCGAGCCTTTTCTGTTGTGGGTCCCGCTATCTGGAATGGCCTCCCACTAACCTTTGTCACTTATGCCTAGGCTAAATTCCCCTGCATTTTTTTAAGTATCTCAAATCCTATTTGTTTAGCTGTGGCTGGGCTGGGAGCGCCTCTGAGTAGGTTTCTTGAAGAGGCGCTATATAAATTCTCGAAATGAATGAAATGAATACGAGCTATGCATCTTCCAAAGTGCAGCAGCAGGAATTCCATGCAATAGAACCCACCACCGCACAGAACAACCACAAGGAATATCCTCAGATAATATTCCCAAGAACAACCAAAGGAATATCATCCGAGAACAGGCACAAAGAACACCCTCAAGTAATATCTGAAGATGCATCTGTAAGCTATAGAACTGAACATGAGCACCGATTCTTAGCTACTTTTCGGCGACGTAGTCGTCTTTGATTGGCTGACACTAATGACCGTATAATAATGGCTGATGCATACAATGTACATGTTCCGTGGCTTGGATCACTGAGTGTCCCCAGAAATCGGCGCTTTTCTGCTCACCGTTAAAAGGCAACAAGCTGCGATCAAATAGATATCCTCGGATCTCATACGTACCACATTCATTGGCCAGGAGAAAAGTACCAGTTTTCACGAGACAAAAGCTCCGTTGACACCAGCCAGTTGAATTGCATGATTGCATTAGTATCTGAGATGCCAGAGCATTGTTTTCACCGAATCAAACGACTGAAAAATTCGTTCATATGGCAACGATTATTATCGTCAGGATAATAATTTTAACAAAGATCATTTACATGGCGACGTAGCGCAGCCATACCACTACAAATGCGCCTCGCAAAAATTAAACGAAGCTGATGTATTTATATTGCTGCAGGAAATCGTATTTAAGGTGTCTATGGTGATGACTGTATTGTACATTGTCTAGCGTCTTGGGCTTTTGGCGACTATGAATAATCATATTAATTTTTGCGCGTTTATTTAACGCCATAAGGTAATGACCAAGCATCAAACGATGGCGCTAAGCAATCCTGAGCAATCCAATATCCATACACAATAGACTTAATCGAACTCAAACTCTCCACGCCATCAATCGTGTCAGTTTCAGTCTAAAGATACAATGCGACAACAAAGATCAGTAGCTTCGCCATCTTCCTTTATCCTGGGACGAGCAAATGCCATTCTATCCACCAATTTCTAGTCAAGGCCTGTAATGAACGCAAGATTACTAACAATACAACGCAATCCATTTAACAAAAGCTTCAATTCCATCCAATTCCCGGCCCACACGACACGCGCCTTAGTAGATGTTCTGCCCTTCTGGACCTGCGGTAAGTCGACCCGGACCACCATGTACTACTCTTAAGGACAACCCTTCTGACTCAACGCAGCACTCGTGAATAAGCTGGTGCCCCGCGCTTGGCTTTCGAGCAGCGCTTTAGAAATTTGGAGAATATGAGTTCATTTTCTTTCAAATACAAATAAATTAGTTTAAAAGAGGTGTCTAATTTATCCAGAAGTTCGTTGTATCATTTATTTATTTATTTACAGGCAATTTAAAATAGCGCTAGTAATCACACCGTATACGGCGCTGCAGTAGTTCAAACGTAAAACTACAAACGCGTGAATAAGTGTTGAGGCTGTGCTAGGAGTCAAAGAGCGGTAAATGACATTGAGCTGCCGAAGCTGTTAAAAACAGCTGCGACATACATTTGTAGAAGGTTAATAAGCAGCGTAATTTCCAGTCCCTGGTCTATAGGATGACTCCCAAATCCCTGACTTGAGTGGCAAAGGGAAGGGTAGATATTTCAAGGACAGGGAAGTCAAATCAAATTTAGGGAGCTGCTGGGGCGTCCCAAGCCAAATAAGCTGGTTTTCATTGACCTGTCGCTGCCTGTGCTGCTGATACAACTGATACTGCTACAACAATAGCTGCTACTTTCATATCATCATAATCATCATCGTCAAATTGTCCGTTTCAAATTGTCCGACTCCAAATTATCCGATCATTATTCTAGTTCGAATAAATTGGGGTCACATTCTGTTTGCGTGGATGTAATTCGACAAAGGCGCATCTAACAATAAAATTAGTTTAAGCGGAGGTATTTGAAACACGTTTAATCGGCATTTAATTTAGACCCCTCCATTCCATACGTAGGTACAGGCGTGATGGCATCCATACCCAGTATCTCGTGCTGAGAGCGCCTCTGAGTAGTCATTTGTGAGAGGCGCAACATAAATCTAAAGATACGTTGCATTATACACTAACACGTATAGTAAACGTAATTACAGAAACTGATTTACATGATAATGAATATTTGAATATGTGGCTGTCCCTTTGATGTGTGAACGCGACTTCAACACCTGTTACACGGAAGCAGCAGTTTCTATAAATAAAGGACGCGAGTGCGCTTCAATAATATTATTACCATTTGCACATTCGATAACAAATGAACGGGTTCTAACCCATAGAGGTGTACTATATAATGAATATATCACTAGAGAGAGCATCAAGTCTCTATGAGGGATTCTACAATATATATCCATTTTGCTGTCCTGATCAATTAAAATACTCTTCAAAGGATTTCTGGCAACATATTTTTAATCCGTTACCTAGCTGTGTTTCAGACAACCAAATTAACATCAAAATATTTTTGAAAAAAATTAGTTAGTTAACTATTTCGATGACTTTATAACTTGCAAAGTTGAAGAATCCCATTAAGCCTGTTTTGTCCCACCTGCTCACTAGAGTCAGGAAAATCGAAATATTTTAAATTGTGCGCTATGCATGCACAATTCTTTGCTATTTGTTATTAGTTATGGATTGTTTTAAGTATAAAACATGCTTAATATAATGTTTCAGCTGATAGTTACATTTTAATTCAAGTTTAATGAGGCAAAGTTCTGTGTCCCAGAGGCAATTGTCACCGCCATGACGCCAACAGAATTCGCTGTCAGTTATAACGGTTAGTAGTCTTTACAGTATTTAAAAGCATGCATTTTGTCATTTCGTGTCCACCATTACTTTTGATAAACAATTGCGGCCAATCTTGTCTTTAATTTACAAACTATCAAAAATAATAGATAATCTTCACACTGCGTATGTTAAATAGAAGTCAACAAAATGACGCAAATAATCGGGAATACTTAAGTTAAACTTTTAATGTTATGTGTTTTTTATGGAAGTGATAAAGTCCTGTTTGTGTTGTTAACATAGCCGAACTTGCTCCATTTAGCGTTTAGCAGATTTTACTGAAAATGAAACGATTTGTCACCTCACTGACAGTCACCTCCCTGACACGGCCGCATCATGTCCGTGTCATGGCGGTGACAGACTGTCATGGAGGCGGAATTTTCCAAACATTGTGCAGCAATCCAATATTGTTTAAGTCCCTTTAATAAAGTTTGGAAGCTGTATCAGTCTTTTAATTCGAGAATCTCTGAACACCCACACAATCGGCCAATGTCGACGAGAACTGCTATAGTTGGGTCCACATGTTTTCTTGGTAGACGTGTAGAATCGACCCGAAAAAAATATTGTAATGTCTACAATCACTGACCCTAACCGACCCTCTCGTTGCCGCAACGTGAGAGTCGGTTAGGGTCAGAGTTAGGGTGAGTTTCACAAATTGTTTCGCTACTTGGTACATGTATATACATTGACGGATGTTTTGTTGTGGTACATTTCAGCATCATGGGTCCAAAAAGTGGTAAGCAGAGACAAAAGGAAATGATGGACAGGATTCGTGCAGATCCAGAAAGGTATGCAAGCTTCAAAGAGATTCAAAGGCAGAGATGGGAAAACAGAAAAGAGAAGTTTAAGACTGCAAAGATGAGTGACCGAGAGCATCGTTCTAAAAAGAAGAAATGGCGAGAAGCTCAGAAGAAGTGTCGATCAAAGAAGAAATCGATTTCTGATGTTGCCGTCACAATCCCTGGATCACAACCAGCTGTTTCCAACTGTGATAAGTTGCCTTCCACATCAGCAGGGTGTTCAGCTAAGAAATTATTTGGTCGGAAAAAAATTCGAAAGGACCGCAGTTCTGCATACCGCACGATACACATACTGGCAGTACAACTGGCAGCTGAGAAGAAACGTTCGGAGCGATACAAGAAAAGACATCAGAGACTTGTGATCAAGAACTTGATCATTTCTTCACCGGAAGCTCGTGTGAGGAATTTAATCAGAGGCACACCTGTGAATCATAAAGTTCGAAGGGAGCTGTTCTTCTCCTCAGCTTTAATTTCTTCAATTAAACAGAAATACCAGTTTGCCTGTGAAAAAGGCAAATATACCATCACAAAGCTTGTTACAGGGAAGTTCAAAAAATACAGGCTGTTGAACTTCTCTAGCCAGACCCTGGGAATTTCAGTGCGAAAGTCAAAGCGGACAGAGCGACCTTCAGTTTTAGACAGTAAACGCAAGCAATATAATTCTGCTGGAGCGCGACTTGGCTCTACGGTGGCAAACTTTCTCTTGCGTGATGACAATTCACGTATTACTACAAGCAAAAGTGACACCATCACTCGGAAAGGATGTAAAAAACAACGACGACTTCTTGTGGAGACACTGTCTCGTTTGCACAAGAAATTTTCAGATGAAAATCCACATTGCCTGATGAGTTATAGCTTGTTTTGCAGACTGCGGCCTTTCTATATTGTTCAGCCAACCATGCGTGATCGCGAATCATGCCTATGTAAACTCCATGAAAATTCTAAGCTAATAATTGATCGCATGACACAGCTCAAAATGCTACCAGTTGAACTAAACACTATTGAGAATTGTGTGCGGTCGTCAGTCTGTGAGGAGCCCACGAAATTGTGCTACGAGCGCAAATGTTGTATGTGTCAGAATAAGTGCTTTATTTCCGCAGATGACCTGAGCTCAGATACTGTAAATTGGTCCCAATGGATGACTGTCAAAGAGCCACGTATCATCAAGGCAAAAGAAGTGATGTTGACTCGAACTGTCAAAAAGGAAGTAGTTGGTTCTAGAGATGAATTGCGTACAGCTTACTACAAACTCATGCCAAAACTGTGCTGGCATTTAATGGTTCTGAAGCACCAGTTCAGAATTTATCATACCCTTAAGGAAAACAATTCTTGTGTATTGATAGTTGATTTTTCTGAGAACTTTACGTGTCATCGCAACCGTGAAATCCAGTCTGCCCACTTCGGAGCTTCACAGCAGCAGGTTACGCTGCACACTGGTGTTGTTTATATTGGGAATGAGACATTGTCTTTCTGCAGCATTTCTGATTGTTGCCGTCACGACCCGAGTGCAATTTGGGCTCATTTAGAACCGGTCATCAAGCATGTTCGTCATCTGCACCCGGCTATTGACTCAATCCATTTCTGGAGCGATGGTCCAACAACCCAATATCGCAACAAGCATAACTTTTTGCTTTTTAGTCACAGTGACAGATATGGACTGAAAGGTTGCAGTTGGAACTTTTTTGAGGCTGGCCACGGAAAGGGTGCTGCCGATGCCATTGGTGGAGTGATAAAGCGTTGTGCAGATGGTGCCATAAACAATGGCTCAGAAATAACGAACGCTGAGACACTCTATAAGTTGCTTTGTGATCGAACCAAAGTTAAACTTTTTCTGATTACAGAAGACAACATTTCAACTGTGGACAACTACCTTTCCCTGTACAAAGTTAACACCGTGCCAGGCACAATGAAGATTCACCAGCTGATTTGGCAGAAACATTCCACACTGCGAGTTCGTGATCTGTCATGTTTCTGTGAGGGACCTCTAACATGTAATTGCTTTGATGCAAGGCTTGTAGAGTTTGCGTATCCACCTTGCAAAATGCCAGTCTGCGAGCAAGTTGATTCCGCTACAGCTGCACTTGAGTTGTCAGCCACAACTGTTGTCACTGCAACAACATCGACCGGCTCTCTTGGCAGCAATGTAGTGGACAACTCAACCACAGACAATACATCTGCACTTGAGTTGTCAACCACATCTGTTGTCACAGCAACAACATCGTCCGGCAATGTGGCAGTAAACTCAGCCACAGACAATACATCTGCACTTGAGTTGTCAACCACATCTGTTGTCACAGCAACAACATCGACCGGCAATGTGGCAGTAAACTCAGCCACAGACAAGAAGTCACGAAATAAAAAGCAGAGAATAGACAACCGAGCCATTGGTCCATCTACTCGTCCTCAAAGAGTTTGTACAAGGAAGTTCAACTTGGCTGAAGCTGTACGTCTCATTCAGGCTGACAGTGACGAGGATTAATATGCCTGTTCGTGGATTACCTGATAGAGGATTTATGTTACGGTACACTATCTATAGCTTCTTAGAAAGGAAGTTGTACATTTTGCTAGAGCTGTTTTTTTTTAATCTAGCAAATATTTCTTCATCCTCAATAGTTTAATAAACTGATGGTTACTAGATATACTTCTTGTTTGTGCCTGAAGACTTTCCGTTCGAGCATCAACTGCATGATGTCAACTCCATGACGCGTGTCAACTCCATGACGAATACAAAATTTGTTTTTCAACTTTTTAATAGAAATATTGAATTCTGTGCATTGCTGCTTGACACATATGCTACCTATAACAATATGAATCAATTAGGACTTTAAAAAATAAAAAAAATCAATATTGAAATTTTCTAATTTAATCATTGCAAAAGTGCAACATATTATAGAAACCCACCTATATTGAAGTCGGTCTAATTAGCTCCAACCAATCACATCATAAGGTCTAAAGGCTCCGACCAATCATAGGCGGTATAAGAATTCGCCGTTTGAATCAGAGTGACGTAATTTTTGACTTCAAATCTGATTGCAGGGCAGATGCGTCATACTCTCTCTAGCGTATATATTATATATATCATGCATCTCAATGTTCTAACCTCACCTTCTGAGGCGGATATTGTAAGATCATGATGGTGTACTTCACTCACAATTTCTTTAGTAGTGGTAGTTGCAGTTCAACGTCACTGTGTGATAACAAAGACTATTAGCGACGCCCTCCTCCTTTATCCAGACTTGTGACTGGCACTGGCAGAGTGCAACCAGTGGCGGAGTTACAATTTCGTTGGCTTCATCAATTAGTAGGCATAGTTAGCTCTTAAATTAATGAAACCGCAATGAACAATAAACACAGAAAATGCATCCATAACGTACACAGTGCACACATTACACGGACATGCATGCGTGTACATGACTAGGTTTGTAATTGTAATGATATTACACATTGTTACATAGACTGCTCTGTTTAATGTGAATGCTGATCGGACTCGGTTACAGGAATGTTATATTCAGCAAAGTGCACAATGGCATTTCTTGAGT
This sequence comes from Lumbricus terrestris, assembly GCA_949752735.1. NCBI lineage: Eukaryota > Metazoa > Annelida > Clitellata > Crassiclitellata > Lumbricidae > Lumbricus > Lumbricus terrestris. The sequence goes on along the minus strand of OX457048.1, from coordinate 12,673,307 downwards.
TTGGCTGACACCGTAGAAAATAATGACAAATTACTTAGCGACTGATTTTTATCTTTTTCATTTCAAATAAATTACAATAAATGAAAATTATAAAACTTAATTTACTAGCAACTGCATACAACAGAATGAGTGCATTTTGACCATTATTTTGCACTACATTGCATAGGCCTAGTAGGTTCTGGATGATTTATATTCATGTGAAATATTCATGTAGGTGATATATGTATACATAGGACTAATGTGGCCTACAGTTGAAGTCGTCAATAAATTTTTGAATTAGATAACATCATATAACGTTAACTCTCACTGCAAGTGAAAATTCTGTCTGCAAACCGCCGTTTATACTTCTTTTCAAACAATATCTGACTAAAATATCATACAAAATGCAAAACTGCGTGTATTGAACTTCACGTACTCTTTCGTGCCTTGCGTCCTCAAAAATGGGACAGTGCTTCAGTGATAAAATGCATACGTTACATTTTATTAAAATGAATTTGATATAATTAGTTATGTAATAGTATATACCAACGTTTGTGAAACCAAAGACAGATCTGTAGAAATACGCACACATTTTTTTAAAATACGACGCCGAAAGTCAGCAATATTTACTTTTGCTAAAATAGGTCAATGGCGTGATTAAAAACACAATTTTCAGTCGATAAAGAATTTTTGGTGCGCATTTTCTGTCAGAATCACTTTAATAGCATGTTGGCATGACGGCTATTACATTAAATTGCATCTGCAATGCATATTTAATTTTATGTGAATTTTTGAAGTGGTGTCCCATTTTTGGGGACGCTAGGCACTAATAAGGTGGACACGGAACCACCGAAAAGACAAATCCATTTCTATTTATTCATGCAAAACTAGTTTAAAAGAGGTATGGAACAAACTTTAATACTGCGTCCGCTTCGTAACGAAGAGTATCGGCATTGCTTTTCTCGATTATCCAGACATTGGTTTCCCACCACCCGGGTTCGAATGTTGTGGCATTTTCTCACAGGAATTTTGCGTTCTTAGTTATATTCGTAATCTTGACTTCTCACATTATGATAATTGCAATTTAAAAATCGTCTTTATCGCATGAGATAGGCCGCAGTGAAGCTTTAATGCTTATTGGGCGTAATCAGTACTTTTATGAGCACTTTGGCGCGGTGGTGTAGTGGGTATGTTCATCACCTTGCAGCCGGAGGTTTGCAGGTTCGAACCCATCTCAAGTCACCTAGTATGGACCTTGGGCAAGTCCTTCACTTGCAGTTTCTCAGCGCTTTGGCGTGAAACTCCGATCCAGTCTCCGCTCTGCAGTCGGGAGCGCCACAGAGTAGATTGTGCTAGAAGAGGCGCTAAAACAAGTGCACATGCATACATACAAACTGTATAATTAATCCATTGCTCTGAGAGATTCTGTGACCGTCGCGTTATATTACTATCATTCTGTCTATCTTATTCTGTCCTATTTTGTCCAACATTATTAGTAGTCTAACGCTTTCGCCTTATTTATAACACATTGATACTTGATATTAAAAAGACGTTAATTTCGTCGGTCTTTTTTAACGAAAATCGTGTTCTTCCGCGACTTTGCCGGTCCCCGACAAAATAGCCCTGGGCTGTTCTGACGGGGCTATTTTGACGGGGCTATTGTGTCGCTGGGCGATTATGACGGGGCTGTTTTGACGGGGCTATTTTGACCGGGCTATTATGACGGGGTGCCCTTTGGAACTGTGTGTGAGAGAAAGAATAGACAGAAAAGCAAAACAGTAGTAAAATTATAAGGTTATTTGAATAGCATCCGTGTTATAAAACCACATCTGGTTAAAGCGTCAGCATGAAGAATATAACGGTTTCTGGAATCGACCTCAGGTGCGCTGATCCACGTGTGATCCCTATGCGCCACCTGAATGCTCCTATTATAATTATGTACCATTGTACAATGAATCTTTTTGATTGCAACGATTGATCAAATTAAATTACGTTGTTAACCGTTGAAACAGTCATAATTACGCTGGTGATGTCATTTTCTGTTGATCGATGCGACCGCCCTCCTCCTCATTAATTTTATCCGATATTCGATCTGGTACCACTTTAACCCTACGATCACGACCCATAAGCCATAGTATCATCATTAATGAACATAGGTTGCTTTTCTATCCCAAATATGTATATTTATTTACTCCTATTTTAATGCACCAAAGCACAATCGATTATCGCTTCAAAGGAAACCGATCAAAAAGAAGGGATCTCCAATTCCTATTTATTTGGTTGTTTAGCACTGTATGTGCACTTTTTAAATAGCTCCCCTTCAGGCACTCCATTCAGAGGCGCTACCGTCTGCAGAGCGGACACTGCATCGAAATTCACGCCGAAGCGGTGAGCAATTATGAGTGAAGGACTTGCCCAAGGTCCCTACAGGGTGACTTGAGGTGGATTCGAACCTCGAACCTTCCGGCTTCATGGCAACAGCGCCACCACTACACCACCGCGGCTCACTATCTTCGCATTAGTGTGCCCGCTTCTTGCCGTTTTGTTATAGATGTTTCTTATTACTTTATTATAGAAAACTTTTTTCAATGCACATAGAATCAATAAAAGACCATTGGTTTGTAATTATATTGTTTTAGGGGCTTCTTGTTAATGTAAAATTAGAATAGGCCGACCTCTCATTAACTTGTCTTCTTATTAAATATAGTATGTCCATCTTTAGTGGCAGTAGTCGCTTTTATGATGCTACATCATAAGAGATTTAATAAACGTTACCCACATCCTGCATCCAGGCTCAAGACCAGCATTGAGAATAGCCTGTGTTTATAATGTCGGGAGCTAACGGACGCTATTTTTTAACGAAGATGATTAGCATTGCCCCTCCTTCATTCAGCCTTCGGTCTGGCATCACCGGGGTGTAAAAAATTTCCGCTGTTTTCTGCAACTTCTGACCGCAATGGCTGGTATTGTCAACGTTCCTCTGTCGAGAAGCTCTCGGAGTTATGTTAATGACAATTGAAACGAAATTGCTGAATTTATTATTTCGTTGGAAACTTTTTCGAGGTGTCTAAGACTTTCACCGTGTTATCTATTATTTAGCGACACCTTCTGGTTCGCAGAGTCTGTTTTCATTTCATAATATACTCGATTATAATGAAATATTAATTTATGCTCCAGTTTAACGACGCAGGGTCATGAGATGGATCACCCGCTCCTTTATTCTACCCATAGGACTGGCATAACCCTATGTCAGACGACTCTTCCGTTCTCTAAATGCAGTTTGTTGTTTCCAAGATCGTATGTGTAATTTCTTTATGGATGGATCCGATTGACCAGGGTCTATGACAACAGAGGCCGTTGCGCAGGACAGAAATTTGCTCGGCATATTACAGCACTTAAGAGCAAGATTCTTGAATCTTTATGTTTCAGGCTCGTCAATTAAAATTATATACGACGATTCTAAACATGGCAGGCTACAGTGTATTAAACAGTGTCAGGGTTATCAATTAGACAATTACCAACTCAGAACGTCAACCGGTAGCGGCTTGTCATTCAGATTGTTCAATAAGTATTACAAGGATGGGTCACTTCAAAGTTTGACGAATGTTTCTTAATTATTGCGTCGATATATGCGTTTTACAGGTGTTTAAGACCGAGCATTTATTATTTAATGTTAACATTCTCTTGTGGCTGTTATGATCTATAATACTACCTTATTACTTTTAGCTCGAGTGCTTATATTTTTATTGGCAGAGATAGTGTTTTTCAACGACTCTGGGCAATTTATGTCATTCTCCTCTATAATCCATGATTCGTTCTATAGATGCACACTCAAATGCAAGATAAGTTGCTTATCCCACTTATTATCCTGATCTCAACGCTTCTGAAAATGTTAAAAATACAAATGCTCTTAGTGCAGATAAAATCCTGTGTGATGATTCGAATGATGTTTTTGATGGGTGCAAGTCACCGCATGAATTGGATTGCAGGTGATTCTGCTGGAAGGTGAAAAACAATGTTCTCGAAATAATACTAATCGAAATCTGATTGCTGAAGTTGTCGCAAATAACATTACAAGCATCAGAGTCAATACTATAACCCTTCGGAGGTGAGGTGACGATTTGTAACGCCAGAGGTGAGGTGGGGCTTGATAAACACCAATACATATTTTTATTTTCAAGCCGCGATGTCAAATGGAAAATACTAAGTTGAGCTAAACTATTCTTCTATGATCAATAATAAACTAAACAGACGATTACCACGAACAAATATCTGCTTTCAATCCCTATTAGATGGCCAGAAGGTGAACCCATCCAATGTGTACTTAACCCATGCAAGTTTGGGTCCTCATGTGCAACATTATCAAATGCACGAATAACCATAATATATATATTTTTAATACAACATAAAATGTTTTAGCCATCATTGTCGTCAGCCTTCTCAATGCCAACACAGAATTGACGTGTTCAAGGCACACTCGCATGCCAAATCGAGGCTCATAAAATCAACATGTATAATTGTTTGTATACGAGAAAATGCAATTTCCTTTAAATATGCAACAAAATGAAAAAACTGTTCGTTCAAATTACCTGAAATTGTGGTAAAGTGTCCGTATTTCATATTCACAAAGGAAGAAAAAAATAATTAGAACTGGCTCCATGTTTTCCGGAAAAAAATTAAAGTAGAATGCTTCTGGGGTGTGTCACACCCCACCTCACCTCCGACGGGATAATCATTGATAATTGTGATGATGGTATTCGTTATGCATTATTTGTCCAACCAGCAGCAGATAATGGGAATTTGTGTGTCAGTTTCAAGAATAATGCGTAATATATATATTTATAAGATCGATTGAAGACGCGTTGAAGGTGTCTAAGCAGATCATGACATTGTCAAGTGTATTACTCCAGCCATGGACTACTGTTACAGTTCTGTATTACACTAACCAAATTGCTGCAACTGCTTTGAATTGTGCATGGATCTGTTTGTTCGTTATCTATGCACAAGTAAATATTTCTCAGTTTGGTCAAAATTTATGTCAAAACCTGACTCACCTAGCGTTGATTTTTGGATCCAGAGTTTAACGACAGCCTATGGCAGCTCTTTAACACTCGAGTGCCCAAGGTATTTGTTGTGGTCGAGGACAACGGTATCTGTTGTCATAGGCCCTCGTAGAATCTGGATCCATCCATCCATTTAATTACTCTTAGTAAAACAATCGCTGCATTTTGTGTTTGGCCTTCCTGATCGATCTACGCTTGGGATCGAGCTGTCACAGTTGTCAATCATGAGCATGGAACTGGCAACTCTTTGATTTATATTTTATTGCATTTAAATACGATAGAGCATTCTCGTTAAAATGTCATTGAGAAAATATCTGCATTGAAGCCTCTATCTCACTCGAGCCTCTTTAATAACTAAGCCATAATGAGTACATTTACCTACAATGTCGGAGACAAGATGAGTCGTATGTGACTATGTAGAACTATGTAGAACGGCGGACGGGAGGCTCTTCGCTGCCCTCCTACTTAATCCAGGACATGTCTTAAACCCACTCCTCCCACCATTGAGGTCCCAGAATTATTCCATGAGGCCACGACTACATCACACTCAAACCTTCGACTCACTGTGCAAATATCGACTTAAGGACCGAAAAACATGCTTAATTCAAAAGTAGCATAATGGAGCAGAAGAAAGAGTTAGCAACCAGAATGTATTGCAAAACGGTAGATTGTTTCATTGTCGCTTACACACCTTTAAGACGTATTTAACAATGTTATTTAAAGGACTTCCCAGTCTGAAAATGATATAGGCCTATTAGAAATTATACAGGTTAGGTTGGCAGGTTGAATTCAACGCCAGTGGCGGCCGCATGCTGTTGATAAACTACGAACAATTTTAAGACATTCAGGTCATTAAAAGTACTATCTCGACCTATGGATATAATTTTACAACCAATTCAAAACCAAAAAACAAAGTAAAAATAGACAATAACATCTGCAAGAGAACGCTAAAAATAACCAATAATATATAGTTTTAGCCTTAGACACCTTTAAAACATATCTCATGTTTTCTATAAGTAAGGAGCATGTGTATAGTCATTACTTTCCCAGCTGGTCTAGTACCTTGCTCTTAAGCGCTGTAATACTCCGAGCAAATTTCTTCTTAGGGTAACGGCCTCTGCTGTCGTAGACCCTGGTCAAATCGGATCCAGTCATCCATTCACTGCTTTCCTCCACCTTAGCACATGATTTCGAAGGAAGTTTCACTGAGCAGAAACCCAGAGTCGTGAGTAAGAAAAATCAGTATCATATCAAACGAGAAATTCAAACCAAATAGTGATAAAGATGCTGATGCTGATGCAATTGTTTAGTCCTAGGCCTACTGATGAAAATGTGAAAAGTTCTGATTGTGCAAAGGGTTTAGCTTCTGATCGGGGCGTGGTTCTTGTTCCATAAAGTGTTTTGCAAAAAATTTCAGGTCAATCTCTCGATATTTATATAAAGGAGTTTATAACGTTGGAACAGGAATAGCTCAAGCGAAAATTTGTCGTAGTGCGCGTGATATGAATGTAATGCCGAGAAATGAAAATGACTCAATCACTTAAACACATGTGTGACAAAAAGTCAAAACCCATCATATGTCGATTTTTGAAATTTTCAGTCATATTCTACAATTGATCTCTTTTAAACGACTTTTACCGAATGAAAATAATATTTTATAACTGAAAATATATTTGTTTGATCCAGTAATTCATAAAAACGCAACAAGTGAGAAAACCGAACTCAAAGTTTCAGAACATTTGTGTCATAAAATTGCTTAGCAACCATTATTTGTTTCTTCTGCAGTTTTGATAAATGGTTATATTCTGTATCAAACACAGCAAACGGCATGAATATCGAGTTACTACTTTCCAAATGTTGATAGAATTACATGCAACTGTGGACTTTAAGAATACGATTAAAATACCTTAATGACATGAAAAAAAAACCCCTAGCAGATGTAGACGACAGTCTATTCATCGTAAACTTTTATGGAAAATTTTGCTTTGCATTTTAAAGCTCTGGCTGAAAAAATGTAACATTGATCGTTGCGTTTTGCAAAATATACAAATATCTGCGTGCGCCTATATGAAGTGACCGCCAGAAACAATTATGATGTATGCAGATGATATAAATATAACTAAATGCGTTCCGACTTTAGTAACTGTTATTTCTGTATAATAAGCTGCATATTTCAAGAATGCCGCTCTGAATAAGCTATATAATTATTATCGTGTCCGACTTATACACCACATGTTGCGTGTAGACGGATGGTATAAATACTGAAAATGCGCTCTACCGTATAGGCCTAAATTATCTATTCAAACTGATAGTCATCCGCGCGACCCGGGTTCAAGCCTCACACGTTAATTTATTAAAGTTTCTGTTAGCTGCCATTGGCGCTTTGCTGTTGTGTTGCTTGACTCGGGTTCTGCTAAAAATAAAGATAGCCCCTCCCACTTCTGGCTTGGCCGACCAGGAGTGATCTAGTACTTAGGCCATTAGTGCTTAGTGCTAAGTTGCCGAACCCACTGCTGTAAAGCCGACCTGCGTGTCGTGCTACAGTGGACCGTATTTCGTATAACATGTACTTGTAATCATTCTGCGGTGTGTCAGATTGAAGCATTAAAAGGAATATTATTATTATCCCTAGAACGTTAATTTTAGCTTGGACTGGTAAAACAGTCATTGTTTGGTTACATCGAGCAAGACATCTGCAAGACATTTGCATACGATAGATTAGTGAAACAGTATACGCTGATAATGAGAGTAAACCAGTGGTTTTCAACCTTTTTCTAGTGGCGGAACCTTTCCGAAGCATGTCTTTGCTCGCGGAACCCTTTGCATTTCACCCGTCCAGAATTTCAAGAAAAACATATAGCCAACAGTTGCAAATTGTGAAATTATGTAATATTTAGATGTAAGTTATGTTACTTGTCTTACTTTACTTAAGTTATGTTAAATGTCTTACTTTCCGCCATCAAAGAAAACTCAGTAGCTACTTCAAACGCGCTACAAGCACTTCCCGCTTCGTTACATGGAATTAAATTTCCCCAGTATCCTTCGATAGAAGCGTATAGTACCTAAGTTGTCCTAAGTTATGGTTCAGTGCGCGAGAGGTACCTAAGTTGTACCTAAGATATGGTTAGTTCAGGTATATGCTACCATATCTTGGGGTTATGAACCCTATGGCAAGGTAAGTATGGGTTCAGGGTCAGAGAATGAACCTATGTAGGGGTCAAATGTGCAATATTGGTCCTAAGTTATGGATCAAAGGTCAAACATGGAGGCAAATTGGGGTCAAAGGTCGGGATGAGCCAATGTACTGGTCAAATTTTCGAAAATGACCCAATGTACTGGCTTCCTGGCCGAGCCGCCTACTTTCCCTTCTACTTGCAACCATTATCACTTTTTATACCATCACTTGATTATCGATGATTCGTTCATGGTTCAAGTAATACTATCAAGTAATACTATCAGTGTCACTCACCGGCTGCGAACGCTCCTGAGCAGTTTTGAATGGGTATAATACAATTAAATGAATAAATTGATGAATTAATTAATTAATTCATTCATTCATTCATTTATTCAATCAATCAATTGATCAAAAAAAGAGAAAGGCAATGCACTTTGCATCTCTGTCTCTCTTGTTTTTGTATCGCTAAAGTTGAACAAAATAATAAGGATGTTAATATCTTATTTGAACATTGATTCAATGAAAGGTCGAAGCAATTGGATTTCAAGACCAGAGGATGTCATTTAACAAATGAAAGAAGACTTATAGACTCGTTTAAAACACGCATTCTTCCGATGCCATCAATCATCGTATCAATTACGCGATTTGTTAAACGAGTTCATCTACCCCAGCACTAGTTGATACGCTTTCAATAATAAAAAGTGGATGAAAAAGAATGGCGACTATGTGACAAGGGCATCCGTTCTCTCTGGATTATGAATAAAACGGTCAGATGCAATAAGATAATTAGCGAGACAGATATATAGAGAGTTTGTAAAATCTGGAATAAGCAGTAGAAAACAATCGTTCGTTAAGACCATTATATAAAACTCTTTCCTTATGTAGCGACCCTCTTGCAATAATTATTCATTCCCTATCGACGATGTTTGGAGGTCAACTCTGTGTCGCGTTGCGGATTGATCGGAACTCTCTATTGGGAATCGCTAGAAAGTCTTAGCGCATCGAATAAATACGATCAAAGCTTTTCGGTGGCAACATAAAATTATTTAAGTTCGAATATTATACGTAAATGAGACTTTGTTCGCTTGTTACACATCAGCAAAGTAACGCTAAAAGCAACATAACATAACGCAAATTAAAACACCGTTCTTTTAGATTATTATAACCATCAAGTTAAAATTATTGCGTCTAATTGCCAGCTCACACAGAGCGCATCTTTCAGGATGGTCTTAGGTTCGATTCGTGAAACAGAGAGAATGGGTTCGATAATCCTCTCCATTCCTCAAACAGTTATTGTTTGGAAACATTGAGCAAGACATTCGCATACAATAGCCCACTGAAACGACATTTGAAATATTAATATGCTGATAAATGAGAGTCTACTAATCTGAATGCGAATTTATTCGATTAAAGTTCGACGCAATCGGCCATTACAGCCACAAAATCACATTGAACGAAGTTTTAAAATGATCATTGTGGCACCTTTAAAAAGATGTTTACCAAATGTCTAAATTAAGCAGAGGCGTTAAACTGTTAAGTTGTCATTGATTCTCCTCCACTGGCATCTCGTAATGTGAACATTACCCGCTCTCTGCGGTTAATACGTGCTGATAAACACAGGACAATATTGTTGCCTACCATCGCCTAGCATCAGTCCAGATGCCTAGAGACCGGTTGCAAAAAAATTTAAAACCTACTAAATCTTACAGCAAACTCAAAATAAATGAATATCAATCCTAGCACAACATTTATTTATTTTGCACGTGAACTGAACCTAAACTCAAAACCTTTCTAAAATTGGTTATAATCATGCAAAAGGTTGCGTTCTGACAGCATGATGTCTTGAATAAACGAAAATTGAATTTAATTGAATTCCTTACGGAGCACACAAAACCTTTAGACACCATTGAAAAAGATGCTTTCTAAGAATTATAAATATGGAAACGGCGATTTATTTTAAATTGTGCCATAAGATTTTCTCAGAAAATTTAATGTTATAATTATCAGGTGATCATTGAGTTAATTCCACAAGAATCTCGGAAGGTTGACGTCACCCGCTCTTTGCGGTAACAACGTGCCGATAAACAAGTGACAATTGCCTACCATCGTGTGATGACAATCCAGATTCCGATTCCGGTAACAAAGAAATTGGGTGACGTTATGCATATTAGCTACAAGCAACATCGTAAAAAAGATAATATTCCGTCAGAATCAAACACTTGCATATGTATCTCTAATTCGATCATTGTATATTCAAACACTTTTACAGCTTCAATATTTCGCTATACACTCGCAAATTCATGACTCCTCCTACACACTTTCAACATGCTATCCGAACGTCGCTAAAAATCAGTCACATCGCAAGAGATGCAAAAAAATACCCAAAACTATATTTTATAAATCAGTTGTACCGCGGTCAACGTGTTAAAGCGCAAGTTAGCTAGAACTCGACGAAATATGTTGCTAAAAGAGAGATAGAACGGGACTCGTCTTACAGACCTTTGAAACGTTTCCTAATTATGGTATAAATAAATCAAACAAGAGAATATTCGCATAATTATTATTATAAAAAAAATTTGAGTAGGCCTACTTTCGGTGAAAACGACTCTTGACTGCCACATTCTGGTGACAAAAAATGAAAATAACTGTGTTTTCTGTCAAGTGATGTTAGTCCAAAGCATGAATTAAAGGTGAGGGACACCAGTCATCTCCGCCACGAAACTGCATCGTTAAACAGACAGTGGCGGCGCCAGGATTTCAGTTTTGGGGGGGCTAAAGGGGTAAATCGTCAATTTTTTTATTTTTACATGGGAAAAAAAATGGATGGCCTTTTTTAGGGGGAGCTTAGCCCCCCCTAGCCCCCCCTAGCGCCGCCACTGTAAACAGGAACTGCGAAAAACAGTCTTTACGATTTTTGACTTCCATTTCGCATGAAGCGACCAGGATTTGTGACACCGGATCATTGGAAGTTGCTACATTGGATGGCATTAGATGCAGGCGAGGATCAGGCGACTACTTCTGCTTTTGCAGATAACCTATTCCAACACATTTTTGTGTTATCTAATAGAAATACGCTGTTAATGAGATCGTAGTCTATCTTATGCTTTGAGAAAGTAATTTGCTAATGAGATTTCGTTTTCTTCTTAGCTATTATCGTTGTAACGGACGCTGGGCACCTGATGGGTTGAATATAATTGAAAAATAGGATGATGAGAGGTCACATAGACATCTCCAGCCAGAAAATTCGAGCATAGCAATATAAGATGCGGATGTTTCCATGGCATTAAACACCTTTAACACAGAAACAATCCGCTATTATAATTGTCAAAAACGGCATAGCGGCTAATAAGACTTTCAGAATAATCCCAAAACGCAATTGAGAAGTTTTTTGCCGAAACAAGGTTTGTGCTACGCACTAACCAAAAAACTAAACTGCAAAAGAAACTAAACTGAATAAGTCTATTATAGCATGCCCGAGAATTGAAATCTCATTCTACCATCAGTCCACAGAAGGTTTTTGTGACATGAACTACCGACATGCGTAACCTCCCGGTTACGCATGTCTTATTGGATGTAAGATGACGAGACGGTCACGTATAATTAGAGACCTTGGCAACTACAAGATGTCGCCAAGCAATCGATTGGATATTTCATCCAAGTCACCTTCAACTCGCATTCTCATAAATGATATATTATGATTCGAACTGACACCACTCTTAATACGCCGAGCAATTCTTTTTCAGGGTAACGGCCTCTGTTGTCATAGACCCTGGTCGGATCCATCCATCCACCCAACTATTGCTGTAATATGCCAATCAAATTTCTGTCTAGGGAAACGATCTACATGGTGCGCCAAAAAAAGACCCCCTTAGGTTTTTTGCCAATATTTTGACCAAAAGTAAGAATTTCCAAATGAAAGTTTACAGGCTTATAGACAATTCATATTTACACATTAAGTGCAGATTTCATCAAAATATTTTAAACAGAACAAAAATCATAGCACTTTTAGTGAGGTCACCCACCGTTTTTTGACGATTCAAAAACGAAGCGCAACAAAATTGGGTTTGTTGCCAATATCTTGGCCAACAGTACGAATATCGAAATGAAATTTCACAGGCTTAAAGACAATTCATATCTGCACATGGTGGTATTCAAATTTCACCAAAATATTTCAAACAGGACAAAAGTTATACCACTTTTAGTGAGGCCACCCACCGTTTTTTGACGATTCAAAAACGAAACACAACAAAAAGTAACAAAAACACGATTTTATTAAGTCTCATCTCAAATAACTGTTTTCAAATTAACTTGGTAGTGCTTAACAACTTGTGCTCAATGTGCCCAACACCAGTGCCAACACTTCTGTTGAGTCTCTTTGCAAAGTTCTTGATGGACCTGTTGATTAATCTGACAGATTCCTTATTTACCACTTTGAATGTCATCTTGCTAAGTGACTTCTCAGTCACGTGCAGCTACGCTGTTACCCTGTTTTTTTTATATGGTAATTATAATGATCATCTGGCAATATCAAGGCTATATGATACCAATTATTTGAGATGAGAACAAAGTTCGTGCTTTTGTACTTTTTTGTTGCGTTTCGTTTTTGAATCATCAAAAAACGGTGGGTGACCTCCATAAAAGTAGTATAACTTTTGTTCTGTTTGAAATATTTTTATGGAATCTTGCCATCGTATGCAGATATGAATTGTCTTTAAGCCTGTGAAATTTCATTTCGATATTCTTACTTTTGGCCAAGATATTGGCCAGAATAATTAGATTGGTTTTTGTTACTTTTTGTTGCGTCGCGTTTTTGAATCGTCAAAAAACGGTGGGTGACCTCACTAAAAGTGGTGTAACATTTGCGCACATCTTCCGTCAAGCAGAAGAAAGGCAGGGGAAACTGAAAGCAAAGTAGAAAAATTCCATAATAGATTACAATCCAACTTCATTTTATATCGCAATTCAACTTAATTTTATATCGCTCTTCCTACTTGGTTTAGAAGTGCCCACGCTTCCACGGCTCAAGTGCACGAAACACATTGCAACGAACTAAGAAATCGACGTGATCTTTGTTAGTTGTTATAATTTAAAATGGATATGATAATTATGATATACAGGATGCTGACCCTAAACACCTCTTTCAAGTTTCTTCAGAAATTATAAATACGTTCAATTGACAGTAAACTGTGGAAAAAACTTGTAAGATAAGAATATTCTTCAATTATATGCCAATTGCTATCCGCATTTTGGTGTACATTCAAGGTGTAACAAACAAACGTAATCATTTCTATATCCAATCAATGTCAAAATGTTTTACAATAGCATAAAATCCGAAGTCCAAATCCAATATAAATTTTAAATTAAAAAAGTTCTCTTAAATGACCGACAATTTATGCTTCACTTCATTATGCTTCACTTTAGTTTATTATGGTATTACATTTAAACATGATAAAGCATCCTCGTCAAAAATTATTTCCTCATAATGTTGTCCGCCCTATGAATGATTCGGTCATGTAGTCTTGGCCTCATGGAATAAAGCTGGGGCCTCAATCGTGGGAGGAACGGGTTCAATACATGTCCTGGATTAAGAAGGAGGGCAGATTATATCGGTTGAGATTATTGCGCTCCCATGCCCTGAGAGGATGAAGACGTGAAGAATAATCATGGTCACGCTACTACGTCGTTTAGCAGATGCTAAGTCTGCCAAACTGGGTTTGTCGAATTAATTAATTAATTAATTAATTAATTAATTAATTAATTAATTAATTAATTAATTAATTGGTTCGAATAGAAGTCTGGCAGCGGGATGGAAGCAGTTGCAAGAAACGATTAAGAAGGAGAGTGAAGCTCGCATTATCTATCTTTAACGAAGCTTCAGTAAAGAAGTACATTCACCAATGAATTAAATATATTTTTAAAATTATAAATCGAGTTAATGAAAAATCGACGAAATCAGCGGCAAAGGGTGCTCATCTTACACACCTTTATTACACTACTGCTTATGGTATAAGTATGTCACTTTTAATCTGCAGTTCAGTTTTCAAAAGCACGATACTTGCATAGATCTGAAACTATTACGTAAGATGACAAAATTACATTATTACCTTTTTAACACAAGCCGCCGTTTAAGAATCGACCAGAATTCATATAGCGCCCAATTTCAGAGACTCTATGCATAGATATCTTCCGTTACCCATTTACTGTTTATATTCAGGAATGAATAAAACGAAATCACTAAATAGCAAGAACTATGAAAAGTGATTAAAAGTTCTAATCACTGAACAAAAGAATAAAATTATTTAGAAAAAAAAATGGAAATCTGATCTTGTTCTGGTGCTTTCAGTCTTTACAGCAGCAGGTTTTTTACCTGTCTTTGATCCGAAAGTATAGTTACATGTAAATGCTGTTTTCGCCTGAAATTTCTGTTTCCCAAACGTCCATAGCCAGATCAGCAGTTATGAGCTCATTAATTTTGAACAGCATTTATTGTCGCCCGCCTCTTGTACTCTTGATTCGGACTGGCACCACTCAAGCATAGGTTGTGACCGATGAATACTCCCATAGTATGCGTTGTTTAAACTCACGAAGTTAATGATCGGTGTCACCCTCCTCCTCTTCAAACGATTTGGGTTGGCACCACCAGGTAATTGATATTAGTCTCCATTATTTGTGACTAGGATGCTCCTAAAAACCGGAATTCCACTTGGTGATTTAATTCGTTTTCTAATTTATAGCATTGCAAGAAGATATATTAAAGGTGTTTAAAATCACGTACAATTATTCATGTCGAGACCATGATTGTCTAGCGACATCTTTTGTCTGAAAAAGTCAACGAACCGGCCGGGGCTGTAATCACTCCTCTTTTCGTCCATCTTCCTGTCTGTCTGTCTCTCCCTCCTTCTCTATGCATCACTCCGTATCTCTCTCCAGTCCCCATTGTCCATTTCTAATTACAACAAGACACTAGAACTGAAAGCAATGTAGGAACACATGTCTCAAGAACAATACAATACAATACAATTATAAGTCTACAATCAACTGGAATATGATATCGGCCTTCTAACTAAGTTCCGAAGTATCCTAAACACAAGTCTCGAAGGCGCAACTGCCTCGGACGGGGATCGAACCCGTAGGTCTTCTCTCCGCGATACATGTCGACCGCCATCACCAGAACAAATAGACCACGATAGCATAGATGATCATTTTACTACAGAAAGAGGAATTTGAAAGACAACAACAACATTTTGGGGCCCGGTAATGGAAAACACGCTGGCGTAGATAGCAAGAGGTAACGATTTCGAGCCTCGTTGCGTCGTACAATGCTCTTAGCGCCGATTATTGCAGGCTGTCTGTCCAGTTAGTATAGTGTTGATTTGTTTATTCTGTGATCTCTGTTCTTGCGAATTGTTTCAACTGCATAATTGTACACTGTAGACGGTTGCGTTCTGTCAACCGAATTGTTGAATAAAGAGAACATTATTACCCATTATACCTATTCTTAGATTTAATCTAAGCTTCTTAAGATGTTATTAGTAATACTAATAACATCTTAAGAAGCAAAATCGTCGCTGGACGAAGCATTCGCTAGATGGCTCTGGTGTGTACGAAAACAAAGGACAGTTAAAAGATATTGGTCGCTTAGTTACTCTGTTGCCGACGCTCTATAAGACAGATGATTAATGTCGCCCTCCTAGTGTATCCAGACTTGGGACTGGCATCACTCAATGACAAGCGGTTCTTGTGTGGCTATCATCATCCTCTGGCCGTCAATGGCCCTCAGCGTCATCTTACGGCGACTTATGCAAAGAAACGATATTCAATGAGTGAATGAATGATTAACCGCGTTGTCTTAAATGATGTTCAATTCATTCATTCATTCATTCATTATTAGCATTAATATAGCGCCCCTTCAAGAAACTACTCAGAGGCGCTCCCAGCCCAGCCACGGCAAAAGAAAAAAGATTTAAGGGAATTAAGGAATAAGGATTGACTGGTCAGGTGGAGGAGATGGAGGTTAGGGGGAGGTCATTCCAGATTGACGGCCCCACAACCGAGAAGGCTCGGCGCTGTCTGGTAGCCAAGCGAGCCCGTGGAACAAGCAGTTGCCCCTTAGCAGCAGAGCGAAGGGCCCGACGCGCTTCAATGTCAGAGACTGGGCGACAAAGAATGCGACCCAGAACCACAAGTGGGAGGCTAGCAAGGATTGAGCAACAATGGTCGATTCGACTGGTTACGAATGCATGAACAAGAACTACCAGCTTTGTTTGTTTGTTTGTATGTGCACTTGTTATAGCGCCTCTTCAATATCTCTCTCTCTACTCAGAGGCGCTCCCGAATGCAGAGCGGACACTGCATCGGAGTTTCACGCCGAAGCGCTGAGCAATTGTGAGTGAAGCACTTGCCCAAGGTCCTTACGCGGCGAGGTGGAATCGAACCTCGAACCTTCCGGCTTCAAGGCAACGACGCCACCACTACACCACCGCGCCCCACCACCGCATCATGAGAGAGAGAGAGCGTGCAATCACTCGAAGTTGACGAAGCTGGTAGTAACAGCTTCGAGCAACAAGGTTGACATGCTGGCTGAGACTGAGTTCACAGTCAAGGGTAACACCCAGGTCACGAACCGTGGAAGAGAAACTAATGTCAGGAAAGATTATTTTGAGCTAGCAGAGGCAGATCGATCTTCTCAAGTTGCCGACGGCCACCCAGGAAAATGAATTGAGTCTTACTGGGATTTAGGAGAAGCCGATTTGACGCCATCAATGAATTAATGAATGTGTTATCGAAATCAATGAGCTTAGATATTCGATGAGTGAATGAATGGATGGATGGATCGAACAGAGATCCAGTGGTAGACTGATTATAGATCCAGACGTTGGACACATTATAGATCCAGTGGTTAGACGGTTTATATAGCATGTCAGGAATTTATATTAAAGGTGTCTAAGACGATCAATGTTTAACGGCGCACTTATTTGTAACGCATTTGGCTGGCTGGCTGAATGAATAAACGATTGGATGGATCCAGATTTGACCAGGGTCTATGACAACAGAGGTCGCTACCATGGACATGCATTTGTGAATGATTAAAATTATAAAGCTTGAAAACGCGCGTGTTAAAGGTGTTTAACATGATCATTCTGTTAACGATTGTTCATCGCCATCTTGCAGACAAGATTGCACGCACGACGTACGTCGTACGTCGTACATCCCATGCATTCTAAGTAAATATTTCTCTTAGTTCATGGTAAACGATGCTTATGCTTAGGCACTCAGCCGTTGTGAGTGAAGGGCTGCTCAATGCTCATGAACCATAAATTAGCTGAATAAATATACGTCAAAGATGTACCTAGGGAGCTATCAATTGGTCCTTCTCTCTGGAATGCTCTTTCTCCTTCTGTTCACTACTTCACTGTACACTTCTGTCTGTCAGTCTCTCCTCTGCTCTGTCTCTTCGCAAAACCTGATTCTTCTTGCGGGGAGCGCCTCTGAACGGTGCACCATACTAGAGGCGCTTTATAAATGTTTAAATACAATACAATAGAAGTAACCGAAGAGAGAGCCCATTCCAAAACGCCGGAAATACCATAGAAAAAGCGTCGCTTTGTATGATACTGACATTGACAAGCTGGTAGATTGCCCTGTAAAGACTGAGTTTCGAAAACTCATTCCCGTAATCGAAATCTCATTCGTCAATGCCAACCTTATGTAGCGCCCGTGTGACATTTAATTCCAGATCGAAATTGTTGGGATGTACACTGGTGACCTGTTTAGCAGATTAGACAGATAACTCGAATTAAAACACTTATATCACAGAAAGAAACTCATCATCTTCTAAATGACAGGAAATCAGATTATTACAATTACCGAATCATGCTGATTTTTTTTAAAAATTCTTATTTAGGCACCTTTAGAAAGAAATCCTTCGAAAATATAAATATCTCAAATGCGCTTAATCAGTACCTCAGTCCGTCAATCGTGATATTTGCAGTGTGTGTGGTAACAAAGACCATTAGCGACGATCTCCTCCTTTACCCAGGCTTGGGACTGGCACTGGCAGAATGTAACCATGCAGTGGCGGAGGTAACTTCAGTTTGTGTCTTAAATCCTAGCTAGATTGCACCTATCTCATCCATGGTCAAAAAACAGCAGAAAATTGTCTGCCATCGAGAGAAGCCGGACTCTAGGATGAATTAAGAAGGAGGGCGACGCCATTCATTTTCTTTGCAAACGTCACGTAATAGGCTAATAATGACGGTGCTTGCCATGGAAAACTCAAAAAACTCTGATCTTCCATGTTCCTAGAACCGATCATCAATTTGTATCTTGCATATAATGATACCGACTCACTATAGATGGCATCGAGTAGGATGCAACCGTTGCAAAAACTAAATATGGCAAAACTATTGATTTCATGCTTCTAGAACAGAGTATATGAGCGTCTTCTTTTTCTTAACGTTTGCACGTGAAATCCGTTATGTTTTAACAGATTTTTCTATAATGATACCAAACAAATAGCCATTATTATTGAGATTCGATTATAATCATAGAATTGCTAATTGGTGGCTAGGTAGGGCCTAATCTAGTACCATGTCATGTCTTGAATTTGTGTCAATGGCTATGCACTTGTCCATCATCCATGGTCAACTCAGCCATCTAGGACTAGGCCTATAATGACTATACACTCTCTGCCGCAATATACATATACAGTCGCGAGGGAGAAGACAAACCATCCATATTGAAACGCCGAGACCAAGCAAAGTGAAGTCATTATCGTTTCATGGATTACCAAGAAAGCATTATCCAAGCATCAAAGCCCCTCGACTGATGCAACTCTAATAATAAATCATCGGCCAATCATAAGCACAGAAAGAAAACAAAATGCCGTTGAACGATGCATTTCAAATGTGTAACTTAAACACCTTTAAAACTAATTTTTTCGACGATATAAACTTTAAAAATTTGCCTTTTCGGTAAGTCCGCTGAAGACGTTACAGTGCTGTTGCTGTTACATTATAATATAATATTATGCCAAGATAAAATATGCCTATATAGCGTTGTCATAAGCTGTCGCAAAACTATGGGTCACAACTCCTATCGCTGTATATTTCTTAAATATAGGTGTGCCAGAATATAAATCAAAGAAAAGAAGATAGAGGCAAACAACACAATTTCCGACCGCAAGGTTTTGATAAACTGTTTACCTTTTTGAATTGCAATCTGAAGAGAAATCAATGAAGACGCCAATTTCGTCAGTCGCTCATTCACGTTTATGCGAAGAAACAATCCAAACAATTTGTGCATTATTTACTAGAAAATATGAGATCCCAGTCTACATTGCTATATATTTAACATTAACGTCTAAGCGTTTGGTTCATGTGTAAATCCTCAACATTTGTTGGGACAAGCCGATGCTATTCACATAGAAACACACACTATTAATACAAATGTACAAGTTCACCAAGGAGCTTAGACAGTTTTCATAGCATCAGATTTTGTCTTACTATAAGCTTCTTTGAAATTCTTTGATCCGGATCGCTTGTTTAGGCACCTTTAGAAAGAAATCCTTCGAAAATATAAATATCTCAAATGCGCTTAATCAGTACCTCAGTCCGTCAATCGTGATATTTGCAGTGTGTGTGGTAACAAAGACCATTAGCGACGATCTCCTCCTTTACCCAGGCTTGGGACTGGCACTGGCAGAATGTAACCATGCAGTGGCGGAGGTAACTTCAGTTTGTGTCTCAAATCCTAGCTAGATTGCACCTATCTCATCCATGGTCAAAAAACAGCAGAAAATTGTCTGCCATCGAGAGAAGCCGGACTCTAGGATGAATTAAGAAGGAGGGCGACGCCATTCATTTTCTTTGCAAACGTCACGTAATAGGCTAATAATGACGGTGCTTGCCATGGAAAACTCAAAAACTCTGATCTTCCATGTTCCTAGAACCGATCATCAATTTGTATCTTGCATATAATGATACCGACTCACTATAGATGGCATCGAGTAGGATGCAACCGTTGCAAAAACTAAATATGGCAAAACTATTGATTTCATGCTTCTAGAACAGAGTATATGAGCGTCTTCTTTTTCTTAACGTTTGCACGTGAAATCCGTTATGTTTTAACAGACTTTTCTATAATGATACCAAACAAATAGCCATTATTATTGAGATTCGATTATAATCATAGAATTGCTAATTGGTGGCTAGGTAGGGCCTAATCTAGTACCATGTCATGTCTTGAATTTGTGTCAATGGCTATGCACTTGTCCATCATCCATGGTCAACTCAGCCATCTAGGACTAGGCCTATAATGACTATACACTCTCTGCCGCAATATACATGTACAGTCGCGAGGGAGAAGACAAACCATCCATATTGAAACGCCGAGACCAAGCAAAGTGAAGTCATTATCGTTTCATGGATTACCAAGAAAGCATTATCCAAGCATCAAAGCCCCTCGACTGATGCAACTCTAATAATAAATCATCGGCCAATCATAAGCACAGAAAGAAAACAAAATGCCGTTGAACGATGCATTTCAAATGTGTAACTTAAACACCTTTAAAACTAATTTTTTCGACGATATAAACTTTAAAAATTTGCCTTTTCGGTAAGTCCGCTGAAGACGTTACAGTGCTGTTGCTGTTACATTATAATATAATATTATGCCAAGATAAAATATGCCTATATAGCGTTGTCATAAGCTGTCGCAAAACTATGGGTCACAACTCCTATCGCTGTATATTTCTTAAATATAGGTGTGCCAGAATATAAATCAAAGAAAAGAAGATAGAGGCAAACAACACAATTTCCGACCGCAAGGTTTTGATAAACTGTTTACCTTTTTGAATTGCAATCTGAAGAGAAATCAATGAAGACGCCAATTTCGTCAGTCGCTCATTCACGTTTATGCGAAGAAACAATCCAAACAATTTGTGCATTATTTACTAGAAAATATGAGATCCCAGTCTACATTGCTATATATTTAACCCTCATCCGAACAAGCTAAAATGCAACTTAATTTGAACAAGGGGGGGTCTGGCCAGACCCCCCGTTTTGATGTGGGTTTTTCATAAGAAATAGTAATTTTTATGTGCCAATTTTGTAAGATGATATCAGAGTAACTCAAAACAACAATGTATCAGTCTCTTTATGCGAAATAAATAAGTTTCATGATGAATTTGAAATTAAATGTTTAGTTACATTAATTGTCACGGTTTGTCATACATGTTCATCGTGGCAATAGTAGTCTATGTATAAAATTTGGAAATCAAACTAAAGAAACCATAATTTTAGTAAAATTAGTAAGCTTACTGAATACTCTTATGATCAGAGTCAGCAAGACTGTTTTCTGGAAAATATCTATAACAAATAGTGGAATAGGACTAAACTTAAAATGTAAACACGTAAGCTTATCATACATAGTCCGTTAGTTGTTGCTTTCGGGTTTGTATGTCGAATGATGATGTCTTTCATCTCGGCTGTTATACATGTAAAACTGTCGAAACTATCTGGAATATTTTCAATGAATCCGTATTATTTTATTCCACATCTTCTTTTACTGCATTGTGCAACAGAGCACGTCCTCTTGGCATTGCTTTTGACCGCCAAAAATTATGCAGATCTTTACATGTAGCCTATTTAGGTCTCTCGGCTTCATCAGTATAAACAATTTCGTCATCATTATCTTCGCTATCAGATCCAGTCTCATCATCGTGTTTAGCATCATCTTCAATTTCAACATTGTCTTCATCATAAGAAACACATGAATGTTGTTCTTCAGGGATTGGCATCTCTTCATATTCACATTCTTTATTGTTGCTCTCACTGTCCAAACTGTCATCATTGTAGCCTCGGCCAGTATTATCTTCATAACTTCCATATAACTAAATCGATTTGGTCGTTTAGACGTGCTAATTGTAGCTCATTAATATAGGAACAAAGTCATAAAAGCAATCTGAGAAGATATCGCTCCTAAAAAAGTTATGCAGCATATAAATGGAGGGGGGTCTGGCCAGACCCCCCCTTGTTCGGATGAGGGTTAACATTAACGTCTAAGCGTTTGGTTCATGTGTAAATCCTCAACATTTGTTGGGACAAGCCGATGCTATTCACATAGAAACACACACTATTAATACAAATGTACAAGTTCACCAAGGAGCTTAGACAGTTTTCATAGCATCAGATTTTGTCTTACTATAAGCTTCTTTGAAATTCTTTGATCCGGATCGCTTGTTATTTAGATTGTCTTATAAATCATCCTTGTCATAAGTTTTTTTGTGAGACAATCGATCAGCCAAGAACTTATTTATCGATCGTTAGCGCAATAATGTAGACCAGTGGTTTCCAACCCCGTAGTCCGCGGGCCAAAAGTAGCCCGCCTAGCCTTACAAATTTAACCTTATTTTCATGTGTTGAAAAGTCTCCCCAAAATTAGATAATTCACAACCATCGCTTCTTTCCCTGAAGATCATATCTTTCCACGGGTGTTAAACTCTGAGAGCGCTGCTGCATAGATCTGCTGTGAAAAGTATAGAACTGCTAGTAAACCATGTCACACACGGTTATCCGGCATGTACTTAATCAAAATATTTGTGTGGAGTATAATAAAAGGAAAATGACTAGCAAGCAAGTAACTGTAGCGTGTATACGCACTCACGGTTAACTTTGCCAATACAGTTCTGGTGGGAAGATCTTAAAAAAATGTTCTTAATTATTAGTTTAGATAACTAGATTTGAAACTGCTACCACTGCGTGCATGCTATTCGATTGTATAAAGCGTATAATTATAGCTGCAGCGTCGTTAAACAGAAGTTGCCCCTAGCGATAAAAATATAAATGGAAGACAAGGTGATGAGATTTCGCCATAACTAAACTTTTTCGGCTAGAAATGTTGCAAAGCAATTTATTCGATACGCATTATATTTCTTGACTCAAACACCAATAAAACTGTTTCTTCGCATGCTATAAATAAGAGAATCGCATACAATCTTGAGGTTGATCACCACGATGTATATTACATATTGGCCGTAGGGAAATCCGTCGATAATTGTCCTTAGAGGCGAGATTGGAGATGATCAATGAAAAAATTACCTGACACCGGGTAGTGCCAGTCCTAGTCCTTTGAGAAAGAGGTGGGACGCGCAGTTCAGTCACATTGTAAGTTTGAGACCGTCGCTAAAACACTCGGTCACTACCACAAAATAATAAGAACAAAAGAACTACCCTATTACTTGTATGGCGCCAGTCAGAATCGTTAATGACGGAAGAAGTCGGCATAAATTGCGGATAGTCTTCGAAAAGAACTACATCTGGCCATGAAAATATAAATAATTCGAGCTAAAAGTAATAAAGTAAAATAGTTCACAACAGACGCAAGAGAATGTTAAAATTAAAATAAAAATCGGTCCTAAACACCTGTAAAACCGTATCTATTAAAGGATTTGCGACTCAAGAGCTGTATTATGCCAAACAAAATTCGGCCTCTGTTGTCATAAGCATTCGACAAATCTGGATCCATCCTTCCATCCTCGAAGTGCTTCCATTCCATCGTCTTTTCAAATTTCCTTTATTGAACAATCCGGCCAAGAGATCGATACCAATTAACGATCTCAGTTGATTATAATCGATAACCTGACACTGCTTATCACACTGTAGCTTTTACAGTGCTTAGAATTGTCGTATTTCATTCAAATTGACGAACAGCTGATAAATCACGAAAATACAGATACGCTCTTTGAAGCAACAAGCAGCAGATAGAGAAATGAAGAGCTGTCTAACGTACATCGTTTTAAAGTTGGGTTAATACGTTGGAAGTGCTCGATCTCTATGGAAGGTCGGCAATAATCATAATGTTAATGAGCAATGGAAAACACCATATCATCGGTGGAGCCAGTCTGGAGCCTGTATATAAGAGGAGGGCGACATAAGTCATCTGTATTAGATCTATGACACCGCGTTGTTCATTCAGTTAATGGGCATTAAAATAGTTCACCTTCACGAAAACTACTCTGCTGTCCTCCCAGCCTAGCCACGGCGAAGGGAAAACAACTTAGCGATTTCTAAAACAAGGTTTTGGTTGGTCGCAGGCATAGACGTAAGAAACGATGAAAATGAAATAAAAAAAGGGAAGAACGTTGTTTTTTCTCCCAAAAAACCGACGATAATGACAGAATACGGAAGCGGAAAATAATTTGCCTTTGTTATGTCTGAAACTCCATTTTAAGCTTAAAAACTCCATTCAAAGCTTAAAACCTTATTCTTATGCAATTTCATCTTAATCTTCAAATAACACAACTTTACTACTAGGCCAAAATTAATAGCTTTATGTGACATTAATCTACCACAGTTATTTTTTTCTTATAACTTTGTTTTAATAATAAATTCAGAACAACAACTAAAGGCATTTAAATGTTTACAAATTCAAATTGTAAGCATAAGTAGCACATAAGTTCATGATGATCGACATAACGCAGTTAAAATCTAATCAGAAGCTAAGACCACAGATGTGTACAAAATAAATATTTCATATGTATTTCAAATTGTAACTTATAAATTTTAATTATAAGCCCAAGAATTTTAATTTAAAATAACTCTCACAAATTTAATTTTTTGTGGTGACCTTACACATGAATTTTTCAGATAATGACACAATAGTTGGCTGAATCATTGAGAATACGGTGAAAACTTATGAAATATCATAAGAAATAAATGAAGGAAAATTATAATAGACAGTAAAGAAATGAATGAATAAATTTACTTTAAAAAAGAAACGAAGAAACGACGCTTTTTGTAAGAGAATAAAAAGCCAAAAACTTTTCACAATTATGGTCACAGGTATGCTATTATTGTAAGACACAGATGATGATGATGACGACGACGACGACGACGACGACGACGACTTGGACGATGACGACGACGACGACGACGATGATGATGATGATCACTATTATAATTATAGTTGGCTTTAGTTGTGATAAAATCTCGAAGACCTTTCCAGTCAGATGATATTGGAATAAGAAGATAGAGGAATAACAATCAGAAATATTTTTTTTCGCTTAAACACCTTTATTGCGTAGACATCCTGCTTATATAAATTACCAGAGATATATTTTATTATATAAAACACCAGAGACATACTTTTAATTATATTAGTTGGTCATGGATTACGCAAAATTTAGTGGTATAGCGAACATCGAAGTTAGAATAAAAATTACATATAATGGTGAACAATGGGCAAAATGCTGCATAGCATCAGGTGGTGCCAGGCCAAAGTTTATTAGAAGGAAGGAGGGTGACGCTGTTATCCATTCATCAAGAGAACATGTGTAGCGCATCTTCAAGGATAGTTACTCAGAGGCGCTATCAAACTCAGCAAAGTCAAATAAGGCAACGTTAAGAAACTTAAGATGATAATTATAGAATACCTTAGAAGGATTTATAGGCAGGAAGATCAGCTATAAGTGGGCCATACGTACAGTCGTAGGCCTACACATAAATAAAATTCTCGGTCACAGTTCTATAGAGGTGCTAGTCCAAATCTAAGTATAAACAAGGAGGCGATTTCAATGTCCGTTGAAATAGCACAGAATCGTTAAAATATTTATCTCTAAGTGAAGAAATATTCGTAATCTACTTGAAGCATAAAGCATCATGTACATACAAAGTATTTGAATCCTCTGACTGTCACAAAAGACCACTAAACAAAAAATAATATAGTTTAATTAAATACCTCGAACGTTTATTTATATCAGGCTATAAAAGTTTTTTTTAAAAGACTTTAGTGCTTAGCAATGTGGAAAAGGTATTGGAGTCAACTATGATAACGGTCCCTGCTTGGGGCATCCATAATACTCTTCTGAAAACATCGGGAACACTGCATCCCACCGAGTGGTGCCAGTTCCTAGTCCGGATTAAGAAGGAGGTCAACGCCACAACCATGATGCACAGTGAAATAAAATGTCTCTTTCAATCATCGATTTTTATGATAATCAACTCAGAAGACGTCAACTATTAATAGAAGCAACCGATGACAATGCGCAACTCCTTGATTTCATGATTATTCCTCAGAAAGGAAGCCCATACTTCATCAAACATTCTGCAAACGACTTCCATTCTGTTTGACGAGACTTGTACGTTTATCAATGGCAATACAATTAACTTGTGTGGGGCGCGGTGGTGTAGTGGTGGCGTCGTTGCCTTGAAACCGGAAGGTTCGAGGTTCGAATCCACCTCAAGTCGCCGCGTAGGGACCTTGGGCAAGTCCTTCACTCGCAATTGCTCAACGCTTCGGCGTGAAACTCCGATGCAGTGTCCGCTCTGCAGTCGGGAGCGCCTCTGAGTAGAGGGCTTGAAGGGGCGCTATAACAAGTACGCATACAAACAAACAAACTCATTAATTAATTAGTTCCACACTTTATATAGCGCTTCCTCAATTAGACTACTCAGAAGTGCTCACGACTTTAGCACAGCAAAAACAGTTTTGAGTTTAGTAAATAAGAAGCTTCTGCAAGAACCCCATGAAGCATATGTAGCTCCTGTTGCAGCCCACTCCATACAACTGCGCCCACCATGCACCATGCACACATAAAAACCGATGTAATCGGTCGATGCATCAAACAATGTCTGGTATAACCATTAAGCTACGTTGGGCATCGCGGACACCTTTAAATTTTTTCCCCGCCCTATAAATAATGGAAATGCGCATATACACCAATTTCCTGGAATGAAGAGATTAACCCTCATAGGGTCACGATTTTTCCCAACCGATTTTGGTCACCGGGGGGTAAAAAAATACCCCCACTGTGATTCGCATGATTCTCATGATAAACTCCGATTTTTAAGTATAAAACTAAAAGAAGTTATTTATAGAAGGTTCGAGCAATGCACTGGAACCAAAATAACACATGCAGCACTGCAGGGAAATCAAAATGGCGGACAAAATGGCGGCCAGAATCTTAAATGGCTATAAGTGAAGTTATGTATGCAATGGAAACATGATTTCAGAGTCTAAATCAACATTATCGAGGTCAAGGGATGCAATGGAACCAATGTCACATATGTGGCACTGCACGAAAATCAAAATGGCGGACAAAATGGCGGCCAGAATATTAAAATGGCTATTAGTGAAGTCATATGTGCAATGGAAATATGATCTCAGGGTCTAAATCAGCATTTTCGAGGTCAAGGAATGCGATGGAACCAATTTCACTTATATTGCACTGCAAGGAAACCACAATTGGGAAAAAATGGCGGCCAGATTGCTGCAGACAATTTCATTTATTTATCCCAATTTTATGACACCAATACGACTTCTATTATAGGCCTAATGTCCAGGTACTGATAAGGAGACATTTTAACAACAAGACACTCATGTGTACAGCATGCATAATGCTATGTTTAAAACTTCCTGAGTAAAATAGCTAGGACGTGGTACATTCGCGTACTTTTTAGCTGATTTGGGTGCATGAATAACTAATGAAACTGGGTGCATTCTGTGCATAAAACATATTCAGGAAAAGTCATAGAAGCGATTTCTTCAACTATTTTCAGGGATTAAAATTTCCGTGAAAAACCGAGATGGGGGTATTTTTTTACCCCCCGGTGACCCTATAAGGGTTAAATAAGTTGTTGAGAAACAGCGAATTAAAATACCCGCTCTCTTGTTCTGCCCGTCCGAAGGTTGAATATAAAAGAAGAAGGCGAGCAAATTTCTGTCCAGGGTAACGACCTCTGTTCAATCAATCAATCAATATACTTTATTGATCATCATGTATATGTATACATACAGTATAGCACAAACAAACAGTAGTTGAAAATGTCACATGCATAGATGTCAAAGGGTTAAGCCCAAAGGAACGTAAGGTTCCGCTAACAGGGTTGCCCTAATTACACGAAGAATCAATCTATCATCAATTTCTGCATAACAGTATATGTGTATAGACAGTTGTATATGATCAAGGTGTAAAACAATCTCTTCCATTTTACAAGTTTATCGAAATGCATTGAATGTAAGTTATGCAACTTAAACAAGTGGGGAAAACAAAATAACAAACAGACTAAACTAATCTAAACTAAGCTAAAAAAAACTAAAAACACAACAGTTAAGAGAATACAACAGTGCACGTGTAGGTTGTGCACTTCAAAACAAAACCATTTTGTGCAATTATGCAATAGTATCCAAAAGAAATAATTTCAATTTGTATTTGAATTGGTACATTGTAGTTATACAAGTAAGATCAATTGGCAGAGAATTCCACATCGACGGTCCACATATTCTAATACTATGCAGTCCAGTAGTGGTACGAACACTTCTTTGGTGGTATCTATTTACAGATCGTGTATAATGTCCATGAACGTCTGAATTTTTACAAAACCAGTGGTTGAAGCTTGTTATGATTAGATTTCTGTGAAGTTTATACATAAATACTCCAATTTGTAGTTTATTAATGTAGTCAAAAGGCAGAATTTTCAAATCACTGAATAATGGTTGTGTGTGGGCTCTAAAAGGTGCATTGCATATAATTCGAACAGCTCGCTTTTGTAGGGTTGTCAAAATAGTTAAACGAGTGTGGTATGTGGAAGCCCACGTAATATTACAATATGACATATAAGGGTATATCAAAGAGTAATATAAATTCACAAGTATATCTCGCGGCATAAGGTGTCGAACACGAGAGATTATGCCTATATTTTTTGATATCTTTTTGGATATAGAGTTTATATGCTCCCTCCATGTTAATTGTTCATCAATGTGAACACCCAAAAATTTGGTTGATGATACCCTACAAATACATTGTTCATCTATTGTAATTGATATATTGCAATTTGTTGCTGTTCTAAGTTTAATTTTAGAGCCGAACAAAATAAAATTCGTCTTCTCAAGGTTCAGCGATAATTTGTTGGCTTTGAACCAATCGCCTACAAGTTTTAATTCGGCATTAGTTTTTTTAACCAAGACTTCAATAACTTTATCTGACATAAACACATTGGTGTCATCAGCAAACATGACAAAGCTGAGTAATGACGAGCTGTTCGAAATATCATTCACATATATTAGGAACAAAAGTGGACCCAGTACGGAACCTTGTGGCACACCACAAGTAACATCAGTTTCATGTGAAATGTTCCCGTTATATAAGACACTCTGCTTTCTATTTCTTAAGTAATCTATAAGCCAATCAAGACATACACCTCTTATGCCATAGTGTTCAAGTTTGCTTATCAGAATTTTATGATTCACCGTGTCAAATGCTTTAGATAAGTCAAAGAAGACACTATTGTCATAGACCCTGGTCAAATCTGGATCCTCCTCCTCTCTTTATTACACGGCGTCGTTAAACAGACGCTAACGATGTAGAAGAAATTGTAATCTAAATCAGCTGGTAAAGCGTAGAGTCCGAAAACGACATAGAATCGTATATTTAGATCGGTGAAATTTAGAAGTTTAGGATTATTTAACGCTAGAAATAATTCAATATCAGCATTTTCATTAATAAAAAAAACTATTAACTTTAACTTAGGACTATTTGAAATTTAAAGACATTGCCATTATTGAACCGTGTGTCACCATTATAATATTATGGTTGCTTGTTTAGGAGCGTCACGAGCAAAAAAGTTGAGAACCTCTTGCCAATGATGCTGCAACGGTAACTATAAGTCACTACCGTTGGGCATTGGATCAGGGGCCTTGGATCAAGGGACATGGATCAATGGCATTGGATCAGGGGCCTTGGATCAAGGGACATGGATCAATGGCATTGGATCAGGGGCCTTGGATCAAGGGACATGGATCAATGGCATTGGATCAGGGGCCTTGGATCAAGGGACATGGATCAATGGCATTGGATCAGGGGCCTTGGATCAAGGGACATGGATCAAGGGACATGGATCAATAGCATTGGATCAGGGGCCTTGGATCAAGGGACATGGATCAATGACATTGGATCAGGGGCCTTGGATTTAGGGGGCATTGGATCAGGGGCATTGGATCAAGGGACATGGGTCAAGGGACATGGATCAATAGCATTGGATCAGGGGCATTGGATCAAGGGACATGGATCAAGGGACATGGATCAATGGCATTGGATCAGGGGCCTTGGATCAAGGGACATGGATCAATGGCATTGGATCAGGGGCATTGGATCAATGGACATGGATCAATGGCATTGGATCAGGGGCATTGGATCAATGGACATGGATCAATGGCATTGGATCAGGGGCCTTGGATCAAGGGACATGGATCAATGGCATTGGATCAGGGGCCTTGGATCAATGGACATGGATCAATGGCATTGGATCAGGGGCCTTGGATCAAGGGACATGGATCAATGGCATTGGATCAGGGGCCTTGGATCAATGGACATGGATCAATGGCATTGGATCAGGGGCCTTGGATCAAGGGACATGGATCAATGGCATTGGATCAGGGGCCTTGGATCAATGGACATGGATCAATGGCATTGGATCAGGGGCATTGGATCAAGGGACATGGATCAAGGGACATGGATCAATGGCATTGGATCAGGGGCCTTGGATCAAGGGACATGGATCAATGGCATTGGATCAGGGGCATTGGATTTAGGGGGCATTGGATCAGGGGCATTGGATCAAGGGACATGGATCAAGGGACATGGATCAATGGCATTGGATCAGGGGCCTTGGATTTAGGGGGCATTGGATCAATGGCATTGGATCAGGGGCATTAGAGTTAGGGGGCATTGGATCAGGGGCATTGGATCAGCGTTCTCGCCCCCCCTGTCAATACCCATTGGTGATTATATCACAGACTGGTGAAAACCAATTATCCTACCAGCAGGTCTCTGCAAAAGCTAAATAGACTACCATTATTTGGCTAAGCTTGAAACTGATATCAGTGTCATGAATCATATAACGAACGATTGTACACACCGCATGATAGCTGTTACGTCGTTATACAGAATCACCATCGCCATTGGAAAAGCATATTTATATCTTGCGGATGTAATGGCATATATTATAATATACCATTGCAAATATATAAGGATGATGCAAGGTGTTCCATAGTTCTTTCCAGTCAAAAGATTGTAAATATATAGCAATCACATTCAACAATGCAATTTTTTCTTCTACAATCTACACCTTTAATACGAAGCTAAATCGCTTTTAAAAATGCAAGAAATGTACAAAATAGTTGATCACTTTCCCACTCCTTATAATTATAGAATGTCCAATTCGACTCTACTGGCCCCATTTTGCGAATGTCCAATTCAACTCTACTGGCCCCATTTTGCGAATGTCCAATTCAATTCTACTGGCCCCATCTAGCGAATGTCCAATTCAACTCTACTGGCCCCATCTAGCGAATGTCCAATTCAACTCTACTGGCCCCATTTTGCGAATGTCCAATTCAACTCTACTGGCCCCATTTTGCGAATGTCCAATTCAACTCTACTGGCCCCATCTAGCGAATGTCCAATTCAACTCTACTGGTTTCATCTAGCGAATGTTTCGTCTTGCGACTGTCAGTCTTAACTGTAATTTTATGTTTCTGTGTCCCATCAGCGTTCTTTTCTATTCCTGCTCTATGCATTCTTTGTTCTTCTCAATTTCATATTTATCATGATTTGTCTTCTAGGTGTCTTAGCAGCAGAGTTGGAAAGAGATTCAGGAGACGTATTGAGGTAGAGGTAGAGTGATAGGTAAAAATAGACAGACATACATACCAACAGACAAACAAACAGAGGTAAATTGGGGCGAGTCCTGACAAAATCGCCATACCAATGCATCTACCCTGAACTCAATACGCTGGCGAATAGGGAGCCAGTGAAGTACCTCAAGCATGTAGTTTGAGACATGGCCACATTTAGTGATTTGCCCAATTAGGCGCGCAGCAGAGCGCAACACCCGGTCAAGACAAGTGATTGACTTCTAGGTGTCTTAGCAGCAAGTGATTGACTTCTAGGTGTCTTAGCAGCAAGTGATTTGTCTTCTAGGTGTCTTAGCAGCAGAGTTGGAAAGAGATTCAGGAGACGTATTGAGGTAGAGGTAGAGTGATAGGTAAAAATAGACAGCAGTCTCGAGCAAGACGGTGAAGTTGAGGAGCAAAAGTGAGTTCTTGGTCAAGTTGGACACCGAGGTCAATGCTGGATGGGAGGCCAATGTTCAGCGAAGAGCAATAGTCGATGCGAGATGTAACGAAAGAATGCACTAAAGTAAGAGTAGCAGCAGACGTAAGAGAACGGATGACAGTGCGAAGCTGGCGCAGCTGATAATAGCAGTCTCGAGCAAGACGGTGAAGTTGAGGAGCAAAAGTGAGTTCTTGGTCAAGTTGGACACCGAGGTCATGAACCATGGTTGAAAAGACAAAGCCATGAAGTTGAGATGCAAAAGAAGAAAGATCAAGATTGGCAAGCTTATTATGACACATATTCGGCAAACACTGCTCGGTTAATTAAACAAAAACAAAGTTTTACGGTAAATGAAAATCATCAGGAATTAAATGTGTCTCCTGAAAAAA
Organism: Lumbricus terrestris; assembly: GCA_949752735.1. Taxonomy (NCBI): domain Eukaryota; kingdom Metazoa; phylum Annelida; class Clitellata; order Crassiclitellata; family Lumbricidae; genus Lumbricus; species Lumbricus terrestris. Next base: position 12,640,589 of record OX457048.1, on the reverse strand, counting down.
TAAGCCCGTAGAAGAAATAATATTTCACTTGACTGTGAAAATTATCAAAGCCAAACCTACTGGTATTACAGCATTTCCATAATTATTCATATAAAAACTGAACTTCACTCACATCTGCTCAGAGACTTTGATCCTTGGATGTTTTGCACATTGATTAAAGCAGCGTCTTTAAAAACAAAAGTTACTAGTTTCGTTGAATGCGAATACAAGGCTGTGATAATATCGACCTAGTCGACCGTTAACAGCCAAAATATGTCACTCAACAATATGCCACAGAGTGCAACACACAGACACCTTTAATTAAAATTTTCTCCATTGTATAAATAAGTCAAGAGCCGTAATCGTTCTGATAAATTTAGATAAACAACTTCGTCTTTGTGATAATTCTAGCATATTTGCTGCTGAACTAACTGCTATCAAAGAAGTCTTTTCCTGGATATCAAAAAATGAAAACCAGGACCTTAAAAACTTTGCTATCTTCTCTGACTCTTTAAGTATTCTTACTTCTCTTAAGAATTCATATACAAAGTCCCGACCACTTCTATTACAAGAAACAATAAATACATTTAACCAAATTAAAATAAGTAAAGTGCATTTGATCTGGATTCCTAGTCATGTTAACCCTCAGGCTACCAAGCTTTTTTTGTAACACTGACTACCAGGGGGGGTGGTTACCACCCCCCCTGGATTTTGGGTTCGGTTTGAGATATCATAACTTGTAATATAGCATTTGATTCAGCATTCATTTCTGCACAAAATGGTATATTTAGGTTTAGAAAATATGAATGCCCCTCGAAATTATGATTTTTTTACCATGGGTACCCGTCGATTCCACAAATTGTATGCTTACGCATTGGGAATATATTAGATTCTGTGTGTTTTATACATGATTTATATATAAAAAGTAGTTTACATATAATAAAGTCCAATATTCAACTATAAAAACTAGTAATAAGTCTGTTTAATGTTCAATCAAAACAAAAAAACATGTTTTAGCCGCTGAAAAACGTTTACGCACACATATCGGCTTGTGTTGTAAAAAACCCCAACATTTTCACACATTTTAATTTATTTTGAGCACTTCCGGTCATCAAAATACAAATTATTTAGTATCAGAAAATAGCCCTAAATGCCATCTACAGAATGGCATAATTTATTTTTATTAAAAAATAAATTATGGATAAGTTATAATAGAAAAAACATGACAATTTTATGAAAATAAAACACCTTTATATATATTTTAATTTATTTTGAGCACTTCCGGTTGTCAAAAGACAACTCAGTGAGCATGGAAATGTAGCCCCACATTCCCTCTATAGAATGCTATAATTTGTGTCTCTTAATATTAAAGGGCGGAAAAGTTACAGACGATATTCTAGGGGGGGCATCATCAAAACTTTTAGCTCCAAATGTGTCCCAATGAACCCTCTACAGCTACCAATTTTTTCAAAATTTTATTCCAGACGTAACGCGTTTGATTTGCGAAAAACCTAGGGGGGTTGGCAACCATCCCCCCCTTGGTAGCCCGAGGGTTAATTTATTAGGTAATGAAAAGGCTGATGCCTTAGCCAAACAATCCCTGAGTATGCCAATTGTGAATGCAACAAACTATCTGGAACTGCAAGAAGTCTTTTCAATTGTAAAATTGTATGTAATTGAAAAGTGGCAGAACTACTATGATAGTGAATCTAAGGGTTATCACTATAAATATATATGCCCAGTAGTGAACACAAGTCTGAAATTTACTGACCTTAATAGAAAGAAAGAGGTCCAAATGTCAAGACTAAGGTTAGGAAAGTAAACCTAAATGAAAGACTTTATCTTATGAAGAAGCATGACAGTGGTCTTTGTAATTCATGTAATGTTACAGAGAACATAGATCATTTATTGTTAACTTGTAAAAAAGAAAATATATCTGACGTACTAAGAAATGCATGTGCTGCTTTTAGGTTGGACTTGAATACTAAGAATTTGCTTGATGACGGTTATATGCAAAGTGTAGTTTATAGGCTGATAAACCAAATAACTAAAGGAAAAATTGTGTAAATACTGTCGTTTATAAGCCCATGTAAGAAATTGTACATGGTGCATGACCAACTAACCAAAAGATGCATATCTCGTGTGCCTGCAGCTCTGCTTTGCTTCTGAGTTTATTTCTTCTCTAAATATTTGTTGTTGTTGATTCTTGTCAAGTACATGTGTCTAATGAAAAATTTTCATATGATGGTTGACTTCAAGGATATGGTGAATCAATAGATTAAATTGTGATGTACAATTGTTTAGTATAACAAAATAAAATATAAAAAAAATTCTTTGATGTGACAATGCATTGAGAAACTGATCGTAAATGTGCTTTGTTGTTGTTGTTGTTGTTGTTGTTGTTGTTGTTGTTGTTAATAATATTGAATGTCATGCCATTGTAACATGATTGTGTTGGGATATTGTTAGTCGTCTTTGCTCTTGTTAGAGCAAAATTATATCTCATATTAACCTTTTAAGAATTTCTTTTACTGAAATGTAGAAGCTAAGAATCAAACTTGTTTTAAGAATGGTAATCAAGAAAAGTTTGTGAAATAGCTTGCATGTGACAATTACTGCAACATATTAATGAATGTACCCAAGCAAAATATTTGGCATAAATTGTAAGCTTATTAACTGTTAACCATTCTGCTACTAAACAATGAACGCTATAAGACGACGTACAATAATATTATGTTAAGACTTGATGAACAATGATATTGTTATGACAATGTTATAATTATGGTTAATTTGGACGGACATCATAAATTCATTGTTACTACACTGTATAAGCTGTAAATTGTCGTCAACGGCCTTTGATGTCATAGTTACGACGACGTTAAACTTTGGTTAAATAAATAAATCGTTCTGATACTACGGGAGCTTTTAAAGTAGATGTTAGACTATGCAGCACGGTAACAGTTGGGGTCAACCGCGATCCTTGGCGGTCATTCGTTGTTGGCAGACAATAATAATCATTCGTTGTTGGCAGACAATAATTATTACATGAAAATGCTACAACTCGTAATCAATTACAAACACCTGACCATGTATACGCATATTTTTAAAAAATCTCCCTTCAGAAGCTCGTATTGATTGCCTGCCAGCTTTTGATTTTGTCTGCATTGTCCAGAAGTCATCGTAAACATCTTCCAGCTCATTTAGAAATGCATTGCACGTTAAAAATTGGTGGGTAATATAATTATGCCTACCGTGCATTTCAATAGATAGCTTGTATATGACATGCTGCAGTGTATGACATGAAATGAACTGATGTATTGCATTAGCAGAATCTAATGGAAAGTATCCAAATAACATAATTTGAGCCGACGATCAAAATCTATTGGTGTAAAAAAGATATACGCATTTGTTTCCCATTTGTATTCAGTACAGGAGGTTCTATTCATATCACCGTTTCAAAACGATAAAGCTAAGTAAGCAAGACTATCCTCATTAGACGACAATGCAGCATAGGAATAACAGTTTACAGATGAAATTTATACAAGATAGAGATATTTATACAATATTTTACAACATTCTTATAGTAAAACTTCTTTTGACAAAACATTCGTTCTTGGTAGGATGAATATAATATGTTCCGGGTCTTGTATTCAGGGCTTTTCTAACGTGCAATTGTACACAAAATGTGCAGTTCTAAATGGATTTGTGCAGTTATAGAAGCATTTCTGTACAGTTAAAACTAGCAAAAGTGGTCATTGTCCTCCGAATGGAAGTAATTATCTATGGAAGATGGGAAAGGAAAGAAGGGGTTGTGCAGTTCTAAAAATCTCTTAAAAACAGCCCTGCTTGTATTGTATGGAGTGACCTTACGTGGGGTGGGAGGATAGTGTAGGATGTGACAAGAGATTTTCGTTGTTTTTATCGCGGCTGTTCAGGACTGTGGCGAAAACAGTCTGAATCAGGGATTTAAGAAGTTTCGAAGAGGTAAGTCAATGTCATGACGAGATGGAAATAACGGAAGATGATGCGTTTGCTTTAAACACCTTTAACATGCTTCCTAAGTTATCATAAATTTGGCGAAGTCGACTTGCAGCACATCTTTAATCTCGCAAGTGCTCCCAGCTCAGCCGCGGCAAAGGAATTGTTACAGACTTGACAACTTTATGAAACAAAATTCAATTTGTCAGATGCAATAATCGCAAATTTTTACAGAGAGGTCATTGATCTTGGGGACTAATAAAGAAAAAAATGTCTACCATCGAGTAATGTCAGACGCCCAGACCTGAGGAGGGGACATTAATTCGTGGAGCGCGGTTGTGTAATGGGTATGCTCGTTGCTTTGCAGCCGGTGCACAAATGAGAGGACATTAATTAGCACCGAAAACTGGGTCGAGATTAATGGTCGTAATATGATTGCCCTCAAAAGCTAGTTATATTAATGGATAATGGTAGTTGTTTTATTTTTTGATTAGCATCTTAAAGCTCTGGCTTAAAAAATTTAATATCGGTCATTGCGTTTTGTCCCTCGTGCAAAAATATGTCTGCGCGGGCCCATGAAGAAAGAGACACCTCTAACATGATGCTTACCGACGGTATATATAAATCGCAAATGCGATTTGTCCTTGAATAAGAAGCATGCTTCCAGCACGATGATCCATGTATAATCTATAAAATTATATTGTGCTCAGTGTCAGAATTATACACCTCTAACATGTTTTGAACATATACGATAAATAGCAGAATTGCGATCCGTCGTAAGTTACCACTGCGAATAAACCACAACTTTCAACACTGAAATGATGAGCCATTTCATAAAAACGACAGCCTGATGTGCTACTATTGCAATGTGGAAATTCAAAATTGTCAGGACTTTATCGTTCATGCACAGCTAGCAAATAAGAGCCTGTAACGTGCCCTAGTCAATGTCAACAGCCAAAAAAGCGTTTGTTTCTGGGGCTCCGCCCCAGACCCCGCTGGAGGAGCTTACTGCTCGCTGCTTTGCAGCCGGAGGACAAATGAGAGGACATTAATTATCACCAAAACTGGGTCGAGATTAATGGTCGTAATATGATTGTCCTCAAAAGCTAGTAATATTAATGGTAGTTGTTACAGTTTAACGTCACTGTGTGTTAACAAAGGTAATTAGCGTCGCCCTCCTCATTTATCCAAGCATGGGACTGGCACTGTGAGAGTGAAAGCAGTGACTGAGTTCCCAAGACAGTTAATTTCCTGTAATGAGTGCAATGACTCCACGCTGTCAGTGGATAGATAAAAATGACGAGGAGGTTTATTGTCAATCGCTCTAATATGCGGAGCTTAAGAAAATAACGACTGTCTCTGTGTCTCTCTTTCTTTGTCCGATTTTCTTATGGAATATCCACCAACCAATATATATATATATATATATATATATATATATATATATATATATCCAATTAGGATATAAGGCAGAAAGGTGAACGGCATGTTGTTTAGACTCAAGATGCCATATAAATCAACGAGTTATTCAGCGCTCTTCTTAAATACCTTTAATTCGTGTTCATCTGTCTTAATAAATTCGCAAAGTGCATAAAATCTTCAGTTTTCTCCGAGTAAAAATAGCAATTTGTTGAAACTGTTTAATTATAATAAGCCTAAGCAGTAAGCAGCTCAGTAAAGAAAAGCCAGAAAAGAAAAGCCAGGAGGCCAAATTGATAAAGTCTACATAAACAAAGGAGTTCTGCGGATTGTGGTAAGGGATGAACTACAAAAGAATAAACTTCTGAAATTAGAGTATATAAATAACAAAACAGTCACCACAAGCTTGCCCTTCTTTCAGACCAAGTCACAATCTGACAAACCTCTTCCAATTATTTTGTAAAGGGATTTGTATATGGACTTCTCGAAGATCAGAACAACCTAAACGAAATAGCAATTGAAATTGGTGCTCATCACATGCATAGGCTTGACAACACTGAGCATAGCAAAACAATCCTGGTGGCATATTCCAAAGATATTCCTATTTATAGAGGTAAGTAGAAGGAGATACGCAATGTATCCTTTTGTGCATAAGCCCATGCGATGCAATCATTGCCAGAATTTTGGTCATTTGCATTCTCTTTGTACAACTAGTATCGTTTGCAGTAGGTGCAGTGGAGGTCATGTATATTCAGAATGCATGGACAGCAACCTTTTGAAATGTGCAAACTGTGGGCAAGGTCACAGTGCTGCTTACAGGGCTGTTAATATCGCGATAAAGTATCGCAATACTTGGTATCGCCGATACTTTTTTCAGTATCGCGGCGAGTATCGCGATAGTTTAATTTTGTTGGTATCGCATGCGTATCGCCGATACTTTTTTTTAGCCTGTCAGCGATACTCGATACCAATACTTTTTTCACAATAATTTATATGGTTTCTCATCCGCTTGAATAAGTGACTCTTTGGTGAGATCTCACCGATCTGTGATCTTTGACCGGAATGGACGGAAATCGAGATCTATAAATAGTCAAATGACCGGAAACGTGTCCTTTATTTAGTATGTAATATAATATTATGTGGTATGGCTAAGTGGTAGACTTAAGGAAAGCATGTATATAGATTAGTAGTTACGCTGCTTGTACTGCTTAACACTGTTTAACGGGCAATGGCATGTGCTTTTTTAGTCATTAAACTTTAAAACTTATCGAAAAGTATTGGCAAAAGTATTGGTATTGGTATTGCAATACTTTTAAGAAATAGTATTGGTATTGGTATCGCCAATACTTTTATTAGTAAGTATTGGTATTGGTATTGCCAATACTTTTTCCCAGTATTGTTAACAGCCCTGGCTGCTTATAAGCAATGTCCTTATCTCATTAAATTTCAGGCTACACAGAGATTAAGGGCTGAACAGGATATTCCATTTGCAACTGCATATAAGAAAATTAATGACACTCAAAATGAAACCAGAGAACAGAGTAATATTGTAAACATTGTAAGTGTGTCCTCAAAACCTACGTATGTATCGTAGGCTCAACTGCAATGCCAAAATATATCTGCATTAATTGAAACGTTGCTACCAAGCCAGTCTTTACAATAAAATCGTATAATTAAAACAATCAATGGTCGATTTCAACGGTCGTAAGCGGAAAAATCGTGGTGAATACAACTTGAATGCTTCCTGTCATCGGATGGTGCATGTCCCAAGCGTTTATTTCCGGGGTGGCGACACATACATCACCACTCCACCACGCCATCCCACTCCACCACCACCAAAACCACCACCATCATCGACATCATCATCACGGATGCTTTGCAAGTGGTCTTATTCCATTTCTGTTTTTCTTCTCTGTCTATTATTATATTCTAATGTTCCTGCAGTGCGTCGGCATGCGGGTAAATAAAGTACATTCTTACTTACTTACTTACTTATCATTATCAATTTTGGGACATAGAAATCATAATGAATGTGAAAATAATAGTCCATGAATTAAACCTCGTCAATTCCAAACTTGGACACCTTTCACACTGGTCATAACAGTACTATAAATTCTGAATATTGGTCGTTAAATAATATAGGAATCAAATTGTCGATTTTCGAGGGCAACGGTGTTCGACGGCGGTAAACGATGATTGAGACGTAAGAATGTTACACCAATTCAAGCGATAAGTGCACCCGCACTGAATATATATCCGTTAAAGTATTAACATTAAAGGTGTTTAAGTGATGCTCTGTATTGTGCAATAGCGTCAGTTTGTGGCTGTCAAAGGTTTATTAAGTTTATTAAGTGACATACTCGTTATTTTATATTTGTATCGAATATATTTCTGAACTGACGGCGGATGTCACTTCTCTTTACCGATGCTGCAGTTATCTATAGTTACAAATTATTAAAACCCACCGTGTGGCAGGGTGTTTGAATTATAGAATTATGTAGTGCAAGCACAAAGACTTCAAGAGCATATGTCCGAAGTAGGCTATAAGTCGCTAAGTCTCAATTGTCAATAAGAATAACTATTGCACTGCTGCAGGGAAAAAAAGCTCATCACTCATATAAAACTGCTCATGAGAAATATAGTGGCTAGATCTTGTCATATCTTTGTCTTTCACTGCTCACCTCTTTGCAAAGACTTTGTTCAGCAATATTTTTATCCGCGTTATAAGTTTATCATACGAGAACACAAATTTTAAGTCACACGTTCGAGTGCAGCAGTGTGGTTGAAATTGCAAAGCATCTCGATGAACGGTTGTTTTGACAATCCTGCGTTGTGACGTTCTTCAATGACGTCACCCTCCTCGCTGCGGCGCATTGGTCTGGCACTTTGCAACGATCGCTAATTGTTATTTTTTTTATATGTCCTCTTTGTGACTTTCATGAGATTATGAAGTACATCTTCCAAGACAGGATTCTATCTGCGGATCAATTACCGATTAAACGCATTTGACTTATTTGTACTGTTGAAGAAAATCGTGTTAAAGGTTAATAAAAGAGCATTTTGTTACATTTAACTCATTATGATTTTTTCGATGCAAGTCGTTGAATCACTTAAGAGCCGACAAATTTTTTTCAACAGCAGCGGTTTTTATAGTCATAACCTGCCTTTAAAGTTTAAACTAAGGATCCATCCATTCATCCAATCATACATTCATTCATCCATCCATTCACCCATCCACGCATTCATCCATCCATCCATTCATCCATCCATCCATCCATTCATCCATTCATCCATCCACGCATTAATCAATGAATCCATAAAGTGACAAATGAATCTGACCATCTAATCTTCTGGCCATCTATCCTTCCATCCATCCATCCATCCATCCATCCATCCAATCGCTGAAATAGCTTGATGCCGTTCTATTGTTTAAAATTTAATGCTCTCTTTAAACACCCTCCAAACGAAGAAAACAGCGTTATAAGTTCTTCAGACATTAAAATTTATTTAGGTTGTTTAAACATTCGATTTTGTTGTGTTTCCCTTCGCCCTTTTGATTGTCGTCCTTTTGTTCAGTCTATAGCCGGGGTCTTTGGTCCATCGTTTTGACCTAGAGGTCCAGTGATCTATGCTGCACATCAGCTTCTGTAGAATGCACAGCTGTGTAGGCCTATTATTATGACATATGTCACTCCAATGCCGGTGTCACGAGATATTCTATTCTCTTTAGAACTATCCTGTGGATAAATTAATCAATCCTCTCGGATGCAATATACATGCTGTGTTGTGGTTTGCTTGTATGTGCATTTGCTTTAGCACTACTCAGAAGCACTCCCGTCTACAGCGCGGACACGGAATCAGTGTTTCACGCCGATGCGCTGAGCAATTGCGAGTGAAGTATTTGCCCAAGTTCCTTACCCAATGTGGTTACATGGATCGATGTAGAATGGCACAACATGACTTGATTTGATGACAGTTGGCGTAATATGATTTGACTTTACATGACTTATTATGGCATCATCTCATAGGATGTGATGTGAAAATTAATGATATTATATGGAATGATATAATTATATGTATGCGATACCACAGGTCTATCATGATATCCTGCATCATCTTATATCGCAATGATGAACAACAATTGGACAGATTTGTTACTCGAATAGTTGCCTCCCTAAACGGTTGGAGTCTCCGCTAATCAACGACCAGACAAAACTTTTTGAGAATAATTCTTCGTTCAATTATATTATGCTGACTTTCCGTGAATGATGACTGGAGCATCGCTAAAGAGAAGTAACCTCTACCGATATATATATATATATATATATATATATATATATATATATATATATATATATATATATATATATATATATATATCCGATTTAAATATAATAATAAAAATAATGAAAGCATCAATTGATAAACCTCTGACAGCTATAATTTTAAGAGGTCTCTGAAAAATGCACAATACAGTGCGTCACTTAAACACCTGTTGATGTCAATTGAAAAATTCTATAAATAGAGCAACATTGCGGACATTCTTCATTTGGTTGTATGAATGTCTGCGCTACTAGACCTTGGCGATCATGAATAGGATGATAATTTTATATATAAAATATAATTTTGAAAAAACACCACAGTCTGTGTAAGCGTCTAGGTCGACGCTAATAAACCTGGCCGCTTGCTTACCTTGCTCTTAAGTGCTGTAATATGCCCAGCAGATTTCTGTCCGAGGTAACGGCCTCTGTTGTCATAAACCTTGGTCAAATCGGATCCATTCAACCTGACCGCTGAGCTAGCGCTGATTATTATTAACAGCAATGACACAGATGATCAACGGTAAAAAGTTAAGCCACCAGCGCTCTCGCTTAACTGTAATCTAAGCTCTGGTTTAATGAGGTCATCTTGCGAATAATAATATCCAGCAGCAGTTGTTCCTCGTCTTATTTTTACCTCATATAAAATCTCTGTTGATTGCTTTGTTTGTTCTGCTTTTTGCAAGGCTTAAAAATATCGATGCACTGTCTTCCAACTCTGCAGATGCATTGAAACACAGAATCCCATCCCGCAACTCTACGTGAAGCAAATAATGCGCATGGATTTCTTTCGTGTTATTACTTCCACCAATTCAATCGCTTTCGAATACGACTGATCCGGACAGTCGCATAGAAAATATCGCTCATAGACTACAGGCTGCAATTAAATCAGAGACTTCTATTGTGCAGTGGCTGCGCTAGGATTTCACTTTTTTTGGGAGGGGGGGGAGCTGAAGCCTCGCGGCGAAAATGTTACATTTTCGCCGCCAAAATTTCAATTTCTGACGACCTTTTTTTTAGTCATTGACCGAAATCTCATGAAAATTTTCCATTTTCGCCGCCAACATTTCTGACGACCTTTTTTTAATCGTCAGCCGAAAATCGTGGATATTTCAATGTAAACAATTGGGATGGCCCTTTTTAAGGGGGGGCTGAGCCTCTTGTAGGGGGGGCTTAGCTCCCCAGGACCCCTACCACCGCCACTGCTAGTGTGCATGTATCAACTGCATTAAACATCAACCTGCATTCAGGATAATAAACGAAAGATCAATCCGCCTAGTGAGATACAGAGTCAGTCTTTATTCTACGACCTGTATAATTATATTGAGCAGCTCATCAGAACAGTTTCAAAACAGGGTCAGGCTTGCTATGAGAAAGATAGATTGAATATTGCGTGATCGCCTCAATTAAACACCTTTTTTAAAATGCAGCAGACTAAATATAAATTTTTGCCGACATATCGCAATCTAATATAGCCAACTGCCCGTAACAATCGATCCATAAAACTCTGCGCAGGGGTATAAGCCTTATAAACCTATTTATTACTTCCAGGCGCTCAGTCGTAGCAAAATTATCCGACAACGGCTCCTTTCACACCTGGTTCATTCAACTCGAAAGTGAGGTGGATGTCAAAGGCCAGATGCGACTACAGCATGGCGATAATCACTGGGGAACTCCCCGAGAACGGGTGATGCCGTTGTCACGAAATAGAGTATCCCCCGTATTAATTGTATCCCCCAAAATTAAAAAAGTCGAAAAAACCGCTTCCGCGTGTAGTTTTTTTTGCAAATTAATTTTCATCTGCTTTGTTTTGAACAATGACACTAACAGGTATGTTTATTCCGACTAGATAATTTGTTTTGCTCTGTTTTTAGAGCACTTTAAACATTTAAAACACTTAAGAACACTCAGAGTCACTAAATAAATTCGAGTTGCTTTTATCTGAGCATTGCCTAGGACACTTAAAACAATTAGAGTCACTTTAAATTTTGATTACATCATAAATATTTTTATTATGCGCATTTTTCAAAAAAGGGGATAGAATGGTTTATCTGCCCGGATAGTATAGACCGGTTAATTCCATCCGGGGGGATAGATTCATTCATCCCCCCGGATAGCTTTCAGAGGGGATACTCCGTTTCATGACACCGTCCAAAGCATTGGTTTCAGATGATTGCAATTTCAAACAATGATCACGTGACACAACGTCGCTAAATAACGTTCATGTAAATGGAATTCTCGGCCACTGTCGTTTACTCCGGTGATGCCAGTCTGAACATTTGATAAATAAGGAGGGCGACACTAATCATGCACTAAGCATACACTAATCATACACTAATCATTACGGTATGTAGAGACGCAGTAGTCGATGTAACGTAATTGCGGTCGTTGTCCATTACAAGACGTTGTCTTTCAGATAGAGATGCAGTTGTCGTTTAAGACACCTTTTCTACGCATCATACAGACCGTATTATACTCATAGCTACTGCTAAAAAATCAGTAACGTTTATCCATCTGCCAAGAGTGACATAGTGCTACTGTAACATGTAACTTCAAAATAATATTAAAATTTACTCTATAATTGCCATCCATGTGAAGTTTGAACTGTGCAAAGATCAAACTGATCTGAGTAAAAATACTAATCTATAGGGCCTATTATAATTCCGAAACACTTTCCATATGTTTCTTTGTTTGTACGCTTTTGACTCTCCCCTGCAGAATAGGCTCGGAAATGAAACAGCGTCAGTTTACAAAAATTATTGCAATCGATTCTTACCCAAATTATAAGGTTAGCGCAACTATTTTCAGGTTTTAATTCACTTTAAAACAAGAATTATTAGCGTTTTAAGACAGATTTCATCATTAATTGATCACGCCAACGCGTTAGTAAAGAGTCTGCTCCCGCATGACGTCATAACCGCCAAGTAATAATTTCCGCAGCGCCCCGCAGGGGTGGGTCAAGTTTGGCTTTTTGGGGAAGCGAGGTGGGGTGGAGGGTTGGCGAAAACCCGAAATTTAGCAGTCAACGATGGGTACCAGAGTGGAGTAGTGTTTAAAACCATAAATTTCACTTTAGAACTCGAGTTATTAGCGTTTTAAGACAGAAGCGTTTTAAGACAGATTTCATCGCTCACGTTTTGGTAAACAGTATCGAGCTTTAGTAAAAGAGTCTACAGCCCGAATGGCGTCATACAAGCCCCGTAATAATTTCCGTAGCGCCCCGCAGGGGCGGGTTACGTTTGTCTTTTTGGGGAAGCGGGGTGGGTAGAGGGTTGGCGAAACCCCGAAATTTAGCGGTCAACGTTGGGTACCATAGGGGAGTAGTGTTTAAAACCCTAAATTTCCCGGGCAACGCCGGGTTACACATCTAGTTATTATTATAAAACAGCAATCATTTGAATTGTTGAGATGCGCAAAGATTTAAGCAATTAATTATTTGCGTATGCAATGATTTTTCTTCTCAAACTTTGGTGTGCTGAAGACGTTATTCAAAATATTTAAGAGGAAAATAAACCCGAAAATTGTTGGAAATTTCTTGTGTTGCGATGTCATTTCGTGCATGTTCGATATGGCGCATGTTGTCAGTTGTCTATTAGCCTAATGTTCGTAAAATATTATGCCATTTTGCATATGTTATTGAGACTTGTCAAAAAATGCATATGTTCAAACATTTTTTTAGATCCAGAATATCGGCATAGTTAATAAAAAAAATTCTTAATAAAGTTTTGAGAAAAAAACCGTTGAACGGCATTGAAGGCCTGCAGATGTTGATAGAGTCAGATAGACAGTGGGGAACGCCGTATCCTTAGGTTCATGAACGCCTGGATCATGTATAAACGAGAAGGCCATCTAGCGAATGATGAAATAATTATAGTTGCAGTTGTTCTTTTCTCGTAATGTAAATTCGCTGTTGTCTGCATTCTTCATTCTGCTGCTCTAAGTCTCAATTAAGACACCTTTAATACGCTCTAACACGACTTTACGGAAGTCAATTCTGTGGCTGGTCCAACAACCTGGAATGGGCCTCACTTGACTATGTAACTCCGCCCCTGGTTGCACTCTGCCAGTGCCAGTCCTAAGCCTGGATAAAGAAGGAGGGCGTCGCTAATGGTCTTTGCTACCACACAGTGACGTTAAACCGCAGATACCACCATCACCATCCCAAACTGTTCTCAATTTCACAAACTGTTGAAGACTGTTTTTTAGTTTGATCTCGGCCGGGAGCGCCTCTGAGTAGCTAACTTAAAGGGACGCTGTGTAAATTCTGATTGATTGATCAATTATGGAGGAGGCGACGCTAACGGTCTTTGTTACTAAACAGTGCTGTTAACTGCAACTAGGCCTACATACAAAGATCATAACCTTGAAGCAAGTATGTTGTGCATGCATGCATTTCTTCTTATTATCGACAAGAAAGATGTATGCATTGGTTTCGTGTTATTACTGAGTACGGCAGCATCAACTTACCACACCATTTCAAACGATACCCTGTCTCTTTCACGTGACTTATCATGCCAAAGGTAACAAAAAGTATCATTTCTGGACTAAGACTGATACTAGATCAGATATTTCTATTGTGCCGGTATCGACGGCATTAGGCATCAATCTGTGTTCGGTATACTATATGCGCAAAAACCAAATTCGCTTAGACAGAACACAGCACAGACATACACGTGTAGTCTTTGGCGTTTATAATATAATTGTGATGTTTAAAACCAGGGCAGGCCTTGTTATAAGAAAACAATATTCAGTAGTACGCGTTCACCTTAAACACCTTTAAAATACAGTTTCACTTTGCTATAATTTTACAAAGGCGGATTTTCTGACCGATTACGATGGAAAGCCCACACAATCGGCCTTCAGTATCCTTCATGCGGCCAAAAGTTTTTTTGATCAACTGTTCACCTCGGTTGGTGTCGTTAAAATCATAGATGTAAAAAACGTTTTTTTCCGTTTTTTATTCTCTCCCAAAAAACGTCGTTTTTTCGTTTTTTTATTTTTCCCATCGTTTTTTTATCGTTTTTTATTTTTTCTTTAACTTTATTTATTCATTTACTTTCGGTTATTATTTTCCTTAACTTTAATTTTTTCTCATATTTCTTATGTTTCCCTCCAACTCTCAAGAATTCAGCTAACTAAAGTCATTATTTCACCGTTTAACTTCATCATTTAAGAGATAGCCTGCGTGTAGTAGGTTCCTAATCAATCTTTTCAAGGTTAAAATGCGGTTTTAGATGTAGCAAAGTCAAATTATTTACCGTTTCCGTTTTTTATCGTTTTTTGTCGTTTTTTATTTTTTTGAAAAAAACGACGTTTTTTTCCGTTTTTTATTCCGTTTCCATCGTTTTTTACATCTATGGTTAAAATGCAGAATATTAAACTAAAGGAGGGCGACGAAAATCATGTTTGCCATGACATAGCCTCTGAGAAATTCCACGTTGCTGAATCATTGCAATTCTGCAGGATTGTTTTTGATCTTAAGTTTTACTACAATCAATACTATTATTATTATTATTATTATTATTGCCACTCTCATTGTCATCGTTATCGTCATCACCTACATCACCACTCCACCCCACGCCCACCACCACCACCAGAACCACCACCATCATCGACATCATCATCGTCATCGTCGTCGTCATCGTCGTCATCGTCATCGTCACCGTCACCGTCATCGTCATCGTCATCGTCATCATCATAATCATCATCATCATCATCATCATCATCATCATCATCAGATGTGGTTTTATAATACGATGCTTTGCAAGCGGCCTTAATTCTGTAACTGTTTTTTCATCACTGTCTATTATTGTATTCCATTGCTCCCGCATTGCGTTTGCAGGCGGTTAATTAAAGTACATACTTACTTACTTACTTGTCATTATCAGGTTTGGGACAAAAAGATCATTTACAAATGTGAAATAATACCATGTAGCCTATGAATTAAACCTCGTCAATTAGTAACTTGAACAGTGCACCTTTCACTCTAATCATGACATTACTATAAATTCTGGATATTCGCTCGATTTGTAAATGACAGTTCGATACTGCCGTCATAAGCAAGAATCACGTACCTGAAAATTTCAAACCGAAAGAATGGAAAAATTCATGCATTTTTAGAGAAATTGTCAATCCGGTCTTTTTTCTAGCCTTTTTCGAGCGGATCTGACTTTTTTAAAGTTCAGAGTGGCATCCCTGCAAGGAGTCAACGAGAGAGGTGCTATGTTAATTAGCGGAGAGTATGCTAATGAATATAATAGTGTCTTTTCGATTGTTTATTATAGTACTCGGCTTGTAATAGACCAGCAAATAATTGAGAGAGTTATAATTAGGCCATCGACATTAGGATGTTGCGTGCTTGATAATGCAGCGTCGCTAAAGTTAGTGACCTCTACTTGAAAAATATATCCACTGTGAATATAAATAAATGGATAGAGTATAACTTTACAGACCTTTTACAAGCACAACAGCGTCGCTGGATCATACAAAATACAGAGTCGCTTAAACACCTTTAATGCAAATCTTTAAAATGCCATAAATAAGGAAAAGGGAGCATTAACAACAGGATCAAAACTACCCACGGTAGGTGATTACGATAGGAAGGTCGGCGTTAACGGCGTTGACGGCCATCAGATATTGAAAATAAGATAGACAATGGGAAACACCGTAACATCGGTTCATGCAAGAAATGAATCATGTGTAAACGAGAGGGACATCTGGCGAATGATGAAATATTTATAGCTACAGTTGTTCCTCGTCTTTCCTTTCTCGTAATGAAAATTTTCTGTTGGCTGAATTCTTCATTCTGCTGCTCTAAGTCTCAAGACAACTTTAATATGCTGTCTCCCGACTATCTAGAAATCTCTGTATACATATGCACAACCCACCACAAAGTAAAAATGTGTACATCCATGCATATTTCTTTATCAAACAGATTCTTTCGAGGGCACGGATTCTGTTGTCATAAGCCCTCGTCAAATCTGGATCCATCCATTGAAAACTAGGTAACGGTCGACGTAAACGGTCCTTTGCGGCCACCAAAATAATGCTAATAAACAAAACACAGACGCCGCCTGAATAAAGGGACGGCTCCAAACGCCGTCATTATATCGGGGGAGAAGTCGGTAGTGCATTGGATAACACGCTGGCGCAGAGAGCAAGAGGCAAAGAGTTCGCGCCCCGTACAAGGCAGAAGTGCTTTGTAGGCTGATATTAGCGCCGATTATTGCAGGTTGTCTGTTCAGTTGGTTAGTTAGGTAAGAGTTATGTATTCTGTAATCCGAGTTCGTGTAAACTGTGTTAACTGCATAAATGTACACTGTAGCAGGTTGCGATCTGTCAGCTGGATTGTTGAATAAACTGGACAAAATTAGTAGACATAGACATGGGCGCCCACACATAGGGCAAGAGGGGGGCACTTGCCGCCCTGGAAAATTTATACTTATTTTTCAGTTAGTTAGTCGTGATTTATCTATACTTTGTAATCTGAGTTCCTGTAAACTGCTTTAACTCTCATCCGAAGTTAGTCAGTGTATCAGCTTATAAAGATGATGAGATATCAAAAAACACGAAGTTACGTTATATGATAATAATTATGGTATGTTATCTGCGTATCATGTTGTTTTTTGCAATAAATGTAACGCTGTGATTTGGTATGTAATGGTGCTGTGCGAAGTTATGTGGTATGCTGATGTAAGCAAAGTTGTGTTTTTGTGTCAGCTTGTGACATTCCACACGATGCTATGGACATGGTCTGACATAAAACGGTGATTGGTGTTTCTGATGTTGTTGCAAATGATATGGCATGGTTCGGTATGACATGACATAGAACGGCATGACATGATATAGAACGGCATGACATGCCATATAACGGTATGACATGACATAGTACGGCATGACATGCCATATAACGGTATGACATGACATAGTATGGCATGACATTACATAGAGCGACATGACATAGTAAGGTAATGAACTGACATAGAACGGCATGACCTGACATAGATCGGCATGACATGACACTATAATTATGGTATGACTTGACATTTCATGATATCATCGGAAATGAAGTATTGCTGCTGTATTGTGTGAAATGATAATTATTATAATTATTATAGATCATCAGAATGTATGGCCAAACAATATAAATGGATAAGACAGCGCTCGCCTAAGACACCTTTCGTACGAAATAATCAGAAGCTATAAACACAGAAAATCATCAAATTTATAACTAGCTTAATCCAGAGCATGGCGCAAAAAAATGAGTCGCAATATACAGACGAACAAATTTTCAAAAGCAATAAATAATAATAATAATTTGTCGCCGGTGACGGATTCTGTTTTTTGTCATAAGCTGTCATTAGATTTTTAATTTAGTT
Organism: Lumbricus terrestris; assembly: GCA_949752735.1. Classification (NCBI taxonomy): domain Eukaryota; kingdom Metazoa; phylum Annelida; class Clitellata; order Crassiclitellata; family Lumbricidae; genus Lumbricus; species Lumbricus terrestris. The sequence goes on along the minus strand of OX457048.1, from coordinate 12,622,516 downwards.
CATCCCTACAATCTACTGCTCTAACAGGGACAATTCCAAGCCTATAAATGGGTGGCGACTCCAATTGTCCTTGTCAGTCCAAACATAGATACCCGAGGAAGGCTACGCTGATAAATTAGGATAATTTAGGATAATTTATTATAAGTTATGATATGATACATCGTCGCTAACCTTCTGTACATTAAAGAATACCTCTGTCCCTGCTTTATACTCCAGCGATGCTAGTCCGAAGCATCTGCAAGGGCGGGCGACACAAATTTAACTCGACAAAATTTGTGGGGCGCGGTGGTTTAGTAGGCATGCTCGTTGCCTTTCAGCCAGAGGGTTGCAGGTTCGAATCCACATCAAGTCGCCGCACAGGGAGAACTTGGGCAAGACTATCACTCGCAATTACTCAGCGCTTCTGCGTGAAAATCCTATGCAGTGTCCGCGCTGTAGTGGGGTGTAGTAGAGTGCCTAAAGAGGCGCTATAACAAATGCACCTACACACAAGAAAGAGACATGGTAGTCAATTATTTTCTAGATACATGTGTAGCTTTTCTTGTATTTGCGTTCTTTGGCAGCATATAGGAATGTTGTTTTAAAGCAATTTATGAGGCAGAGGTCGTCTTCGACACCTTTAATACGTTTATCAGCCATTCTATAAAAATAGCGACTTCAAATGCTAGAAGTGAACCCGTCGTAGGCACTTAACACAATTCAATAATTGGTCATTAGAAAAAGGCGATTAATTAACAACACAGAAATTGATACAACCACAACTGTTACCATAATTACTGATACGATTCTAGTGCTGTTCATGCAACCAAAAGTGCTACCCATAGAACATCTCATACCGACGATAAAGCCAAATACTATTCACGAGGCCGTTATAAACCAGAACTATGAGTCTATGAAATCACTGAATCAATTAGTAGTGTTTTGCAACCAATTACAACAGTCGGTCAAGTAAGTATTGGATGATTTCTATAATAAAACCTACAACGGAGAATCCGAAATGGATCGTGGTCCACTGAGTAAAGTCACACAAATTGCGGTTATCACGTGCTATAGCGTAAGCGACAGCCGATTACACCAGAGTATTTTTTTTAACAAAACGTGAAATTATAGTTTATATTTAATATGGCTTTTATGGCAGCTTATACTTGGTTATTTTGTCTAAATCACTTCTTTTGCAAAGTCGATTACAAAAGTAGAATCACTAATTAATTATGTTCGATTTTATGCGAAAAGCTATTTATTAAGACGTGACAGTTGACGATGAAGGTGTGCAATCTGTCTGAATGGATTTTCAAATTGTGACCGCGATCAATATAATGAATGCAGGCTGTCTGCTCTGATAGTAGTTTCAAAAATTTTTAAAAGTTTAAAAAAGTTTAAAAAAATATTAAATATGAAGTAATCAGTTTGCTAGCCTCAAGATGTTACGAGGCAGAATACATTTGTGACGGAAGCCTTCGAAACCCGTCGTATGACGATTTTGACTTTTTTATTCAGCCATATTCTACAGTTAATCTGCTTCAAAATACTTTTTACAGAATAAAAATATCTTTTTTCTAACTGAAGTTATATGCTTTTGAATCTGCAATTTGCTAAATTCTTACAATTGAGAAAATCGGCTTCAAAGTTTTGGGACATTTGTGTCATGAAATTCCTTAGTAACCATTAATTGATTCATATGAAATTTGGCTGGTCAATAAATGGCTATATCCTGTATCCTATACATCAAACTGCATGAAAATCAAGCGATTACTTTCTAAGTTGTGATTTAATTACAGACAACTGCTGAATTGAAAGATACGAAGACATGCAGTAATATCAAGCGCAAACAAACGCACCCATGCATGTCGTGACGACCATGGCAAACACTTGAACGTAGACAAGGCATATACGCTGAATGAGGTGTAATACTTCTAACAAAATAATTGACCAGTCTTTAAGACACGCTTGAATAGGAATATTGTGTTCCAATTTATGATTTAAATAAACAGAATCAGGACATGTACGATTGATGCCAACGGCGACGTTTTGCTCAGTATGCTGTATGGGGTACCTCAAAGAAATGTTTACACAGCAGCTTACGGCCATCGAACCCGATAGGCCCAATAATACGAATAAATTATGTCCAATTTCAATGTTGACTCTCTCTCTCTCTCTCTCTCTGAGAAATAAAGCGAGCCTCTTCTATTCCAATAAAGAACTTTAATTATCTAGACCTAGCCTATGCACTTAAACAATTATTGTTCCTACTTAGATCTATATCTCGCACGTTGCGCTTTGAGGTGGGACAATAATGTTAAGCTATCAAAGCCAGTACTAATTAAACTTCCTGTAGAGCTATAACTATGATGGGCGGATGGGTAGATGGATGATGGGTGGGGGATTGCCAGTTCAGCCCTATTATAATTGATAACGCCGTCAATGTTTACCCACGTTACACCCCTATCGTTTTTATCTAAGAATGCCTGCGGCTTGTCTTTATCGCCATTTGAGCAGTTAATCAACTTTGCAGTTTTACTTTCCATGATGTAAAACAAAGTTTAAACGAATTGTTTCCCATGCTAACGCAAACAGAACGAAAGAAAATGAGCACCAAAAATAAAATATCTGCGGGTCTCGATATGGATGCGAGTAGCAGCGCATGCGCAACATGAAGGTCAGGGTCGCAAGATGTCCCGTAAACCAATGAGACTTTCCGAAAACTGGGTCGGAGGCGTGGTTTGACCTCGTAGTTAGGCGAATATCTCAAACACAATGATAATTTGGATAAAAATGCCTCTCATTTAAATAAATGATACAGTTTATCCGGACCATCGAGTAGTATTTTGAATGTATAATTCATTAAGTGTTACACAGGGTTACAAGAAATAGTCTGGTCGGCGTGTGAAAAGTCGGTCGGTCATGGCGAATTTTAACTTTGAAAACGTGCTCATCGAGCAATTTTTCAGAGCAAATCTTGACACCACATGCGTTAAAAGTCATTTTTTTACCACCAAATATTTGAATTTAAATTTTCTAATTGCAGATAATTAAAGTAGACATATTTTTCAATACAAATACACCATAAAACGATATTTCATATTTCTGACCCCTCTCGCCTATTTTAGCATATAGCTCAGAATCTAGTTAGCGACAAGTGACGGGAAAAGAAGGCTTGCATCACATTTGTATAATTAAAGCGCCCGTTTTGAACACCTTTAACACCTCATGAGCTATTATAAATAATGGAAACGCGTCCAAGCATTGAATGCCACCGTGGATGCCACTCTTAGCTTTTCCACCTAGATCTATGTATTTTCGGTCTTGTCTAGGTTTCTAGGGTTTTTTAGTCAAGATCTAGTCTTTTTTCACACGGCGATTTTTTCGACTTTTTACATACAAATTTATTTTTTTAAACTGAAAACGCACAAAAGACGTGAAAAAAATCGAAATTTTTTAACATTTGGACCAAAAATTGTAAATTTTGGAGCGAAAGACTGAAAAAGAAGGTCATCAGAAATTTTTTCGAAAAGGAAAAGAGAGCAAGTTTTGATAATCGGACGACTAAAAAAGGTCGTAAAACATTTCAAGCCGGAAAATTGGAAAAATGTATGGATTTTACAGGGAAATCGTCAATCTAGACTTTTCTAGCCTTTTTTGACCGGATCTGACCTTTTTTTCAAAATCTAGAGTGGCACCCCTGAATGCCAAGAGCTCTACGAATTTAAAATTATTATGTTCAATAGGTGAATAATTTTATCAGAACTGTTACATTCCATGAAATTTCTATCGACTAACATACTATATTGTCATAGAGACTGTTGCCTATTCCGTATTCATACAAACTTCATAGCACTTTAGCAGTCAAAAACGCGGTTCAAATCATGCAGACACTGTCGATTCGTGTAATAAATTGTATTGTATAATTGTATCAATACATTTATGTAGCGCCTCACGCGGAATCACTGTTATTCAGATGTGATTTTCAGCACCAAAACTTCGTGCGAAAAGAAATACGTTTTACGAATGAGAGACAGATGGAGAAACCGAGCCACAGTCTTAGTTTGATATTGCCATCACTGATATCGATATTGCTGGTCCTCGATGCTGGAAAAGACTTCAGTTCGGTCGAACTCCTTTCATTTCCTACTAGAAACATTCTTGTTTGCCATGGCTTGCCTATGCTTTGTAAGGCGATAATTATTGATGAGTTGACCCCGTGTACTATCCGAATTGCAATCGAGTGTGTCATCGACATTAAACTAGCGCATCCATAAGCACGCACTGCAGACATTTCATGCAGTCAACCTCAATAATCGTAGACCCGTAAAGCGACAATCTGAGTTGTCGGTGACATCCGTGTATACATGGATTTCTCGCATTTCATAGTTAAAATCGAAACTGCATGATATTGCGGTAGTGGTCGCTGAAATTTATTATTGGACGCAACAACTGACTTCTAAGTAAAAGGTTTGGCGCAGAATAATGACTATCAATAATTATCGCCTTACAAAGCATAAGCAAGCCAAGTTTGGGTCTCAATGCTATGAAATTGTTCCATGTTGTATAGCATTCATATAATTATTGTAAAGAGCATCATAGGTGATAGGTGCAGTGAACCATGTCTCAACGTACAGAGCGACATCCCTCGGAAAAGATGTATCTTCAAGCACTATTAAATGCCCTTTGATATGCACCATTTAGACTGAATTGGATGCTGTCAACATCACCAATATGGACTACCTCACATAACGCGGAACTACAGCTTGGTGGTTCTGCTCTAGCCATACTTTCTCACTGTAATCCAGAGAACAACCTTTTGTATCCTTACAAAGAGAAACAAATTTGTTACGGTCAGTGAGAGGAAACTGACGTCAGAACCTGGCGAAAACTGCAATTCGAAGCCCATTGGAGACAAAGAGTAAATCAAAAGCTGCATGCTGCAATTAATTCAGACCTGTGATGTCTGCAAACAAGAATCATAGGCGTTTGTCAAAGACCTTTTGAACAACGCCTATTGTGCCACTGTGAACTCCTGTGTTACCACTGATTGTGTCAACCAAGCCAACCATTCTGATACCCTTTCCTCATCTCTTAGTATTTCAGAAATTTTATTCGACATTAGGAAACCAGTTTCAGATCCGGGCAGTTTGGAATGGTTAGACGCTTTTTTCAATTCCTAAGCCAGACACAACAACCGCCATGCGATCAGCATTAGCACTCTCATCACCTAGCAGCAACTTACCATCGAAATGAACAAGGGTTGCCTCAGGGCAGAATTCATCTTTAATGCCTTGCTCATTGGAGGAGCTGGTCTTGGAACCTCATACAGAAGTTGTGCACAGAATAGGATCGTTGACATTGATAGGCCTACCCACTGCCTTTTGGCCGGGGTAACTTTGTGCATTGCCTGATGCGCGATGTTTTCTGTTCAAGTTACCCAATAAATAGCGTCATCAATCAGCATTTAATATAAATTATAGATAATGCCTAGACTTACTAGAACAATAAATAAATAATATAAGTAAATAAAGTAAGATAAGTATTTATGGATAACAGTAACATGGATCGAAAAAGTTGAGAAATAGCAGATAACTATTTTCTAAAGAATAACAGAATTTTTCACAAATATCGCTTTTCTTCACACTATATGAAGAAGTTGCACCCTGTTGAGAGGTCATTTGCAATTGAGATATGGATGTAGAATTTTGGTAGGTTAATTGTGTACATAAATGTCACATTTTAATACCCTATGCATGTGATTCATGCAAAATTATTTTTTCTGAACACTCTAATCACTATTCGTGTTCACATGATAACTTCTCCGTGGCTGGCCCTGCAGCATCTGGAATTAGCTCCCCATTACTTTTCGTAAACTGTCTATAATTATGGTCTCTCTCTTTCATTTCTCACCCTTCTTAAGGCAGTTCTGTGGTCTCTCTCTTTCATTTCTCACTCTTCTTAAGGCAGTTCTATTCAACTACAGTTGGAGTGGGAGCAAATGTGCATGTCATGAGATGCGGCTAAACGACTGATAGTAAAGAGTTCTCTTATTAGATAAATTTAAAACAATTGATTTTAAAGCTGCAGATGCGTTAATTAATACCCAACTCGCTATCATAATATTATGCCAAACAAGATTAATGTCGGTCATTGTGGTCGTAAGCTGTCGGTAAACTAAGGATTCCTGCCTCCGCTAGTATGATCAAATACCTCTACAAGGATCACTATAAAGGCTATTGGTTCGTGTTGCTCAAGATAATGACAAGCAGGGAAAATCTGTCGCAAATAAAATGCGCATAACATTTTTTGCTGTTGTCATAAGATGTCGTTAAACTATGGATCATCCTCCTCCTCCTCCTCCTCCTCCTCCTCCTCCTCCTCCTCCTCCTCCTCTTCCTCTTCCTCCTCCTCCTCCTCCTCCTCCTCCTCCTCCTCCTCCTCCTCATCATCATCATAATAATAATCGTACCTCATACAGATTGGTCTTATGCTGAACCCGAATAACAGCGAGAACGGGTTCGATAACCCCCTCCGATTACCCCGAAAACAGTCATTGTTTGGAGTCATTGAGCAAGGCATTTGCATAAAATAACTTACTAAACGACATGGTTATATGATGATAATGAGATTCAATTCCTCTGAGTGTGAATAATATTCAATTAAAGATCAACGCAATCGGTCATTACAGCCACAAAATCACATAAACCGAATCTTAAAAATGATCATTTGCCACCGTTAAAAAGATGTCTTCCGAAAGTATAAATAGAGCAGAAGCATAATAAGCTTTACATAGTAAGGTATTGCGAGCCAATTCGACTGGTGGACGTACCCGCTCTTTTCGGTCAAAACGAGCTGATAAACAAGGGACAATGCTTACCATCGTGTGACGACAGTCCGATGCCCTAATCAGCAAAAATGGACGAGGGTTACTCATATTACGCATAGTACGCGGAATGCGAATATTAGCTATAAGCACCGTCGTTCGAAGTAAGTAGCTATAATGCGAGCATCGGATGTTTTGTTTTCTTTGTTTGTATGCGTACTTGTTATAGCGCTGCTTCAAGCTCACTACTCAGAGGCGCTCCCGACTGCAGAGCGGACAGTGCATCGGAGTTTCACGCCGAAACGCTGAGCAATTGCGATTGAAGGACTTGCCCAAGGTCCCTACGCGGCGACTTGAGGTGGATTCGAACCTCGAACCTTCCGGCTTCAAGGCAACGACGCACCAGTACACCACCGCGCCCCACATGTTGGTAAGAGAGTAGAGCCCGCATGTTCTCATATAATTTACACAACCTGTACATGCGGCCTACGAGGCGGGTAGACTATTTTCTTTCCCTTGTGGACCATACACGAAGTCCAACGTACAATTTAACGCAGTATTGAATCCGTGAACAACAAAAGCATGAACAAGCGTTGAGGAAGCTGTGTTAGAAGTCGTGCAGCTGGGAATCATTAGCAGCTACCGAAGCTAATATTGACAGTTGCGAGAGAGAGAGAGAGAGAGAGAGAGAGAGAGAGAGAGAGAGAGAGAGAGAGAGAGAGAGAGAGAGAGAGAGAGAGAGAGAGAGAGAGAGAGAGAGAGAGAGAGAGAGAGAGAGAGAGAGAGAGAGAGAGAGAGAGAGAGCCGACAAAGAAGGAAGCTTTGGTAAACCGATACAGTCTCTAAATAATAGAATATATTATATAATGCAAAAGTGAGTTAGTCAGAGGTCGTCGAAATAGATGTCCAATAACGTTGCTCATATTATACACCTTTAAAACGCATGTTCCGTAGTCTATAAATAACGCAAACGGGATAACATTCATAATATCAGTGAGTTACAGTTCGATCGCGTAATGACGGTGACATTGGCTGTCGTGAGCTGGTAAAGAAAAAATAAGTAAAATGTGCCATTCATCGAGTGGTGTCAGTCCAAAGAAAATGTATGATAATAATAAATGTATTATATAGTACAAACGTGAGTTAGTCAGCGGTCGTCAAAATAGATGTCCAATTTAATGTCGCCAAACGATAGAGACTTAAGACACAGACTTAAGAATGGCAAAGCTCCGGGAATTTGTGGGATTACGGCCGAGCTTCTAAAGGCGGGAGGGCCGGTCGACACCGCTTGGCTAACACGGGTGTTCAAAGGTGTGTGGGATGCCGGCTCATTACCAACTGACTGGACCAGAGGCATAATTCTACCATTCTACAAGGGAAAAGGTAGTCGCTTCGACTGTTAGAATTACCGGGGCATTACCCTTCTCTCCGTGCCTGGTAAGGTCTTTGCGGCTGTCCTTTTGGCAAGGATTAAGGATCGCATGTTGGAGCTCCGGCACACGGAACAGAGCGGTTATACGCCTGGAAGGTCCACTGTAGACCGAATTTTCACGCTCAACGGTTTGATCCAGGCAAGAAGAGAGTTCCGACAGCCCCTGTGGATAGCCTATGTGGATTTGAAGGCTGCCTTCGATTCCGTCGACCGCGCAGCTCTCTGGAGATTGCTCCTTACTCTTGGATTTCCTGCAAAGATTGTGGACCTCATTAGAGAACTATACACAAACACTGTGAGCGCCGTGCAAATTGATGGTGTAACATCTGACTGGTTTGTGGTGGCGAGTGGAGTACGGCAGGGCTGCAAATTGGCCCCCGACCTGTTCCTACAGCCTATGGATGAGATCATGAAGCAAACAGTTGATGAAGGACAAGCGGGCGCACACATTGGTCTCGAGTTGTTCTCGGACCTGGACTTTGCGGATGATGTGGCCCTTCTTGCAGAGATTCTGGAGACCTTGATCCAATCGTTGGAAATACTGGATAGAGAAGCCCATCAGTTTGGAATGGAAATCAACTGGGCCAAGACCAAGATCCAGACCACTACAGATCAGCTTCCGTTCACCGACAGCGTACAGGTCGGAGGCAATGCGGTGGAACTAGTAAAGGGATTTACATATCTCGGATCGAATATCCCGTCTGATGGCAGTAGTGAACCAGAGGTCAGAAGGCGAATATCATCGGCACTCGAATGCATGAAGAACCTCGATCGAGGAATCTGGCGAACGACCATACGTCTGGACTCGAAGATCCGTTTGTTCACTTCATACATACTGCCTGTCCTTCTTTATGGAGCCGAGACCTGGACCCTCACAATAGTACTGTCCTCGAGAAGAAACTGGATGCCTTCTAACAGTGGTGTCTGAGGAGGATCCTGCGAGTTCCATACACTGCGCATGCTACCAACGCAGAAATCTACAGGCGGACAGGACGGACTCCCATCTCAGAGCTGGTCGAGTCGCGAAGACTACGGATGTTTGGACACTTCGCACGGTGCGATCCCAGGCAGGATCACGCCATGCAGGGCACTTAAAGCTCTGATTTCTGGCCCACATAGGGGCTGGAAGAGACCACCCGGACGACCAAGGCATACATGGACTCGAACGGTCGAGGCGGATCTCAGACCTCTAAACTTTGGACTGAGCACGGCATGGAGACGAGCACAGGACAGGGCCTCGTGGCAACGAACTGTGGAAACGGCTACGCTCCAGAGAGGGGCTCGCCAATGATGATGATGAAACGATAGAGAGGCTACAACGGTGCTCATAATTATACACCTTTAAACGTAAGTGCTGTGATCAATAAATAACGCAAGCGAGCAAAACATTCATAATGCATTGCAACTTATGTCAAGGCTGTTACAGTATGGTAACGGCCTCTGTTGTCATAAACCCTGGTCAAACCTGGCTCTATCCCAACATTCATATTTCTTCAGCACTATTATAGTGCAGGTGACAGCGGTCATTGGCTGTCATGAGCTGGTGTAGAAACAAGGAAATAAAATGTGTCATCCATCGAGTGGTGTTAGTGCAAAGCCTGAGTTTCGGAGGAGGGTTATTTCGCTACGAAACAGCGTAGTTAAGCAGAAACTACGAAAACCTTTCTTTACGATTTTCGAATTCCATCGCGCTTGATTCGAGCAGGAGTCATTGTGTCTTCGATTTTCTTAGCTACCACCGGCGCATTAGAAGTTATTTCATTGGATGGCATTCTCTGAAGGCGAGGATCAGGCAACTAGTTCAAGCCTTTGCGGATAACCTAGCCCAACATATTTTTGTGCCATTTAATAGAAACGCACTGTTAATGAGACCGTAGTTTTCTGCATCTGCAGTTTTGAGAAAATCCTGTGTTAATGAACTTTCGTTATCTTCTCACGTATACCGTCGTTAATTCTAAATTATTATAGTCCTCCTAAAAGATCTAATTCTGATTGCAATTCTAATACTTTTGAAAATGGCGATAATCGTCAAATCAGGATCAATTCAATTCCGTTTTCATTTGAATTTCCTTCTTCATCAAGAGCTGCTTAATTAATTAATTAATTAATTAATTAATTCATTCATTCATTAAATAAATAAATATTTATAGCGCCTCTTCGATGGGACTACTTAGGGGCGATCGAGTGTACCCCATTCTGTACAGTCCTAACTTGCTCACCATTTGAGACTACACATTCGTAATTGAACAGTTTGGGCACTGTCGCATAGTTGGGTTGTGATGCCATAAAGCGATATTGTCAGAAACCGACTGTTTCTTAGCTCTATTTTTAAGGAGAGAGTAAATCAGCTTCAAAACGAGTGCTGTAATTATTATGTGGATCTAAACATTGACATTGGCGGCCTTAATGTGCTGCAATAGCAAAAAAACTATAGATTATAAAATAATCATTATTAGACACCATTATAAAGAGATTAAAGACGCTATAAATATTGTGATATAATTTCTTCAATGAATTTAACTCGATTGGTGCGTCAAGTTATGCAACATTATTAGTTTGGCATACAACTTCATGAGATCGTTTGATTGCTTTGAACTAACCACAAGTGTTCTAACCATTTAACACACTGTCGTCCTCGGCCACAAATCTAGACAAACATGATTTTCGTTAATAGAACCGTTGACGTTAACGACAAAGGTTGACGTAAGGCAAATGCGTTTACGGCTAAAACTAGAAGCGACACACTACGGAACAACTCCCTGCATTAAGTAATGCAAGTCATTGCGTTTATCAGGAGGAGGGCGTCACTAATAATTTACCATGTGACTACAACCAATCATCCCGGTAGCGCGATGGATAATAATTATTATACGCTTGCGTAGAGAACGAGAGGTAACGAGTTCGCGCCCCATGATAGGGCGGACATGCTTTGTTAGCTGCTATTAGCGCCGTGTATTGCGGGCTGTCTGTTCTGTCAGTAGCTAAGATTTATGTCTTCTGTAATTTGCGTTCTTGTGAATTGTTTAAATTGCATAAAATTACATCTAACCGGTTGCGGACTGTCAACCGGATTGTTTGAATAAATAAAAATATTATCATAATCATAAATCATGATTCCGTTCTTACCGCGGATCACCACCGTTCCCTCTCCAATGCGAGATGTGTATCGTACCTACAAGATGTTTCACACCATTCAGTTATGTCTAATAACAATACTTTGTCCGAGGACGTTCTTATTTGAACCATCAAGCACAATATTTATAATTATGAGCTAAACCAGGGCAAGAGCATGATACGTTCCATAAACGATGTGGGTAAGCGAATCAGAAGATTTTCGCTACAGTCAATTATTGTGCCAAAGGCATTGACCCCGATGACTCGATAGACTTTCATTTGCATCGGTATCGTTAAATATATCCAGTGGATATTAAAATATCGCAATTAGTTAGAATGTGAGCAAATAGGGTGGGAATATTATTAGATATTACAATCACAAAATCATGCTGAACGAAATCTAACAAAAAGCCAATAAGACACCTTTAACTGGATATCATTTGGCAATATAAATAAGTCAAATGCGTTTAAAAGGTGTCTGATCCAGTTAGTTAAGAAGATGAACTTTAATAGGATCTTGTAGATCGAAACTATAATAAACAATGAATAATAATAATTATTTTTGCCTATCGCCGAACAGTGCCAGACCGACGCAAATTACAACGAGGAGGGTGACGATGTTAAAAAAGAGAATTGCATCATAAAGATCTTGTGGAGTACTCAGTTATGGACTCTAATTGGAACTTGTAATTCAGTGCGAAGTACTTATACCAAAGGTTTAATTCGGTCGGAGGGTGTCTAACGAGAGCATCAAATTTAAGCGATTATTGCAATCCCTGTCGCAAGGTTGGACGCGAAGATTTCGTCCAATGTAGGAACATGAAATCGTGCTTCGCACAGGTCGCCTACAGAAACTCAGCAGCAGCAGCAGCTGCAACGAAGGATGACGAGGCAGATGATTTCGAGGAATCTCCAGCGGACGAAGAACCGAGGTCGGTGACTTCTAGCGAGCCAGCCAGAGCAGCATGGGCAACACTCACGGCTCCTCCTACGTTCTGTTTCACGATACCTGTGCATTCCAGTGTCCAATAAATAACTGTACCAAGATTGGGACACGCATCGCAATCATTGTCGCTAATATTACAATAAAATACCCTACTTATCAGATGACCAAATCTCTCTGATGGCTGAAGTTGTGTCGCTTTTTGGTTGAAACCTCTTGGGATTTTGTGAATACACTGTCGGATGGAAAATCAGACAGTGAGGGGAAAAACCACACACGCACTCATAATGTCACCAGCGCATACGTGCAGATGTTTACTAAATAAATTCATGCTTGGATTGCGTCAAAACGAAGTATGGCGATTCCAATTACCATGGTCATGACACAGTTTCGTTAAAACAAACGGTGTCTGTGTAAGGAAATAAATCCAATTCTAGCGTAAGGAAATATGATAGAATTATAATACTCTGACGGTCACAAAATGCGATGAGCAATAAGGAGTTCAGCGCTCGTCTTAAACACCTCTACAACTTATGAACGAATTGTTTTAAATTTCATTTTATTGCAAAAATTGCCGATTGCATCGAGCATAACCTAGTTGTAAAAAGGTATTGATAATTGAAATATAAAATGTCTGGAATGTGTGGCGCCAAGTCGACGCCGAAAAGAAGTGGGAGGTCTACGCTGTCGACTGATTCATAAACTACACATAAGGGTTTTTATTATTTTATTACATTTTGCTATTGTTGGTCCTTTAATTTGGAATCACCTTCCTTCTGAAATTCGTGGCAGGATTCTTGTAGGAAATTCACCTGCATCTTTTCGCTGCTTGAAGACTTTTCTTTTTTCATGGGCCTGTCACGCTGAGAGCGCTTCTGAATAGCTCTGCTGTGAGAAGCGCTTTACAAATGCTTTATTAGATTAGATTAGATTAGAAGGGTTAGAGTACGACGCAAACTACTCTGACAGTCACAAGATGTGTGATAGTTATAGAGCTCGTCTGAAACAACTGAGGCATAAATACCACATATCGAATGATTAAAAAATTGCTGATATTTCACATAATTTTTGTGTTGATATACCTAATGAATCCGGCAGCGTTTGCACCAAATCATTGTAATGAATTCATAATACTCAAAAAATCGCAGTCGGCTATCATGTTTCCTTCAAATTGGCTAGGCCTAACCGCAAACGATTTGGAAAATAATAAATGTTTGTTCTTTTGTAATAATCTTCTGGCATGCACTTGGCTTTGGAATGGCGCTTTAGAAATTTGGATATCGCGTTTACGATTCGATTGGAGATTATGATGAAATTGACCTCTGCAGCGACAGCGCATAGATAAACAATGAATATAAAGTGTTCGTCTTAAACATCATTAATAATGATTCCGTAACAGCTATAAATAAATTGCAACATAGTAGCTTTATAGTTCGCATCCCAGTTACCTCTATATGGATTTCAAACGACGGATATTGACATTAACGGTCCATTGGCGGCCACCATTGCAACGAAAGAGATAAGACGTTGACTCCACTGTAGTCTGAAAACCTGCTAGTGACAAATACATTCGCTAGATGCCACAGGTGTATCTTCTAATGCAGCGCTTTAACAAATAAGTGCCGAATAAACGCGTAGTTTAGTACGTTTAAAGTTTGCACGGCTCATTACAAGTAAACTACGTACGACTACATCCTATTTTACTACGAATTAAAATGTCAGATGGTCATAATAAGCCACGATGCAGACTCGTTTAAAACACGCATTCGACTTAAACAATTCTAAGTAAATGATACTTTATTCACCTGTAGGCTCCAGCTACAAACTAACCATAAAAGCAACATAGCACACTTTTTGAGATACCTATTAACGATATAATTAAGATACACACTATACAATTAATTGCCAGCTTATATATTTTTCATCTGTGACAGGATAGTCTTAAGCTGGACTAGTAAAACAATGAGAACTTCTCCCCCTCCTCCATTACTCCGAAGCCGTTATTGTTTGGTGACATTCAGCAAGATATTCGCATACAACAGCTTATAGTGAAACGGTAAATCGATAATGAATCAACTCCTCTGACCATAACAACCACAAAATCCCACAAAACGAAGCATGAAAAATGAACATTTAGAAACCTTTAAAAGACGGCTTCCAAAACTATAAATACCACAGAAGCATAACATTGTTAGGTCAGAGATTTACCAGGTGATACAGCATATAATTATATCTCTTTTCGTCACAACGTGTGATTAAACAATGGACAATTATAGCCTACCATCGAGTGGTGCTAGTACAGATGCCCGAAACCGGCTACAAACCAGGAGGGTGACACTATGCATGGTCTACCCCAGGGTGCAGTCCTTGGTCCCATACTTTATATTATTTACACCTCAGGTCTTGCCACTCTACTAACAGCTCATTCGGTTTTGAGTCAGCAGTATGCTGACGACGTCCAGGCTTACACCCATTGCCTCCCTTCTAATGCTGTCAAAGCGGTTCGGATAATGAGCGAGACTTTGGATGCTCTAGAGGCATGGATGTCATCCAATAGACTACGCTTGAACCCATCTAAGACAAAATTTATTTGGTTGGGCACACGGCAGCAGCTTGCCAAGCTTGATCTATTTTCTCTTGCATCTGAGTTTCCTGGCTTTGTCTTTGCAATCACGGTTCATGACCTCGGTGTCCAACTTGACCAAGAACTAACTTTTGCTCCTCAACTTCACCGTCTTGCTCGAGACTGCTATTATCAGCTGCGCCAGCTTCGCACTGTCATCCGTTCTCTTACGTCTGCTGCTACTCTTACTTTAGTGCATTCTTTCGTTACATCTCGCATCGACTATTGCTCTTCGCTCTACATTGGCCTCCCATCCAGCAGATTGACTTGTCTTGACCGGGTGTTGCGCTCTACTGCACGCCTAATTGGGAAAATCCCTAAATATGATCATGTCTCAAACTACATGCTTGAGGTACTTCACTGGCTCCCTATTCGCCAGCGTATCGAGTTCAGGGTAGCTGCATTGGTATGGCGATGTTGTCAGGGCCTTGCCCCAACTTACCTCCGTGAGCTATGCAGCTCTACATTGGGTATCCAAGGACGTCGTCAGCTACGCTCTGCTGATAGGGGAGTCCTCTTAGTTCCTTTTGCTCGTACTACTACCATGAAGGATCGAGCCTTTTCTGTGGTTGGACCAGTGGTCTGGAATGGCCTTCCTTTGGAGCTACGCCTACACCCTGGGACTCTACCTGGATCCTTCCTTACTAAACTTAAAACTGTTCTTTTTGTGCGCGCTGGAGTTGGGAGCGCTTCTGAGTAGTTTTTCTTGAAGGAGCGCTATATAAATGTCCGAATGAATGAATGCATATTCATAATGAACACCGTCGTTATAACAGAGAATACTCCATCCGAAGCAAGTAGTCACAACTTATTCGGGCATTGAGTAAAAAATTGATTTGATACACATCTACAGCATCAAGATCATGTCGCTAAGCAATCGCAAATGCATTCCGGACGATTCGTCACATGGACGTTTCGTCCATCTATAATGAACCTACGCCTAAATTTGCTCATCCTTCAAGCTCCTCTCCTTATCTTACGTCTTATGCGGTTTGCATAAAATCGAAACCTAATGTCATCATCTTGGACACCATTAGCATGCTTTCTTCAGTTGTTATAAATTTACAAAATGTTGCATGCTGCACACAATGACACTTGCTCTTATGCTGTAAACGCAATGTAATCGACGTCATCGGTCATTGGTGGCCAGCAGTTACTAATAAACAGCGATTAAAATGCTTATACGAAGGTAGCGCCAGTCAAAAGATTGGATTAAAGGAGGGAAACCCTAATCATTCTTCCCCTGACGTTGCGTTGTGTAACCCAAAATATGATGGATATCAGGGTATGCGCTCAATGCAAAAGGTGATTGGAGAATGGAAGATATTCTATCATGTATTAGGATCAATATGTTCTATCATCTATATGGTAGCATAGCATCCGCTACTAAAAGTTACTTGACTTATGACCCCGGCGAGGCTTTCGCCCGCATCAGCCGCTCCTCTATGGACAGCGTCCAGTCGCTCCTGTCCTGTGCTCTCTGCGTAGCCTCGTCCACTGTTAATCCCATCATCATGCAGTCCTCTTCCACCATATCCATCCATCGCTTCCTGGGTCTGCCTCTTCTCCTCTTTCCATGCACATATCCCTGCAGTGCCACCTTTGGGTATGTTTGTATGTTTGTATGTTTGTATGTGCATTTATTACAGCTCCTTCAAGAACACTACTCAGAGGCGCTCCCGACTGCCGAGAGGACACTGCATCGAAGTTTCACGCCGAAGCGCTGAGCAATTGCGAGTGAAGGACTTGCCCAAGTCCCTACGCGGTGACTTGAGGTGGATTCGAAACTCGAACCTTCCGGGATTCAAGGTAACGCCACCACCACTGCACCACCGCGCCCCGGGTATCTTTGGCTCTGTATTCTGGTGACATGTCCGAAGTACCGCATTCTTCTGATCTGTATCCTATCCTCAATTTCTGGATTTTCAGTCTGCTGCCATTCCCTCCGTGTGACCCCTTTATCCTTCTCAGGCACGCCATTTAAAATATTAAAATACCCTCAACCGTCTTTTCTCTGTCTCCTTCAGCGTCCACGTCTCTGAGTTGTATAACAGTACGCTCATCACCAACGTCTCATATATTCGCACCTTGGTGGTCCTGCTGATTTCATTTGATTTTCAGATCTTATGCAATCTCTGTATAGTATTCATCTAGTGAGTCCGATTCTTCTTTCAACGTCTTTTACCGAACCCCTGCGCATCGATAAGACCTTCCATATACAGTTATACACGGAACTCTCTTTTGCTCCAGTGTCTGTCCATCCACATTCAGACCAATCTGTGTCTCTTCTCTTCCAAAAAAGAATAAAAGTAACTACGTATGTCTAGTTAGAATCAAATCATGAAAAGACCACATTATTATAGATTATGGCAACCGTGCACAATATGTCGTTTCATCTACGACACCTTTAAAACAAGTGCATCTAAAGACATAAGAAGGTTGACCTCGTCAAAACTTGAGCTGCAATTGCCGTCTATTCTAGGGTAGTGATAGTTTCAGGTTTGAAAAAAGGAGCTCGTCGATAGTCATTCTCGTCTTGGCGCTACATCGTTAAACGGACACCACCGAAAATGAGTCGAGTCGAACTTCAGGAAGTAATGTATAAAGCGTCATTCGATGGTAATTTAATATTCATTTATAAATTTTCATTTCGCTACGTACCGTTCAGCTCCACCACCCACGCAACGTTTCGTAACGTTTTCAATGACCCTACCCACCCTCCCTCGAGCGTTACGTAACTGTGCAATGACCCCTGATCTGTTTTTTTACAATTCCTAAGAAAGAACGACGCTAGTTTTAAAAACATGGATTAAACACCTGTTTCATGTATGGACCGCAGCTATAAAGTATGCAGATGCGTTCCGTTATTGTCTTTAACACTACGTTGGTTCTCGTTACATGGTTAACAACACAGCCATATCAGAGATGAATAGTGGCGGCTTTCTACTTTAACCCTCATAGGGTCACGATTTTTCCCAACCGATTTTGGTCACCTGGGGGTAAAAAAAATACCCCCACTGTGATTCGCATGATTCCAATGATAAACTCCAATTTTTAAGTATAAAACTAAAAGAAATTATTTATAGAAGGCTCGCGGAATGTACTGGAACCAATGTAACATATGCAGCGCTGCAGGAAAATCAAAATGGCGGACAAAATGGCGACCAGAATCTTAAATGGCTATAAGTGAAGTTATGTATGCAATGGAAACATGATTTCAGAGTCTAAATCAACATTTTCGAGATCAAGGAATGCAATGGAACCAATGTCACATATGTAGCACTGCACGAAAATCAAAATGGCGGACATAATGGCGGCCAGAATATTAAAATGGCTATTAGTGAAGTCATAATGTGCAATGGAAACATGATCTCAGGGTCTAAATCAGCATTTTCGAAGTCAAGGAATGCGATGGAACCAATTTTACTTATATTGCACTGCAAGGAAACCAAAATTGGGATAAAATGGCGGCCAGATAATTGAATTGGCCATCAGTAAAGTTCTGTATCTAATGAAAATATGATTTAATAATTTCTTGGTCAAATAATTTCATGAAAGCCACATTCTATATGTAGCATTGAGCCTATTATGCAATGAAATTATCATATCTAGTCGAAATTTTTAGTAGCCTGTGAGTATACACTGCAGTTTAACTATTGATGTCATTATGTCCAGATACTGATAAGGAGACATTTTAACAGCGAGACACTTACATGTATGTGTAAAGCATGCATAATGTTATGTTTCGAAATTCCTGAGTAAAATAGCTAGGACGTGGTACATTTTCGTACTTTTTAGCTGATTTGGGTGCATGAATAACTAATGAAACTGGATGCATTCTGTGCATAAAACATATTTAGGAAAAGTCATAGAAGCGATTTCTTCAACTATTTTCAGGGATTAAAATTTTCGTGAAAAACCGAGATGGGGGTATTTTTTACCCCCCGGTGACCCTATAAGGGTTAAGCAGGTTTGGGACTGGCACTGTCAAAATGCGACCAGTGGCGGAGTTACTCGTCGTAGGAAAGTTAAACGCTATTTACGATCAAACGCTTGTAATTCTTCAATTCTTACTGAAGATGCTAACACTATCACCATTGAAGCTGACATTTGCCTATTAGTACTGATTCATTCACGGCTCTAGGACACGCATTAATAGCCTAACACCAATAATATAACTAGTAGTAGCTGCCCGTTGACTCAATCGTCTGTATCATGCAAAGTATACACGTGTTCCATGCTCCACCCATGCAACAGAAAGAAATTTCATCATTACGATTCCTTAGTAACTCGTTATAGCGTAGTCTAAAAACAGACGAACCCCATCTATGGGTGTCTATCTAAGCCTGCCCAGGATTACTACATTTATATGGTTTTGGCCCTGGCGTAGCGTTGCCTCCTTTATTTTGACCCCTGTCTATCTCAAGAAGTTTTCCCACTCCACATTATGGACTACCGCCATACCTGCCTCTGCTGCCATGGATATATCCTCTGACACGTTGTGTCTCAACCTTAAAACTGTTCTCTTTATAAGAGGTTGGGTCTGGAGCGCTCCTGAGCAGTAACCTTGAAGGAGCGCTATATAGATTTTACTGACTGAGTAATTGCAATAGAAAGACAATTTTAATAAGAACTCATCTTGGTGGGCCTTGCTATGGATGTAGAATTCTATAGAGAATGATGCTATTAACTATCGTGAATTGGTAGTCTTAAACACCTCTATCATGTAGTCTATAGTTGATATAAATAACGCAAACGCATTGCATCGGCGGATGAGTTGACAGAACATGTCAACACGGTCAACTATTTAATGCGGTGCCAGAACGAAGGATGGAACACAAATTTTGTCGAGGGCAACGGCGTCTGTTGTCATAGGCCCTCGTCAAATCTGGATTCATCCAAGGACGGAACAAACTAAGGGCAACGACGTCAAAATCCTGTTTAATGGTCATGCCGCCACTTCATCACTTCGGTTAAATACATGTAAATAAAACTTCAGCCAAAAATACATCTAATTCAAATTCTAGTTGATTATGGTATACGCCTTATAGCCACACGATGTCGCTAAAAATGGATAATTAAAGCGACGATGCTCGCTATCAATAAAGCTTTTGTGTATAATCGCTAATATCGGTAAAAGTAATAGAATCTTTGGGTATGCCAACCATAGGTGCAATCACGTCCTAAAAGTTGGGGGGACCAAATGAGTCATGTCCTAAAAGTTGGGGGTACCATAATAATAAAGTTAGGGAACCACTCAAAAGTTGGGGGGACGCGTCCCGTGGGTCCCATAGGGTGGTTGCGCCTATAAATTATGATGCCAACGGATAAACTGTCCACCACGGAAAAACACAAGCATTCTATATTCTGGACATTCTGTATAACGCCGACTTTTGTGATATTGTGGCATAATCATCTTTGGTAGAATTTGTTTGTAATTGATTAATGTTTGTGATCACGCGATTGGTGAAATATTTCGTAATCGAGGTTCAGAAGTTCTTAGGTCTAACTTCTGGATGTTGCTGTCAAGATGTACACAGTACAGTTCAACGTTCGTGTGTCTTTCGTAGTAATAAATAATAATATTGTTACATTTCACTATGCAATTTCGATCACGGCATGTTCTGACTCGGAACATAACAGCTGAGATCACGCTTGGCACTCTGGCTGTTATGTTCATTTGTTGTTGCTTTGCGTAGAGAACGACCTTAATGGCCGACGACACGAGCGTTGATAAAAATTACGACCTCTGCCGAACGAAATAATATCTTACACGAGCATAACTTAGTAGCGTAGCAAAAGACTATAATTGCAGACTCGAAAAATTATGTGTGAAACAGAATAGATTATGCCGTAGTCTCTTAGACACCTTTAACACATATATTGTCGACGTTATAATTTTATGGAACGGACCATATTATACTAAGTTAAAGTAGGGACTACTTAAATTCTGCTAACTACGCCAAGTGCCAGTCATAAGCCTGTATAAAGAAGTAGGGCGACGCCAACCCTGTTCCATTCCACTACTGAATTTATAAAGCGCCTCTCACAGCACAATCTAACGAGAGTCCCAGTGCGAAAATTTATCTGGAATAGACAAGTTTTAATTAAGGAAACGCACAGAAAGAGTTGTGAATAAGATCTGAAAACGAATTATAATAGGGTAGCCATTCCACAGCAATGATCTTTGTTGCCACACATTGTCGTGCAACTGCAATTAACAATACTAATCGTCTATTTTTTGTATCGTCATGGGCAAGCAGTTGGATAATGAATTATGTTGTCACAGGGTTTGGTTAAGATGTGACTTCAGCCAAATAGAAAATGAAATCCAAAACGAAGCGTGGAATAATAAATTATTGACTACTTTGGCTAACTATCTCTCATATGAGCTTTGCTCATTAAAGCGAAACTATCAAGTATGATGCGAAATCAGATCCAATGGCAACGGATGAAACGACTAAATAAGTCTGCGTACTTGTGCAATGCAATGTAATACTCTGGCTAACTAAGGACATGGCAAACCAGCGATCGACTTAGACACCTTTAACATGGATTCTATTTCTGCTATATATTCAAATTACCCGTCTTCCCGCTTGTCTTGACCAAACCCTAGCCAACACTTCATAAGAAAGTTCGACGCTATTACAATAATCAACTAACTACTAACACTATTGAATCGACAATTATAACTGTTGGTTCCATTGTTACTAGAGATGTTAACACTATAGCTATCACCATTGATGCTATCACCTGACTATTACTACTGATTCTTTCACGGTTCTAGAGAGTCATACTATCACAATCATTGTGGGGCGCGGTGGTGTAGTGGGTATTTTCGTCACCATGCAGCCGAAATGTTGCAGGTTCGAATCCACTTCAAGTCGCCACGTAAAGACCTTGGGCAAGTCCTTCACTCGCAATTTCTCAGCGCTTCGGCGTGAAAGTCCGATGCAGTGTCCGCATTGTAGTCGGGAGCGCCTCTGAGTAGTGAGCTTGAAGGGGCGCTCTAAAAAGTGCACATACAAACAAACAAGCTATGAAAAAATAAGTATTTTGCCTGTTGTATCAAACGTTTGCACCATGCAATGTATGTGTTCCATACACGACCCTACAGAAAGCAATTCTATCCTTACAATTGCATAGAGTTTAACAATTAGCGTCGTTTGAAAGAAAACTATTCCATCGGTGGATATGTAGCAAATTACAACAAAAGTAACAAATGTATCGACATTACGTGTAAAAACCTTATCCGAAATACGGAATAAGAATGGTATTAATCGCTTTTGCTGTGACACAACGACTTTTAACTGCTTAATACTTATTATGAAGTAACACTCTGTTGATGTAGTTTTCATCGGTGACGCCAGTCTTAATACCAGACATATGAGGAGGGTGACGTCAATAATACAGTTTCGCTTAGCAGTAGCTGTCGCTGACGACATGAATATTATTTTATCATAAGTCCATAACATTTACTGAAGCCAGTCGACATATTCGGCATACTTCGAGATGTCGTTAAACGAATGATCGGACAATGCGTTTCTTATACACCATTAACACCTCTCATTCAAGCGCTATAAATAGCATAACACATCTTCGTTAGTTTGTGATAGATGGTGAATAAAAGAATGCAACGAAATGTCATCATAATTCCATGAATCAGAATCGTTTCCCTTCAAGCATAAACCGATTGATGTCTTGAATGTTAATTATCATGGTGCAATTCTTATGCCAGGAGTGAACAGTGAGTCTCCTGAGCTTTGGCCATAATTTTATCTGATGATTCAACGGATGACGCGCTAGTATCAATTCCTAACGGTTTCAAAAGTCTCTGATGATAAGATTTCATCTCATTCGCAATCGTTCGGAACAGTTATTTCATATTGCGTCTGTCGAGAAGTACACCGTGGTTCAATAAAAACAATTAAGCCCAACTGTTTTTCATATATCTCGAATGACTGATAATTAACAGTACTAAAATTGTCAAGATATATATGGAATCGAACCAATAATATGATTCCAGCATATCATGTTATTAGTTTTATAGAAAATATGATTAAATGCTAATTGTAATGAACACGTTACCAAACTCAGGAAAGATCTATTTTATTACTATGGCAATTTTCACTAATCTTCAATCGACATGTAGATTATTATTGATGTTTCCATTATTACTATATCGATGTTATCACTATCATCGTTGATGCTACCACTATCCCTACGGCTACAAACTTTTCATGGTCCTAGTGACAATACCACTTCACTATCAGTACTTGCTCGTTTAGCAACCGTTTGTATAAATGCAATGCTAGATCCTTCACCGAACGGAAAGTAATTCCATCATTATGACTAGGCCTCAAGTGCATCAGAAAAAGCGTCGTCTAAAAGGAGAATGATCCCTTCAATGGATCTCTATCTAAAGATAAGCAGGATTTTTATTCACCATCTAACACGTCTCTATTTACACGCTTAACTTTCTGCACTGGCTTCCTTTCCCGCAACGAATTGCTTATGTGATTTTCGAACTGGTTGGCGTTTACTCTTTGGTTCGGTGCTTGCCTATCTCATGCAATTTTGGAATTCCACATAGGATACACAGACATGCCGCTGTTCCCTTCGCATAAGGCGATCTTTTTGTCCCCTGTCGGTGTACTTCTTCCAAGCGCTTTCTCTGTCGCTGGCACTGTGCTCTGGAATGTGCCACCTCCATATCTGCTCTTACTCCCAAGGGGTAACCTCTGGCAATGTTCTAACGCACTATTATAACTGTCCTCTATGACCCATGTTGGATCTGGATCGTTCCCGTGTAGTAGCCTTGAATTGGGACGCTATATAAATCCTCATAATGATAAATTGAACAACTATAATATAAGGCGATAAGAAATCGGCATGGCATGTGGATGGATGGATCCAGATTTGACGAGGAATTATGACAACAGAGGCCGTTGTCTTCGGAAAATGTATTTGGCATAATACAACACATATGCGAGGTGTTTGTATTGCTAACGGACACTAATATGCAGTCCTTCCATTAAACACCTCTGATATCTTTGCATCGAAATTATAAATATTGCAAACAGGTTCATTAGGCGATCAGTTTGTCCAAGAGCTCAAGTGAAACAATCACTTAGATGGAAGGTGTCTTAATAATAAACAATACCATTAAGTTTATGATTGACGAAATTGACATTTTGTTTTCACTGCCAAACCATGTCGTTAAACAATAAAAAGTAGAGAGGTAAACAAGAGCTGTATTATTATACCCAAAATTTTTTTAGGGAGCAATGGCCTCTGTTGTTATGAGCCTCGTCAAATCCATACCTGAGGTACAACACACAAGGCAATGCAGTAGTTAAGCCGCGAAAAACAAAGGCATTAAAAAGCGACGAAGAGACTGCGTTAGAAGTCATGCATCTGAAATCATCGTCAGCTGTTAAAGATGATAGCAGCAGTTGTGGAAGACGATAAAGAAGGATGGTGTAACTCAGTTAGCGAAGTTTTGGTTAACAGACAACATCACTAATGATGGAGATATATGTGATATAATTAGTGCGTTAGTTAGGGAGAGGTCGACGAAAACGTAGGCTGTTAGATGGTGATAAACGATAATAATTATATACAACTATGCTCGTCTTACACACTTTTAAAATATTTGATACATTGGTTATAAATAGTACAAACGCGTCTAACATTGGCAATCTGCCAGTTGAAGCTGCTGATCTCCGACACCTCTATAAAACATACTTCTGAGGTTATAAATTGGAAATAAATATGAAAAAGAGTACATTTCTTTCATTTTAAAGTCTTAGCTTCGGGACAGACTACTTTTCTTGAGATACCTACTCAGTCTTCAGTGGCTCCCTTCTCTTCATAAAACCTTCTTTCCCATTGATATTCTTCTCTTAATTATTTCCCAAAGACACTTTAATCTGTTGTTATTTCAATCTCCGAAGTCCGAATTACAAGACTCTCTAAACGTATACCAACATAAATAGAATATCAGACGATTATGCTACCTACGTACTATACACAATATCGGCTTTTGGAACTTCGACATCTGAAAAAAGTAGACACTTAAATTCATCATCTTGAAAACATATAGCACGCTCTCTTCTTAAATCAATCCATCAATGACTGTTTCCTAAATTCTTTTGCTGACTAAGGTCGACGTTATTACGTATTTTTAAAACTGTTATTCTTATATGTTTATTCTGTGCTGTTTGCCAATTATTGCTCAAAATAATTGCTTTGTAGTACTTCAGAAAAAGAGTCTCTTGGCAATGCCAGAATATCTAATTAGTATTATAAGGTAAATTCATCATCATCATCATCATCATCATCATCATCATCATCATCATCATCATCATCATCATCATCATCATCATCATCATCATCATCATCATCATCATCATCATCATCATCATCATCATCATCATCATCATCATCATCATCATCATCATCATCATCATCATCATCATCATCATCATCATCATCATCATCATCATCATCATCATCATCATAATCATCATCATCATCATCGTCATCGTCATCGTCATCGTCATCGTCATCGTCATCGTCATCGTCATCGTCATCGTCATCGTCATCGTCATCGTCATCGTCATCGTCATCGTCATCATCATCATCATCATCATCATCATCATCATCATCATCATCATCATCATCGTCCGTGGGTTCAACACCCGTTGGTGTCAATCGCAAGTTTCACTGTTTGTCTCCATGCACTCTTCTCTTGTGCTATCAGGCTGAGTCCGTGTATGTCCATACCACACAAATCCCTGACATCGTCCAACCATTCTCTACTTGGTCTTCCTCTAATTCCCTTACCGTCGATCATGTAGGTAAATTACTAAATAATAAAAATCATACAGGCAACAATTATATCCTATCATAATTATCGGCCTTTGACATGTCGATTTTTTACATAAAAACCGATACTTAAAGTGATCACCTTCAACATCTTTAGCATGAACTTGAATAATATAACCGATCGTCCAAATGTGCCAGTCCCAATCCTGGATAAAGGAGGAGGGCGTCGCTAATGGTCATTGTTACCACACGGTGACGTTAAGCTGCAACTATTACCACCACAAATACATGTGCAACGATTCCAATATAGACAGTCGAAATCATTGTGTTTTGTGGTGCAAAAAGCAAAAACGATTATATTTTTGATTCTATAAATCTTTTTTGTGCCTTAGAAAGCCATTCTGGAAAAGATGTGAAATAGTGTCATTTGAAAAACTGTGGAGAAATTCCAGTTTTTTCTCTCAGCTTTCTTTTGAATGTAAACAAATATAATATGGAGTTAAGCCAAGAGAGAATCCTCAGGTTAGTTCCCGACCTTATACCAAACCACTATCAAGGAGATTGGCTTTCAAATGCTCGGGGAAAAGTGGAAAAGAAAGACACAGAAGTCCATCTCTCAAACTATTAGGTAACTTATTCCAGAAAGATGAAACGACTATAGCACAGATTATATGCAGCACTGTGGAAGCTCGAACAACACGTAAAACCAGGTCACCATGATTAGCAGAGCAAAGGAATCTACGGCCTGAAAAGCATAGCATTGACATAAAATTGGGCGCGGTGGTGTAGTGGTGGCGTCGTTGCCTTGAAGCCGGAAGGTTCGAGGTTCGAATCCACCTCGCCGCGTAAGGATCTTGGACAAGTCCTTCACTCACAAATGCTCAGCGCTTCGGCGTGAAACTCCGATGCAGTGTCCGTTCTGCATTCGAGAGCGCCTCTGAGTAGCGAGAGAGAGCTTGAAGAGGCGCTATAACAAGTGCACATACAAACATACAAACAAACAAAGAATGCTCCATAAGACAAATCGGAGCTAGGTCTGCTAGATATTATTAATGGGACTTAAACACCTCTGATATGTTTTATCACTTATATATAAACACTTAAAAGTTTTCATTAAAATTATGTTGGTAGATGAGATTGCATACGAACGCAAAGTGTAAACTTTGGAAAGTAGAGCCATAACAAAAGTCGGAACAAACTAAGAGGGTGACGACGTGAATCATCTTGGCCAGATCACCACTTCGATTAAACATGTACTTCGTTCACCGATTAAGATTTATCCAATTCAAATTTAAGTTGATTTGGTAATAGACTCTGACAACCACAAGATGCAGTTAAGTGATGGATCTCGGAAAAAATAAGTAATGATAATGCTTATTCGGCAGCATCACCCAATCGCTTTGAAAGGTTTAAAAGTAGTCAACAAGCTGCTTATTTAAACAACGAATAAAATGTCTACCATTTGGTCGTGCCAAATAAAAGGACTTCCCACCTCAATTAAAACTGGACAAGCCTTTCGCTGGAAAGTCATGGTGCCTCAGAAAATGAGAAGCAAATATTACCAATATAATAAATGTAGGCTAATTAAGTTGGATTAAAAGTAAAATTGAAGAAATGAAATTTTATCTAACTGAACAGTTACAACCCAACGCTCTAAGCAGCATGACAGGGTGATCATTTTAAACACCTTTTTCATGATCTATCCTAATGATATAAATATTTACGATTTTTACGTCCGATGGTTAACCCTCAGGCTACCAAGCTTTTTTGTAACACTGACTACCAAGGGGGGGGGGTTACCACCCCCCCCTGGATTTTGGGTTTCGTTTGGGATATCATAACTTGTAATACACCATTCGATTCAGCATTCATTTCTGCACAAAATGGAATATTTAGGTTTAGAAAATATGAATGCCCCTCGAAATTATGAATTTTTTACCATAGGCACCCGTCGATTACACGAAAACGCATGCTTACGCATAGGGAATGTATTAGATTTTATTTATTTTGAACATGATTTATATATACAATAATAGTTTACATATAATAAAGTCCAATTATCAACAATAAAAACTAGTAATAAGTCTGTTTTATGTACAAAAAAAACAAAAAACATGTTATTTCTGCTGAAAAACGTTTACGCAGACATATCGATTCGCGTTGCAAAAAAACCCAACATTTTCACACATTTTAATTTATTTTGAGCACTTCCGGTCATCAAAAGACAAATTATTTAGCATCAGAAAATAGCCCTAAATGCCCTCTACAGAATGGCATAATTTATTTATATTAAAAAATAAATTATGGATAAGTTATAATATAAAAAACATGAACATTTTATGAAAATAAAACACCTTTATATATATTTTAATTTATTTTGAGCACTTCCGGTTGTCAAAAGACAACTCAGTGAGCATGGAAATGTAGCCCCACATTCCCTCTATAGAATGGTATAATTTGTGTCTCTTAATATAAAAGGGCGGAAAAGTTATTGACGATATTCTAGGGGGGGGGTGGTATCCACCCCCCTGGTACCTTTGGTATATCGGGTGTAACTTTTGAACGGTAGGGGGCATCATAAACATTTTTGGCTCAAAATGTGTCCCAATGAACCCTCTACAGCTACCAATTTTTTCAAAATTTTATTCCAGACGGAACGCGTTTGATTTGCGAAAAACCTAGGGGGGGGTGGCAACCACCCCCCTTGGTAGCCCGAGGGTTAAGATAAACATAACCCAAACTGTAGACGACTGAGCTTGTTAGGCTACAAGTTTAACGACACTGCCATATCAAAGATGTTTAGTGTCGCCCTCTTCCTTTATCCAGGCTTGGGACTGGCACTGGCAGAAGACAACCAGCGGCGGAGCTAGATAATAATCTGTCAGAGAAGAGGTGTGTTTTTGCTATCTTAACCATTAATTTGCTCATTGTCAGAAAGAGACAATTTGTGCTAACTTTCTTGCTTATTAAGAGTTGCGATCTGTCATTTTGTTGCTGAATAAACGAATTTGATTGATCGATGTCTGAGCATTTGCCCAATTTCACAAACTAGAAAATTAATTATCAGGCCAACGACGCTTTTTTTATCTCTAGTTTCACAAAATAATATCAGTTATTCACGAATAGCAGAGCCGCAGTAGCCTAAATACAATTGCCACCATCGACAGTCTGTTATAAGTCGAGTAGCACTTTCATTGTTGATCGGAATGCTACGTTTATTTCTACTGATACTACTACCGTTGCCATGACTACTACACCATAACAAATGACACTAAAACAATTGCTAATATCACAGCGACACTTCTCCCGCGTTAGCATCAGATTTTTATCCACCTCGACAACTCCAGACAACTCCAGTATATCTTCCTCCATGACATTTTTTATAGAACCTTAACTGATTGCCGCTCAAGTTCTTTGGACATCTCCTATAATAGAAGACCGCCGCCTGTTTGCTCCTCATCCTCCGTCCTTCAATCTCCTCCACTGGTCTGACATTTCCTGCGTTTGACATAAAAATCGATACTCGAAATGACCACCTTGGAAACCTTTATTAAGCTTGATTCACAAGTTACAAATAGAAACAAATGTGAGCTTAGTTAACTATTGTATTCGCAATTAGTTAACGGGTCTTGTAATGCTCCGGACAGACTAAGGTGAAGGTGGACGTCAACGGTCTATCATCGTGGCCAGGAGTTGCTAGAAAATCAACGGATGAAATGCTCATCCGAAAAGCAGTGCCAGTCTAAAGATTGATTTATTGGAGATCGCAACGTTGATCATTCATATCGTCACGCTGCGTTGTGCATACCCGTGGAAATGTATTCCTGGATCGAACATCCGCAATTGAAAGAGTAACTATGCTAATTAGATTTAAGATGATGGGAATGCCGCGTAGATCCTGTCGACCACATGATGTCGCTTAGCAACCGTTTAATCTAAATCACATTCAACGCGAAATTTCCTAAATACATAAAATTAAATAAAATTTTCTCAATAGATGAATTTATTGAATATAGTTTGTTTGTATGTGCATTTGTTATAGCGCCCCTTCAAGCACTCTCCTCAGAAGAAAATAATGATGAATGAATGAATGAATGTGAATGAATAAATGTTTGTTTGTTTGTATGTTTGTATGTGCACTTGTTATAGCGCCCCTTCAAGCTCTCGATCTCTACTCAGAGGCGCTCCCGAATGCAGAGCGGACACTGCATCGGCGTTACACGCCGAAGCGCTGAGCAATTGCGAGCGAAGGACTTGCCCAAGGTCTTTACGCGAATTTATCGGATATGGTGCTGTAATATGCCAAACAAATATTAGTTACTGTGTAGCCGACGCTCTATAACTTATAGAGCGTCGGCTACAGGCAGATGGTTAATGTCGCCCTCCAAGCGTATTGAGGCTTGGGACTGGCATTACTCAATGACAAGCAGTTCTTCTATGTATATCAACATCCTCTGACCGTCAACGACCTTCAGCGTGATCTTACCGGCGACTTATGTACTGACACTTCAATCGGATAGTGAATGAATGATGGATGGATCCGATTTGACCAGGGTCTATGACAACAGAGGCCGTTACCCTGGACATAAATTTGCTCGGCATATTACAGCACGTAAAAGTTTTTTTTTAAATTTGAATGGTTGAATGTCTTAATGTTTATAACCATGGAAGAATGCGTGTTGAAGGTGTTTACGACACCACTAAAATGCATAAATTAACGAAACAGTTAACAGGATAAACTCGCTAACGACATATTTGTCTGAAAAGTGGAATTACTTGAACTTCACTTTACCTGTAGTTAACTGATAGAATCCGGCAGCTACTCCCTCATATAGGGTGGTTTCGAGTTCCGTTACAGTTGTTTCGTAATTACGTTGTTTGTATTATAGCCCGTCTTTAAGTTAGTACAGGCGTCATTTTCATTTTTTTTCACAAGATGAATTGAGTCAACATAGTGAATGGATGGATCCGATTTGACCAGGGTCTATGACATAAATTTGCTCGGCATATTACAGCACTTAGGAGCAAGGTACTAATGAATGAATGAAATGTACTAGTGAATGAATGATGAGGCGCGTTTTCTTAATTATAAAGCTTGAAAAACGCGTGTTAAAGGTGTATAAGACGATCATTCCGTTAACAAGTGTTCATCGCCATCTTGCAGAAACGATTTCAGGATCGTCGTACATCCCATGTATTCCCAGCAAATATTTATCTGAAATCCGATGTATCAGTTGATTTACAACGTTTATTCAGAGGCCGTTGTTAGTGAGGGACTTGCTCACGAACCATAAATAATAATTATGTCAAAGATGTATCTAGGGAGCAGGAGCAAGCAAAGAGAGAGAGGCCATTCATTGTGGGGCGCGTTGTTGGATTGGGTATGTTAGTCGCCTTGCAGACGAAGGGTTGCAGGTTCGAATCCAGCTCAAGTCGCCGCATAGAGACTTGGGCAAGTCCTTCACTCGCAATTACTCAGCGCTTCGGCGTGAAACTCCTATGCAGTGTCCGCTCTGCAGTCTGGAGCGCTTCTGAGTAGGGAGCATGACGGGCACGCACGCACAAACAAATGAACAAACAATTCCATAGCGCCGGACACAGAAAAGCGTCGCATTGTATGATGGAGACACTGATAAGCTGGTCGATTACTCGGGAATGACTGATTTTCGCCCGTGTTGCATTTAATTCCTTATCGAAATTGTGGAGATGCCCACTGGGGACTGTTGAGGAGGTTGGACAGATAACTCGACTTAAAACACTTACATCTAATTCTCTTCTCAACGAGTGGAAATCGAATATTACAATTACAGAATCATGCTAAACGAAATATTATAACAAAATCTTATTTAGACACCTTTAGAAAGATGTCCATCGAAACGATAATTGTGCCAAATGCGTTTAATCAGTACTAAAGATCGTTTCCGATAAAATTAACTTCATGAGGCTCAAGACGGTCAAAATAATAAGCAATGAATGATGAAAATCGCCTCTCACCGAAGAGTGCCAGACCGAAGTCGGCTAAAACGAGGAGGGTGACGTCATACAAGCTCGAGCAATTGCATGTGAAGGACTTGCTCAATGTCCATGTGCAGTGGCTTAATTCCAAGCTGGAACACTCGGGCTCCAATCCACACCGAACTCACAACCACCACGGATTTAACCCTCGAGTGCCCAAGATGGGGGGGGGGGTCCGACCGGATCCCATGCAGGCCCGTTTTCTCCGGATAACTTTTTAAAGGCTACGGATCTGCAAAAATGCTTTTAGGTATTCCTAGAGCAACCATTTGGGCATAGAATGGTATATTTTGTGTGAGTATTGTCCAGCCTCATACGCCAACCATGGTCTGCAGGGTCATCTCTACGCTGATGACTCGCAGATCTATGGCTTCTGTCGTCCTTGTCCAACTGAAGTCCAGAATCTGCGATCCATCTCAACGAGCTGCATCAGTGACATCGATGACTGGATGAAATGCAACCGACTGCAACTTAATTCATCCAAGTCGGAATTTCTCTGGTGCTCGTCTACGCGCAGAGTGGGAAAACTAGACCGCAGCCCATTCGTCATTGGTGGGGATGCTGTCGTGCCAAAGAGTGAGGTCCGCGATCTCGGTCTTCTACTCGACAGTAACCTGTCAATGACACCACATATCACTGCAGTCGTGCGAACCAGCTTTGGAATACTGAGACAGCTGAGATCTGTGTCTCGGTCACTCACACAGGAAGTGACACGCCACCTGATACAAAGTTTAATTTTGGGCCGAATCGATTACTGCAATGTCGCCTTTGCTGGCTTGCCACAGTGCAGTATCATTCGGCTTCAGGCGGTCATCAATGCTGCTGCTCGTCTGGTCCTGCGATTGAAAAAATTCGACCACATTTCTAGCGCGATTCGAGACCAGCTTCAGTGGCTTGGCATAGGTGACCGCATCAATTTCAAACTTTGTATCCCAATGTACAAATGCCTCAACAATTGCGCACCAGCCTACCTCGCGGACAACATCAAACCGCTAGCAGACGATCCAAGGAGGTCCCGGCTGCGATCGTCCAAGACCGCCGACGTGTTCATTCCTGCGACGAAAACAAAAATGGGCGATCGCGCCTTTCGCGTCGCAGGCCCACGCGCCTGGAACAGTCTTCCATCAACCATCCAGGATATCAAAACTGTATCAACTTTTAAAAAACAATTGAAGCTACACTTGCTCTCGAGCTCATGACATTTACTCTGACAGCTGACATTATGCGTGTAAAGCATCCTAGAAGTAGCTTGCTACTGACGATGCTATACAAATTGTCTGAATTACATTACATTACATTACATTACATTACATTACATTACATTACGCCACAACCACAGCATATACTAAGGGTACCGCACGATATGCGGCTATTTGCCATACATCCGTATGGTTACTGGC
>OX457048.1:12151854-12584354 GCA_949752735.1 Lumbricus terrestris | reverse complement strand
AATGCTTCGTTCAGCGGCGATTTTACTTCAGCCAAAGATAAATTACTGTTGTCTTTCATATTCCTCATTCTGTCGCAAGTGTTCAATGCTATCGGGGTGGGTCCTCTTTGTTCATTCAGGTTAGAGCCGTCGACCTCTAGCGCGCAGATCCCCGTCCGTTATTTGCAATTGCGCCATCAGACGTGTATATACTTCTGAACTTCATAAGAAAGTTGATTTCAAATTCACTTGTATTGTAGGACTATAATTGCATTGTATTATTCTTGAGTCATGTGTTCCTACTTTGCTCTCAGTTATCCAGTGCTTCATTTCTTCTTCAGAGGAGGAAGGTCTTACAAAGAAACTGAGTGGTATAGGGAAGGAAATTACGTGGTATACTACTGCCATTAATTCAACAACTACCCGTAATGATTCTGCTGTTGCTATTAGAAAACTCATATTTAGCTTGGGTAATATATACATTATACATTGTATAGGGCAGATGATTACCGTCGCCCTCCTCGTTTATCCAGGCTTCGGACTGGCATCATTCGAATACAAACATTTCTTGACATGCTTGAGGTACTTCACTGGCTCCCTATTCGCCAGCGTATCGAGTTCAGGGTAGCTGCATTGGTATGGCGATGTTGTCAGGGCCTTGCCCCAACTTACCTCCGTGAGCTATGCAGCTCTACATTGGGTATCCAAGGACGTCGTCAGCTACGCTCTGCTGATAGGGGAGTCCTCTTAGTTCCTTTTGCTCGTACTACTACCATGAAGAATCGAGCCTTTTCTGTGGTTGGACCAGTGGTCTGGAATGGCCTTCCTTTTGAGCTACGCCTACACCCTGGGACTCTACCAGGATCCTTTCTTACTAAACTTAAAACTGTTCTTTTTGTGCGCGCTGGAGTCGGGAGCGCCTCTGAGTAGTTTTTTCTTGAAGGAGCGCTATATAAATGTCCGAATGAATGAATGAATGAATGAATTTCTGCTAGGCCTATGTCTATGAACATCATCTGGGTCTTCAATGTGATCTTGCCGGCGATTTAGGTGATGACGTGATGTTTGACGAGAGCACGAACGATTAAACGCGTTTTCTTATTATTATACAGTATGATGAATATGTGTTTAAGGTGTCTATTCTGTTAACGATTGTGTATCGCCATCTTGCAGACACTAGACAGCATATTTGTTTGTTTGTTTGTGCACTTGTTATAGCGCCCCTTCAAGCAGTCTACTCAGAGGTGCTCCCGACATGCAGAGCGGACACTGCATCGGAGTTTCACGCCGAAGCGCTGAGTAATTGCGAGCGAAGGACTTGCCCAAAGTCCCTACGCGGCGACTTGAGGTGGATTCGAACCTCGAACTTTCCGGTTTCAAGGCAACGACGCCACGGCTACACCAACGCGCCACACGATATCGCATTGCCATGAGTTCTATGTCGGGGATCGAACCCTTACTCTCTGCGTTACAGGTCGACCGCTCTAACCAGACGAGCAGAATAAAGATGCCCAACATCTTAGAATAAAGAAAAACCGTTGCTGGACAAAGCATTCGCTAGATGGCTCCAGTGTATTCGAAACACGAGGCAGTTAAGAGATTGGTATGTTCGTTTAGTTCCTTTGTATCCTACGTTTTACCATGCACTATGAGAAGACCAAGGACGCCCTCCTCGCCTATCCATGCTTCAAACTGGCATCACTGGATGACAAGCAGATTTTCTATTTTTTATTAATATCACATGGCCTTCAAGGGCCTTCAGCGTTATCTTACCAGCGAATTAGGTGATGACATTTTGTACGATGAGTGCATGATAATATCATTATTTTTTATTAATATATTTAACGTCGTCATATGACATCATTGGTTGTTGGCCACAAATGAAATTATATAGCCTACAGTAGCCTACATTGAAAGCAAAAAAAAATCAGAGTCAAATATAATTATTAATCGCTTTTTGTGAAATTATATATAATCTAAAGAAAACCTGTTAAAGGTGTCTAAAATTAGCAATCTGTTAACGATTGCTTATCGCCATTGTGCATACTCCATTACGCAAAATTATATCTCATTACCATATATTCTAAGTCAATATAATATTATTTATCTAAAGTTTAATGATCTAATAATAATATTTCTTGTTGACGACGCTTTTCTGAATGCATTTAGCCGTCGTGAGAGAAGGGATTTGTCAGGAACCATAAGCAAACAGAGTAGCATTTCTGTCTGAAGAACCAGACATTAGATTAACATGCGTTCTAAATGGGTGAGTGGCATCTCTAACAGGTTGGTATACAGGATTGGAATCTCAGCTATAAGCCTACAAGATTAATTTATTCAGCTATTCATATAACTACTCCTCATCATAGAGAAAATATTCAGAGATAATTTCGAATGCAAGTTTGCAGCATGTTCGTAAAGAATTTTTATTTGCCTGGTGAATGTATCAGACAGGAGAAATCTAAGAGAGGCAATTTTATATTGCGCCGGAACTAGCACAGGAAACCCCCCTACTCCCCTGGCGCCGCTACTGGAGACGGCCACGCTATTACAGATCTTGGCGACCACAAGATGTCGCTAAGCAATCGATTAAATAGATGAAAAATAAAGTGCTGTAATATGCCAAACAATTTTTTGTAGAGGGTAACGGCCTCTGATGTCATTGACCCTTGTCAAATCCGGATCCATCCAATAGAATAATAGATGAATAGATATCTGCTTGATAGCAATGCAATGTAATGTACGGCTATGCAACAGAAACAATTGACAGGAACACACAAAATTAATGACAAATTTAAAAAATCTTAACTACTAACAGGACACTGCAGCCAGCCTGCAAAACAAGGCGCTTATTCATTTATTCATTTCAGACATTTATATAGCGCCTCTTCAAGAGTATCTACTTAGAAGCGCTCCAGACCCAACCACTGCTAAAGAGAACAGTCTTAAGAGCAGAGTAGAACGTAGTCTCAAAGGCTCTAGGCATTAGACGTAGTTCCACAGGACACAGGGCGCATTTTCACCCTCCTCGTGTACCCGTAAGTCGGACTGGCACCTCCCAAGTAGAGAGCAAAGACTGATGATTCTACCTCCATCTGTGTACGTCGTTTAGCGACGGTGTCTCAATCTCATGGCGCTGATGACTAGCATCACCCTCCTTTTTTCAAAAGATTCGGACTGGCACTACCTGACTTTGGGTAATTTCTCCATTTACTTTAACAGTTCTCGTCTTATTGGTACTACATCGACGGACACCACCCTTGCCGTTGGAAATAATTCGAGTCGAAGGTCAGGAATGATCTGAAACAACCAATACGGTGTCCGGACAATTCGGACCGGACAATTTTGGAGACGGACAATTCGGACCGGAGTATTCCTAACAGCCAAAATTCGTGATGGGACTTCCAAATTTAGGCCAGATTTTCCAAACCTTCCCATCTCCTTCACCCAAAATGTATTGCTGTCCAAACTAATAATAATCTGACACCTGACTAGCGGGCATAAAAACCATGGACCTATAATTATAGGTATGAAAATTACATTGATCTAAATGAACTGTCTATAAGTTGTTAATTTACTGCATTTAACTACTAATTTCAGTTTCTTACTTTCAGTTATTGAACAAATTTTACAAGATCAGACAGCATTTGTTTGGTGCCACATTATTATTCTATGCCAATGATGAATAAAAGTTTCATCCACGCAAGTGTCTCTTAGGAGTGCAAGATTTTTATATGCACTCCGAATTGTCCTGATCTAAATTGTCCGTCTCCGAATTGTCCGGTCCAAATTGTCCGTCTCCGAATTGTCCGGTCCGAATTGTCAGTCACCGAATTGTCCGGTCCGAATTGTCAGTCTCCGAATTGTTCGGGAACCCAACAAATACTCAGCTCTACAGAGCATCTCTACACCTCCTGCAATAAGCAAATAAGCTATCCCTTTCTCGGAATGAAGGATTAAACGCTCTTTCTGCATTTATATCACTTAAATAATACGTGTTAAAGGTGTCTAAAACAAGCAACCTGTTAACAATTGCTTATCGCCATCGTGCAGAAACGATTACACTCATAATAACTCACTACCAAAAATTCTTTCTCTTTAATCTAATGATTTCTAGTTAACGACGCTTTTTCTGAATGCTCTCAGTCGTTGATAGGGAGGGGCTTGCTCACGAACCAAAAATTAGCAGAGTAAAAATACTGTCGAAGACTTTACAAAGCCAAGCGCTCAGTAGAGATGAGTGACAGCTTTAGACTTATCCTACAGACGGTGGAGGCGTGGCCAAAGCGTTCTAACCAATCGGCGCCAGTCTAACAGGGATCATAAAAAAGTCAAAGTAAAACTTGTAATAATTATATGCAAATAAATTCAATCCATAATAACAGGCCAATTATATTCTAGGGGTATGGCAAACATAAAGCATAACGATTAAGGGGCGTCCTCACATGAGAACTAAATAACAAAATCGACTGAGAAGAACATAATTTTTATGCATACAGATGGACGATATCGGTACAATGTTCATATAGCTCCTAATAAAGTATTCAGAGGTGCTTCCGATAGCAGCAACGCCAGAATCGAACAATTTTCAAGCGACCGGAGAACATGTCAAAAATCGACCAAATAAGCATCGAGCGAGTCTAAAATTACATAGCGCAGGATTAAAAAAGACCGAGTTTCAGAGGCTGGTTCTCGTAATTGAAGTCTCTTTCGTCAAGACCATGCTTATGTAGTGCCCGTATGGCATTTCAATTTCCGATCGACATTGTTGAGATGTGCTCTGGAGACCTAACAGCAGATTCTATCACTCAACGTGTAGCACTGTGTCAGGGACATTGACGCCGATGACACGATAGACCATCTCTCATCTCTCACCAATGATAAGCTCATTGGTGTCTTTAATAAAGAGACTTGAACTTCTCAAGTGCATTAATGCTATTACAATTATAATAATTATTAGTTAGAATATAAGAAAATGAGAGGACATCAGAGGTGCAATAAAAAGATCATGTTAAACGAAATCCAACAATAAGCTCTTTTAGGCACCTTTGACAAGATGTTTTTTGTCAGCATAAACAAGTGAAATGCGTTTAATCTCTACCACAACAATTATGCCGTGTTTGCTCTTACGTGTTGTAATACGCCGAGCAAATTTCTGTCCATGGTAACGATCCCTGTTGTCATAGACCCTGGTCAAATCGGATCCATCTATCTCTACCACATCGTGGTAAAAATCATTCGTGTCTTCGAAGATGGACTTTATTGTGCTCACGGATATCGCAAGGAAGACAACTATTTATGAATAATAATCATTGCCTATCGCCCTATCGCCGATGAGTGCCAGACCGAAACCGGCTACGATGAGGTGACGTTATTCACACTCGTCATGATTCCGAGTCGTTAAAATAGATAAAGACACATCTTCATTGAGATCCTATGCAGTTACAGAATCCAAACATAGTTACTTCAAAGCCCATTTGTTAGCTTAATTTTGTGTTCTTCTAAAATATTTATAACGCAGCTCCAAAGCATTTGAAGGTGTTCAAAGAGTCCATGCGACCAACAAAGACTGAGTTTCAGAAGCCGATTTCCGTAATTAAAGTCTCTTTCGTCAAGACCATGCTTATGTAGTGCCCGTATTCCATTTAAATTTCCGATCGACATTGTTGAGATGTCCACTGGAGACCTAACAGCAGATTATTTTTATCACTCAGCTTATAACACTGTGTCAGGGACATTGACGCTGATGACCCGATAGATAGACCATCTCTTACAATTGATAAGCGCATCGGTGTCGTTAAAGAGATCCAGCCATCTCCAGTACGTTGGTTGGCATTTAAATAAATGAGTGGAAATCAGTGGGTGCAATAAAAAAAACATGTTAAACGGAATCCAACAATATGCTCTTTCAGGCACCTTTGACAAGGTGTTATTTGACAGTAAAAATAAGTGAACTGCGTTTCATCGGTACCACATCGGAGTAAATAATCACTCAGAGATCACAAGGAAGACAAGCATTTATGCATAATAATCATTGCCCATCGCCTTATCGCCGAAAATGGCTACGATGAGGAGGGTGACGTTATTCACACTCGTCATGATGCCGCCCCGTTAAAACAGATAAACACCCATCTTCATTGAGATACTGTGCAGTTACTGTGTCTAAATACAGTTACCATAAAGAGTCAAAAACTATTTCAATAACTTGATTTTGAGTATTCGTCTGAAATACTTATAGCGCGGCGTCAAGTCGTTTGAAGGTGTTCAATGGAGAGCATACAATCTAAATCGTATAGCGCCATCCATAGATCTTCAGAGCGACTAAGTGCATCTGTTGTGATTGGATAGATGGATGAATGAATGGATGGATAGATAAATGGATGGATTGATGGAAGCATGGATGGAAAAATGGCCATCAAGCGATCTTCAGATGGATGGATGAATGAATGAATGAATGGATGAATGGATGGATGGATAAATGGATGGATTGATGGATGCATGGATGGATGCATGGAATAATGGGTGGATGTTTCTATGGTTTGACAACATCTCAAGTCAACAAAGAGATGATTTGCAATGATAAAATATCAACCCAAAGACGATAACAAGCCAAAATGCGGTAACTTTGATGATATAAGGTTTATTTCGAGGTTACATTTCAAAGATGATCGCCTCGAGTAACTTTGATAAAATCTGATGTACTTATAATACTGGATTCAATCGTTTAAAGGGTGTCTAAGGATGGCATTAAATTTCAATCCATCTAGAACGCCACCAAGCGATCTCCTGAGCGACAAAAATTAATGCGTTTGTAGCGATTGAAAGGATGAAGGAAAGGATGGGAAGATTTGATTGATTCCTAGCCATCAGGTGGACATGCAATTGGTCTGAAACTGTTAGTTATGTGTTCTTGTTCCTCTCAATTATACTGGTTGGAACTGTTGTGGGTATCTTCGTATTGGATAATGCCGTGCAGATGATATTGGGATATGATAGCATATGCATTCGTATACATTCGCGTAAGGGGTCAATGATAGACCATGTGAGTCAGTTTCAATGTTGATTATGCGGCCCATTTGACGTTTACTCACTGTCTCAAAAATCATCAACGCTTCCAATTCTTTTTTGAAATTTCTGCTTAAATCAGTTAAACTGTATTAACATGAATTTGGTAGATTGCACAGCGCAACAGTTGTTGGTGAAGTTGAGCAAACGAGACGACCCACAGAACCACAATGATGACAAAGGGAATGGTGACTGCTACTGTTTGCATTCTTGTTTTATCGAAAGATGCAGAATGCATGGCTCTTGTGTTGCAAGAAAACATCATACCCGTATAAATCATTGGATCTTCTTGATTTCTGGAGGGGTTTGGGATTGGAAGCCGCTCGTACGACGTACATACCAAACGCAACACGTTCAACCGGATAAGATCAGGTCGTCCTACCCAGGCAGAGCACAACCATTGAACACACATGTTCTAGCGGAGAATCAGTTCGACCAGTCCATTCTTGCTGGTGCCCTCAAATCAGTTATATTGTCCACATTGTAGCAAAACTCAAGAAATGGTGATATTGGATTTCATGATTCAATAAATTTCATGACAAAACACGAGGCAGTTCTAGTGATAGTCGTGACACTGCTTGCAATTTAGCGGGAAAGGTATTTTATAACATACTAGCTGGGGTACCCGGCGTTGCCCGGGAAATTTAGGATTCGATCCGCTCCGGCCAC
Source organism: Lumbricus terrestris (assembly GCA_949752735.1). Classification (NCBI taxonomy): domain Eukaryota; kingdom Metazoa; phylum Annelida; class Clitellata; order Crassiclitellata; family Lumbricidae; genus Lumbricus; species Lumbricus terrestris. The sequence goes on along the minus strand of OX457048.1, from coordinate 12,576,641 downwards.
AACCCCACCCTACCACACTCCGACCTCTACCGGTACGAGACCAGAGAAATTTGGGTTTCACGAACATTTCCACCCCCATCCGACCCCCACCTCAACCCATCCACCCAACCCTTCCACCCCAAACCCCTCCCACCCCATTCCACCCCACCCCATCCACCCCAACCCCTCCCACCCATCCCACCCCCACTTCATCTCCCAGCATCCCAGCCCCTCCACCCCCACACTCACCCACCCCAAACCCCACCCCTCGACCCCCACGCCATCCCACCCCACTCCTCATCCTCATCCACCTCCATCAAACCCCCTCCCCGACCCCTCCACTCCCACCCCTCGACACCACATCTCGCCAACCCCCAACTCCACCCCTCCACCCCCTACCATCCCACCCCTCCCTCACCCCGCCTCTCCCTGTAAGCGACCCGTGAAATCCGTAATGGCAAAAGAGCTTAAACACCTTTAAAACGGTGAAAATGACGGCTTTTATACGTGGCAAGCGAATGAAAATTTATAGCGAAAATTAGTGTTTTTGACCCCCCCCCCAGCACCCTGACCCCAATGGTGATGGAGATTTGCCAACCACTGATCCGGGGGGTTCTGATGGACCTCTATCTAGGAAAAAAATCAAATCAATAGCTGCGTTTTTTTGAAAAAAAATGGGGGTTTCGCCCCCCACCCTGGCCCCCATGGTGGTAGAGAATCACCAACCCCTCGCCTTTGCGTCTCGTGCCGAGACCTACACAGTAGTGAAGGTTTGGAGTGAAAAGCTCAAAAACTGTGAGCGTGCATTCTGGACAAAGTCACATACAAACATACATACAAACATAGTCACATCCTTCCTTATAGAAATAGATGATGCGTAACTTAATAATAATAAATTTCGTTTCATCAGCAATCCGGTTGACAGACCGCAACCGGTACAGTGTACAATTATGCAATTGAAACAATTACAGGAACTCAGATCACAGAATACATAAACTATATCAACTGAGCAGACAGCCTACAATACATGGCGCTAATAGCAGCCTAAAAAAGCATGTCCGCCCAACGGGGGCTCCAACTCACTACCTCTCTCACTCTTGGCCAGCGTGTTATCCATTACTCTACCGCCCCGCCCCAACTTGATTCTGTAGACAATAATATGTAAAGTAATGCTTAAGAGTAAGATGATGAGAATGTCACGTTATCAAAGATCCTGTCGACCACAGGATGTCGCTTAGCAATCGATAATACCGTTTAACTTAAACACCTTCAACACGAAATCTCAGAATGTTATAAATAAAGAAAATTCTTTCAGCAGATGAATTTATCGATCATGTCTATGCACATCATCTGGCTTTCAAAGGCCTTCTTTCCGGTGATTTATTGTGGTGGATCCGATTTGACCAGGGTGTATGACAACAGAGGCCGTTACCCTGGACAGAAATTTGCTCGGCATATTACAGCACTTAAGAGCTTTCTTCTTTCGAAGTTTGTTGTATTACATTAATCGCCATTATATCTTCTGAAGAATACTTGTTAAAGGTGTCTAAAACAAGCACTCGATTGTTTATTACCCTTGAGCAGAAGCGACGACGAATTGAAATGATTTCCTTGTGTTCAAAGTCGATATAATGATCTCTCTAATCAGAGGTAGTTTCTGGTTAACGACGCTTTTTCTGAGGCACTCAGCCTGTTGTGAGAAAAAGGCGTGCTCACGAACCGTATACGTTAGCAGAGTAGAATATATAATGTCTAAATTTAATGAACCAAGAACATCAGCTTACCAAGGATAACAATGCACTCTAAATGGATGAGTGGCAACTCTAAACATCTCCAACAGGCGAGTGGGAGGGAGAAGAGATATGCATGACCAGAATGTTAGTACAAGACTAATTTATCTAAGTAGCATAGATATATAGCTTCTCCTCCTAAAAGACAAAATATTCAGAAATGCTTCCAATGCAGCAATGCCAAAAGGGAATAAATTTCAGGCGCATGGAGAATATCATAATGACAACGATTGACCTATATATAGGGACCATGTGCAACCGCATAGAGAGGCTACTACATAACGCAGGACTAACAAAAGACATAATTTCAAACTCTGGTTTCCGTAAATTATTGAAGTCACATTCATCACAGCCAACCTCATACAGACCCGGTGTCGCGTGACAGAATTTCCCCTCTAAAAGTCTCCATTGCCCCGGAAACTTTATTTCGAAACAGATTCTTCCCACCCCCGGCGGATATGTTCTAGAATGTATTCGCTCCCAGATACTATATAGTCTGAAATAAAGTTTCCGGGGGGAGAGAATATTTCCTCCGCCTACTAAATAAATTCTCCCGTTCAGGTAAAATTGGCTACAGTCGCATACAATTTCTGGTTGAGCAGGTTAAACCGTTAGTTAACGTTGTTAAATTATTTATTGCGAACGTATATTATTATATACTTTTACATCTGAAAATGTCGTCCAATACCGAGTTTCAGCCAGAGGGAGACAATTTCTGGGGGAGACATTGTATCAGGGGAGTCTTTATATCGTGACATCGGCGCCACTGCATTTCATTCCCGATCGACGTTGTTGAGATGTCCAATGGTGACCTAGCAGTAGATTTGACAGCTCACCCGACTTATAACACAGAAAGAATCGCTTAATCTTTCTTCCAGACAATAATACGGACAATAAGTATTACTCTGTCAGAGACGTTTACCCCGATGACGCGATAGGTCATCTCTGGCAAATGATAAGCGGATCGGTATTGTTAACGAGATTCAATCCGCTTCGGTGCATAAATTCTATTGAAATTAGTTAGAATGTAAGTACATGAGAGGAAATCAGATTATTGCAATAAAAAACATAATGGAAGAAATATAACAAAATGCTCTTCTATAAACCTTTAACAAGATTTTCATCAACAGCATAAATTATCCAAATGCGTTAATTGGTACTTGCTACGTGGAATAGAATCACTCCTGTCTTGGAAGATGGACTTTATTGGCTCATCGAGGTCAGAAGTAGGACAAATAACGAAAAATAACAATTACTGATCGTTGAAAAGTGCCAGAACACTGCGCCGCATCGAGGAGGGTGACGTAATTGAAGATCGTCATGGCGCGGCATTGTTTAAACAGATGACCCGTTAATCGAGATGAATTGCAATGTCCAACCACACTGTTGCACTTGAGCACATAACTTAAATTTTGTGTTCTCGTACGATGTACTTATAACGCGGATTGCAACAGTTTGAAGGGTGTCGAAGAGAGCATTAAATTTTAGAGCATTAGATCGCTATCGATCGATCTCCTGAGTGATTAAGTGCATCTGTAGTTATAAGATGGATGGATAGATGGATGGATGGATGGGTAGATGGATGGATGGATGGGTAGATGGATGGATGGATTGATGGATGGATTGATTGATGGATGGAAGGATGGGTGGATCGGTGAATGGATGGATGAATGGTACATGGTTGGATGGATGGATGGATGGATGGATAGATGGATGGATGGATGAATGAATGGATCGATGGATGGATGGTTGGATGGATGGATCGATGGATCGATGGATGGATGGATGGATGGATCCATAATCTAAAGCAACTTGTGACAGCAAAGACTTCTGCTGTTGAAAGAAATATTGTCGGCTTAAGCTCTTAAACTGATTCAACGTCTAGTATCGAAATAGCGGATAGTGAATATAAAAATCTTGACTTCTAAACCGCAGACTACATTTTAAATATGCATTGCCATAGACAGTTTCTGGGATGGCATCAAGACCCTATAGACCTTCACTCATAAGTGCTCAGTTTCACAGAGTGATCAGGAAATTAATGAATTTTGACGACCATTCAAGCTCGCTAGGCCCTACTTTGGGGCGCTCCCGATTGTTGCGTTGCATCGGACTTTCACGCCGAAGCGCACGACCAATTGCCTGTGATTACTCATGGCTTTTTAACGTGCAGTTCAACTAAAATATAATTGTGCAGTTGTAATCGAATTTGTGCAGTTGTGCATATGTAAAACTGCCTTGTACAGTGATAATCATTAGAAAAGGTAACTGCAGTCGGTTTACCATTGAAGAAAGAAGCGGAACGAAAGACGTGTGCAGTGATAATTACGCAGCTAGAACGCAACATTTAAGGAAAAGGTTATTAGATTTTCTCGTCGGTGACTTAAGCAAAATTTTTCACAAACGCTTGAAATTCCTGCGTGTGCAGTTCGAGAGTTTGTCTGGCTCAAGAAAATTTTGTAGTCATCAGCAAAACGTTTTCGATAGACAAGCGAATACTTTCTCCCATCTGATGGTGCAACTGCAAGTCCAAAGTTGGAGGCGACGATAGTAATCTTTACGGCACGGGTGTCGTTAAGCAATCACCAAGTCGCTAGAAAAAACCATTAATGCGGCACGTTCAAGTCATGTGTGTAGAGATGGACTGCCAGAATAAATAATGATCTATTACGAGTATACCTTAACAAAGCAAGCAAAACACTATAAGAAAGATAATATCTCGCTAAACAATTGACAATACGTCGTCTCATAAACACCTTTAACAAGTATATTTATGACTCTATAAGTTCGTTTAACAACGGCCTTTGTTGTCATACGATAACGTTAAACTTTAGAATAATAATAATAATTCGTTAATTCCTCCAAAATAGTGAGTTTGCTTCCAAGGATGTCTAGGATGTCTACTAGGGTGGTCCAAAAAAATAAAATTCAAGCTAGATGCCAAGGCGCCCTCTCAGTTTGTTAGACCTGTCAATAGTATTATTGAGACCAAATTTCAGCTTCCCAGTCCAACTGGAAGGCGGTGCTCAACGACATCGAAATATTACCATGTAGTTGTATTAGCAAGAAATCTTGATGTCTTTTAGCTTGATCAAAAACCTCAACCCTTGTCATGTAGATGAACTTGAAATAGATTCTGTTGTACTATCATACTTATTACAGTCAGTGCTAGCTACGTGACAGCTGTTTAGCCATCAAGTGACAAGTACATTTTGATAGCAATAACACTTCAGGTGATCTGATCATGAAGCATTGAGATTGTTGGTCACAATTACTGCAACGCTTATGTGCGATCCTTTTGTCCTGCCATTTTCACGAAAAACCTTTCATATGGAGTGCTTAAGAAGCCGAGATGGAGCATGCTGAAGCTGTAAGATCTGAATTTGTACCAAATTAACCACTTGCAGTACACTGGAAATGTTGACCGCCTGTGAGTGCTAGTTTCAGGTGATGGTGTCGCTAAACTCGTTGGTATGCCCAAATGTCCCTCTATGACAGGATATAATTTAAATCCAAGGTCATTCATCATCTTCTGAAGTTATTGAGACTCAATGATAATGGCTAAGACTTGATCTTTGACACAACACCGGACGTTTTAGTGAAGTGTACATTTTTCTGGAAAACAGGATATGTAAAATGTTCCTGTGGTTGGCCTGCTGTCGTCATTGTGATGTAGTTGATTTAAGCCAAAATCTTCATCTTGTGTTGTTGTCCATCTAATCCAAAATAGAATCCAATCTTAAAAAGATTTAAAGCTGTGTGGGATGGTGTGACACGTGACAACATACGAGTACTGGAAGTCGTATCCGCTACTGAAGCCTCCCATGAGAGAGCGATCAGTTTAATCAAGTAGACTGCTGAAATTAAAGTCAATTTCAGAGACGACTACCAATGAGTCATTGAGGTGTCAATGGTTGTCCTTGGAAGTCAGCCCTCAATAAGAAACTGGAGAGTCCAATTTACCATGCACGTTGAATGGCCAGGTTACTGCATATCATCAAAATAATTGTACGATTTAGCAATCAACGTGGTCGTGAAGTATTCAATCTAAGGGAAAAGAAAAACTCAGATTCATCCTTTTGTGTGATTGGGTGCCCTCCTTCACTCAAAGGCATCCTCTTGCTGCTGAAACTCCAGGACAAGATCTGTCAATTTTGATTGATATAGGATTTTTGATTCAGGTGACTATTATTAATTTTGTAGGAGCTCAACGTTGCTGCCATGAATGTTCTAGAAAATTATCTATACATAGTGCCTTTCAGATGAGGCTGAATGTCTGACACTATTATGCTGCCATCTGCTTGATATGGTTCAGATAATGTGAAGATTTTTTACGGAATGACTGCAAATCCTAGTGAAAGGATGTTGACGGTAGTGCTGCGATACAGAAGGAGGGGATTGCCTGGGCGAGTTTGCAACCCGGTGAACACTGACACTACTGCCACGCCTGAAATTTGGTGATTCCTTTTTATAATTACACCAGTGCAATAGCCTGACGATGATGATTATCAGTAAGGCAGAGGCTGAAGTCAGCAATTGAGAGTGGTAAACGACATAGCTGAGAGAAGTGTGAAGTTGTTCAAGGAATTAAACTGACTCATCACTGATGAAGAAGAAAGCAGTATTTTTTCCAAGTGGTTGAGGCATATAGAAAAGCTGTCCCCACTCAATCAACAAAGAAATATGCTGTTGACACTGTGCTTGAAAAACCTTCTACTGTAGTGTAGACGTCATCGTATGTTTGGAGTCATAAAACGAGAACAATAGACATTCGTGGATTTAACGATGTTTTTGACATTTTTTGACATTTTCCATATTTAAAACCTACTGAAATTTTATATTTCAAGCTCACCAATTGTTTAAGTGTCACACATATTGTCATGTTACAGTAATGTATCATCTATCTTGAAATAAAGCACAATTGTATTGGAATATATGCTCAACACATTTATTTCTACAATCAACGTCTATTCATTGGCCCATGCAAAGTAAGACAGTCGTTGAGCACCGCCTTCCAGTTGGAATAGGAAGCTGAAATTTTGTCTCAATAATACTATTGATAGGTCTAACAAACTGGGAGGGCGCCCTGGTTTTTAGCTTGAACTTTATTTTTTACCATGTATCTGTGAACCACACTAATGTCTACGTCTTTTCCCCAAGAAATAACACTGCACCCATTGAGGTTCCTTCGTGTTACCGACGCGCATCATCAGATAATTATGTCTTAAACATTAAGCTGCTTGAATTTATTTCAGCCAAAATTTGTAGACACTCCATACTTTTAGCTTCACGAAAAAACACAAGCATTCTATAATATTCTGGACATTCTATATAGCGCCGACATTTGTGATATTATGGCATAACCATCTTTGGAAGACATCATTTATAATTTGTTTATGTTTGTGATTAAGCGATTTGTGAAATATTTCGTAATCGAAGTAAAGAAGTTCTTAGGTCTATCTTGTGGATGTTGCTGTCAAGTTGTACACAGACTGTACAGTTCAACGTTCGTGTGTCCTTTGTAATAATATTGTTTCATTTAACTATGCAATTTCGATCATAGCATGGTGAGTCGCTCTAACTCGGAATATAACAGCTGAGATTAAGCCATGGCTCACTGGCTGGAATGCTCATTTGTTATTGCTTTGAGTAGAGATCGACTGGCCGACGGCACGAGCGCTGTTAAAGATAACGACCTCTGCCGAAAGAAATAATATCTTGCACGAGCAATGATCCTAACTTAGTAGCGTAGCAAATTGCAGACTCGATTATGTCTCAAACAGAATAGATAATGCCTTTCTTTCTCAGACACCTTTAACACATAGATTGTCGAAGTTATAAGTTTATAGAAAGGACCATGCTATTAGTTAGGTCTCAAATGGACTACTTTAATATGATAACTACACTAATTGGGAGTCCTAAGAATGTATAATGAAGTAGGGCGATGCTAATATTCTATTCCAGTTTTGAATTTATAAAGCGCCTATCACAGCACAATCTAACGAAAGTCGCTCGCAATGCGAAAATTTACATGGAAAAGAAGAGTTTTAATTAAGGAAACGCAAAGAAAGAGTAGTGAATAAGATCCGAGAGCGAATTATAATAGGGAGGTCACTCCACAGCAATGATCTTTTTTTATCACACATTGTCGTGCCATTGAAACTAACAATACTAATCGTATATTTTTTTGCTATCGTCATGAGTAAGCAGTTTGGCAATGATCTATGTTGTCATAAAGTTTGGTTAAGATGTGACTTCAACCAATGAAATCCCAAACGAAACTCTGAATAATAAATAAGGGATTAATTTGGCTATTTATCTCACTTATGAGCTTTGCTCGTTAAAGCGAAACTATCAAGTATGAAGCGAAATTAGATCCAATGGCAACGGAAGAAATGCCTAAATAGAGTCTGCGTAGTTATGCGATGCAATGTAATACTCTGGCTAAACAAGGACATGTCTAAACATTGATCGACTTAGACACCTTTAACATGAATTCTCTATCTGCTATATATTCTGCTTATGCGACTTCCTGCTTGTATCATCGAGATCTTCATCAACACTTCAATATTATTACTACTGATTATTCCATTGTTAATAGAGATGCTGACACAATGGTCTATCACACTTGATGTTATCACTTGCGTATTACTACTGATTCTTTCACGGTTCTAGAGAGTAGTACTATAACAATCACTGTGGGGCGCGGTGGTGTAGTGGCTACACTCGTCGCCTGGAAGCCGAAATGTCGCAGGTTCGAATCCACCTCAAGTCGCCGCGTAGGGACCTTGGGCAAGTCCTTCACTCGCAATTGCTCTGCGCTTCGGCGTGAACCTCCGATGCAGTGTCCGCTTTGTAGTCGGGAGCGCCTCTGAGTTGTGAGCTTGAAGGGGCGCTATAACAAGTGCACATACAAACAAACAAACAAACAAACAAATTATCAAAAAATAAGTATTTTCCCCGTTGAATAAAAAGTTTGCAACATGCAATGTATGCATTGTGTTCCATGATACACGTCCCTACAAAAAAAAAGCAGTTCCATCTTTACGATTGCCTAGTAGCTTGCTCTTAAGTACTGTAATATGCCGAGCAAATTTCTGTCCAGGGTAACGGCATCTGTTGTCATAAATCCTGGTCAAATCCGATCCATCCAACATTAACTATTTTGTAGTTGTTGTACTGATCCCCGACACCTTTATGAATCATTTTCATGATCTTATAAATTGGAAATAATATCAAAACGAGTAATTTACTTTGTAATCGTCAAGTCTAAGCTTCCGGACAGACTATTAGTCAACGTCAAAGGTTGTCGGCGGCCAGAAAATGGTTTGAACGACGAAAAAATTGCGCATCCGAAGGTGGTGCCAGTCTAAAGGTTGAATAAAAGGGGGACAACGTTGATCGTTCTCTTAATGACGCTGCGTTGTGCAACCACATCGCTGAAAACTCTGAATGGAATTGACCATAATATGATGCGATCAACGCAAATGGTGATTGAATGGAGAATGGAAGATGTTCTAGTAACTATGTCTAATCAGATGTAAGATGATGGTAGGCAATTATAGATCATGGTCTACACAAGATGTCTAGGCAATCGCTTATATCGTTTCATTTAAAACACCTTCAGCATACGTCCTTAAAAAACTATAAATAACTCTATAGAGAATGCAATAAATATATTGTACTATTATATAGATTGTAATTGTCGTCAACGGCCATTGATGTCATAGGACGACGTTAAACTTTGGAATAATAATAATAATAAGATTGTAAATAATTGATGATAAATGAATGAATGAATCAATCAATCAATACACGAGAAAAGTGAATCTCTGTATGAAGTTCCCGAGTGGTACCGGTCTCAAGCTATTAAAATGAAGGAGGGCGACGCTAGACATCCTCTTCTTGGCACTGTGTCGTCAAATTTATACTGTATACCTATCGCGAAAGACACTATAATATGGTTTCTTATAGAAATTAACTTTATTGGACTCATGAAGTTAATTATCAGCGCTACCCTCCTCCTTTTCGAAAGATGTGAACTGTTGTTGTGTTGTTTTGCGCTTAAAGGCGGTCAGCAATTTTTTTATAGCAGATGAGCCAATATATTTGAGGTGTCTAAGACGACTTCTGCAACTTTAATTGCTAGACGAAATCCTAGTGCTGACAAAGACCTTTGATACAATAATTAGTGCCGAGATTTTCTTTGATGCATAGTTAGTTTAGCGATTATGTCTTACTTCATTCTTACTTTATAATTGAGCGCCGTCGCCCTCCCCGTTGGGTATCTTTTCCTTGGACCGATGGCAGGCAGTCTCCCAGTTGTTATCGACCTGGTGTGAACTCATCCATTGGCCACATAGCATTGACGTTTTTCGAGCTGGACTCTAATTTTTTAACAATAGTTTATGACAACAGAAGCTGTAACCGTCGACAGAAATCATTTTGTCTGCATAATATTATTGCAGCTCATTTTGTGTAAAAAAATGATAGATGAGATTATCAGGTGGAGGCATGCATGCATTGCGCGGGTGCAGAGTTGAACGGCACACAACAAGCGTCACAAGATTCTTCTTTCTGTTGACATTGACTCATTTGCTTGTTTGGATGGCATTCTCTGTAGGTTGCACTTTGATCATAGCTCAAAGGCGTTTGGATTCTGTCCAAAGGTATACCTCGATATTGTCCGCGTTCCCTTTGAATGAATCGCCAGTCCAAAGATACAGCAAAGAAGGAGGAGGAACGTCATTCATCCGCATTATGACACGTAACTAGTGATTAGAAACAACCAAATGCCATTTTGCATGAAGCTATCACCGATTGGATGATGAATTTTGTGTTGTAAGATGCCGGAAGCTATAGGGCCTCGTATATTATTTGTTTGTATGTTATAGCGCCCCTTCAAGGTCCTTACTCAGAGGCGCTCCCGACTACAGAGCAGACACTACGTCGGAGTTTCACGCCGAAGCGCATGCGCAATTGCGAGCGAAGGATTTTGCTCAGGGTCTCTACACGTCGGCTTGAGGTGGGTACGAACTCGCGACCTTCCGGCTCCAAGGAACCGAACATACCCCTACACCACCGCTCCCCACACAGGGCCACATCTCAAATACTCCTTAGAGGCGCTGCATCGATGTACGGTGAATTACTGTGAATTACAGCAGGCAAGTCAATGTAGAGAACTTATTTCTGTGCTCAATCGCCGCCAAATCGTTGACGTCAGGAGCTGATGACTGGAAAATGCCAAGCCACGGAGACCTTCTTGCTGGCTTCTACAGGATATTTTTGGGGCAATTGACAAATCCCAGATGACCAGGTCACCCTCTTGGCACTGTCATTGTGGACTGATGCTATCGCGCGTCAATCATATATGCCGCTACGCGCTATATTCTTCTTAGCAACCACAATTAATTTGGTATCCAAGGACGCGGTTTCAAACGTTGCAACTAGCGGCGCTGCATGCAGTTGTTCTTGAACGCAATTAATTTTGAACACAGTTTAGATAAGGACTTTTTTGTTTTGTCTTTAATAGGTCCTGGGTTTTTCATTAATTGCCCGTGTGTTCTGCGTCAATTGGACTCAATTCCAACGAACGTATACGGTCAAATTCAAAGTCACTGGTAGCCGTAGCATTTCGCAAACACTGATGAAGTTGATGACCTCGTTAGATACCTTTTTAATGCGATCAACCGAATTTATATAATCGTCAGAAATATTTAAAACAATGCACCACTGGGCCGCTGCCAAGGGGTAAAACCATGTAAGCCTGTATAGTGGGAGGTCAATGCCGAGGTACATTCTACCCGTAAACCTCATAAAACAAAAAAATAAAATTAGATAAAATTGTAGGACGAGATCGAAGGGCGCCGTATACATGAGTTCAACAAATCAACGACAGTCATACGATTCTTAGAATGATAATAATTTATTCAGCTGTATTTGTTTAAACGAGAAGGTTATCGCTGCCCAGCTCACCCACTCAGTGGCAACTCTACTAACAAAATAGAATGCTTCCACCTTTTCAGTCATGCTTTTGGAAAGGCTGCTGCTTGGAGACATTATTTCTCCTTCTTCTTCTTACATGTTTAACAACACTGCCATATCAAAGATGATAAGTGTCGCACTCCTCCTTTATCCAGGCTTGGGATTGTCACTCGCAGAGAACAACCAGTGTTTGAGTTTCCTTGCTTGCTCGCCTTCTTTCGGATATTATTTTATAGGAAATAATATTGACAAATCTCAGGTCATCTCTTGCAAGTTGCAACTGTGAGCTGTGAGCTGTGCTGTTGACTGTTCAACACGATCATAATTATAGCCCTTTGACTTGACTTTTTACCTCATGTGGCGTTCCAGGAAGTTGTCTCAGCTTAAAAAATTATATATATATATATTTATATATATATATATATATATATATATATATATATGCCTATATACATACATATTATGTGTATGAACATGCACATGCATACACCCATACATAGGGTATAATACACGCATATATACATTATGTCTTTGCGCATAATTATATTCAAGTTTGTATGTATGTATGTATGTATACCGGGGCGAGGGGTCCGTTCGAACCCCAGCTGGTAAGCAACGTGTAGAAAAAGTGTTGGTTTGATGAAGGACATTGAATGTTGATGCGAAGTAAAGTGCAATCGAATGCTATGGAATGTTAAGGAATGTGTATATAAAGGCCTGGGTGAAGACTATTGAAGGTGTTTTGAAGCAAGCATGCGCTGTGCAGCTGTCCATTGGTAACGAAATCTTAAGGTAGAGCAAGCTGATTCCTCCTATTTTACTATTATTCCAATTACAAACAATTGCCTATCGTTAAAAGGAAAGTTATAGCATCGCCATCTTTCTTAATCCTGGGTTCTGACTAACACCTAAAGATGAAAGGCTGTTTTTCTGGTATATGACGACCTCTTGGACGGTAAACACTGACTTTACTCCGTATCGATTATCTGTAATTTCAGTTTAACGACGCTGTGTGAGAAGAGAGTCTAATAAAGATGTCCGCATGATCTTAACGCTTTGAATTATTTATTAAGTGAAATTTTATCCCAAGAATGTTATTCGAAAACATGTACCAACAAGCTTGACGATAAGTTCTAAGTAGCCATAATGTCCATTGTGCTTGTGTAAACGTACAGCGTTCTGCCTGTTGTTTTTGGAATCAAACGAATGTACATACATATTTACATCATCTAATCATGGTGCGTTTGCAGAATGAATTCAAGAAAGAAAGTACTATTATTATAATTTTATATATATATAGGGCTACAAGCGCTACAAAAGTGCTCAGTGACGTCACCTACTAAATGGCCTTGACCCTTATCGCGCACAAAATGGCGTCCAGATGGCATCAGCATAGAGACAGGATATTCTCTAGAGCGATATGTTTATATAATAATGCATCTCTATGATTATGACGAACGCCGTTAGACACCTTTAAATGCATTTTAGGTAGCGTTATAAAGTATTTTAGTAGTATCCAAACGAGAGAAACAATATTGTCCATGGATTCGACAGCATCCAATAGGCAAGTGACCAATGTGTAATTGGAGCCTTTTCAAGTATAGTAGGCTATGAACAGTCGCCTGCCTTACATGAGAGCAACAAATGAGTGAACTAGCGTCTAACGTTCTTTTGTATCATCAAATTTAAGGGCTTCAAATTTAGTGTCTTAATACCGGTGATATTTCCATTCTTAATCGTTACTGGCACGCATAATCCAGATTACATATGCGATGGAAATAATACGTCTATCTGTTTCTGAATCGACTTCAGACGATGAACAACTTCTGAGTAGTTTGTCCAGCATGGGAGCTAAATAAATAACCCAATGAATACTGAAACAAATGAATGAATGAGTATCTGATGCATATCTGCGATGTCAGTACGGTCAAAATAATAGTTTGTTAGAACGAGTGGCTATGCGTAATTAACTTCGACTAATAATATTATTATATATGCCAAAATTATTCCTAAGAGAGTTATTGATTATGTTCCTGTTTCGATCTCATTGCCACGCTAGCGTAGTATATGCAATCGCTCCGTCAGGTAGCTGCAGATTTAAAATAGCTTCGCTAGATATCGTTTTGAAGGTGTCCACTCGTCTTGTGTTGTCTTGTCTTTAACCATCCTCTGATCGATGGTTGGTCGCTCCACGGACAAGTTTTCTCCATCTTTCTCTGTCGTTTGTTTCCATCATCATCTAATCGAAAGGTATCTCCATCCAGTCTCTGATATTAGCATTCCAGATCTCGGTATCTCCTTCTGATCTTGTGTCCCGCTAATGTGTATTGTATTTATACAATCGTTTTTTCAGAAGTAAGACAACTTCCTTCTTTTTGAATGAGTTGAACAAACATCCTTACAATCCCGACGCTTCCATTACCATACGTTTATCTTGTATCTTCACTAACTGGTAGCATTGCGATAACCATCGCTCTATATATTTACTCATTCTTGCATCCATCCGCCAATGCAATTGTATTATTTCCATATATCCATCCCACTCTCTGAGCGATGGTTAACGCAATGCTACTAGTTAGTACAGATACAAAATATACGTGTGGGTATATGGAAGCGTCGGGAATGCGATAAGTAATGGAGCTAGTGGCAGCTGCTGAAAATATCAAACTATAGCAACGGTGGATATTGTTCTGAAGGCGATTCAGCACGAATTACAAGGTATGGTTGAAAAATAACCTGGGTGACAGATTATACAGGAGGGTATTCTCAAAGACTGAATCTCTCCTCAATACATAGTCTCTCCTCTCTTCAGATGTAGGACTCGTGAGCGACGAGAGACCTAATGGAAAAACAATGTCAGTGAGAAATTAAATTCAATTTATTTCCTGGAACCAGCATGTCAGAGTCATGAAAACGTGACAAATGAATGCTTAGAAGGAAGGATGAATATGGTGCTCGTCTTAGACACCTTTTAAACTACCTGTAGACTCTAAAACTTCGCCAGCACAATTAACTCATACACTAGCCATACAGTGGTTGTGCCACTCAAAGACCTGGAGAAAGGAGGTGGGAGACACCAAACATCTTTGTTATCGGACACTTGACTTATAATTATAAAACAACTAATCTAAACTGATCGCCAGGATACAAGTACATATTCAACACAAATCATAGGGCAAGGTCGACACTTAGTCTAGCCGACAAAGCCTGGCTGGCATTAATTATTTTATTGTTCTCATTTGACACCTTTAACATAATTATAAAAAAAACGCTATAAACACTTCGGCAGCTTTACAATTCAGTAATCTGTGTCACCTATTTTTTAAAATATTCTATTTGCTAACAATCCGGTTGACACACCGCAACCGGTTAAAATGCATACTTATGCAGTTTAACCTTTATCATCCCAGATACTGAAATCGTCATTCTATCACTTCAGAATTTCACTATGTTAGAGTTTACCATCTAATTAGAGGCAATCAGTGAAAAAAATCAAAAAAAATTAGTTGATGTAAAAATTACGCATATGTTCCCAAAGTTGGGTCACTTTGACTAGACTAAGTAAAACATCTTGCATATGTAAAAATATGACTTTATCCAAATGATGCAGATATACAATTTTGTAAAAGCTGTGATTCACAAAGGCTAATACCCCACCTCTACCCTAACTTTTACCCACCCCACCCTATGCCCACCCATTCACCCAGCCCCACCCTTCCACCCCAACCCATCCCATAAAATGCTCAAGATATGAAATTTATGAAAAATATTGTTTCAATTTGTTTTCAAACCGTTCCAACCGCGCCATTACCCTGACCGACCGCATCCCACAAAAACACCACTTCAGTCCCCAGTCCCAACTCCGCCACCCCATCCCACCTTCCCCAAATTCGCCCCTCACACAGACCACCTGTCTGAAGTAATTTTTGGGTTTCTCGGTCAACCCTCCTCCTCACTTTGAACGCACCCGCTTCACTTCAACCCCACACCTCTACCGTCCAACCCTAACCCACCTCCACACAATTTCGGCCAACTCCACCCCATTCCAACCCCTACGCTCCGCCCCATTCTGTAAAATGCTCAACATGTGAAATTCATAAAACATGATGATTCACTTGTTTTCACTTTGACCCTTTCTTCCCACTTTGACCCCACTCGGCGCACTACAACCCCATATTCCAACAGCCCTCACCACACCCCCATACCGCCTCACACCGCCCCATCCCCACCCCAACCCCGCCCCACTCCGCACCCCTCTTAAACAGCCCATTCGTCTGAGTAAATTTCTGTTTTTCGTCCAACACGTATTCCCACTTCGCCCCATCCGGCTCACTTCAACCCATACCCAACCGTTCGACCCCACCCCACCTTCACCCCAAGTCAGGCATACCCCACCCCTATATCCCACCCCTCCATGCCGCCCCACCCCGCAAAAGGTTCAACATATGAACTTCATAACAAAGACAATGTTTCACATTTGTTTCACTTTGGTCCCACCGCATCTTGCCCCGGCCCCATCCCATCAATACCCATGTCATCCCCCACCATACCCTGCCCCCACACAACCCACCCTGTGGGGAAAACGGAGCAATAATATGGGTTAATCAGAACTCAAATTTACGTTGAAACAATCATGCCACAGAGAGCCAAACGCACTGTTCAAACTGCCATAATCCCAAAGAAACTAATCACAGTACCGTAAAATGGGGTAACATTGGCACTGCGGGGCAACTTTGGCACAGGGAACCAGACTATGTATTATACACAGAGAACCGTGTTAATAACGTGTATCTGACCAAAATCTTGGAGTCATCGCTTCGTACCACCATGCAACCAAGAATTTGTCCTTAGGGGCCGTCCATAAATGACGTAACGAAATTTTGGACGGTTTTTTGTGGTTTCGGACGATACAAGCTCAAAACTGTTATAAAATCGGTCTCCTTGGAAGGATTTCTGATTTGTAAAAAGATTTGGGCTTGGCCCATATGCGCAATACGTTTTAAAAGCGTTTTAGGATGACAAAATTACCCAGGATGGGTCTAAAATTGGTCTCACGTTGAAATAATACATGGTGCCAAAGTTACCCCAAACCCCGGGTAACTTTGTCTTTTGTTTCAAATATATTAAAATAGAGAAATATTTTTTTTCTAATTTTTCAAATTCTGCAGGGTCGTAGGTACCATCCGTAATGCTCATAGTTTAAAAAGCCAAGTCTTTTGATCGACTCGTTTAGGTGTTATCCCACAAAAACCCTCCAAACTATGCCAATGTTACCCCATTTTACGGTAATAAAAATAATAATAAATAGGCCTAATAATAACAATATTAGGCGCACTAATACTTCTACTAGTACTAAATTTTGAATTCATACTCATATTGGAATTACAATTACTATCAATGTAAATTTTGGAGCGAGCAGGGCAAATTTCAGTATAAAGCAAAAATATTGATACAACTAGTGAGAGTGACCCAACGTTCCCAAAGTGGAACATGTGTAAAATCAGCTGCGTCGCTCACTCATAAGGCACTACCATTACAAAATTTGACCATAAGTAGGCACAATAGACACAATTCAACCCAAATAGACGACAAAAGAAATTAATTATCATGCATTTGTAATTTAAAGTAATTTTAAATATTTATTAGCAAAAATGTCGTTTTTTGACAAAATTGCATCAAAATAATTATTTTATTTAGTTGCAACAGACTTGAAATAAAAGTAAATAAACATGCCCCTATCTTTGGACGAGTAAATGAACATGTATTAGATGACTTACAGTAGGTTTTACCGTCCCTCCAAATTGTTTCAAAATATGTTCCACTTTGGGAACGTTGGGTCAATAAAGGTTAAACAATTCACAAGAACGGAGAATCACAGAATACACAAATCTAAACTATACTAACTGAGCATACCGCCTGCAATAGCAATATATTTCATATCCTGATTACATGGAGTGGCGTAAATTGATTTATTTACTTATTTATTTAAATAAATCAATTTAAGAAAAAGACTAACAGTATGTCGTCAATCGTTGAAACTTTCTTTGTAAGCCTATTATCCTAAAATAATCATTCGAGGTGCATTGCTTATCAGGAAGTCGCTCGGTAAGGCTAAAAGCTGGGAAATTAATGTTCTCTTATACCACCTTAAAAATGGTTATCCACGACTTTCACCGCGAAACAACTTTTTCTCGAAAGGAAACGGCCTCTGTTGTCATAAAAAGTCGTCAACTTTTTTGGAGGAAAATGAACGGTGTAGCCTATTCTACGAAATTTTCGACCAAACGCCTCTAAAAAAGGTCATCAGAAAAATTTTCGGCCAAAGATCCCCAAATAATTTCCCGAACAGGACCCCACATTTCTTAATCCGGCCCTGTGGCGGACGCTTGTTTCTGTATAAAGGAGGATGGCGACGCTAATCATTTGCTATCACAATGTGTCTTTCGATCGGATTATTTGTTTAGAGCGCCCACAATGTAACATGGATTTTATTATTTGGATATTCTCATTTCCATAAGATGTATAGGCTTACTGCGCAGCAACACTGAGCAAGTCTTTTGCGCAAGATTGTTCAGCGCCATCGAATGATGGTTGGTCAGTTTACAGTGGCGCTTTAAAAATGCAGAAATATACGATGGCCATCCGTCTCGTGAAAAGATGTCGCTAGTCAATGAGTGCAGTGATCGGCTGCAACACCTTTTTACACAATATACATGTACATGTATTTTATACTAGCTGTACCCCGCCACGCGTTGCTGTGGCTGAAAAGACTCTCCCTCCCACCCTCACTCCCTACTTCCCTTCCTCTGTCTCCCTTCATGTCTCTGTCCTCCCGTACCCTCCCCTCCCCTTCCCTGCCTCACACCCTCCTCCCGTTTCCTCCATCCCTCTCCCTCGCTCTCTCCCTCCCCTTTCTCCCTCCCTCTTCCTCCCGCTCACTCCCTTTCACACTCACCCCTCTCTTCCTCTCCTTTGTCCCTCCCCGTCCGTACGTCCGTTGTCCGTCCGTCCGTAAAACTCCGAGATCCTTGATTTTGTAAAAATCGACATTGCTCAAATCGTTCGCATAGTTGTGTTTTTTGGTCGAAAAGATTGCGCTTTTTCCCAAAAGGCATTATAACAATTAACCCGCTTATGTTCGAATGGAACGGTTTGCGAAAATCTATATAAATAAAAAATGTAAAACGTTAGTTTTTGCTACTGTAGAAATCAACAGCTAGATAAATATATGCGCTATAAAAAAGAACGCACGTAGCCTATATGTGCTATAAATAGACGGCCGCAGTCGGAAGCAACGTCGGTTTGAAATTGAAATCGAGATCGGTCAAATCGTTCGCATAGTTGTGTTTTTTGGTCGAAAAGATTGCGCTTTTCCCCAAAAGGCATTATAACAACTGTACACGCTTATGTTCGAATGGAACGGTTTGCGAAAATTTTGAAAAGAATCGGTGAAGAACTTATCGAGTTCTGAGGCCACAAAAAGTAACGTTTTACATTTTTTATTTATATAGACAAAAGATGCAAATTCGCTTCATTGATAACTAATATACAAGACTCTTGATTGCCATAAGATCACAAAGATATTTCAGAGTAAGAACCAATATATTATTGAGATTTAAAAACCAAGATCTGTGAATTGCATGTGGGCAGAAGGAGGGCAGTCAAATTGTTCAGCCATGAATGGAGAGATGTGGGAGAATCGACAAAATCTTAGACCATAGATGCTTACCCACGGAAGGTACTATCATCACAAGTGGAATTCCCTTCCATGTCGTTGGGACGATGAAAGAAAATCGCCAGCAATGCACAGCAGCTGATCAAGCAATAGGAACGGCCAGTTCTCCATTGGCAGAGTCACTGGGAAGAGTATATGTTATAAAGTTATAAATTGTCTGATAACCGTGTGCCAATTATTTCCATCGGTCTCCTGGTCAGTCAATGATTTATTTCAAACTGGGGCTTAGTGTATATAATAATTATATATTATATATTGAACATTTGGTCGCCAGACGGCGTTGAGTTTTGAAAATGCAACGATCAACTTAGACACTATGTATACAACATCAATTATAGACCTTATCGACCTCTGTTGCGTATTATTGGAATCCGACACAATCTGCACTCTGCCAGTGCCAGTGCCAAGCGTGGATAAAGGAGGAGGGCGTCGCTAATGATGTTTGTTGTCACACAGCGCCGTTAAACTGAAAGTGCAACTACGCTTTGACCACTATGTGATGTAAGGCTACAATTTGCCAACTTATTACTGTCGATGACAGTACTGTTGCTTAGCTGCTATAAGCTCTCTTTAAAGACTCGACGCATCCAAACATCGTCTGACCAGTGACCAGATTGAACAATAAGCACAGATCGATGTCAACGAAAAGCCTCATTCTCTGATGACATCGTACTGCTACTTATGTCTAAGGTCCAACTTTAGAGACTATTTCACTAGGGACAAAAATACTCGCAACATCAGAAATGATTGGCGTGGTGTGAAGGCGGAATTTCCCGGGAAAATAGTTATTTATAAATTTCAACGTTGCACATGACAGACCCATGATGAACCTGGTCATTAAACAAATTGCTTCTATTTATAGATTTTGAGGAAAACCAGTAAAAGGTGTCAAGAATTATCCCTTCTCGCAAAGAACTTGTTTAGAACCCTTATACACATCAGCCACCTTACCATCTGAAAGGACGATTATAGAACACTAGCTGGGGTACCCGGCGTTGCCCGGGAAATTTAGGATTCAACCCGCTCCCGGCCACGACCCCACCACCTACAACCACCCGACTGCACCCCACAACACTCCGACCTCCACTTGTACGCCACCCGTGCAATTTGAGTTTTCGGCAAAATTTCCTCCCCACCCACCACCCCCCACCACCTACAACCACCCGACTGCACCCCACAACACTCCGACCTCCACTTGTACGCCACCCGTGAAATTTGAGTTTTCGGCAAAATTTCCTCCCCACCCACCACCCCCCACGCACTCCACACACCTCGACCCTGCGGGCTGAGGTGTGTGGAGGCGAGGTGGCCCGTGTAAACATCTGTGTAGTTGTGGCGTTTCAGATATAAGTGTGAAAATATGCATGGCAACGTGCAGTTACGCTGGTACTCTGTTTCTTTATAAATAATCACCCCAAGCATTATATACAAATATACCAAGCATTTATAAAAATAGAATCGAGGCTATATACTCCTTGGCCGAAGGCATGTATCTTTTCCCATGGTTGTACGACAGCGTATGCTTTTCATGGTAAGCGAAAAATGACGTCAAAATATGACGTCAACGGCAACATGCAGGCCGTTAATGAAAAACGATTGAAATACGGCGACGCGACAGGCTTGCCGCTAGCGCATACATTAACACAGAGAAGATTAAAATGTCTATTTTTTCGAAATCTAAAGTGAATAAAAAGCTGAAAATAGCGTACTTGGATTTTTGTGGTGAACGTTTATCTAAATAAAATGTTTGAGGTCAGTAGCTGCTAAAATGCGAGCGTGCATAACTGACAAATAAGCGTACATCCTTTCTTATAGATATAGATATGGCGCGCTGACAAAACGGCGCGGCAACAAAACGGCGCAGGACAAAACGGCGCCGACAAAACGGCGCAAAAATGAACTAAAACAACAATGGTTTATAGAAGTTTAATAGTTGCAAAATATAGGCCCTATACTAAAATATCAATCCAACTTCCATTAAAAATTATTTTCAATTATTTTTCATCAATCCAGTTCCAATTTAAGCAATAACATTTTCCTCAATCCAGTTTCCATTTAAGCAAAACTATTTTCATCAATCCAGCTTCCATTTAAGCAAGAATATTTATCCTCAATCCGGTTTCCATTTAAGCAGGAATATTTTTTCTCAATCCAGCTTCCATTTAAGCAAGACTATTTCCATCAATCCAGCTTCCATTTAAGCAAGAATATTTTCATCTATCCAGCTTCCAATTAAGGAAGAATAATTTCATCAATCTAGCTTCCAATTAAGCAAAGCTATTTTCATCAATCCAGCTCCAATTTAAGTAATAACATTTTTCTCAATCCAGTTTCCATTTAAGCAAAACTATTTTCATCAATCCAGCTCCAATTTAAGCAGGAATGGATGGATGGATGGATGGGTGGATGAACGGAAGGATGGATGGATAGACGTAGGGACGGACGGATGGATGGATGGTACGGTTTTCTGGGAAATAGAAAATATCTGTTGCCCGATATTTCGACAATATGACAAAAAAGGTCATCAACTATTTTGGACGGATAAAATGGTATATTTTACTTGGGAAGTCGACAAAAATGACTAAACAAAAGGTCATCAGTTTTTCGGTGACCATGGACGAAATTTTTCCCAGTCCCAAGACCGAAAAGTTTGGCCCCCTTCGGCAATTTTTGTGTCCGCTTTTGATTGTAGTACGTGTATATGTGCAGGAGTGAATATATATTACTTTTTAATTAATAGTTTAAAGGTGTTTTACAAGCGCAAGCTTCAGACCGTATCTATAATAATTAGATCAACGTTGTATTCCACAATAAAAAGGTCGTTGACTAGAATGCACAAAATTCATAGAGCAATGAAAACAAGCAACTTATAGCATCAACAAAGCAACATCAAAAGATGTCAAGGCAATGGGGAAGGTACTAGGTAGATTGTTCTAGTTAAACGTTAACTACTCTGCGATAGCAAAGAACAATAATCGACACCCTCCTCTTTTATCCAGGCTCGGGACTGTCACCGGCAACGCTTTACGCCGCCACGCCCCACATAACGTCCCAAATAATGAGATTGAATTGATCAGAAAGAGAATAGAATACCATCAAAGCTTATAAATATTTTGGTTTCATTCAGATGACTTTTAACAGCATAAATCCAACAGCTCCTCTTTTCTCTGGACTCGCCATCTCTTAAAGCAGTTAATCATTTGCCTTATGCTAACACGACTAGATTAATGTACAGTAACTGCAACACCAAACTAAAATAATACGGCTTCAAGCTGGCATTCCTCATGTACAAATAATTATACATTGGCCCATCATTTGTAATCCGACTTGTCATCTATGGTCACAACTTGAAACTCTGTTAAAGGTCGTTCTTCTTTCGATCAGCATCTGCTCCTGGTAGCCTACATTTCATGTCTTTGGCCGGCGTACATTCACATTTGCTGGTTCCTTCATCTGGAACTCTCTCCATTCTATGGTCGTAACTCTCTTAGGAGATTGTCTTCCGCTCTGAACTGAAAACTTTCCTTGTCCAGGCTACCAATTACAGTTATTTATTGCCTTCCAAACTCTAATGGATTCGTCATCTGCGTTAATAGAAGGTGTGAATGCGCAATCGTTATAGCGCACATTCAAGAAACTACTCGGACGTGCTCTCGCATACACATAATCGGAATTTCACGCCGAAGCGCAAAGCAATTGCGAGTGAAGGTATTGCACAAGTTCCATCCGAATCGGCTTGAGGTGGATTTGAACATGCAAACAACTGTTTGTTATAATTTGAGTGATAAGTTGGTTGTATTTATGAAAATCAATTAATTTTTCTATACCAAGGTACTGTTGAAAAGAGTGAAAAACCTTCCAAAAATAAAACGTTGAGTGTTTGATATATTTTAATTAACCGATAAACTTTTACCCTCATCAAATTTAACAACTGCAGGGTAGCACTTCATGCAAATAGAAATTTATTTAGAGCACGATTACTCCTTTTAGCGTTATTCGTGTCGGCTCGTACTTGGGCTGTGCCAGTCCCAAGTCTGGGGAAAAGAGGAGGGCAGACACCTTTTAAACGATTCAAACCAAAGATATATATAATTGGGACTCAATCGCTGCCTGAATTTGTCGTTACCCCTTACATAAAGTATGATCGTACCACTTTAACATCCAAAGTCATCGTAAGCAACCATACATCTGGTCTTTGCCTGCCTCCATTGAAATTTGTCTGTCTACCTTTCTGCTTCAGTCCATGCCAGCCTCTCCATATATCTCTCTCCATGCCAGTAGGCTATGTACTGTTTGACTGTATTGTCCTTAGGCAGCAATCAGTAACCTTAAAAGACAAACTCTCAACACAGAATCATTACATAGAAATATGTATTATAGTTGTTTAATATTTCTAACAGCATTTCATTTTTAAACATTTTTTTTATAAGCTGTTTATAATCCAGTGCTCAATTTAATCCTTGGAAACATTAAAAAAATCGATTGGAGAAACGTAATTATTGTCAACTGAACACCTGTAAAGTAGAATCAAAATTGTAATATAAAAGTGCAACATTACGTGTTTTAAATCAATCGTCTGCTCATTATTGCGACGCGATTATCTTCTTTGTTAAGCCCTACTTCTTTGGCGTGACTGTGTCAATCAAAACATGAATCAAGACAATTGAATATGCGCTGTGTAGCAGTCAAACAGACTGGCACACGATCGATGTACAGGGCGACTGACTTAGACCTCGTTAAAGCCGTAGTTATATCATAAGGATGGTTAACAAACATGTTCAGGTTGTGGGTCATCGCAAGCGATTGACTAGAACAGTTGTTTTATAACCCAGAGAGCAAGTGCTCGATCTTCCTCTATAATTGAAGCGAGTAGGACTATCTATGGACCTTCTGCAAGTCCTCCACCGGCAATAATACTCAGCGTAATCGATTGATGTTTTATCATTATACAGTGGCGCTTAATAAATGTCTCTTGAGCCGATGACGAATGCATTCAAAGGTCCTTAGCTTTGCAATGTATAAATTTAAGACGTTATTTGTCTACAATAATTAATTTGTCTATTTTCATCTGCTGTTTAAACTCGCTGACAAATGCAAATGAACGGGTACAGTGAAGTTTTATATGCATTTTATTGCGTAGTAAATTATAATTAATTTCATTCTCGTCTGAACATCAACGAGACCTTCTCCTCCATTGAACCGTTCTCTCTACACATTTAAGCCAACACGCCCTCATATGCTTTGCCCCAGCTATCTCGCCCTCTGTTGGAATAATTATTGCGAGAATTCAAAAGTAACTGACTTCACAAGGTTCGCGAACACGATATGGTGTTTCTTCAGTGAATTCTCTGGTTTTTCAGATCACCATAACGATTAAATGCTTCCTGACATAACCTTTGCTGACATTATTTTGTTTGGTTTCTTGCCAGCATGGGTTTTCACGTGCGCATTAAGATTACTGTTTCGAGTAAATGATTTCTGACATAACTGGCATTTGTATGGTTTCTCTCCGGTATGGATCCTCAAATGGCTTTTCAGATTACTGTTATGCGTGAATGATTTCGGACAAAACTGACATTTACATGGTTTCTCTCCAGTATGGGTTTTCATGTGACTTTTCATATTACTACCTTGGTTAAATGATTTCTGACATAACTGACATTTGTATGGTTTCTCTCCAGTATGAATTCTCATGTGTCTTTTCAGAACACCAGCCTCAGTAAATGAGTTTTGACATAATTGACACGTGTATGGTTTCTCTCCACTATGGGTCCTCAGGTGGCTTTTCAGAGAACAGTCATATGCAAATGATTTCTGACATAACTGACATTTATATAGATTATATCCAGTATGGCTATTCTTGTGCTTTTTCAGAGTACCTGCTTCAGTAAATGATTTCTGACAAAACAAACATATGTGTGGTTTCTCTCCAGTATGGAATTTTAAATGTGAATGCAGATGACCGCATCGGGTAAATAATTTCTTACATAACTGACATCGGTATGGTTTCTCTCCAGTATGTATTCTCGTGTGTCTTTTCAGATCATTATTATGCGTGAATGATTTCGGACAAAACTGACATTTATATGGTTTCTCTCCAGTATGGGTTTTCATGTGACTTTTCAGATTAAAACTTTGGGAAAACGATTTTTGACATAATGGACATTTATGTGGTTTCTCTCCAGTATGGGTTTTCATGTGACTTTTCAAATGACCACCTTGTGTCAAAGATTTCTGACATAACTGACATTTGTATGGTTTCTCTCCAGTATGGGTTTTCATGTGACTTTTCAGATTAAAACTTTGGGAAAACGATTTTTGACATAATGAACATTTATGTGGTTTCTCTCCAGTATGGGTTTTCATGTGACTTTTCAAATGACCACCTTGTGTCAAAGATTTCTGACATAACTGACATTTGTATGGTTTCTCTCCAGTATGGGTTTTCATGTGACTTTTCAGATGACAACCTTGGGTAAATGATTTCTGGCATAACTGACATTTGTATGGTATCTCGCCAGTATGGGTTCTCATGTGTATTTTCAGAACACCAGCTTCAGTAAATGAATTTTGACATAATTGACACTTGTATGGGTTCTCTCCCATATGACTTCTAATGTGTCTTTTCAGAACACCACTTTGTGCAAAAGATTTTGACATAATTGACAAAATTGCATGGCTTCTCAGCAGTTCGGATTCTCATATGTTTTTACAGATAAACACCTTGGTTACATTGATTGTTTCTTACATAATTGAATATTGAATAGTTTATTTCCAGTATGGGTCCACAAGTGTACTTTCAGACTGTGCTTCTGAAAATGTTCTGGCATAACCAACATTTGTATGGCTTCTCTCGAGCATTGGCTCTCATGCGTGGTTTCAGATTATAGCCTGCGAGAAATATTATTTTATAAGACATCACTGACCTTTGTATTATCTCTTTGAAGAATAAGTTCTCATTCTTTTTTCAGACCACTATAATCAAGAAATAATTTCTCACATAACTGACGTTTACTTTGTTTAATTCGAGTATCGGTTCTCAGTACAGTTAATGATTTCTGATATAAGTTACATTCTAAAGTTTATCTCTCCAGTATGCATCTTATGATCGCAACATCGAGTTCTTCATTTTTGACATAACAGCATTTTGCTCGGTTTCTTAGCAGTCTGAATTCTCACAAGACCTATCAGTTCACAATTCTGAGTAAATCATTTCTGACAAAACTAGAATTTTCATGGTTTCTTTCCAGTAAGCTCTCTCATAGGCGCTCTGAGCATTGGACTTCGATTATAAGAGTTTATGACGTAAATGATGCCACCACAGTTTTTAAGCAAAACTTGCTATTATGTGGTTAATTAGTCATCAGAATGTGCAGCGACTTTTTGAATGTCTATCACTTTTTCATCTTCAATATTATCGGTTTGAGAGCAAATGCATTTTCAGAGAGTTTTTGCCTTGGTTGATGCACCTGCAACTTCTTGTGTGTTTGATTCTTAAGTAACAGTTCCTTTGCAGTAAAATAAGAAATTGTCCAAAGAGAAACAATTAACTCCGTGGTCAAATATGGAAGGCATCAATTTCTCCAGAAAGCATACTCTTTTGTTCTCGCACCGTACCAATATTAAATGATCACTCTAGTGTTCTCTTTGATGAAAATCAATGAGATGCAAGGCTTTCTCGAATTTCCACTCTTGTTAAAAGAACTTCCTGCATCTAGTAAGATGAAGAACAGGAACACATGAGTAAGAAACTGTTTTATAAATGACAAAAAACTATTTTTTTATCATTCTTCAAACCAATGGATTTATCAGTTTCTATGAGGTCAGAATTTCTATGATCATACAAATTAATTGATGATGCACAGAGTTCTTGCACGATGAGTCTCAGTATTTAAATTCCCGATACCTTGTCCATAAATGGCAGTGGCGTAGGCAAGGGGGGTTTCGGGGGTCAAAACCCCCCCATTGACTCCGAAAAAAAGGTTTTTTAAAGGTTATTTTTTCATTTAAGTAAGAAAAAATAGGAAAAAACAGGGTTTCCGGCCATAAAACCCCCCATGAAAAATTCCTGGCTACGCCACTGATAAATGGATTCCTGGTAGAATCGTAGTTTGCATTGCTTAATTATCTCAATATCTTCATTGTCATGCCTGACTATGCAATGTCCAATATAACTTTAATCAATCCAGCTTCCAATTAAAGAAAATAATTATTCCAACTTAAGTTCTCATTAACAGGAGTTATTATTATCAACCCAACTTAAATTTATATAAGAATTTTCCCGTTAAGACAGCTTCTATTGAGAAAAAAGAATTGATCCATCCTCATAATTTGAAAAATTGTATTCCATGAAAAAATATTATACGGAAACAATATTAAAATTCATCAAGTCATCTTCTATTTAAGCAATTTAGACAGATAAATTTTCTTAGACATTAGGGCCTATAGGCTATTAGGCAGATATTGCCATCAATCCAGCTTCAATTTTAAATTGACAATATAAAATAATTTAGCAGCGTAAACTACGATTTCATCAGATTTCTTGTGGAAATTCAAACAACACTGGGTAAACGTGTATTTTAGCGTCGTAAATTATTCGCCATTGCATGGGTTTCAGCATTAGTCGAGTGCAGGTCGGATTGACGAAAAGAATTCTTTCTACATAGAAGTCGGATTGATGAAAGTAATTTCTATTGAGATAGAAAAGGAATTAATTAAAACAATCTTGCTGAAATTGAAGCTGGATTGATGAACAATAATTTTTAATTAAATATAAGTTATATTGATGGAAAATGTTTGCTGACGAAACAGAAGCGGGATTGATCAAACAAATTCTTGCCTAAACAGAAGCTGGATCGATGAGAAGGATCATCACCAAACTAGAAGTTGGATTGATTAAAAATAACAATGCTGCAACGAGCGAATAATTTACGACGCTAAAATACACGATTACCCAACACTGTTATAGGTAATCAGTTCATAACATGAAACAGCATCCACGAGAATCAATGGCCTCCATTACTCAAAGGGACAATCAACCAGTATCGCCCATCACTGACTCAAACTTTAAGATCTAACTATCACATTTGCAACGGCAACAGTGACCGAGATTTGCATTGGAAATGTTTGAGAGAACTTTAATGCAAACTGCACAAAGTGAATGATAGAAATTGACCATTTGTCGCATAATAAATTCTATGAAACGGAAATCTGACGTAACCGTCCGATCGTACAAAATGACGAGCGATATTAGAAGCGTTTCCAGACTTTGAAAAAACGTTGTCGCGAGATCTGGTCATAAAGTCGCCAAAATCGCTAGATTACCAGTGACTCGTGAATTTTTTATTGCTCTAAAGTGGTAAGTAAGTATGTACTTCATTGAACCGATTGCATACGCACTGCGGGAACATTGGATGAGAATAGAGTATAACGTGTAGGCTACAATCATAAAAAATCGAAATATTATGCAATTCAATAATCATAGATGTATACATCTAATAAAACACATCAGACATCATTGATTGATTGATTGATTGGTTGATTGATTGATTGATTGATTGATTATTGGAGTCATCGGGCTGGCTTCACAGAGTGTAGAACATTTCCCCCCTGGACAAACCCCCCCGGACAAACCCCCCCGGACAAAACCCCCCGGACAATTCACCCACAGGGTAGGACAATTTTCCCCCCTGTCGAACATATTGCGTGTAAGTGGTATTACTATAAAACGGCGATCCTAAGTGTCCTAAGTTGGATTGATGAAAAGATTTCTTGCTAAATAGAAGACGGATTGATGCAAAATAATTTTTACTTAAATGGAAGCTGGATAGATGAAAAATTATTGCTTAAATTGGAGCTGGATTGATGAAAATATTCTTGCTTTAATGGAAGCTGGATTGATGAAAATATTTTTTCTTAAATGGAAGCTGGATTGATGAAAATATTCTTGCATAAATGGAAGCTGGATTGATGAAAATATTCTTGCTTAAATGGAAGCTGGATTGATGAAAATATTCTTGCTTAAATGGAAGCTGGATTGATGAAAATATTCTTGCTTAAATGGGAGCTGGATTGATGAAAAAATTCTTGCTTAAATGGAAGCTGGATTGATGAAAATATTCTTGTTTAATATTATTGCTTGGAGCTGGATGGAAAAAATTATTTTATTTAAATAGAAGTTGGATTAAACGCATTTTTGCCTAAATGGAAGCAAAGAGGGGGAATTGTCCGGGGGGGTTAATGTCCTAGGCTAAATCAGGGGGAATTGTCCGGGGGGTTATTGTCCGGGGGGGTTTGTCCGGGGGGGGCTTTGTCCAGGGGGAAATGTCCGCGCCCCGGCTTCACCATTTGGTAGGCAGTTTTTTCTTTGTTCTTCAACATTTTTTAGCCTCAACGATTTTTCCATGTGAGGGAAAGGAGGAGGATCCATAGTTTAACGACAGTTTATGACAACAGAAGACGCTGCCGTTGAGAAAAATTGTTTTGGACTAATGTGATGGAGAAGGGTTCTAACTTTATTCTAACGAGCAAAATGTTTAGACTAAACTTTTAGTTGAGAAGTAGGCTATCCGTGTGTTTAAGACAAACGCTTTATTAAACATTGTATGCTAATATCGTATCACTGACAGCGACCGCCCTGAACTTATGCATTGTTCCTCCTGGTATTGACTCCACTGCGATGTGTTTTGATAGCTATCAGCTGATAGGCTACTTAGGCTTTTTATTGTATTGTTAGGTTTTGCTGGAAGTCAAATAACGAATGTCACCAAACATGCCATTACACCACCGAATCGTATAATGTGACAGGCACAGCTAATGCCTATAGGTTTTGATTCTTGCCGATTAGCGACATTGCGCCATAATATTATTATCAAGGATGAGCAGTCGCACTTCTCATGCGCACTTTTCCCTCCTGTATTTATGTTGCTATTTAAGTGTAGCTTCAGTCTATTATGGCAAACAGCAACATGAAAAGTATATACTCTGAAGCCGGATGGATGGACCAGGGTCTATGACAACAGAGGCCGTTACTCTGGACAGAAATTTTCTTGGCATATTACAGCACTTAAGAGCAAGCGTGTTCCACATAATTGTCATATAGTAAACTGCAAATTCATTTTCAAGGTGTTTACGATGAACAATTGACACGATGATTGCCTATTATAATAGTTACCTACTTTTTGCCACACTGCATTTACGGATATGTAGATACTATAATAATAATGAAATTATTATAAACGCTGCATTTATCACGCATAATAAGGTCAGATGATCGGTGGCTCTGAGGAGCAACAGTGAGTGAAGGACTTGATCATCACAATTATTCCTTAGACCGTCTAATGTCTAATGGGAGAAAAGTCGAACCCGGAATTCCAACATTTTGAAGGCGAACACTCAAACCAATGGATTTCCATAAATTAAACTGTGTTCACATTTTTCATGTGATTTCTTGTAGTATTCGTGTAGCGTTGGTATGTAGGCCTAATAGTAGCATCAATCGATGGCGTTGAGAATGCTGAACAGAATAACATTCTTCATCGCCTTTAGCAGATAAAGTTAAGGGATAGAAGATCGTGGGTGAAATGATGCATAAAATCCCTATCTGGAAAGTCATCATTTGGAGTAACGTAAGTAAAATTTGGTCCTGGGCACGACGTTAAACTGCATCCATCCTCTGCCACAGGGAACCAGCAACTTCCCTGTGCCGGTCCTAAGCCCGGATAAAACGAGGAAGGTTTGCCAGATGGGTGGAGATACACTGGCAGTAAAAGACCAAGACCATTGAAATCCGCAAAAACCACGGCACAAGTGACATAGCGATCCAGATACTTCAAGGTGTCATGATGTGGAGCTGACATGCACAGGTCGGTCAGTACAGACCAGTGGAGAGAGTCGGGGGGGGAGCGTGGGACACATACGGGCAATGACCCAGGTTGTCCTTCGTGCCTATCTCCCAATATTCTCTTCATCAGACAAGGTGGTCTAGCTGGTTCAAGATGTTAATAGTATGGACCTGCAGACCGGACAGGTTGAAGATGGGCAACATGACGCGAGACAGACTCAAACAGAGAGTGGCGCCGGACACCTACGGGCGTTTAGCCCAAGGATTTCAATGATGATGATGAAGTAAAATTGAATTTGTGAAATAAATGGCTTGAGTGAGTAAGAGGCTTAACTCCAGAAAAATACTTATTACGCGTTTCTGGAGAAGTAAAAATCTATTGATCACTCTCTGACAGTGTTACACACAACCACATAATATTGGTCGTCGGACCCGGCGGTAAAATACCTGTAAAAAAATCTATCATGCTACTATAAGATGATAACACGGTAATCAACTAATATGTTGGTTAAATAGATTTCGCTGTCCCGCGACTCTTATCAGTGTAAACAGTCCTCATCCGTCCGTTATGGCATGCCTTTCATTTACCCTTTAGCGACCATTCCTACTCATAGGTGCTCCCGACTCCAGCACGACCAAACATGAGAGTTTTTAAGCGCTTATAGAATGTGTCAACTCAAGTGATAGGTTTGCTATACAAACTACCATCTGGCCGAGTGATGCGGTCACAACAGACTGATAGAAACTTGGAGACTGTCGGCCATAGGATGTTGCAAGTCCAAAGCAGAGACATCCGAGGAGGGCGACGTCGATCGTTTGTTAGTTGAGACAATTATTATCGTCGCTCATCTACTATACATCAAATAAAATCTCGGCAAATGCTTTATACTCATTCATTCATTCGAGTATTTATATAGCGCCTCTTCAAGGAAACTACTCAGAGGTGCTCCCGACTCTAGCACGGCCAGACATAACAGTTTTTAAGCGCTTATAGAATGTATCAGAGAGTGATCTAGGGAACAGGTGCAGCTCAAGTGGGAGGCATTTCCGTCGAGCTCTTCGTTCTGCAGCAACGGCTGAGCTTTTGGCTCGCACTTCTATCAGACAGCGCCGAGTCTTTTCTGATGGAGTCAATTGCATACAAATTGCATCAACGTGAACTGATAGATCAATACTCATTAATATTGAATGAAATTACACAATATTTTTTGTTAGAATAGACGGCGCTGTTTTGTCTTTGGAAAATATTCTAAATGAAAATATAAGCCTATATAGCTACTATATCGATGGAGACTATGAGACGAATTTTAGACAGCAACGAAAGTGCTCGGTACTGGCAGAGAATAAAATTGGATAGCTGAGAATAAGAGAAAATTTCTGAATCGAAATTTTAACTTACACGTACGTTGATGTAAATCTTTCCGTGAGATCATGACTGAAGGTGATTGTTAGGTTCCAGAAGGGGCTTCTATCCCCCCTAAGCAACCGGGCGCAATCCATCTTCCCCCCATTTTCTGGACCGGCCTTCCTCTATATATGCAATATAATGTAATCTAGCGCATGCCCTCCTACAAGGGCGGACACAGAAATTTTTGAAGGGGGGCCAAAATTTTCGGTCTTGTTGGTGGGACAGGGGAAAAAAAGTTAGTGTTATTCGTCGCCGAAAAAACTGACGACCCTTTTTTAGTCGTCAGTCATCAGTCATAATTGGAAGTATGGTACATCAAATGGGGAGTCACGTCACTTGCGACTTTTTATGGGGGGGCCTGGTATCCTGTTTTTCTCTCCCGCTGCATTTATTTAATGGCTTGTTGAAACCAAATGGGGCCACATCCCATGCAATTTGTAATATCTTTTGCAAATGAAATTTGTTCAGAGGATGCAATATCTTGAATGATGCGCAAAATAATTATCTATTAAATGACACCTTAACATATTTATTGAAGCTTATATATTCACTGAAATACCCAAAATTCTAAAAAGAGGATCAAGGGTGTCCGTTCTCCCCTATAGGTCCTACATTGTATGCCCAAGTAATAATGATGTTGCTTTACTAAGTGTTCAAGGACCAAATTTGACTGTCTGAAATTTGAAAGATACCATTGGAGAGAAGCCATTTATAGTTGTGCAAAACAGTATTTGTATTAACATTATTTTTTCACTTATAATAATTATGATTGTATTATTTATTAAAATAGAAAAAAATAATTATAATCATGTAATAGGAAATAGCTGCTATTTATAGCAGTTCATGTAATTAAAAAATGCATTATAGTAGCCTAACTAAAAGCTCAAAGTGTATAAAGTGAATACATTTTGTTAAAAACTATATCAACCCTACCATTTTGTCCACATTTATATGAAGGGGAAGTATTTTCTGGTGGATATTCCTCCTAGTGATGCCTAAATTGAACGCTGCCCTCCATTAGGGCCCCCAGAAATTTGCGCCAAAAAATTGAAAAAATTGCGCACCCGAAACGATAAACTGGCGCGAATTTTGCGCAAGTTAAAAAAATCAAAATGTTCGGTTGTTTCACTGAATCAGTGTACCAAAGTATCTAACAGTGTTTTTGTCATTTAGTGTAAAGCTGTGGCGCTCTAGAAATTATACAATCAAGCAAAAAATGCAGTTATAAAGTTCCTACAACCATAAGATTAATGTATTCAGACCATGGGCGGAGTTTGGTTGCCGATCTTGAGGGGGCTAAAAAAAATTCTCGGCCCAAAGCAGTTGATGTCTTTTTTTGGTCATCGATTTGAAAACCTCATAAAAACAAACCATTTTTCCGGACAGTGAGTGTTCTTTTAAAAGGTCCATTGTTTTGAAATGTCAATAATTGCAATTTTAATTTTAAAAAAGGGTGTGCAATTGCAAATGTGTGCCAAAACTTAAAAAAGGTGTGCAATTTCAAATGTGTGCTAAAACTAAAAACTACATTGTTTTGAAATGTCCATAATTGCAATTACAACAACAAAAGGTGCGCAATTGCAAATGTGTGCTAAAACTAAAAAAGGTGTGCAATTGCAAATGTGTGCTAAAACTAAAAACTACATTGTTTTGAAATGTCCATAATTGCAATTACAACAACAAAAGGTGCGCAATTGCAAATGTGTGCTAAAACTAAAAAAGGTGTGCAATTGCAAATGTGTGCTAAAACTAAAAACTACATTGTTTTGAAATGTCCATAATTGCAATTACAACAACAAAAGGTGCGCAATTGCAAATGTGTGCTAAAACTAAAAAAAGGTGTGCAATTGCAAATGTGTGCTAGAACTAGAAAGTCCATTGTTTTGAAATGTTCATAATTGCAATTATAACAAAAAAGGTGTGCAATTGCAAATGTGTGCTAAAACTAAAAAGTCCATTGTTTTGAAATGTTCATAATGTAAATTCTAATAAAAAAGGTGTGCAATTGCAAATGTGTGCTAAAACTAAAAGTCCATTGTTTTGAAATGTTCGTAATTGAAATTCTAATAAAAAGGTGTGCAATTGCAAACGTAGGCCAAAGCTAAATATTTCAGTTTTCTGAAAAACCTGACGTGCTACAAGAACAAGAAAACGCCACTGCATTCAGCAGACGTAGCTTGCTACCGACGATGCTATATAAATTGTCTTCAATACAATAATAAAAAAAAACCTGAATATGGGCCTTCTTGGGGTGGAGCCCCTGATAAACTCCGCTCATGATTCAGATGATCGCAATATAATTCTAATTTTGCAAAAATTTGCGCCCACCGAAATCTACGCTCATTACAATTGTGACTTCGAATTAGTATTTTACATGCATATGCCTATATTATAATGAATCACCAAGTTACACAGCGTGCTGAGTAGGCCTACTAGTCTTCCGTCTTTGTGTGCACGCCTGACGCCTATAGATTAAATACGTTAATTCTGTCATAAGCCGGGACAGCAAGCGACGCTGCTGTGTGACCGCTTTGAGAAACTTCGTCTAACACATTTTATTGTGTGGCCGTGAAGTTCTGGAATTTTTTATGCTATAAGTTTGTGCGTTTCTACCAAAAATATCGATCTTTAATTAAGAATTCATCTATAATTTCATCCCATTCGGCGGCCGCCATTTTGATTATCGTACATCGGTCGTTGTTGCTACGTTGAACTGTCATGGGCTGCGGAGATTTTAAGTCAATCAAAGCCCAATTTAGATAAATTAGCAAGATTTTGTCAAAATTTGCGCTAAAACTGCGCGGAGTGCCAATATTTGCGCTGTTGCGCTAAACCTGGAAATTTGCGCAAAACTTGCGCTGCGCAAGATCGCGAATTTCTGGGGGCCCTACTCCATGTCCGACCTTTTACCCCAACCGACGTGAATTTTGGCTGTCTTCTGATTCCACCCTATTTTTCACTGGGCGCAAGCTGCGCCCGCCATGTATAGGGATAGAAGCCCCTGGGTTCCAGAACTTGTTATCTTACATTAGGAATAGGCCTACTGGTCAAATTTCCCATAAGGCCAACGACAACTACAGCTAACTTTCAATTGCACTGCCAGCAGTTTTACTAATTTCCCAGCATGCTCCCAGCTGTGTAGTCTATGCAATGTATTCCGAATTGTCTTTCGTTTGAAGAGTTGGGATGCCTTTAAAATACTCCTGATGGAGATTCCGTGCAACTGACTTATCAGAATTTAATCGCTCGATGGAGACCTGTTCGAACTTCGTTTCCATAAAACTATTTCATTGTGGCTTAGACTATAATCGTGTGTTGAACCATCCTTATGGAACCCTACATCGTAAACTCACAAGCAACCTCGTCACAAACCGTTTATAAATAAACATTTCAAAGTCACCTTATGTTGTATCTTTCAGGTAAGTCTATCTTGTGTGAGGCTCTTAGCCTATTATAGCTACTATATCATTTTAATGAACCGATTGACTATTGATTTCTGGATGACAGATTATTATAAAATATTATGTTGGTTGCGTTTCAAAGGTGTGCAAGAGGTTTTCACATTATCCAGACTAATTTAGGACATCTTCTTGTTGCCGTTTTACGCCCATTTTACCAAAGTAGCCTAATACTAAGTTTAATTCAGGGTCGTAACTGAAATTCGGCCATGGACACCAATTAGAAATTTCTTTATTTTTACCAGCTATTCTGATTCTGAATCGGAAAGTTTATGCGGCCCCTCCCATGAGAAGGTCCGTGCAGGGGCTTAAGAACACTACAGTACGAATGCAAATAAAGGTCATCAACTTTTTGGCCGGATAAAATGGTATTTTTTGGGGAATTCGGCAAAATGACTAAAAGAAGATCATCAGATTTTTTTGGTGACCAAGACGAAATTTATTTTCTGTCCTCTGACCCAAACCTTTGGCCTCCCTTTTGAAAATTTCTGTTTCCTTCTTTGATCTAATTTATGTGTAATCAAAATCAAAAGGCACGTAGATATTTTTTTCTCTCATTGACACCTTGGCCATTTTCATTTGTTTAAATTTTATTTTTACTGCCTTAATAGCAAAATTATTAATCTGACAGATTCCTTACTTATCAGCTTGATTGTCACCATGCTAGGTGACTTCACAGTGACCTGCGGTCATGCTGGTACCCTGTTTTTGTTTAAACTAGTTGTTGTAATAATGATCATCTGGCAATGTCATGGCTTGTTCATAACAATTATTTGAGATATGACTTAAAATAATAAATTCGTGTTTTTGTTACTTTTTGTTGCGCTGCGTTTTTGAATCGTCAAAAACGGTGCGTGGCCTCACTAAAAGTGGTATAACTTTTGTTCTGTTAGAAATATATTGATGAATTCTGGCCACCAAGTGTCAATATGAATTGTCTATTATAAGCGTGTAAAATTATTTCATTTCGAAATTATTACTTTTGGTCAAAATATAGGCAAAAACTTTAGGGTTGGTTTTTGGCGCACCCTGCATATCGTGAAGTATAATTACAAATTAATTTTGGCTCTCGTGCTTTTAAGCGATCAAATTTATTCATTTTTAAGGTATGCATAACAAGTGGCGAAAGAATTTAATCTAAAAATTTATCTGCATTGTATATATATACTAGTGAATCATAATATAAAGGTGTGTGATTGAATAACGAAGAGATAATGTTGTCACAGGGAAACATGCAACACAAGAGACTCTATGTGAGATAATACTGAGATTGGAGAGAGGCACTGGGTGACAGAGTCACTGCACCTTGTAGGATTAATAAAGGCACATATCCATATTAGTTCTACGTTTTGTAGGACACAAATATTATATAATATATGTATGTATGCATGTACGTTTCAAGTAACTTGAAAAGCGTAACGTCTTTTATCTCAGTCGATACAAATGGATGGATCCGATTTGACCAGGGTCTATGACAACAGAGGTTGTTACCCTGGACATAAATTTGCTCGGCGTATTACAGCACTTAAGAGCAAGGTACTGAACCAGTCGGCGGCGGCATTTGCAGTTTAACGTCGCTGTGTGGTAACAAAGACCATTAGCGACGTCCTCCTCCTTTATCCAGGCTTGGGTCTGGCACTGGCAGAATGCATCTAGTGGCGGAGTTAATTCACTGAACCAGTCGAAAACTTATTTTGCCTTTAAACGATCATAATATTTATTCGTTTTTAAGGTATGCATGACGGGAGTGCAAGTAATTAACATGATTTAACGTAAAATTTATTTGCGTTTCACATTATATATAAAATTTTGGACCGCAATATAAAGGTGTGTAAATTGAATAGTGAAACGATAATTTTTTTTTTATTCAACAATCGGTTGACAGAAGGCAACCGGTAACAGTGTACAATTATGGAATTGAAACAATTCACAAAAAAGATCACAGAATACACAAATCTTAGCTATACTAACTGAGCAGACAGCCTGCAATAATCGGTGCTAATAGCAGCCTAGGGTTGGCGAGATTCAATCCTAGAATTTATATAGCGCCTCGTCATGATTTTTACAAGAGGCTTTGTCTGCGCTGGCCTATAATAAAAATATAGGCCAGCGCAGAAATTTGAAATTACCTTTAACGTCATATTATGACGTTAAAGGTAATTTCAAACTACCAACCACGATGAAGACTGCAACAGAGTAACACAGTTGATGCTAAACGGACCAATTGGAAGTCTGTCTCCGTACACTGCAGCTGCTTGTAACAATGTGCGAAAGTGTGTCATCATTCTGTGGTGTGGTACAGGTTTGGTATTGGGTTGGATACATAAGCTGCAGAAGCAAAATGGATAAAAATTTAGGTCTATAATATATATCAGAGCTGTGAAGTGTTCAAGATGACGGTTTGTGGGAAACATTCGCACAAGAACGGGAATAAAGTAAGTAAGTAAGTAAGTAAATATATACTTTATTGAACCGACTGCAAACGCACTGCGGGAACAATGGACAAGAACAGAATAATTAATGCAAGTACAATCAAGACAAATAGAAATAATTATGCAATTAAATAAAAACATTATACAACTACATAATAGACATGTTGTGAACTAACAGGACAGAACTTAGGCTAGACAGGGGAAAATATATTGTCACTTGAATAGCATCCGTGATAATATGAAAACCTCTTGCACACCTCTGAAACGGCATGAACATATTTTATAATAAATCACCATCCATCTCTCGATAGTGAACTGGTGGGTTGTAGATGACGACCGTCTGGCTAATCGTCGAGGCTCAAGCAATAACTTGCAATAACTCAAGGACCACTGATATATTTGACGGCCGAGAACAATGACTTAATTTTTTGCTTCATATTTTTTGCAGATAATTATATCTACGTACCTTTTGAATTTGATTATAATACATACTTAGTAGATCGTGTCTCAAACATGAAGATTCTAAGAGTGACCGTGCGAGACGATCTGGACACTTCAACGCATATTGCTGGAGTATTGGGGACCTGCTCCCGCTTCTTGTACGCCCTCAGAATCCTTAAATCCCACGGCCTCCTTACAACCTTGCTGCATGATGTCGCAAGAGCAACGACCGTATCCCGTCTCCTCTATGGGATACCTGCTTGGTGGGGCTCCACTAAAGCTGAGGACAAGACAAGTCTCATCAAATTTCTACAAAGAACTAGGCGAATGGGCAATACACCCGACATCTTGGACATGGTCCGCGAAGCTGATGACAAACTGCTGACATCAATCAGTCTGCATCAATTCAGTCCATGTCCTGCGTAGTTTTTTTCCGCCGGTAATAAAGCGTCGCTGCGGTCTGCGTCCGAGATCTCATAACTTTGAATTGCAAACCAAAGATGAAAAGAACTTCATACCTAGCGTACTTTACAATAGCTTAAACAAAATGATAAAAATAAACGAATAGTTTAAAACTAAAAAACAATAGCCATCCTTGAACAATGTACAAACATTTTTTATATAACTATTTTCTGTTCATCTTGTAACTGTGTTGCGGCTTGTCAACCTCAATTTTGATTAAGCGAGGATTATAATAATTATAATAGTATATTAAGTTTGATGCACTGTGAAATAATGA
This sequence comes from Lumbricus terrestris, assembly GCA_949752735.1. Taxonomy (NCBI): domain Eukaryota; kingdom Metazoa; phylum Annelida; class Clitellata; order Crassiclitellata; family Lumbricidae; genus Lumbricus; species Lumbricus terrestris. The sequence goes on along the minus strand of OX457048.1, from coordinate 12,536,833 downwards.
GTTCTCCAGATACACCTTCATAACAATATAAAATTGCACAATATAAACTCTAATGTCGCAACATTATCGATCACACTTTGCTCTCATAAATACTTCTTTGCAATGATCATTTAAAGTGTGGTGTGCATTATGGAATAATACTACTTTATAGCATAGCGATTAGAATGTTGGACAATGACTCTTATTTACGACATGGTAGATACGTTTTTGCAAATGTCCGCTTCACTTGCATCCCCGAGACTGAACTGCCCTTTGTTCGAATGATGATGATGATGATGATGATGATGATGATGATGATGATGATGATGATGATGATGATGATGATGATGATGATGATGATGATGATGATGATGATGATGATGACGGTGACGGTGACGGTGACGGTGACGGTGACGATGACGATGACGATGACGATGATGATGATGATGATGATGATGACGATGACGATGATGACGATGATGACGACGATGATGATCATGCTGATGATGTTGATGATGATGACCCTGGCCCCATGGTGGCAGGGATTCGCGAACCCCTCCACTGCGTGTCCTATGCCGAGACGGACACAGTTCTGTAGTGAAGGTTTTGAGTGAAAAGCTCAAAAACTGTAAGCGTGCATTCTGGATGAAGTCACATAGGCCTTCCCCAGTCCTTTCTTATAGATATAGATAAACAGCCACCTGAGTAACTTTTAGAAGTGCAATATTACTTAATTTATTGCGCCCGGAGAAATGATAAAAAGGTGTCTTAAATGACAACTAACTGTCATGTCTTATTGGACAAGTTAGCCATTGTCTACAAATAATACTCTGGAGACTAAGCTTAGAGGAGGAGGAGGTGGAGGAGGAGGAGGAGGAGGAGGAGGAGGAGGAGGAGCAGGAGCAGGAGCAGGAGCAGGAGCAGGAGCAGGAGCAGGAGCAGGAGCAGGAGCAGGAGCAGGAGCAGGCGGACGTAGCTTAACCTCATCTTATGACAACAGATACCATTTACCGTCGGCAAATTGTTTGGCATGAATAATACAGGTGAAGAAAGCAGGCGAATAAACGGTGTTCCTATAGGCTTATTTATATTCAGGCTGAATTTGTCTCAAAGGTGTCTAAGATGAGAGCTTCACTTGTACTGACTAGTGGCATATTATTGTCGATTGATTGATTGATTCATTGATTCATTGATTGATGCATTCATTCATTCGTCCTATAGATTTATTCACTCAGAGGCTCTCCCAACCCAGTCACGGTGAAAGAAAAAATATTTGAGATATTCATGAAACGAAGTATGACTGGTTAGATGCAGTAAACGAGTTTCGTTTGGTCAGATGTACTAAGAGAAGCTTTGAAGGAAGGTCTTTCCAAACTGACAGCCCTACCACCGAGAAATATCGGCGTTGTCTGGCAACTAAGCGAATCCGTGGAACTTGGAGATTGTCCTTTCGTAGCAGGGCGAAGAACCCGACGCGCTTCAACATCCCATACAATAATTTGTCTTAAGTTTAATGTGGGTCAGCGGACATTTCAAAGAATTTTTTAAGAGGAACGATTTTTCAGTCGGCTCTCAGTAGCAGAATAATGTCTACACAATGTCATGTATATTATACTAGCTGAGATAACTTCCTGGGACGCCAAAAGACGTAAACAGTCAAGTCAAATGGCTATCGTGTTCAACTGTCAACAGCAGAGCTCACAGCGAACAGTTGAAAGAGATGACCTGAGATTTGTCAAAGGCCGATATAATTATTATCGAAAGAAGGCGAGCAAGCAAGGCAACTCCGCCACTGGTTGTTCACTGCCAGTGCCAGTCCCAAGCCTGGACAAAGGAGGAGGGCGACACTAATCATCTTTGACATGGCAGTGTCGTTAAACATGTAAAAAGAAGAAGTAATGTCCAGGCCCGGCCTTAGGGCAAGGCGAGCGAGGCAGCCGCCTTGGGCCCCGCGCTTCCAGGTGCCCGTTTGAATGGACGCCACACCACTTAGGCCTGTGTAGCCTACCTGTGTACGAATGTAGGCTGCATGAAAATTTAATTTGATCCAGAAAAACGCAAATAGCCTATTATCGTTAAAATGAGTCATGGTCCATTAGTTGAATTTTGTTAGGCCTATAGGCCTATTCTTCAGATGGTCGCTTCAATATTTGTAATAAAATTTATTTAAACTATTGAATTAGCATAATAGATGTCAGATATTCAAATGATTAAATTAAACGTAATTGCTTTCATAGTAAACTGCTTGTCTGGTGCTAAGATCCTGATTTACATTTTGTGTTCATTAATCTATTTACTTCAATTTTTGCGCTTGGGCGTCCACGTTGGCTACAGTTTGTGTAGAAGGGGATAAAATACAATGGTCACTGTGAAATTTCAGCAATTGCTTGTGAGATGCAAAACATGAAATTAAGAACATATTTGGATGTTATTCGCAGAGGTGCCCTGAACAGGTCCTATTGTCAATTTCTTCGTTTCACTTTGTGAATTATTAACATCGTTCTTTGGTGCCAAGAAATTTGTCCCTCCAAAACGTAGGCCTCTTGCCCCATGTGCGGGTCCCATGATTTTGCATTACCTCACTATAGGTATATAATTTATGTCAGGCCTAGTACCAATGCCCCATTAACAGGAAATCAGCTCTGTAAATTTTTTTATAACCCACTGCCGCCTTGGGCCCCGCAAATCCTAGGGCCGGCTCTGGTAATGTCTCCAAGCAGCATCATTTCCAAAAGCATGACTGAAAAGGTGGAAGCAGACTATTTCGTTATGAGAGTGGCCACTGAGTGGGTGAGCTGGGCAGCGACAACCTTCTCGTTTAAACAGATACAGCTCAATAAATTATTATCATTCTAAGAATCGTATGACTGTCGTTGATTTGTTGAACTCATGTATAAGCCGCCCTTCGGCTTCGTCCTAATATTTTTATAGTTGATTTTTTATGAGGTTTACGGGCACGTTGTGCCTCGGCATTGACCTCCCACTATACAGGCTTACAGGGTTTTACTTCTTGGCAGCGGCCCAGTGGTGCATTGTTTTAAATATTTCTGACGCTTATATAGAGTAGGTCGACCGCATTTAAAAGGTATATAACGAGGCCATCAACTTAATAATAATAATAATATCTGTTCTTTAATTAAACGCCTGCAAGACGCACTGCGCTTTACATTTACAAGTTATGCAGTAATCTTAATTAAACTTAACTACCAACTGAACAGACAGCTTTGTAATTGAACACACGGGTGGAATAAAGCACTACATGTAAGTGTCATTATTTCTAATGGCACTTAGTGCTTTATTCCACAACGGCGCTAATAGCAGCCTACAAAGCATATCCGCCCAACGGGGGCTCGAACCTGCTACCTCTCGCACTCTTGGCCAGCGTGTTAACCATTACTCTACCGGGCCCCCCCCCAAGACAAGAATTAGCGAAATTTTGCGGCTACCAGTGACCTTGAATTTGATCGTATGCGTTCTTTGGATTTTTCCAATTAACGCAGTTCACATGGACAATTAATGAGAAACCCAGGACCTATTAAAGACAAAAAATGCCCCTATCTAAACTGTCCCTTTAAAGGGCATAATGGCCCTGAACAGTTACAACAATAATAATTACATATTATATGCCTGCTAACTAACCATATAGAGGGAATATATTCGTCATGTGGAAAAGTTGACTTTTAAAAAATGGCAATATTGTGTCCTATACCCATGAAGCCAAAACTTGTAGTGGCGACATTGTCGCCACTGCCCACTAAGCCCAAATGAATGAATTAGAAACAAGTGAAACCAAAAACCAGTGTTGTTGTCAATCATGTAAGAAGCATTAGTAAAAACAATAGGAAATTATAGAGTACGGTTTCGTACTAAGTGGCAGGCCTAGTTGTACAGTACGAGGGAATTGGCAATTGCATAATCCACAAGAAAGTAGAAGATACGCATCCACCATCTGCGTGAAAGTCGCGAGACGATGTACCTCCCCGTATGTATGGTATGTATGTATGTATGTATGTATGTATATATGTATATATGGTGCATACATACATACATACATACCTATATACATGCATACATACATTGTACACGCATACTTACATACATGCATACATACATGCATGAATACACACATACATTCATACATGCACCATATGTGCATACATACAGGTACATATGTGCATACATACATAGTTTACATACATACATACATACATACATACATACATACATACATACATACATACATACATACATACATACATACATACATACATATATACAGGTACATACGTACATACATACATACGTACATACATACATGCATACCATAGTGACATATGGTGAATGAAAACATAATAATATGCTTGCGGGAACGTCTCCAGTGCCTTCTAAGTACATCGACCAGTAGGAAAACATAATATTGCCTCTACCCTCTAAAGGGTTAACATACATTTGTTTCAAGATTAATTATACATAATTTCATAAACATCATAATTTAACGCATAAAATAGCTTCTGTTGAAATAAAATAGGCAACATAGTCCATAATTATTAACTTGGCTTTTCTTGGCTTTTTTAAAGATCCCATCTAGGCCTTTCTTAAATTTTGGAGCGGCATCACTGTCAAAAATATCTTTCTTTTGCTTGTATCATCCAAATGCACAATAACGATGTTTTCGCCCATAAAAAAGAGCTCGGACTACAACCTTGATTAACGCTTAAATGCATTCGTCGCATTTATATATACGGATTGTCTTCGTATTAAAGGTGTTTTTATTGCTACCATCTTATAACTGGAAATGTCTATTATTATCTATTGATTGAAGTTCCATTGTCGTTGACGGATGGATCCGATTTGACAAGGGTCTATGACAACAGAGGCCGTTACCCTGGACATAAATTTGCTCGGCATATTACAGCACTTAAGAGCTTTCTTCTTTTGAAGTTTTTTAACCTTACTTTGTCATTATTATATACCGTATTATCAGCAGTGAACAAGCGACAAAATGCATGAAGTTCTTTAGAAATTTAATTCTAATTTAATTAATATAAACTGTATTTAAGACCAAAAAATAAATTACTATTTTCAGCGTTCTATTCTCAGTCTTCTACATTTTTGCCACGGTCTATTTTTGGCATTAATAGACTCATAGCTTGAATTGATCATACCAGATTTTCTTTTCAATGAACGTGTGTTGGGTAGGCCGATCGAGCCTTATAAGCTTTTGGTGCTACATTACCTTGTCAAGAGACGTGTGTCAAGTTTATTATGTCGATATCTCATTGCCTTCTCCTCCATTTCTTTATTTTCACCTTGCACGCTCAGTACAATCGACAGTGGTAGCAGTTTCAATACTGATCGTGGTAATAGTCATTGTGAGGCGCGGTGGTGTAATTGATATGTTTATTATTATTATTATTCCAAAGTTTAACGTTGTTCTATGATATCATTGGCCGTGAGCATAGGCGGAGACCTGGGCCGAGAATTGGGGGGTACGGAAAGACGCGAGATTTTGAGAAAAATTTCTGACGATCGGCGAAATCTCGGGAAAAAAAGTTATTTCGTCGCCAAAGAAATATTTCTATAGGGTGTCTCGATAGGTCGTGAACGATTTTGAATGCAGATAAATATATGTTATACACAAGATAATGTGGAAAGTTCTATACTGGCGGATAGGTTGTTCAAATGAGAATGTTACGCAAAAAAATTTAGATCACTAGCTCACTTATTCAAATTTTAGCGCCAATATCCATGACGTCATCAAATTCGTGCCAAGTAAACGTCCAGTTTTATAGGCCGAAAGCAGTACTGTACGATCATCATTGTTAATCCACACATAATTAATTAATTAATACAAATTACCATTTATTACTTAATAATGTTTCCTTTACTCTTTATTACAGCTTCAAGTCGATTAGGCATCGAGCCAATTAGATCTTTCAGAGTTGTCACTTGTCAGAGGTATCGATGTCCATGCCTTACGAAGACGACGTTTTAAGGTGTTCAGTGTCTGGGGTTCGGGATCGGCATAAACAGTTGCCGCCATAATACTCCAAACATTTTCTATTGGTGACAAATCCGGCGAATTAGGCGGCCAGTCCCCGGTGAGATGTATCCATTGATATTTTTGTTAATGCAGATCCCGAACCCCAGACATTGAACACCTTAAACGTCGGCTCCGTAACGCATTGACATCGATACCTCTGAAACTCTGAAAAATCTAATTGGCTCGATGCCTAATCGACTTGAGGCTGTAATAGAGAGTAAAGGAAACAATATTAAATGCTAAATGATAATTTGTATTAATCAATTAATTATGTGTGGATTAACAATGATGGTCGTACAATACTGTTTTCGGCCTATTTAGCTGGACGTTTACTTGGCACGAATTTGATGACGTCACGGATATTGGCGCTAAAATTTGAATAAGTGAGCTAGTGATCTAAAAAAATGTGCGCAACATTCTCATTTGAGCAACCTATCCGCCAGTATACAGCTTTTCACATTATATTGTGTATAACATATATTTATCTGCATTCAAAATCGTTCACGACCTATCGAGACACCCTATATTTTCGCCGCCAAAAACGTTGATGACCTTTTTTTTTTTTTTTTTAGTCATCCGGCCAAAATCTCGACGAAATATTTCTATTTTCGCCGCCAAAAAAAGGTGATGACCTTTTTTTTTTTTTTTTTTAGTCATCCGCCCAGAATCTTGACGAAATTTATATTTTCGCCCACCGAAAAAAGGCTTGGCGCTCAAACATTGGGGGGGACAAATGCATGGGCCGTCCCCCCCAACACTTTCTTTGGGGGGGACCGTCCCCCCCTGTCCCCCCCTAGGTCTCCGCCCATGGCCGTGAGAATGTATTATTTTTTATATGTTTGTCGCCATTTACTTATGAAATATAGATATATACATATAATTATATATACACGAAGTTGAATATTAAAAAACCCCGTGTGTATGTATTATTTTATTGATTCATTTAGTGCAGCGGTTCTCAACCTTTTTTGTGCGGCGACCCCTTGGTAAAATTTCGATAGTTGTGACGACCCCCAGGGCTTCAGCAACAAAATTTATCGAGTTACCGCCTCTCCCGTCACTTCAATTTTTACCACTGTTTATATGGTTATGCATTTTCATTTTAAAATATTCGAAACTGCCTTTGGCAATTGCGTGAGTTTTCTTTGGCTCTAAATGGCGATTGTGAGAGCTAGGCCTACCTATTCGGCAGTTTAAAGTTGAAATTTCATAAATCTCTTTAGTTTGTGACACTTCGTCAACTGCCACGTCTTGTAGCTGAAACTCCCACCCCCATCTCAAGTAGGCCTATGCCTTCTTGGAGTTATGTAGGCCTACTTAAAAATACTGGTCAAGATTTTTTCCTGCATAGCAAGAATGTCTAGTATCTGAATGTCGCTCCGTTTGCTTGTTGGGTTTCATCAATTCGACTGACAAACATGCATAATGTAAATAAAAATAAAGCGTTGCATGGTTTCTCCATTCTTTTTGCGACTATAGAAATTGGTCAATAGGTCTTCCTTTCTTAACACTCTTTTCACCTCTAGCTGATTCGTTTATGGAGGCTATCAATTTAATTAATAAACCATAATTGTGCTCTTTCTGAATGCGCCCAGCAGGGTGAGGTCTGAGGATGGTATCAAAGCAGTTCACTGCTAATTTATTGTGTTGTATTGTCGAAAAGGTTTGAATTTTCACTCTGCAGTGGTAGCAAGGCCGTAGCTAGGGGGGGGGGGTGTTTTGGGTGTTTGAACACCCCCCCGAAATGGAAAATGTATAAAATAAAATAATGTGTAGTGCCGTAGGGCCTAACGCATAGGATAGAGAAAGATAGAGACAGACAGACAGACAGACAGAGTGAGAGAGTGAGAGAACGAAGAGCGAGCGTGAAGTACAGCAGATGAAAGGACAGAACAAACCAGACAACCACAAGGAAAGCAGAGAGAGATAGGTAGGCAGCCAGACATGCTATCATGTATATTGTAAAGTACTATGATAATAAGACTGGATCTGTGTTATGTTCGAGATATCGCATACTTTGCAAATGTTCTGAAAATCTTCAATACAACAGAGCATGAAAAGTGTTAACTAAAATGCAAATCTGCAACTCGCTCGACGCCACACAAAGAGATTCCCGTCACTTTACAAGCGACGCTGTTTCAATTAAAATGCCATTTTCTCAGCAACCGCTGAATTGAGAAACAAACCTCAAGATGTCTTTTGACTAAACGTTATGCAGATGTAACTTTATCTAATCAAATCTAAGTGAAGAATAAGTGTTTACTGTGTTCAATCCGACCAATAACTGGTGCACGAATGACGCGCTTTGGAAGTGACAATAATGCATCCATTTTATTCGGAACATGACCCTCGCTCGGAAATGATACAGCACATGACTATTATTAATCTACTAGCCCTCGAGAATTAGAAGACTGACTTGTTTTGTAGTGAGTGTAATTGGTACAATATAATTAAATAAGAAATTTTGCTCCCGGTTTCCAGATAACCTATAAGAGGCGAATTGCAGGAATAATCGGTGCATATGGATAATTTTGGTGACATCCCTCTTAAAGCAAATCGCTAGTCCACAATAATATTTTTTCGGACTTCACATCAAATTTTTATCAGATAACTGGTGACTCGTCTACATTTGGCATCGACGCCTTGTAGTCCTTTTATGGACTAGGAACGGAGTCAAAGGGGCTTACTGGCTGTGACGCATATTATGTTAACTTTAATTTTCCAGATCGAACACAGCGAGTCATTGTTTTTAATCTGTATCTATTCATCTCTGACTCAGTATCTTCCTCTGTCTGTGTATGCGCCCATATTATGCCTCGGTTTGTCTGTCTGTCAACGACATCATATTCAACTGGGTTTGGCCGTTTCGTTGCGTTTTTCACCCACACACCCACGCTCCGAATATTATGCAGTCAGGAACAATGCATTCTTTGGTATCTGTGTAACGGCGTTTTATTGACACGTTAATCCTTTGTTTCCCAGCACGCTGGCTGATAAAGCTGAAGCTGGCTGCAAAAATTCTGGTTCACTGTTTAATACGGCATTAATTTGTCTTCAGCGCACACCGGCTAAGATAGGCCTACATGTATAACGTAGCCTAATCTTTCGATCGGTTGGCATTTTGTCGTTTTCTAAATGGGAAGAGACTCGCTTAATGTTATGAAACCAGTGTAACTTGCAAATTTCGATCTTGAACTTGAACTTGTTCGCCCAACTTCTTTTTAAAAGACAGCGAATTGAATAGTCTACTTTGCGATTCACACCAGCCGTTGCCTACAGGCCTACTTGACGCCTGGCGAAATGTTTCGACTTTTCCCAGTTGTGTCTGTTTTCCTAGTCATCGTTGTTTTGAGGCTGACTTTCAGTGAGTATCTATTTTGATGCACATGTTACATCATAACGTGTTGTGAAAGTAAATTTCAATAATAATGGTATTAATTCTCAAACTAGATTTCAGATTTATTTTTGGAAAATGAGATGTCATTCGCGGAGCAACACTTTTCATTTACATATAATTATGTTTTTAGTAGCCTACTGTTCTTCTAACCTGTCTTGACACGCAACCCTATGATCTCAATGCCTTGTGTTGATTGAAAGGGAACTCACCATTTATAAGTTTTCGTTTTGCATTCTTCTTCTTCAGGTTCTAGTCATTCATTCATTCTGAGAATTTATGTAGCGCCTCTTCAAGATAACTACTCAGAGGCGGTCTCTGCACTAACCAGCCCATGGCTGTTTTTAAGGAATTTTTAGAACTGCACAACCCCTTCTTTTCTGTCCAATCCTTCATTGTTTATTTACTTCCAATCGGAAGACAATGACCTGCTTTGCTAGTTTTAACTGTACAAAAATGATTCTACAACTGCATAAATTGATTTAGAACTGCGCATTTTGTGTACAACTGCACGATAAAAAACCTGAAATAGCCGAAATGATGTTAACAGTCATAGCGAGCGAAAAACAACAACAATCTCAAGTTCTACTGTGTCAGTGTAAAAATTGATTGTGATTAGATGGTTCAGAGATACGTACCGTAGCATTTTTTCGACAGACCAATTAGGACCGCAACGCATAGTTAGATAAGCAGACTCCATACCGAAGCCAGTGGACGAGGCATTAGGCGAGTCACAGAACATGACAATCGTCATGTTCATTTCGCGACTGTGGTTGGCAGTATTCCGTGAAAAAAACGTACGAGGCAATTAAAGGACTGTTTACTAATACTAATGTATAATGATGTTTGCGCTGTAGGTTCTGAAGAGTCATCGAGTCATGCAAAGAGTCAGTTAACGAAAGCTTGCACTAAAAGAACGACAGACGATTTGGCAAAAGATAGATCAACCACATTGGAGATCACCGTCAAAGATGCAATCAAACCTGGTGTTTCATTGCATGCAGTAAATGAGAAATCAACAGAACCTGGGAGAAGCAGCGCAACTATACAAGTACCATGGGCTACTCCTTATACAACAGCACCAATCTATACAGATAGAGAAATCACAGAGGCCACGAAAACCGATTCCGAGACACTGGGAGTCACAGAAACACCAACAAGCGCAAAAACAACGGATTGTAAGACACCATATCATAAAAGAACCAGAATTCTTTCTGTTTATATAATCGACTATCAATTAACTTATTTATTTCTTTATGTTTTATTTATTTACCATTATTATTTCTATTATTATCATTGCTATTATTAGGCTAGGGGACATGGGCAGAGACCTGAGCGGAGACTGGGGGGATGCGAGATTTTTTTATGCGGATGAATGGATGAGTGTCGCGCCGAAAGATTTCCATCTTTTGCCGGCCAAAATTTCTGACGATCTTTTTTAGTCATCCGGCGAAATGTCGACGAAATTTTCCATTTTCGCCGCCAAAACAGTTGATGGCCTTTTTCTTTTTTTTAGTCGTGACGCCCAAAGATTGGGGGACGCATGGGCCGTCCCCCCTCAACACCTCCGTTGGGAGAGACCGTCCCCCTGCCCCTAGGTCTCTCCCCATGTTGCTTGACATTAAATTTTATCGGTGGCACGTTTAGCGAAGAATTTTCTCAAGCAGGACCGAAGTATCTTCTATCTGCACACTGGATCCATCTCTAGACCTTCTCTCCGCGTAGCAAGGCTGGCTCTTAGCCAATCCGCATAATTATGTGTCTCAAAATATTTTTGCTTAATAATATGGTGATGTAAATGGCTAAGAATTTCATGTGACTTCCATTGATAAGAACTATTGACTTACACTGTTTCTACTTCTGTGTGAACTGTAAATTTTATTGCTCTTATTTTTCAAGCAGCGTACGGCATCACTTTGGTTTCAACGATAGACACATTGTGTATGCCTTTCTGTTTGGTCAATGCAAATGACTTCATCCACGTACTGTGTTTCTGTGAGATTTCTGGCTTGAATATTCGAACTTACGACGTTGATTTTCCACACGATCTGTTGATGATAAATTTGTTGGACGGGCGTAGGATCAAGTTTCCGTTCAGTATGGTTGGCATCGAACACGCGACCATTTTCTTTGTTCATGACTGGCTGTGCAACTGTATCTGGAAGATAGACACGGTTCAGAATAAAGTTGACAAATGGATGTCAGATCTGGGCGACAAATTCAGTTTATCAGTGGCCAATGATAATCATCTTCTGGTGTTGAGACTGGCAGAAGATCTTCCGTATTTAGAAATTTACGATAAAGATGCGAAACTTGTTAGAAGTATTTCAATTCGAAACAACTTCAAAGGTCCATTCCGCGCCATTCAGAAACCGAATGGCGAATTCATCGTCAGCCACAGATCAAAAAACAGCCACGAAATGTGTGTTAGTTTCTTAATGACCGATGGGAAAATTATCAGTCAGTTTGGGCTCAGAAAAACGGTTGGTTTCACGGATTTGGAATTGCGCCAAGTTGAACGCTTGGTTTTTGTAACTGATGAGGAAATTATCAGTCAGTTTGGGCTCAGAGAAACGGATGGTTTCACGGATTTGGAATTGCGCCAAGTTGAACGTTTGGTTTTTGCAACTGATATGTTCAGTGAGAACGTGTACATGCTTGACTCGATCAACGGAAGCTGGAACCTAACTGAACTTCGTGTCCTCTTCAGTAACAGCTCAGACGAGCGCTCCAGAGAGATTGTAGGCTTCACAGGCAATGATGGTCGTACTTTCAGTGAACTCGACGAAATTTTATACGAACAGTTTGTAGAATTGTTTTGGGATCAGGACAGCAAAAACCTTTTTCTGGCAGAAAGCGTATTTGGGAATATTTATCAATTTGACACGAAAAGTCTGAGTGGCGGAAAGGTGGGTCGATTTTTTAATCAATGGTATAACTGGGACTCCATTTATAGACGTAATCTACTGCATTACGACACCAAGAGAAAGCAGATCGGAATTGCTCTTTACGAGAACGTAGAAATTTTGGCATTGAACAAACACTGATCACCAAAAGCACTCATGAATGGAAACATTGACGATAATTCTTAGATTCCACCTGTGAGCCGCTTTGGTCGGTCTTTTATTCTTTGTAAGCCGGAATCCTTACAAACAGAAACAAAACTAAGCTTAGTTGATGCCATTGTGTAAGAGGGGATGGTGTGCGCACTTGGCTGAAAAGCCTGAAATTTGTGGCTAAAGGAGCTAGATGGCGATGGCGTTCTCATTTGACGGACCTCACCCATACGCCTACTGGAATTTTATGATATTGTATGACATACATACTTATACTTATACTCCTTCACTGCAAGTCCGTTCCTTATTGCCAGTCTCATGTCTGGACGAAGGAGGAGGGTGACACAAATTATCTTTGCAGTGTTCTGTTCCTTTTGCTCTTTATTTCCTTTTCTCATGTGTTCCGTGTTCTCTGTTCCATGTGATGTTATGTGTTCCCTGTGTTCCCATGTTCTCTATTTCCTCTGACCCTGATGTTCCTATCGATGTTCCGTGTTCCCTTGTTCTCTGTGATGTGCCCACTGTTCCCTGTTAATTGATGATCCGCGTTCCATGTGTTCCTTGTTCCCTGATGTTCCCTGTGGGTACCAGGTTCCTTATGTTACATGGTCCTTAATTGTTAATATCCCTTATGCTCCACGGTCCTTGTTGCATGTTTGGCATCCTTTATTTTCCTTTGTCGCTGGTTTTCAATTAGATGATCCATGCTCCTTGTGTTCCCTGGTGTTCCTTGTTTCTTATGTCACACAGTCCTTGTTACATATTCCACGTTCCTTCTTTCTTAATGTTTCTGATGTTCCCTCTGGTGTTCCGTGTTCCTTATGCTCCACGGTCTATGTTGCGTGTTCCGCGTTCCGTATTTTTAAATGCCTCTGAAGTTCCCGCGATGTTTCTTCTTTCTTATGCTCCGTGATGCTCCTTGCGTTCCTCATTCCTTGTTACACATTTCGGGTTCCATGTTCCTTAATGTTTCTTGTGTTCCATCCTATGTTCCTTGTTACTTGCGTTCCACGGACTTTGTTGCGTGTTCCACAGTCCACACTCCGTGCTCTTTTTTCCATGGATGATCCATGTTCCTTACGTTCCCTGATGTTCCATGTTCCTTGTTTTTGACATTCATTGTTCCACATTCATTGTTCCACATTCCGTGTTCCATGTTTCTTAATGGTTCTGATCTTCCCTCTTATGTTCCATGTTCCTGGCGTGCCACGGACCCTGTTGCGTGTTCCACATTCCGTGTTCTTAAATGGTTCTACTTTCCCCGTGATGTTCTAGGTTTCTTATGTTCCATGATCCTTGTTGTATATTGCCTGTGTTCCACGGTCCTTGTTGCTTGTTCCGCGTCTTTGGTTTTATGTTCCGTGATGTTCCCTGTTCTTTGTGTTCCACATTCCTTGTTCTTCGCTGATTCTGATTTCCCCTGATGTTATATGTTGTTTATGTCACCTGATGGTCCATGTTCCTTGTGTTCCAATTTCTTGTTGCACTTTCCGTATTCCATGTTCCTTAATGTTTCCTATGTTACCCCTGATGTTCCATGTTCCTTACCTTCTACAGCCCTTGTGGCGTGTTCCGTAATGCACGCATGTTCCGTCTTCCTAGTCCTATATTCCCATATTCTCTGAATATTGTTCTCTGTGATGCTTCATGTTCTTTACGTTTCACGCTCTTTGTTGTATATTAATTCGCTTAGGCCTATTTCCCTGGTGTTCCGTGTGATGTTCCATGTTTACTGTAATGTTACCTGATCCTCATCGCTCCTTATATGTTCTAAGTGATACCCCCTGCTATGTTCCTGCCATCTCCTTGTCCCTGTGTTCCATGTTTCGAATGTTCCTTATAATACTTCTTACTCTATATTACCTATGCTGCCAACGAGCAAATGGGGACAGCTGAAATAAAAATAAATCCAGCAAAAAACATTTTATGGCCAGTATAAGAAGTGCGCACACCATCCCTTCTTACACCATGGTTGATGCAGTGTCGGCAAAAATAAATGTTATCGCCGTTTTAATAGTTGACTCAGCTGACGCTGACAATATTGTTAAATTATTCAAGCGTATAGTTATTATGCTTCTCGAGACAAAAGACGAAGACGAAGCGCAAATTTATCCCCGGCAAATATTGACGATAAATGAAGCGAATGCCCAGTGGCGCATTGGATAACTCGCTGGCATGGAAAGCGAGAGGTACCGAGATCGAGCCACGCAGGGCGAACGTGCTTTGTGTTTTCAGACTGTCTGTACTGTTAGTAATTAAGATTTATGTCTTCTGTAACTCGCGTTCCTGTGAATTTTTCAATAGCACGACTGTTACTACACTGTAACGGTGTAAACGTTGCTGTCTGTCAACCAAATTATTTCAATAGAGAAAATATTGTTTAATTTTATGCATGGAGAGAAAATACAAGAGGATCCTATGTAAAAGTGGACGTAGGCCTCTTTGGTGCCATCGTTTTATAGTAAGCTTATTATATTGCACTGTTTCTGTGGGCTTGTAGCGGTGATCACTTCATGTGAGTTATGAATAAATTTACTCCTTTATGTCATTTTTGCCAATTATTTTTGATCGCCACACGCATCCGACTCGGCGTGTGATAAGGCTTCGTAATCGTAATCGTAAACTCGAAATTTATAAAGCGCCACTCGAAAGCCAAGCGCGGGCACCAGCTTATTCACGAACCCTGCGTTGAGTTAGAAGGGTTGTCCGAGAGAGTAGTCCGTGGTGGTCCGGGTCGAGTTACCTTAAGATCAGAGGGGCTGAACAGCTGCTAAGGCGGGTGTCGTCTGGGCCGGGAATTGGAGGGTGGAGGATCAGATGAGGCAGGGTAAGAGTCCGTGAAAAGGAGTGTCTTAGCCTAAGTTTTGAATGGAAAGCCCGAGGTGTGATGGATAGAGAAGCCTGAGGAAGGTGGTGTGTGATTAGTATTGATGATGGAGGGACTGAAAAGGATCGGAATTCAGGAGGCAGATCATTCAAAAGGCGTGGTGCTGAGTTGGAGATGGCTCGGTTGGAGAACTTGAGATGACTTGTGACCGGCGGTCGAGAGAGTGTAAGGCAGGCGGATGATCGGGTAGAACGGGTAGACTGGATGGTGAACAGTTCGCGAAGATATCTGACCTGGGAGCACACACACACACACACACACACACACACACACACACACACACACACACACACACACACACACACACACACACACACACACACGCACACACACACACACACACACAGACACACACACACATACACATACACACAAACACACACACATATATATGTATGTATATATACATATATATACACACATATATATATATATATATATATATATATGTATATATATATATATACACTGTAAGATATTTAACAGCAGAAATATTGAAATTTTGATTGCTAAGAAATGTAGGATATCAGATATTGACTTAAAATTGGTGATCCCATTAAAAATGAAAAACATAATAAATATAAGTGATAAATAGGACGATGAGATGTCACATAGACATTGCCAGCCAGAAGATTTGAGCATAACGATAGAAGATGCGGATGTTTCCATTAAACACCTTTAACACAGAAACACCGGTATTATAATTGCTAAAAATTTGCACGGTCACTAATTATTATAGCACTCAATGCAAGGTCTGAGCACTAAACAATAAAAATAAACTGCAAAATAAAAGAAATCGAACTGATTTTAGGTATGCCCGAGAATTGAAATCTCCTTCAACCGTCAGGCTACCCAGGTTTTTTTACATTGAGGGGTTACGCATGTCTAATTGGATGTGAGATGATGAGAGGGTCACGTATGATAGACATTGGCGACAACAAGATGTCGCTAAGCAATCGATTAAACCATTTCATCCAAGGCACCTTCAACACGAATTCACGTAAATAACTGATTCGGACAGGCAACCCACCCCACGTGTAAGCTTGAGTCCCGACTGAGAATTGCTCCAAAGTATACGCTGTTTGACGACTAATCTATGTATCAGACTAATTTTGTCAATGATCAGCGTCACCTTCCTCCTTTACAACAGATTCGGTCTGGCATCACCGGGTAGTAGGCAATGTTCTCCGATGTTCAACGTAATTTTTGGCTAAAATGATCGTCAATGTCTACCTTGCAGGTACATTGTATTATTCTAACAGAATACCACATTTGGTGGCGGATCCAAAGTTTGCTGACAACTATTCACAACAATGATCTTTGCGTCCGTTTCTCTATCACTGTATCTATCTCTCTATCTCTCTCTCTCTCTCTCTCTCTCTCTCTCTCTCTCTCTCTCTCTCTCTCTCTCTCTCTCTCTCTCTCTCTCTCTCTCTCTCTCTCTCTCTCTCTCTCTCTCTCTCTCTCTCTCTCTCTCTCTCTCTCTCTCTCTCTCTCTCTCTCTCTCTCTCTCAGATGTTCTGTCTATTTATCTGTAATTGTTTTCTTGACTCTCTGGCTGCCTCTCTAACTGCCTCTCTCCTCTCCCTACTCCTCCACCTTGTCCTCCTCCTCATCGTCGTCCTCCTTCTCTTCTTCTAACTTTTTCACCTTCTGCTTGTCCTCTTCATCGTTCTGTCCATTTCCCATTGCAACAAGAAGCCAAACAGTGGAAAACTGAAAGCAAAACAGGAACACATGTCGCAAAATAATTCCATAATAGACAACAATTCAAGTCCATTCTATATCGCTCTTCTTACTGAGTTCAGAAGTGCCCACGCTTCCACGGCTCAAGTGCACGAAACACATTGCAACGAACTAAGAAATCGACGTGATCTTTGTTAGCTGTTATAACTTAAAATGGATATAATTATTGAAAATATACAAGATGCTGACCCTAAACACCTCTTTCACGTGTCATCTAAATTGACAAATACCGCAAATGCGTTCAATTGACAGTGAACCGGAAAAATTCTTTTTCGAGGCAACTTATAGGTGTAGATTATAATTGTGCTCCCATACCATGAGAGAATGAAGACGTAAAGAATAATCATGGTCATGCCACCACGTCGTTTGGAAGATGCTAAGTCCGCCAAACGGGTTTGTCTAATTAATTAATTAATTAATTAATTAATTAATTATGATCGCATGTGCATTAGTGTCTGGTAATGCCCGTCCCATGTCTGGAGTCGGGCGACTTAAACTAGGGTTATTATTAATTAATTAATTAATTTATTTATTAATTAGACAAGGCGAGTGAAGCTCACATTATCTCCCTTTAACGAAACTTCAGTAAACAAATACAGTCACCAAGGAATTAAATACATTTTGTAAATTAGAAATCCAGTTGATGAGAAATCGACGAAATCAGCGGAAAAGAGTTGTTGGTGTATTATGCCAATTTTTCGAGGACAACGACCTCTGTTGTCATAAGCCATCGTCAAATCTGGATCCATCCATTCATTCACTCATCGAATATCGTGTCTTTACATAAGTCGCCTTAAGATGACGCTGAAGGCCATTGACGGCCAGAGGATGATGATAGCCACACAAGAACTGCTTCTCATTGAGTGATGCCAGTCCCAAGTCTGGATACACTAGGAGGGTAACATTAATTATCTGTCTTATAGAGCGTAATCATTACCCTCGATAAAACATTTTTGGCATAATATCATAGACCCAGCACCTAATCAAATAATTACAGATCTTGCGGTTAGACGTTTTTTATAGCCATTCTTGAATTTATGTTAAAGGTGTCTAAGACGATCATGTTTAGCGATGCACTTATTTGTAACGCATCTATAATAGGCTGTAGGAGGAGGATAAATAAATTTGACCAGGATCTATGACAACAGAGGCCGTTACCCTGGACAGAAATTTGTTTTGGCATACTACACCACTTAACTCATATAGGCTGTTTGTCTGAGTGAAAGAACTATAATGCTTGAAGAATGCCTGTTAAAGGTTTCTAAGACTATCACTCTGTTAACGATGATTGTTCATCGCCATCTTGCAGAAACGATTACACGTACCGTAACGTTGTACATCACATGTATTCGAAATAAATATTTCTCTTAGTTCCGATGTAGTTTCTGGTAAACGACGCTTATTCTGAGGCATTCAGCCGTTGTGATTGAATGACTTGCTCACGAATTATAAACTAACAGAATGACTACGTCAGAGATGTACATAAGGATCAGAAGTATCCGAAGATAGAGGTCTCGTTCCGTAACGCCGGAACTACCACAGAAAGCGTCGCTAAGTATGATAGAGCCGTCCGAAAAATCTGACGACCTTTTTTTAGTCATCCTACCCCAAAACAGCGCCGCGTGCGCCTGATTTACTAGCGTGTACGGTGTACCCTGCTTTTTACCCGCGTATACCCTACTTTTCGGGAGGTGAGTATACGGTGCCGTTTTTCACCGGCGGTGAGTATACGCTGTATACCCGCGTATACCCTCGTGTACATCCTGGTGATAAGGGATTCAATTCGTTTGAAATGACTAACGAATTCTCTAACAGAGGATAGAATAAACAATAGGCCTACCTTGAATAATCTGCTGCGGAAAATTAATAAAACAGGACTTTCTACCAGCAAACCATGGGAATCGGTGAGCACGACGCACACGTCCGCTAACATTGCTCATGTGTCCGAGTAAATTTGGAGTCAAGACAATGACCAGGGCAGGCCCTGCATGCAAATCTCCCAGGGAAATTCAGCACAAAACAGGCAGTATTAGAAGCACTGCATAACGTATTGGAAAAGATGATAGGCCTAAAGTTAAAGTAATTCGTCGACGAGAAGTTCAACGAGCCGCGTGCTCGTACTCAAAGAAACTCGTACTCAAAGAAACGGCTGGCAGCGTGCAAGCGTCTGAAGCAGCGTATGGCAGCGCACGGCTGTTGGCAAAATTAAAAGGACGTGGTTTTGCGATGAGAAGATAAAATTATTCATGTTAGGGACCCTACAAACACCCAAAATGATCGTGCCTACGCGCGTTTTAGCAAAAAAAACAATGGAATTTCCCTGGGAAACGGCGTCATATTGCGTCAGTAATGACAAAAAACGGTAGCTAGCGCTGATCCAAGTATATAATTAAAACCTAAACTAGTATCCGTTCGACTTTCTAAGAGCTAATACTAGAGTGAAATACATTTAATTTGATGCATTAAGTATAAATATATGTTAAAATGTAGGACAAAGTATTCTTACTTTAGTGCACGGTTGCAAGGAATGTTCAATGCAAATCACATGGCAGAATACGGCACATCAACCAATGCGATACATGCTAATATTAAACATTAAATGTTTAATATTAGCATGTATCGCATTTTGTGCAAGCATTCGTCTATAGCAGTTAAATAAGGTGCACGCTTTTCGTAAACCGTTTTATACGGCGACCTCTTAGATAGTACTAATAGGCCAACGTTTAGAAGGCGCACGTCTAGTTGGGGAAAATCATTTAAAGCACCACTTAAATAACAATCTCTCTAGCATAGATCAAATTAGCCTTGCACAATATACATTATTGTATAGGTCAAATTAAAGAATGCTTAACCATTAAAAGAAAAAAACGCAATGGCTTAAAATCGTGAGGACTATGCAACATCATTATGAAAAAACGTTTTGCTAAGCACCAACCGAAGCTTTGTGCCTTGTTTTAGGCAAGTGCTGAGTGTTCAAATAGTAAGAAAGATATAAGTATATTTTATGAGAAATCAACATTCATATCAAAATGCAAAAATGATATACCAAAACTATAATCTGTGCATTGTAGAAATTCCATAGCAGTCAATATGCAGCAGGGTGATATTATGGACCCTTGAGGTGTACATTTAAAAAATTATATTTGTTAGATAGAGAAGCACCAACTCTTGATTGAAATGCTATATTAATTTTGATAAAGAGTTTGCTTTCCAATTATATGTTATACCTGCAATTCCCATATTTAAAAGCATTTTCAGTAATGTTGGAATATGGAGCATAATTATCATAAATTATGCACGCTCAAATTCAATAAATGTAGCGAAATCATCCGATTACACGTTTAAGCTCATTGGCGATTCTTTATTGCGTCTCACGAAGGCTTGTTAAAGGTGTCTACGAATGGACCGTATTATCGGTCGTTTAGCAATATTAATTTTTTGCTGCCATGTGACATCTTGTGGCTGCTACCTCTTGTATTCTTCCATGAAATTAGCATTGGTCCTGTTGAACTCTTCCCCTTCCATCGGGCGCTGCCAGTCCAAAGAATGCATAAAGTGGAGGGCAATACTGATCACACAATCGTTTGTAACGACGCTGTTTCGAAATTAGACAGGAATAAACCACATTGATGGGCATATCCTACTTTGTTTGAAAAATAATCGGATTTTACATCCGCAAGCTGTGGCCAAGCAAGAGACGCAATGATCGGTTTAAACCTTATTTTAGCGCAACGTAAATCACGGGAGTTCGCAGATATTTTGCACAAGGATCAAAGGACAATGATCTGTAAATGTTTTTGGCAAGAACTCCAATGTTGCAAATGTGTTGAAGGCGAGAACTGCTTTACCCATCATTTATCGCCATCATGTGGCTATATTAAAGGTCGATTGGACTGAATTTGCATTTGTTATACAGGGTGCGCCAAAAAAGACCACCCCTAGGTTTTTTGCCAATATTTTTACCAAAAGTAAGAATTTCCAAATGAAATTTTACAGGCTTATACACAATTCATATTTACACATCATGGCCAGATTTCATCAAAATATTTCAAACGGAACAAAAGTTACATCACTTTTAGTGAGGCCACCCCCCGTTTTTTGACGATTCAAAAACGAAGCGAAAAAAAATAGGTTTTTTGACAATATCTTGGTCAAAAGTAAGAATTTCGAAATGAAATTTTACAAGCTTAAAGACAATTCATATTGCACATGGTGGCCAGATGTCATCAAAATATTTCAAACAGGACAAAAGTTATACCACTTTTAGTGAGGCCACCCACCTTTTTTGACGATTCAAAAACGAAACACAACAAAAAGTAACAAAAACACGATTTTATTAAGTCTCATCTCAAATAACTTATGTCAAATGAACTTGGCAGTGCTTCACAACTTGTGTTCAATGTGCCCACCACCTGTGCCAAAACTTCTTTTGAGTCTCTTTGCAAAGTTCTTGATGCACCTGTTGATTAATCTGACAGATTCTTTATTTACCAATTTTATTGTCATCTTGCTAAGTGACTTCTAAGTAACACGCAGCTACGCTGGTACCCTGTTTCTTTTTTAAATAGTAATAATAATGATCATCTGGCAATATCAAGGCTACTTGATAACAATTATTTGAGATGAGACTTAATAAAATCGTGTTTTTGCTACTTTTTGCTGCGTTACGTCTCTGAATTGTCCAAAAACGGTGGGTGGCCTCACTAAAAGTGGCGTAACTGTTGTTCTGTTTGAAATATTTTTGATCAAATCTGACCATCGTGTGCAGATATGACTTGTCTTTAAACCCCTACAATTCTATTTCGAAATTCTTACTTTTGACCAAGACATTGGACAGAATAATTAGATTGATTTTTTGTTACTTTTTGTTGCGTCGCGTTTTTGAATCGTCAAAAAACGGTGGGAGACCTCACTAAAAGTGATGTAACTTTTGTTTCGTTTGAAATATTTTGATGAAATCTGGTCATAATGTGTAAATATGAATTGTCTCTAAGCCTGTAAAATTTCATTTGGAAATTCTTACTTTTGGTAAAAAATATTGGCAAAAAACCTAGGGGGTCTTTTCTTTTGGCGCACCCTGTATATTTCCATCAGTGTGGACATTTTGTTGAACGTTGCGGCGTTCTTTATCCAGGTCCAGGGAGAGGTTTAGTCCGTAGTGGAACGGTAGTGACAAAGTTACTTCGATCAATATTATTAGGGTACATCAGAGGATCGTCAAATGTGAAAGAATCAAGTGGCACACGTCAGTGGTTGAGTCTCCTTTCACATAAGATCTTTAGTTCCGCCCTTTTCTGTGGCTTCCATAATTATAATCACGTGACTTCTGACTACGAAAATAAATAAAGTTGCTTAATATGCCAGATGCTTTTGCTCATTATAGCTTTTAAACCAAATTCATTGTAGTTATTGCGTGGGAAGTAAACATGTAAAAGGTGTCTATGTCTAGATGTCAACAAGGTTCGTTTGCCTATTTTAATAGCTTAACAAATCGCCCTAACTTTATCATGTTCGTGTGGTGCAGAGGCATTAGCGACACATAATTATTTCTATTGTAGGTGCTGTAGTTTCTATTGTAGGTGACTTTAACTTCCGCATTGCCCAATAATTCGTTTTCAAATATTAACTTTTCCTGGTGGTTATACGCAGTTGATGTTTACAACGTACGTAGAATGCGTGCTAAAGATTTTCAAAAAGAAGCAAAACATTTATTATTGTTTTAAATTAACAGTCTTTTTGCCAATTGTAGATGTCTTTATTTTTTTGAAAATGACCTTTAACATCATATTATTATTATTGTTCATATATTATTACAGGATGGATGGATGGATGGATCCGATTTGACCAAGGTCCATGACAACAGAGGCTGTTATCATGGATAGAAATTTGTTCCGTGTAATTATTACAGCACTTTTAAACAACAGTATTTCAAACGCATTAAAAAGAGCCTGAGGATTCTTTATAACATAAGAAGAATACGTGCTAGAGGTGTTCAAGATCTGATCCACATGATTAATATTTCTAAATGTCAAGCGACATCTTACGGTAATTAATAAGCGCCGTTGATGCAGACCTAACCCTTCGATGCTGACTACAGACGACTCGTGATTATAACAATTCGGCCGAACACGAATATAGTGCAACATGAGTCAATCGACAACATTCAGTCAGTGTAAACAAAGAATGAAACTACTGACATTGCAATACCGCAGTCCATGCAGCAGGCAAGGCCTGGCCGAAGCCACAACACATAATTATTATTACGTTAACTACGCCACAGGACATCTCTTACCCCAAGACCTAGGGGGAAAAGGGGGGACGGTCCCCCCCCCAATAAAAGTGTTGGGGGGCGGCCCATGTATTTGTCCCCCCAATCGTTGAGCGTCAAGACTAAAAAAAGGTCATCAACTTTTTTGGCGGCGGAAAAAGAAATTTTTCCGTGATTTCGCCGGTCGTCAGAAATTTCCAGGAAAATTTTGTGTCTTTCCGTCCCCCATATTCTCGGCCCAGGTCTCCGCCTATGGTTGAACACGATGGACGCCCTGTAAGCAGCAGGCTGTTAACTTGAGATTATCTGTTCATACTTTGAATTGAAATCATTCTGCGTTGTGTCATTTAAAAAAAAGAGATTATTATCCACCCAGCGACAAGATTCTTCGGCATGGACACGCCATGTAAGGTCGGCGTCAATTGCTCAACGATGCAACTAATGACGCAGTGCTCGTCTTAGACACCCTTAGCATGGAGTCTTCAAATGCTATAATATCGAAAATTTGGTATAATCATTGTCTCATACTTCATTAGAAAATTCTCCTGAAAATCAAAATTTTACGGGTAGCGCATGGGTGGAGGTCAGAGTGTGTTAGGGTGTGGTTGTGGTGGGGTTGTGGCCGGGAGCGGGTCGAATCCTAAATTTCCTGGGCGAGGTATAATCATGTTTTTTTTGTACATTATCTAAACGCAGGTATTACAGTCCAATAAAGAGTAGCCTATTATATACATCGCATTTGGTCTCATTCCGTCGGAAAAATACAGCACGCATCCGCATTGTTTAATAAACTGTTCATTCATCGCATTAGTTATGAATAGTAAATTAAAAGTCTGTTGTAGTTTCGCTATTAGCCAAAGCGACTTAAAAGGTCGACTTCAAATAATCATGACAAATTGATATGATTGTTGTTGCTTTTGTTTTCAAATAATTTCAACCAAATGTGCCGCGATAAAATAGTTGCTCTGTTGAGTATGGAAAAGTGCTAAGAATTTTGCTGTACACCGCTCTATAAGTTGGTTAGAGAATATTGATGGCGAATGAGCGTAGTTTGTGGATTTGATGCACTCATGGTGCCCCGCGTAGTGGGTAAGAGAGGGCACATTTTGTGTATGTATGAGCACTTGCCATACCGCTCCATCAAGAAACTATTCAAAGGCGCTCCCGACTACAGCGAGGACACTGAATCAGAGTTTCACTCCTACGTGCATGAGTATTTGCAAGTGAAGGACCTGCATCCACCTCAACCCGCCGCGTCCCTACGCGGCGGGTTGAGGTGGATGCGAACCGTTCAGCTCGAAAGCACCGAACACTCTGCAGTATACTACACCTCCGCGCTTCATCCTGGAAAATAGACACCTCAGCTACTACATTGTGATTTTTAACCAGAAATCTTCTCTCTAAAGTTCAATGGCGCAAAAGGTGAAACTGAGAAATTTACATAATATTATAGAGAAATTCTTATTTAAAACACCTTTGTTAGCAATTTAATTCTTTGCAATTTTGAACCACAATTTGAAGCTCTTGTCAAAAACTTGAATCAAGACAATTGTCTCCCGTTAATGATGTTGCGCTAAAACAAAACTGGTTTGAATTGATCATTGCGCAATCTCTTGCTTGTTCAGAGCTTGCTGCTGGAAACCGATTATTTGTTTCGACTTTGAATTAACTCCCTTGAATTTCAATCGATCGATGCGATTAAATTCTGTCCATCGTCGTCACAGTGTTGTTACAGACGATGGCGATTAGCATTGCCCTCCTCTTGATACAGTCTTTGGACTGGCAGCGCCAGATGGAAGGGAAAGTGTCCACCAGAAACCACACTACCGAGGAAAAGTAAAATCGGTAATTGGTAGCCACAAGATTTCATTTGTAGACACCTTTAATTAGACTTCTTTGGACGCTATAAGAAATTGTCAATGAGTTTAATCGTTGCATTAATCGTTGCATTAAAATCATGCATAAATTGACAATGTTTCATCGTCGGGTTGTGTCGGCATTAACGGCCCCAGGAGCCATGAGATGTGCATATGAAATGAGAAAACTGTTCAGACACTGACCACAGAATGTGAGCAGTGCCAGTCCAAAGCCCTGATGAAGGAGGAGGGACGGAGTCGTTTATTATCTTTGTTAACATCGAGTTATTGGACATATGGACCTGCCTGAGGGCAGAGAACGTGAAAAAGAAGAACATCGAGTGCCGCTAAACTCAAACTACTATTACCACCTCCATCTGGTGCCAGCCCAAATGCTAAATTAAGGAGGAGGTGATGATAACGATATTCATTAATTACAATACGACGTCGTCAAATTGAAGTAAATATCTGCTTCTAAATACTTAATCTGTTAATCTAAGTCCAGCGTCCCATGAAAGATGAGCTTGTATTCTTTATCACACGCGTGAAAAGTCAGAGAAGAACAAGAAGTCTAAGCAACATTATACATAGTATGACCCTGAAACGGACATGAGTGGCAAGTGCTACTATGTGCTAGCGATCTCATTTTCACAGCATCGACTTTTATGAGGCGGCTGTCTAAACCGCACCCTCAGCGTCTCAACTTTGCACTTGCCAATGAACGGTCAAAGAAGGTTGCAGGTAGGATCAAAACGTGCGAAGAAGATTTCTATGAAGTTTCACGGAAGGTAGGTCCTCGCAAATCTTCACGATTCTGTTACCTCACCTGTGTCATTCAAACTTAGACTCTCCTCTCTCCCCAGCCTCGATAATGTATAATGGATATTGCGACGTTAATAGTCTTCCTTATGACACAGCACAGTTCAACGGAAAATATTTCAAGTGATTGAGATATTTTGTCTAATAAGAATATAGGTTGGTGTAGGTTTCGCGTCGTATTCGGATGTCACTAAATAATTGATGTTCGGATCTTAAACACCTTTAGCATGGATCACAAATAGGCTATAAAAACCTCCCTAGTATCAAACGCCACATCTCTTTTCTTATCACGGCATTATGGTCAATGTTCCTTAACCTTTATCTTCCCAGATACCGAAATCGTCATTCTATCACTTCAGAATTTTGATATGTTAGAGTTTACCGCCTAATTAGAGGTAATCAGTGCCACCAAAAAATTTGGGGGGTGGGGTGTCAGAATTATGCATATGTTCCCAAAGTGGAACGTTGGGTCACTTTGACTAGTAAAAGCATCATGCATATGTAAAAATATAACTTTATCCAAATGATGCAGATATACAATTTTGTATAAGCTGTGATCCACAAAGGTTAATACCCCACCTCTACCCTAACTTGTACCTACCCCACCCCATGCCCACCCATCCACCCAGCCCCACCCTTCCACCCCAACCCACCCCATAAAATGCTCAAGATATGAAATTTAAGAAAAATATCGTTTCAATTTGTTACAAACCGTTCCTACCGCGCAATTACCCTGACCGACCGCATCCCACAAACCCCACTTCAGTCCCCAGTCCCAACTCCACCACCCCACCCCACTTTCCCCAAATTCGCCTCTCACACAGACCACCTGTCTGAAGTAATTTTTTTGTTTCTCGGTCAACCCTTCTCCTCACTTTGAACGCACCCGCTTCACTTCAACCCCACACCTCTACCGTCCAACCCTAACCCACCTCCACACAATTTCGGCCAACTCCACCCCATTCCCACCCCTAAGCGTTCCCCCATTCTGTAAAATGCTCAGCATCTGTAATTCATAAAAAAAATAATGATTCCCTTGTTTTCACTTTGGCCCTTTCTTCCCACTTTGACCCCACTCGGCGCACTACAGCCCCATATTCCAACCGCCCTCACCACAACCCACACCGCCCCATCCCACCCCAACCGCACTCCAACCTCGCCCTACTCCGCACCCCTCTTAAAGTGAAGCGGGTGCCCATTCCTCTGAGTAAATTTCTGTTTTTCGTCCAACACTTCTTCCCACATCGCCCCACCCGGCTCACTTCAACCCATACCCAACCGTTCGACCCCACCCCACCTCCACCCCAAGTCAGGCATACCCCACCCCTATATCCCAACCCTCCATGCCGCCCCATCCCGCAAAAGGTTCAGCATATGAAAGTCATGACAACGATAATGTTTCACATTTGTTTCACCTTGGTCCCACCGCATCTTGCCCCGGCCCCATCCCCCCAATACTCATCTCATCCCCCACCATACCCTGCCGCCACACAACCCACCCTGCGGAAAAACGGAACAATGATGTGAGCTAATCAGAACTCAAATTTACGTTGAAAACATCATGCCACAGAGAGCCAAACGCACTTCAAACTGCCATAACCCCAAACAAACTAATCACAATAATAAAAAACAATAATAAATAGGCCTATTAATAACAATATTTTGGCACAATAATACTTCTACTACTATTAATAATAGAATTCATATTGATATTGGAATTACAATTACTATCAATGTAAATTTTGGAGCGAGAAGGGCAAATTTCAGTATAACGCAAAAATATCGATGCAACTAGCGAGAGTGACCCAACGTTCCCAAAGTGGAACATGTGTAAAATAAGTTGCGTCGCTCATTCATAAGGCACTACCATTAAAAAATTTGACCATAAGTAGGCACAATAGACACAATTCAACCCAAATGGGTGATAAAATCAATTAATTATCATGCATTTGTAATTTATATTAATTTTAAATATTCATTAGCATAAATGTTTTTTTTTGACAAAATTGCATCAAAATAATTATTTTATTTAGCTGCAACAGACTTGAAATAAAAGTACATAAATATGAAGGGCCGGATTTACTATAGGGCAAATGAGGCAGCTGCCTCAGGGCCCCCACCAATTCCACCAATTTGCACCAAACACAAAAAAATAGATAAATAGAAATAAATGAATGTAATAAATATTGTAAATAGACCTACAAAACTAAAAATAGTAGATATTAGTCATATTACTTGTAATTTATTGTCAGCGTCGCGATATAAAAATGTAAGCGCTATATAAATATGAAGTGACTTCAAGTGAGTCTGTCTGTAGTACAGTTAAAGATGTAGCTTACCTACAGACTACAGTACATTAGTTATTAGTTAATAGTTAATTATAAAAAAGTATTCCATACTGTTTGGCTTAGTGTTTGCCTCAGGGCCCCCACCAACCTAAATCCGGCCCTGTAAATATGCCCCCATCTTTGGGCGAGTAAATGAATATTTATTAGATGACTTACAGTAGGTTTTACCGTCCCTCAAATTTTTTTAAAAATATGTTCCACTTTGGGAACGTTGGGTCAATAAAGGTTAAACATAACTATAATATTAGGCTACAATAATAATATACTTTTATGTTATGAAGCGCCTGCAAGACGCACTGCGCTTTACACATACAAGTTATACAGTAATCTTAATTAAACTTAAACAGAACAGACAGCTTTGTAATCACACGGCGCTAATAGCAACCTACAAAGCATGTCCGCCCAACGGGGGCTCGAATTCGCTACCTGACGCACTCTACGCCAGCGTGTTATCCATTGCGTTACCCACCACCCCATCACCGCAGTCAACGAAAGTATATCTAATTTAATCAAAACTTCATAAATATTCTGTGATGATGATGATGATGATGATGATGATGATGATGATGATGATGATGATTATGATGATGATGATGATGATGATGATGATGATGATGATGATGATGATGATGATGATGATGATGATGATGATGATGATGATGATGATGATGATGATGATGATGATGATGGTTCTCTGCCCAAAGGCAGGTTATTGGCTTTACGCCACTGGGGATGAGATGAGTGAGGTGGTTTCCCGTTGCCTTACCCACAGACATTGAAGGTCGCTCCGCAGCAGCTTGCACCATTGCGTCCCACACGTGCTAGCCCGAGATATCTAAATCTCTGAATGTCAACTCCCAGCCCGGGACTTGAACCGCAGTCCGTTGCAACTAACAGACGAATGCCGCACTCGCTTACCGGTGTAGCTAACTAGGCTAAATAGTCTGTAATCAGGTCAAAATAGACTGTGACAGTCGCAAGATATGCACAGCAACAGGCACTTGTGCGCTCGATTTACACGCCATTAATATGAGTTCTTCCTATGGAGTGGTAGCATTTCTGAGTAGTTTACCCCTCGAAATGTTGAAGTGTGAAAATTTCTTAATAATAACAGTCAGGGCTGTTTTAAAGGAATTTTTAGAACTGCACATCCTCTTCTCTCCTTTCTCATCCTCCATGGCAAATTACTCCGAATCTGAGGAAAATGACCTATTTTAGTAGTTTTAACTGCACGGAACGTTACGGAAGTGCCTCTACAACTGCACGAATCCATTTAGAACTGCCCTTTTTGTGTAGAACTGCACGTTAAAAAAGCCCTGATAACAGTAATACTAATATGATATAAATCGTTCATAATTATGCGTTATATCTTCATTCATTAAGTAAAAGATTTTCTATCAGGACGAGATTCAACGAAAAGTTTAGAAGGCTCAACAATCTGGTCATTCATTGATAAAAATGATGACGGGTTTAGGGTAATGGTCACCACAATGACACGAAAAGTTTACAGAAGCGGCATCGCCTCTCGATGCAATCCAAAAGGTCGATGGAGCCTTCCGTTCAGCAGATTGCGTTGGTATAATGATTTGTATGATGTGATGGGCGCCTTGTATGGCTGCTGACATTTAAATTCGATCCCATAAAAATCTTGTGATTATTCTTCATGCTATGAATTGTAATAATTATGCGTTGTGTTAGTTTGTTAATTAGAAGAACTCTTCATTGCACACCCAACTTCATTTACGAATCAACGTATGACACCATACGCCCGTTATTTTCTTAGTCGTAATAAACTGTCATTCATTCATTCAATAATTCATTCCTTCATTCACTCTATGGACTTATATAGCGCCCCTCAAGAAACCTATTCAGCAGCGCTCCCAGCGCAGTCATATTCGGGATCAAACCCAATCTTCAGGTCTTGAAACGATGGTCGGCTAGATTTTCTTTTCACGCGTAGAGTAGGCCTAAGATTGACGTTAGCAACCTCTAACGGGTGTCCGGACAATTCGTCCCCGGACAATTCGTCCCGGACAATTCGGACCGGACAATTCGGACCCGGACAATTCGTCCCGGACAACTCGGACCCGGACAATTCGGACCGTATAGATCAAGTGGTATGCACGGCATCCACAGCAAGATTAGGGTTAGTTTTAGGGTTAGGGTCAGTATTAAAATTTAAATAGATGGATAATTAAGGTTAGGGTTAGTTTTAAGGGTTAGGGTCAGTATTAAAATTTAAATAGATGGATCGAATTGTCCGGTCCGAATTGTCCGGGTCCGAATTGTCCGGGTCCGAATTGTCCGAGACGAATTGTCCGGGTCCGAATTGTCCGGGACGAATTGTCCGGGACGAATTGTCCGGGACGAATTGTCCGGGGACGAATTGTCCGGGAACCCTCTAACGTCCCAAAATTATTTATAGACAATTCCTTCTACCCTCGATTGATGCCAGTCCGAAGGTTAAAAAATGGAGTAGTGCGAAACGTTTTAGACACCTTTTACACGCATTCTTTTGACGTAATAAAATTCAGCATTTCCTTCCATTGCAATTGCTAGATTCCTTTCTCGAAAAATGATTAGTATTATAGAAATTCTACTTCGTCTGGTAACACTGGTTAGCTTGTAGCGACCATAGATTGTCAAATTGAAAAAGTCTCCGATAAACAGATTTTAATTTTACTGAAAGACAAAAAATCATCGAAGTCAGTTCGAAACTACCCTGCTGAGCGACGTCACATACAGGGTGGGCCAAAAAATACTTCTCTACGGCTTTTATGTCAATATCTTGACCAAAAGTAAGAATTTCCAAATAAAATTTTACAGCCAGAAATGGCGATAGGCTACTTTAATCAGCAATTTTTCAAAAACTCGACATCACTTGAACATCGTTATTTTTAAACTTCAGCTAATGAGGGAGATGCTAAACATTGAAAGTCCGTCGGAATTTCTTCGCTATCCAGCTTATTGAACCGTAGGCCCAATTATCATAGGTCTAAAGTGTAGGCTATTTCGCATTTGAATTCATTTCACGACAAAAAGTGTTGCTTAGAAGTGTTGCTAAGTGTTGCTTAATAAATCGCGTTAATTAGGATTAGTCAAATAGTCAAACCTGCTTTAGCTTCGCAAATACTTGACTAAAATGACATGCCTCAACTATGAGAAACAGAAATTACTGCTGTTGGCTTTTTGTCTGGCAAAAGTCACTAAATAATTGGTAGCAGAGTGCTCATGTTAGACACATTGACGCGTATGACTAATATTATATATATATAATATTATATATATATAGTGGCGGCGCCAGGGGGGGCTGGAGGGGGCTAAGCCCCCCCTAAATGCGGCTCAGCCCCCCCCCAAAGCAAAATGCGGAAAATGTCTATAACGGCTTATTTCGTATTAAGAATACTAGACAATGATCAATGGCATCAAAATCTACTTTGAGAATGAAGTTAGCGACTTCATTTCTTGGCCTCAGTCTATGAAAACGGGTGACAAGTTTGCACCCTTACCTTGTGACCATACAACCGGACAGGGTTGTCGAAATTGTCGAAGAAACAACATGGCTCTTAGACACCTCGTTTCAGATTGAAACCGTTTTATAAGTATTAGACGTATAGAAAAACCGAAATTGCATAGTCCTTCAAAAAGTGGTGCAAAACTGTATTTTCTCTTGATTTTTCGCATATTTCACAAAATTAATCATCGTCACAAAAGTAAGATCAGGATTTTCTCCCTCCTGCAATCAACTATATAATCACAGCGTAGATGCTTGCATCAGTGGCGTCGTCAGAGGGCTAGGGGTTATAACCTCTAAATGCGGTTCAGCCCACCAAAGCAAAAAGCAGAAAATATCCATTACGGCTTATTTCGTAATAAGAAAGCTAGACAATGGTCAATGGCATCGAAATCAACTATATACACACAATATTATATATATATATATTAAGTTGTTTAGGTCATTTAATTCGTTGCATAGCAAATGCTACAAATTTAGTGAACCAGTTTTGTTGCATTTAGTAGCTGCATACTGTAAACCGTTTCTTCTTTATGGAATGGAAGCTGTCAGCCTTCCCAAAAGTGAGCTGAACTATTTAGAGTACACTTACAGCTCAGCAGTATGTAACACTTTTAAAGTCTCCCATAGTAGTGTTGCATCTGTACTGCACATCATGCATGAAAATAATATTACAGACTGCTGGTTATCCAGAAGATTGCGTTTTATCCAGAAATACCTTTCACACAACAATGTAGTTGTCAGATTTGCGTCATGTTTCTCTTACACACCTCAAATGTGCGCGCTCTTGTTATTTTCTGTATAATAATTATTATATTCTTGTTGTGTGTACAACCACTGTCTGGGAATGTAGGCCTACGTTTGATATAATAGTCGACTAAAAAGTCCTAGGGATATTAGCATATACATGTAAAACATTAGTGTTCAGATAATTATATGTATATATAAAAGACATTTTTTATATACATAAAATAATTGTGTGCATATATATAAGCATGCATATTTTTGTATTAAGGAAACTTAAATTGTTTTCTGTCATTAGTAATATGCAGGCAGATAATTTTAAAACTGTTCTGTGAATGCTGGGAATGTAGGCCTACGTTTGATACGTTTGAATTACACACTATTTTATTGTAAAACATATGGACACCTTTATTGTGATTTATTTTTATTTGTGATTATTTCAATTGAATGTCCAGGGTAACGGCCACTGTTGTCATAGACCCTGGTCAAATCGGATCCATCCATTATTGTGATTACTTTTTTATTGTAAAATTTCTGAGTAATAATACTGCGTTGGACACCTTTATTGTGATAACTTGGAACTCGAGTCCGTGTCCATGGCCGACTTTTTATACGATAATACTGAGTCCGTGTCCATGGCCGACTTTTTATACGATAATACTGAATTACACACTATTTTATTGTAAAATGAACGAATATTAATACTGTGTTGGACACCTTTATTGTGATAATTTGGAAATCGAGTCCGTGTCCATGGTCGACTTTTTATACGATAATACAGAATTGCACACCATTTTATTGCAAAATTTCTGAATATTAATAATGTGTTGGACACCTTTTATTGTGACAACTTGGATCACGAGTCTGAGTCTATGGTTGACTTTTTATACGATTATACTGAAACGCACACCCTAGTATTGTGGAATTTCTGAATATTAATGCGCTGTTGGACACCTTTATTGTGATTTATTTTTATTTGTGATTATTTCAATTGAATGTCCAGGGTAACGGCCACTGTTGTCATAGACCCTGGTCAAATCGGTTCCATCCATTATTGTGATTACTTTTTTAGTGTAAAATTTCTGAATATTAATACTGTGTTGGACACCTTTATTGTGATAATTTGGAAATCGAGTCCGTGTCCATGGTCGACTTTTTATACGATAATACAGAATTGCACACCATTTTATTGTAAAATTTCTGAATATTAATAATGTGTTGGACACCTTTTATTGTGACAACTTGGATCACGAGTCCGTGTCCATGGTTGACTTTTTATACGATTATACTCAATTGCACACCATTTTATTGTGGAATTTAAGAATATTAATTTGGTGTTGGACACCTCTTATTGTGATAACTTAGAACTCTAGACAACGTGGTTTTTGAGTGCTTGCATTTCGGTATGTCAAAGACAATAGGGACTTTACATTACCTCACTGTCTGCACCACATAGCTACTCGGGCTGCTGTGTGCACACGCACTGTATATACTGTATCGCCCTTGCTCTGCTCGGTCACCAACTCAGCTCAGATGACTGAAATTTCGGAGTATGGATGGATCAGATTTGACCAGGGTCTATGAGAACAGAGGCCGTTACCCTGGACAGTAAATTTGCTCGGCATATTACAGCACGTTAGAGCTTTCTTTTTTCGAAATGATACATTTCGGGCACGGCATAGACTTTACGCGGCCGCGTTTGAGGACCTCCCATTCTCTTTTGCCGCCTTAGTTGGACACCTTTGTTTATGATAATTCGGAACTTAATCTAGGATTGCGGCCGGATACACCAAAAATCAAAAACCTCAACAATTATTGCTGACTTCGTTTAAATAACCCACTCAATCTCCAAATACATCTTGCAATGTGGAGCGCGTTTGTGCCAGTGCACAATTTCTTGTAAAACTCTTGGTCGGTATGTGTTTCGTTCATGCATTTGGCACTCGCAGCTTCGCGCGATTGCAATAAGAACCGCCCTGGGAAGAAAATGTTCTAGTTGCGTGTCTTTCAATTCAATTCAATTCAATTGGTTTATTGATCCACCAAAAAAACAAAGACAAGCAGACAATTTTGCTTACAGGATAGTACACACAGTGATTGATTGCTAGTTAACATTTGCGATTATATGAACAAGTAAGCAACCAATACTGAGTGTGGCAGAACCAATAGGCTACCTGAAGGGAATGATCCCGCTAGTGGGGCCTATTTACCAGAAAATTCATTGGGGTAACAATAGAAGATAAAAAGCAGATGCGATATTAATTAATTAATTAATTAATGGTGGTGCTTTGAAAGCAAATGAACAGAAGCAACGGGATACTTTCCCTCAAAACATATATCAAAAACATAATAATAAGCATGAACATTGGTTAAATAAAGGAGTTCATTTTACATTGTTTAATGTGTATGCACGGATTTGGATTTTAAACTGAGCGAGACTCCTGGATGCACGAATACTTTCTGGTATGTTATTCCATAAAAGAGGACCCTGGTACTTAATAGAAAATTTTCTAGTGTTCGTTTTTGCAAAGACACTTATGTAGGCTCTATTATTTCTAATGCCTTTAGTATATAAGTTAGGGCTAAAATAGGATGAGAATGCAAGTGGAAGAAGGTTGTTGTCATACTTATACATAAATGTACTAGTTTGGATGAATTTAATTTGGGATATTTTTAGCACGTTCAATTGTTGGTATAAGGGGCTAGTGTGAGCATTAAAGGGAGATTTAGTAATAATTCTTATGGCTTTTTTCTGCAGTCTATTTAGCTTAGTTAGGTGAGTGTCGTATGTAGATGTCCAAATGAGATTGGGAGGGAGGAAGGCTTGGGGCTTCAGCCCCCCCAAACCTGAAATCCTGGCGCCGCCACTGTATATATATATAATATTATATAAGCTGGTAAAACTTACTGGAACGCCAAAAGAGGTAAAAAGTCAAGTCAAATGGCTATCGTGTTCAACTGTCAACAGCAGAGCTCACAGCGAACAGTTGCAACTTGCAAGAGATGACCTGAGATTTTGTCAATGGCCTATAAAATAAATATCCGAAAGAAGGCGAGAATGCAAGGAAACTCCGCCGCTGGTTGAACTCTGCCAGTGACAATCCCAAGCCTGGATAAAGGAGGAGGGCGACACTAATCATCTTTAATATGGCAGTGTCGTTAAACATGTAAGAAAAAGAAGTAATTTCTCTAAGCAGCAGCCTTTCCAAAAGCATGACTGAAAAGGGGGAAGCAGACTATCAATTTTTTTAGGAGAGTGGCACTGTCGTTGATTTGTTGAACTCATGTATACGGCGCTCTTCGACCTCGTCCTACAATTGTCTTCTAGTTTTATATTTTGTTTTGTTTTATGAGGTTTACGGGTACGACGTACCTCGGCATTGACCTCCCACTAGTATACAGGCTTACAGGGTTTTACCCCTTGGCAGCGGCCCAGTGGTGCATTGTTTTAAATATTTCTGACGCTTACATAGAGTCGTTCGACCGCATTAAAAAGGTATCTAACGAGGCCATCAACTTGACAAGAGTTTGTTAAAATTTACGGCTACCAGTGACTTTGAATTTGACCGTAAACGTTCGTTGGAATTGTGTCCAATTAATGCAGTAAACATGGGCTATTAATGAGAAACCCAGGACCAATTAAAGACAAAACAAAAAAGTCCCTATCTAAACTGTGTTAAAATTTCGTTCATGAACAACTGCATGCAGCGCCTCTAGTTGCAACGTTTGAAATCGCGTCCTTGGATACTAAATTAATTGTGGTTGCTAAGAAGAATATAGCGCGTAACGGCATATAGCTCATGACGTCAACGATTTGGCGGCGATTGAGTACAGAAATATGGATGGATGGATCCAATTTGACCAGGGTCTATGACAACAGAGGCCGTTACCCTGGACAGAAATTTGCTCGGCATATTACAGCACTTAAGAGCAAGGTACTGAAATAGTAATTTCTCTCCATTGACTTATCTGCAGTAATTCACAATAATGCACAGTAATTCACCGTACATCGATGCAGCGCCTCTAAGGTGTATATGAGATTTGGCCATTTGCGGGGTGCGGTGGAGTAGGAGTATGCTCGCTTCATTGGAGCCGGAAGGTCGCGAGTTCGAACCCACCTGAAACCCCATGTATTGACCTTGAGCAAATTCTTCGCTCGCAATTCCTCGTGCGCTTCAGCGTGAAACTCCGACGCAGTGTCCGCTTTGCAGTCTGGAGCGCCTCTAAGTAGGGACCTTGATGGGGCGCTATATAACATACAAACAAATAATAAAAATTATACGAGGCCATTTTATAGCTTCCGGCATCTTACTACACAAAAATCAGCATCCAATCGATGATAGCTTCATACAAAATGGCGTTTTGTTATTTCTAATCACCAGGGCTGTGTCATAATGTGGATGAATGACGTCCCCTCCTTTTTTACCATGGCTTTGGACTGGCAATTCGTCCAATGAGACAACTTATCCATTGTTTATTCGCATCGTGTGGCCGGGAATGACCGCAAATGCACTGAATTTACTAGACTTAATATTCTGACTAGGGGCCGTCCATAAAGTACGTCACGCTATTTTTGACCATTTTTAACCCCCCCCCCTCTCCCCCTGTCACAAACTGTCACAAGTCTCGGACCACCCCCCTAAAGTACGTCACACTTTCGAAAATTAACACCTAATTAAAATCTAATCTAAAACACACTTCACTATTAAACTGTATTAAAATATAAAATTTCCACTTAAAAGAACTATCACATTATTAACCTCTTCGCTGCGAATGACGTGTATGTCACGTCATTGAAATGCCTACGCCATACGCGGAATACGTGTATGTCACGTCATGCAATCTATACATAGTATACAGTATCTATAACGGAGAATGTATATGGGACCTTGGATATGTTACCACAGAGGGCTAACTAAATCCACCCAATGGAGATATTGGCCAATCCCCTCACCATTTGGGGGATGCGGGGATCCCGAAACCCCCCATCTTGGACTAAGAAACGAAATTTACCGTGCAATGCATGGTACCGCAGGCGAATAACCGAATTTTGCACTAGAGATGTGGCGATGGTTGGGGTTGGTTCTGGAGATCGGTGGTGGGGTGAAGCAGGTTTTGGAGGTGGGGGGTTTGGGGGGGGGATTGAGAAAAAAATAATCGATATATACCGTACAACGCAGGGTACCGCCGGCGAATAACTGAAATTTGCCCTATTGTTGATGAGGATGGATGGGGCTAGTTTGGGCGAATTGGTGGTGGGTGAGGTAGGTTGTGGGGTAGGGCGAGTTGAGGGGCAAAGTGGGGACTGGGGGGAGGGTAAAAATCGAGAAGCGAAGCCGAAACTTACCATGCAACGAAGGGTTCCAAAGCAAGTGTATTGATGTAGGCGTGTATTGCGCACGGTAGATGTAATCGTTATCGCACAGCAAGGTAAGTAATAGTTAGAGGTCATATTAGGCCAGGCTCAAGGTCATATTAGTCCCGGCTCAAGGTCGTTCGATGTCTAGATACTTCCATGTGCTTGCCCAAAAAAATTTGTAGGTGTGGATATAGGCCTAACAATAAACGTATATAATTTTATATAATTATATTATACTAGCTGGGGTACCCGGCGTTGCCCGGGAAATTTAGGATTCGACCCGTTCCGGCCACAACCCCACCACACCACACCACACAACACCACAGTCCGACCTACACCGGTACACCACCTGAGAAATTTTGTCTTTCGGGGGAACCCCCCAAATTTCCCTCTCCCCCATCCCCGCCCCACAACACGCCACCACTAACTCTGACCTCCACCAGTACGCCACACGTGAAATTTTGGTTTTCGGAAAATTTTGGGGAGAAATTTCCCCCCAAATTCCCCCCACCTCTTTGACCCCACCCCACAACACGTGACCACTAACTCCGATTTCCCCCGGTACGCCACCCGTGAAATTTCGGTTTTGGGAAAATTTGTTGGGAGAAAAATTTTACCCCCAAAATTTTCCCCACCCTCTTTCACCCCCCCTCACAACACGCGATTACTAACTCCGATTTCCACCCGTGAATTTCGGTTTTTTGGAAATTTTAAACATTTAACCTCCAGATATTTTCCCCACCCCTCTTTCACCCCCCCCCCCCCCCCGCCACAACACGCGACCACTAACTTCGATTTCCACCGGCACGCCACCCGTGAAATTTGGTTTTCGAAAAAAATTGGGGGGAAATTTAACCCCCTAAATTTCCAACCCACCCCTCTTTCACCCCCCCAACCCACAACACGCGACCACTAACTCCGATTTCCACTGGTACGCCACCCGTGAAATTTTGGTTTTCGGGGGAAAAAATTCCTCCTAAAAAAAACCGACCCCCACCCTGGCCCTCTACCCACCATTCTCGCCCCCTTCGCTTTCCACTCACCCATTCACCCAACTCCACCCTCCACTTCCACCCCCCACCCCCCACCACCGACCTCCACCGGTACCCGACCCATGAAACTTGCAAAAGCGCTCTTCTCTAAACGCTGTCGAATGGCTGCTTTTATACGTATTTAATACGTACATGTATGAGACCCGAAAGAAAAGTGCTGTTATAAGCTTGAAAGGGCAGAGTCCAACAGGAAAAATGAGGGTTTTTTGGCCCCCACTCTGGCCCCAATGGTGGCAGAGATTCGCGAACCCCTCTGTTACGCGTCCGATGCCAAGACGGACACAGTAGTGAAGGTTTGGAGTGAAAAGCTAAAAAACTGTGGAAATGCATTCCGGTTAAACAGACAGACAGACAGACAGACAGAATCTTCTCTTTATTTATATAGATATGTACATGTAGGCCTATATATTTATATGCCGCACACGGGATTAAAAAGCCGTCGCGGCGAAGGGGTTAAAATGACTTTAAAAGTAGAATAGTTAATTGTCAACAGTTGTCACAGTTATTCATTGAAACAGTTAAACTCAATCTAGATTGAATTTTTAAAAAAAATTGCAAAAATTAGACTAGATAATTATATAATACACATCATTTATCTGCTGCTTTTTCATTTACAATTGGTGAGGTCAAGTTTTAGATAATCTTCCGATTATGCAATCTTTTTACACAGGATAAGAAGTAGATTAGCGAAACTTGACCTCATCCAGTGATCAAATAATAAAAAGGAAACAAAACAATTTGACCAAAAAAGACTAGATTGACAAATTTATATGTGACAAACGCTTGTGTTATATTGAATCTGTTTATTATGGACCTGTGAATTATGTTTAATTAAAGAAATAATAAATTAGAAATAAAAAATAAAATTAAAAAAAATAAATGTGTGACGTCACACATGACCTGACCCCCTCCCTCTGTCACAAACTGTCACACTTTCTTACACCCCCTCCCCCTGGAGCGTGACGTACTTTATGGACGGCCCCTTTTAGATAGCTTTAGCTTCGGTGTCACACTATAGCGTCTTAATGGAGGTAAACGGCGTCGTCCCTTGATAATCCACACTTCGGACTGACAATATCAAAATAATATTCGAAGATATTCTGCTGTTTATAAATACTTTGTGAACGTCAATGTCCGTGAGCGTCGAGTCTACTCTACCTATGCGTTTTATTATCGTGGATGAACCTAGTGATGAAGAGAAGGAGAAATCCACGGTTTAACAACAAAGACCGTTGCCGTCGGGAAAATTTTTTTGGGCATATTACAGAATCGCAACTTCGTCTAATCGTCATCCTAACACGGGCCTCGTGCACATAAAATGTTGGACTATTATTCCCATATAAATACTAAGTCTTACTAACCGTCGTATAATGAATTTTATTATCAGACTGTCATGATTCACTTGCTGGATGTATTATATTTGGAAATAGTTGTTTTTAGTTTTTAGTTTTTTGTTCAGTTCGGGTAAGATGATTTTTAAACCCGTGCAAAACCGCATTTTGTCTACTTTACTATATAACGTGAATTGTTTCATAGCCGCTTACCGCTTGCTAGTAGTAGGTAAATGTTCTGCGTTTTGTTTATTTTCAAACTTATTTGAAAATATAGACTCGTTTGTTTTGTATTCCTTCCAGCTGACTCAGCATCTTCTTATAATTTTATGTCGTCATCTCGAAAACAGATATTCTTCTTTTGTCCTCTGCTCTCAAAGTCCATGTTTCGCAGCCGTACTGACCACACCAGTGTCTTCACAAGTCTTATCTGCAACGAAGTTTTCACATCATTACGAAAATTAATCACTCCCTTCGCGTGTTCAACTGATGATATACATTGTAGGGTTCGTGAATATATGTAGGTTTATTCTAGCGATAAATTTTTTCCCAGCGTGAACTATATGGTATGCGGACGTTTCGTCCAAGGACGATTCGTCACGGACTGTTCGTCATGGCCTGTTCGTCAAGCGGACGATTCGTCAGAGGACGTTTCGTCATGCGGACGGTTCGTCACCGGACTGTTCGTCAGTTATATAACAGAGCTCTAAATGATTATAGGCCTAGTATGAATGAAGTCAGATGAATTACAAAGTTAATAGTGACAACATTTTTACTCTACTTGACGCTTATTTAGTTAAGAAGAATATAGGCTATATACACATGTACTTTTAGTTTAAATGCACAACATAAAATTATGCACATGCATTGTTAAACGTAAAAACAAAAGTGTCTCATGTAAACAGTGTTTTCTAAGATTTCTACTCTCCTTGACGCTTATGTAGTTAAGTGCGGAAGCATCAAGAAATGTTAAAAACATAATTGTCTCAAGTAAACAGTTTCTGCTCTAGCTGTGAGATAGGTGTGCAATTCCACGGACATAGGTGACAACATCAGTTCTGTTATATGCCTGTTGTACTCTCTCAACCAAGTGACGGTACTTTTTGGTACCTGGTTCTTGAAGACCAGTCACTCCTTGTAGGTATGCAGCTTTTTGTTTCTGGCAATCTCTGTCCAACCCTTCAAGTAGTAGCCAAAGACTTGGGTGACTACACATGAACAGCGACTGCATCCCGTGGTGCCACCCCTCTACAATGTTAGTGGTTCTGGCTATCCCGTCACCGGCGATTCGTACTGGTTCCACAAAGGGAGTCCAAAGGTAAGAGCAGCATAATTCGCACCTCTTCCCCGTAGTCGCCTCCCTCTCAAAATCACTCCATGTAGGAAGGGCGCTATACACAGATAGTCTTTCATGTACAACTTTGACTGGTTGACGAACAGTCCGTTGACGAACCGTCCGCATGACGAATCGTCCGTGGACGAAACGTCCTCTGACGAATCGTCCGCTTGACGAACAGTCCATGACGAATAGTCCGTGACGAATCGTCCTTGGACGAAACGTCCGCGAATCGAACTATATGTGTCCTGTGTCCCATCTGACCAAAACCAGGCGTAAGTCGCAACACACGCTTCCGAGATAATAAAAAATGTGAAAAAAACCAATTTTTTCCATTTTTTAGTTTTTGACAGAAAATGACAAATAAATAAGTTTTATACACATTAAACCATTATTTTTAATGATATTTTTTTAATTTTGTGATTTTTATTGTTCAAATAATACGATGACTTTCCCCGCAATTTTCCGCTTTCACGCCATTGGTAACTATATTCGGTATGTGCTAACAAACTAAATTAGGTATAAGTGAAAAGCCCACGCATCCCTCTAGCGGTCTAGGCTACCATGCAAACTGTTTATTTGTTGCGATTTTTTTTATATTTATGAACATGGTTCTAAAGAATCTTGCATTTCTAAGTTATAGAAAACTTTAAACGCATTTTTCTCAGAAATGTCTGCATAAACGTTTTTCAGCAGTTACAACATGTTTTTTTGGATTGTACATAAAACAGACTTATTACTAGTTTTTATAGATGAACATTGGACTTTATTATATGTAAACTATTCTTGTATATATAAATCATGTTTAAAACACACATAATCTAATATTTTGCTTATGCATAAGTATACGTTTTGTGGAATCGACGGGTACCCATGGGGCCGTCCATAAAGTACGTCACGCTATTTTTGACCATTTTTGACCCCCTCCTCCTGTCACAAACTGTCACAAATCTCCGACCCCCCCCCCCTAGAAGCGAGGGGGTCACGGAGTCCACCGTCGGCAGGTACAGCACCGGGAGGCGAGGAGGTCGCTGGGTTCGCCGACAACGGGCGAGAGCCCATCAACACCTCCGTGAGGGACACAAACGACCCCCACGGGACGCCTTTTGAAGTGGCGGCGAAGGGCCTGCGACCAGATGTGGTCGAATTGGACACGGACGCTTTGAGGCGACCACCCGACGGGGCGAGGAACCGCTAACGCCGGCTGTCCAGGGCCATTAAGGCAGCCGGCGTCATTTTATATGACGATGTAGGCCGGTATCGGGGGGAGGCCCGGCAGACGCGCTGGGCATAACATCGATCAGCGAAGAGTAACTGAACTTCAACGGAGAGATTTTACAGGCGTCTGAAAC
Organism: Lumbricus terrestris; assembly: GCA_949752735.1. Taxonomy (NCBI): domain Eukaryota; kingdom Metazoa; phylum Annelida; class Clitellata; order Crassiclitellata; family Lumbricidae; genus Lumbricus; species Lumbricus terrestris. The sequence goes on along the minus strand of OX457048.1, from coordinate 12,493,749 downwards.
GATCTTTTAACATTGCCGGAGGAGCATCTAAGCTTATATATATTTCTAATTAATCTCTGCTACTGTTTTGTTTAATAATAAATTATTAAAAACGAGTCCTCTGAACTGTGAAAACGTCACGGCCAAAGTCTTGTAGAACAGATAGGGCTAGGGTCGTGACAACATGTATACTAACACGCTATTTATATCCTTGACAAAAATTATCTACTGTCTGTTACTGTACAGGCATATTGATATTTGGTCATGTCACCAATTATTATAGGAGGGATGTCCTGAATTACAGATATTATAGATATTCGTTTAACCAGATGCGATTTTATAACACGGATACTATTCAAATGACCTTATAATTTACCAATGTTTACTTTCCTGTCTATCCTTTCTCTCACACATAGTTCTAAAGATGTATGTTATGTTTTATTAGAAGTATACTATGATTATTGAATTGCATAATATTTCAATTTTTATGATTATTATATACCTACACGTTAGGCTATATTCTATTCTCATCCAATTTTCCCGCAGGCGGTTCAATAAAGTATATACTTGCTTACTTACTTCTTCGAGCAATAAAAATGTTCATGACTCACGAGCCATTAACTGTTAATCTAGCGAATTTTGGCGACTTTATGACCTGATCTTGCGACAACGTTTTTCCAAAATTGGCAACCTTGAAAAGAATACGCCTCTTGCAGTGATGCCACAGCTGGGTTTTTTCCACTAGATCTGGTTTTTTGGCCTTCGTCTGGGCTTCTGTTTTTTTGGGGCAAATACTGGGTTTATTTTGGTGAGTTGACATTTTGCATTTACAACACATGAAATCCATGAATATTCTATAAAATTCAATGTAAAATGGTTGTGAATTTGTGATACATACGTTTTCCCACTAATTGTGATTTCAAACTCCACAATCAAGATTTCACGTTGTCAATTCACAAATAATTTATAACCTGAAAAATAGTTCTGCACAGAAATTAACAATTTGACATCTCAAAATAGATCCTTTTGCTAAGCTGTTTTGTCATCTATAATAACATGCATATAATATATACACACTAGTATAATAGCCTAGTTCATTCATTCCGAAAATTGTTGCAGAGTTGCAACAAGTTGTTGTAGAGTATTAATGTTCTAAATGGTCAAAACGTTAGATTGTTGACGTATTAAGAAAATTTGACTGAAAAACTCCGAGAACTTTTAGACTTCGTAAACTTAAGCTTTGCTTAAGCCAGGTGTGCTATGTGTTTACAATTCTGGTAGGCTCGACTCAACAATTGATATTTTTAAAGTTGTAATTTGATTTGATTCGACTCTTTTGACGAACATTTTGTTAACCTCCTTGCGAAGTAGCGAAAAACAAACTTAATTTGAACAAAGGGGTCTGAATTTCTGAAATAGCTTAAATGAATAGTCCGGGTTTTTCTGGGGGTTTTCGGAAGAAAATCTGGGTTAATTTTTGAAACCTCAGTGGCAACACTGGCCTCTAGTATCGGCGTATCCAGGGATGACACTCCTAGATTTTTCCACCTAGATCTAGGTATTTTGGTCTTGTCTAGGTATCTAGGTTTTTTGGTCAGGATCTAGCCTTTTTTCTCATGGCGGTTTTTTCGACTTTTTATATACAAATTTAGTTTTTAAAACTGAAAATGCACAAAAGACGTGAAAAAAATCGAAAATGTTCTGAATTTGGACCAAAAGTTGTAAATTTTGGAGCGAAAGACTAAAAAAAGAAGGTCATCAGAAATTTTTCGGGAAGGAAAACAGAGCAAATATTAGTCCTCGGACGACTAAAAAAAAGGTCATCAGAAATTTCAAGCCGGAAAATTGGAACAATCCATGTATTTTACAGGAAAATCGTGAATCTAGCCTTGTCAAGCCTTTTTTCCGACCGGATCTGACCTTTTTTCAAAATCTACAGTGGCATCCCTGGGCGTATCGCTCGCCATTTTGTTCAATCGGACGTTTGCGTAAGATTTCCGTTTAATAGAATTTATCATGCGACAAATGGTCAATTACTATCATTAATTTTGTGCAGTTTGCCTTAAAGTTCTCTCAAACATCTCCAATGCAATTATCGATTAGTGTTGTCGTTGCAAATGTGATAGAGCTTAAAGTTTGCGTCAGTGCTGGGCGATAATGGTTGATTGTCCCTTAGAAATGGAGGCCATTGCTTCTCGTGGATGCTTTTTCATGTTATGAACTGATTACCTATGACAGTGTTGTTTGAATTTTAGCAAGACATCTGGTAAAATCGTAGTTTGCTGATTTTTTTATATTGTCAATTTAAAATGGAATCTGGATTGATGACAATATTTGCCCAATAGGCCATGATGTGGTTATATTCTAGAATGGTTCGGTAGCATGCAAACAATATGGTGGCCACAGATCAGCGCAGAATAGAGCGCTGTCACGTGAGCCGATCAATAGCCCAATAAAGTAGCCCAATGTTTCCGCGAAAGTAAGCACGTTAATTTAGCAAATAAATAATTAAAATGAAGGCATTTAGAAATTAGAACTAAAAGATATTTAGAATTGGAAGATGGATTAACGAACATACATGTTGAAATACATGACTTTTAACCAATCCCACTTCTATTTCAGGAAAATGGATCTTCATCAATCCGACTTCTGTTTGACAATAATTATTTTCTTCAGTCCAACTGTCGTATGACCTCCGCTAACACTGATTATTAAATAAATAAACTATTTTTTACGTGGTTACTTTCGCGGAAACTGTTGGAAACATTGTGCTACTTTATTGGGCTACTTTATTTGGCTATTGATCGCCGCACGTATCAGTGCTCTATTATGCGCTGATCTGTGGCCATCATAAATTGTTTACTTGCTACCGAGTTATTATAGAAATTTAAAAGTATAATTTGGCAAAACATGAGAATAATGGTTCTAGGACTTTACCACCAGTCCATTACCCACTGCCGTCCCCCAATATTGATACGCATAATTTCACAAATGGAATAAAAAGCAATTAAACACGTGTTACAAAAATTTATATGTATTAGATTGACGATTCTAAGTCATGTTTTTCTTTACCCCCGGTCCATTACCCTCTGATATCCGCGCCATCCTCCCATATTGATACGCGTAATTTCACAAACGGAATAAAAAAAAAAATTAAACACGTGTTACAAATTATATGTATTAGATTGATGATTTGGTACTTGTTTTTTAATTCACCCCCAAAAACAAATGTCATTGTGGTGGCCAGAAGAGCGATATGTCGTCTAGAATGTTATCAAATACATCATCTTAAGCGTTTATCATTCATCCAGCTTCTATTTAAGATCTAAAATACCTTGATCCCGTTTCGATTTCTCGAGCGTTTTATCACTCATCCAGCCTCTATTTCAGATCTAAGAAAACAGTAATCCAGCTTCTATTTAAGATCTATAAAGCCTTAATCCCGCTTCCATTTCTTTGGCGTTTTATCACTCATCCAGCTTCTATTTAAGATCTAAGATACCCTGATCCCGCTTCGATTTCTCGAGCTTTTTATCACTCATCCAGCCTCTATTTCAGATCTAAGAAAACAGTAATTCAGCTTCTATTTAAGATCTATAAAGCCTTAATCCCGCTTCCATTTCTTTGGCGTTTTATCACTCATCCAGGTTCTATTTAAGATATAAAATACCTGAACAACATCGGATGTCCATTAAACACATTCTAGGATTATGTAATATTCCACAATGTTGCATATTAAACACAACACTTGCTTCCTTGTCGTGAACTATTGCTGAAAGTTTGAGAAGATTCATATTTATCTGTTATATTTCAGTTTTGAAAAGAATAAGTCTTAATTGGCCTACTGCGTCTTTCCGAAAACATATATAGGTCTTAATAATGCGTAAACATAGATTTGTCATATGATTAATTTTTGGGGGTGAATTAAAAAACAAGTACCGATGATTTTAAGTCATGTATTTCAGCATGTATTTTCGTCAATCCAGCTTCGATTTCAGGTCTAAAATACATGCATCCAGTTTCCATATCAGGTCTAAAAATTCATGCATCCAACTTCCATTTCAGGTCTGTTGAATACATTGGGCTATTGATCGCCTCACTTGTCAGCGCTCAATTCTGCACTGATCTGTGGACACCTTATTGTTTACTTGCTACCGAGCCATTCTAGAATATAACCTTCCGTGGTGACAAGACAATTCGGCGACAGACAATTCGGCGACAGACAATTCGGCGACTGACAATTCGGCGACAGACAATTCGGCGACAGACAATTCGGCGCCCAGACAATTCGGCGACAGACAATTCGGCGCCGTTTTATGACGAACATTACTTTAAGCGGTATCCGGACATTACCCCCGGCCCATTACCCACTTCCCGCCATTACCCCCTGCCATAACCCCCGAAGACAATTGCCCCCCGCCATTACCCCCTCCCCCCCGCTATTACCCCCGACTCCGCAATTACCCACATAGATGGATGGCAAATCATATAAACGGAGTACAGAAATGTAATGTCTGAAACAAAACAACGACCGTTGTACTTAAAGAAGCTAATTATGACAATTTCTTAAATGGAAGCTGGAATGATGAAAATGTTCTTTCTTAAATGGAATCGGGATTGATGAAAATGTTCTTACTTAAATAGAAGCGGGATTGATGAAAATGTTCTCGCTTAAATGCAAGCTGGATTGATGAAAATGTTCTTGCTTAAATGAAAGCGGAATTGATGAAAATGTTCTTGCTTAAATGGAAGCTGGAATGATGAAAATGCTCATTTTTAAATGGAATCTGGATTGATGAAAATGTTCTTACTTAAATAGAAGCTGGATTGATGAAAATGTTCTTACTTAAATAAAAGCGGGATTGATGAAAATGTTCTTGCTTAAATGCGCTATTTTTTAATAAATTTAAATGCTGGCGCCGAATTGTCTGTCGCCGAATTGTCTGTCGCCGAATTGTCATGGAACCCCTTCCGTATATGGAATACACATTTTTAAATTATGAGGGTGGATCTATTATTTTTTTCTCAATAGAAGTTGTCTTAACGGGAAAATTCTTACATTAATTTAAGTCTGGTTGATAATAATAATTCCTGTTAATGAGAACTTAAGTTGGAAGATTTTTTTGATTAATTGGAGGCTCTATTGATTGAAGTTATATCAATTGGACATTGCATAGTCAGGCATGACAATGAAGGTATTAAGATAATTAATCAAAAACAATCTACGATTCTACCCGGAATCCATTAATGGACATGGTATTGGGAATTTAAGTACTGAGAATCATCGTGCAAGAACTGTGTGCATCAATTAATTCGTATGATCATAGAAATCATTCTGACCTCAGAGAACTGATAATAATAATAATAATCTTTTCTTTAATTCAGAGCCTGCAAGACGCACTGCACTTTACATTTACAGGTTATGCAGTAATCTTAATTAAACTTAACTACTAACTGAACAGACAGCTTTTGTAATTACAAGGCGCTAATAGCAGCCTACAAAGCAAATCCGCCCAACGGGAGCTCGAACTCACTACCTCTCGCACTCTTGGCCAGCGTGTTAACCATTACTCTACCGCCCCCCCTATATTAGCAATTGGTTAGAAAAATGATAAAATTGACATTTATGTCATAAATTATATGCTTAAAGTCCAATGCTCAGAGCGCCTATGAAAAAGCTTACTGGAGCGCAACCATGACAATTCTAGTTATGTCAATTGGTTAGAAGAATGATAAAAAAATCATAAAATAGTCTCTTACTCAAGTGTTCCTGTTCTTCATTTTACTAGATGCAGGAAGTTCTTTTAATAAGAGTGGAAATTCGAGAAAGCCTTGCATCTCGTTGATTTTGATCAAATGCAAAGCTGGAGTGATCAGTTAACATTGGTACAGTACGAGAACAAAAGAGTCCTTTCTGCAGAAATTGATGACTTCCATATTTGACCTCGGAGTTAATTGTTTCTTTTTTTACAATTTCTTATTTTACTGCAAAGGAACTGTTACTTAAGAATCAAACAAACGAGAAGTTGCAGGTGCATCAACCAAAGTGGAAATTGCCTGAAAATACATAGATCTCAAACTGACACTATTCAATATGAAAAAGTCATAGAAATTCAAAAAGTCACTGCACTCTCTGGTTATTAAAAGGCCTCATAAGAACCAGTTTTACTTATAAACTGCAGTGGCAACATTTATGTAATAAATTATATGCTCGAAGTCCAATGTTCAGAGCGCCTATGAGAAAGCTTACTGGAGCGCTACCATGGAAATTCTAGTTATGTCAAATATTATTTACACACGGTGAACTGATAGGACTTTTGAGAATGCAGACTGCTAGGAAACCATGCTAAATGCAGTTATGTCAGAAAATAGTGTACTCGATGTTGCGATCATAAGATGTGTACTGGATATATAAACTTTAAAATGTAACATATCAGAAATCATTAACTGTACTAAGCAGACATAAGAGAACCCGTACTAGAATTAAACAAAATAAGTTATGTGAGGAATTATTGGTCTGAAAAAAGAATGAGAACTTATTCTTCAAAGAGATAATACAAAGGTCAGTTGTGTCTTTTAAAATAATATTTCTTGCAGGCTGTAAGCTGAAACTACACATGAGAGCCAAAGCTGGAGAGAAGCCATACAAATGTTGGTTAGGCCAAAAAAGAATAATGTTGTGTTTCCGGTAACCCGACCGACCCTCTTCTATTGCAGCGACTCAAATAATTTTGTAAAAAAAATTATTTAAAAAAATTTTTAATAAAAATTTTTTAATAACAAATTTTTTAAATTTTTTTTCTCCAAAATTTGCTTTGCCATAATACGGTGACATTGCCTTCCGTATAGAGTTGGATTTTAGGCAAAAAAATGTTGTGTTTCCGGTAACCCGACCAACTCACTTTTATTGCCGCAACTATTTACAGTGACATTGCTTTAGAGTTTCATGCCTGTCTAACTACTTCCTGGTTGCCAGTCTTGAGAAACCTCTAACCTTATTATTCTTACTTGAGCCACCTCTAACAGCGACTAGGGAAAATAAATCTAGCAACCTCTAGGTGTAACTAGTCACTGGCTCGGCCAGTCTGGAACGACCTCTAGCAGTGATGTTTTGTTCGCACTCATCTTCCCCTTCCCTTCGGTGACAAGACAATTCGGCGACAGACAATTCGGCGACAGACAATTCGGCGCCCAGACAATTCGGCGACAGACAATTCGGCGCCGTTTTATGACGAACATTACTTTAAGCGGTATCCGGACATTACCCCCGGCCCATTACCCACTTCCCGCCATTACCCCCTGCCATAACCCCCGAAGACAATTGCCCCTCCGCCATTACCCCCGCTATTACCCCCGACTCCGCAATTACCCACATAGATGGATGGCAAATCATATAAACGGAGTACAGAAATGTAATGTCTGAAACAAAACAACGACCGTTGTACTTAAAGAAGCTAATTATGACAATTTCTTAAATGGAAGCTGGAATTATGAAAATGCTCTTTCTTAAATGGAAGCTGGATTGATCAAAATGTTCTTGCTTAAATGGAAGCTGGATTGAGGAAAATGTTCTTTCTTAAATGGAAGCGGGATTGATGAAAATGTTCTTGCTTAAATGAAAGCGGGATTGATGAAAATGTTCTTGCTTAAATGGAAGCTGGATTGATGAAAATGTTCTTACTTAAATAAAAGCGGGATTGATGAAAATGTTCTGGCTTAAATGAAAGCGGGGTTGATGAAAATGTTCTTGCTTAAAAGGAAGCTGGATTGATGAAAATGTTCTTTCTTAAATGGAAGCTGGATTGATGAAAATGTTCTTACTTAAATAAAAGCGGGATTGATGAAAATGTTCTCGCTTAAATGCAAGCTGGATTGATGAAAATGTTCTTGCTTAAATGAAAGCGGGATTGATGAAAATGTTCTTGCTTAAATGGAAGCTGGATTGATGAGAATGTTCTTTCTTAAATGCAAGCTGGATTGATGAAAATGTTCTTGCTTAAATGAAAGCGGGATTGATGAAAATGTTCTTGCTTAAATGGAAACTGGATTGATGAAAATGTTCTTACTTAAATAGAAGCGGGATTGATGAAAATGTTCTTGCTTAAATGCGCTATTTTTTAATAAATTTAAATGCTGGCGCCGAACTGTCTGTCGCCGAATTGTCTGGGCGCCGAATTGTCTGTCGCCGAATTGTCTGTCGCCGAATTGTCTGTCGCCGAATTGTCTGTCGCCGAATTGTCTGTCGCCGAATTGTCATGGAACCTTCCCTTCCCACTTGATCTTACCAGAAAAGATGTCAACAAAATGAAATTAATAGAATTGTTTTCTAGAGCAATTTTAGGTACAGACAGACGGGAAATAGGTAGTTTATACTTGCTTATAACACGTACTTTGTTGCTGCGTGTACCACTGTACCTTTATGCAAAAAGAGTAGTTGGGTATAATTTTTCGGATAGTCACTGTATAAAAATATTTTACCAAAATACAAAATATTTTTCGACCTACCTACCCAATTTTTTAGAGCTCTGTTACCGGAAAAACAGCATTAATTTTTTGCCTTATGCCAGAACATTTTTCAGAAGAGCAGTCTGAAAGTACACTTGTGGACCCATTCTGGAAAGAAACCATTCAATTGTCAATTATGTCAGAAACAATCAAGGTGTTGATCTGGAAAAACATATGAGAATCCAAGCTGCTGAGAAACCATGTCAGTTATGTCAAAATCATTTGCACAAAGTGGTGTTCTAAAAACACACATGATAACCCATACTGGAGAAAAACCATACACGTGTCAGTTATGTGAAAACTCATTTACTGAAGCTGTTGTTCTGAAAAGACACATGAGAACCCATACTGGAGAGAAACCATACAAATGTCAGTTATGTCAGAAATCATTTACCATAGGTTGTATTCTGAAAAGTCACATGAAAACCCATACTGGAGAGAAACCATATAGATGTCAGTTATGTCATAAATCATTTGCACAAAGTGGTGTTCTGAAAAATCACATGAAAATCCATACTGGAGAGAAACCATATAGATGTCAGTTATGTCATAAATCATTTGCACAAAGTGGTGTTCTGAAAAGGCACATGAAAATCCATACTGGAGAGAAACCATATAGATGTCAGTTATGTCATAAATCATTTGCACAAAGTGGTGTTCTGAAAAGTCACATAAGGATCCATACCGGAGAGAAACCATATAAATGTCAGTTATGTGCGAAATTATTTACTAAATGCGGACAGCTGCATGCACATTTAAAATTCCATACTGGAGAGAAACCATACATATGTTTGTTATGTCATAAATCGTTCACTGAGGCTGGTACTCTGAAAAAGCACAAGAAAAGCCATACTGGAGATAATCTATATAAATGTCGATTTTGTCAGAAATCATTTGCCTATGACGGTTCTCTGAAAAACCACATGAAAACCCATACTGGAGAGAAACCATACATATGTTTGTTATGTCATAAATCATTTACTGAAGCTGGTACTCTGAAAAAGCACAAGAAAAGCCATACTGGAGATAATCTATATAAATGTCAGTTATGTCAGAAATCATTTACCTATGACGGTTCTCTGAAAAGCCACATGAGAACCCATACTGGAGAGAAACCATACAAATGTCAGTTATGTCAGAAATCATTTACCCAAGGTTGTAATCTGAAAAGTCACATGAAAATCCATACTGGAGAGAAACCATATAAATGTCAGTTATGTCATAAATCATTTACCCATGGTTGTAATCTGAAAAGTCACATGAAAATCCATACTGGAGAGAAACCATATAAATGTCAGATCTTATGTCATAAATCATTTACTCAAAGCAGTAATCTTAATACACACATGAAAACCCATGCTGGCAAGAAACCAAACAAATGTCAGCTAAGGTAATGTCAGGAAGCATTTTGTCGCCATGGTGATCTGAAAAATCAGACGGCCCACTGAAGAAACACCATATCGTGTTCGCTAACATTGCGAAGTCAGTAACTTTTGAATTCTCGCAATAATAAAAATTATTCTTCCAACAGAGGGCGAGATAGCTGTGGCAAAGCTTATGATGGCGTGTTGACTGAAATGTGTAGAGAGAACGGTTCAAGGAAGGAGAAGGTCTCGTTGATGTTCAGACGATAATTAAATTAATCATGATATACAACGTAATAAAATGCACGTAAAACGTCGCTATACCCGTTCCTTTGCCTTTGTCAGCGAGTTTAAACAGTAGATGATAACAGACAAATTAATTGTAGACAAATAACGTCTTAAATAGATTGCGAAGCTAAGGACCTTTGAATACATCCGACATCGGCTCAAGAGGCATTTATTAAGCGCCACTGTCTAATGAGAAAACATCCATAGATTAAGCTGAGTATTATTGCCTGTGGAGGACTTGCATAAGGTCCATAGATAGTCCTACTCACCTCAATTATAGATGAAGACAGAGCACTTGCTCTCTGGGTTATAAAACAACTGTTCTAGTCAATCGCTTGCAATGACCCACAAAAGTTATTTTCGCCGCCCAAAAAGTTGATGACTTTTTTTTGTCATCCGGCCAAAATCTCGACGAAATTTTCAATTTTCGCCGCCCAAAAAGTTGATGACTTTTTTTTGTCATCCGGCCAAAATCTCGACGAAATTTTCTATTTTCGCCGCCAAAAAGTCTTGGCGCTCAAACATTGGGGGGACAAATGCATGGGCCGTCCCCCCAACAGTCCCCCCCAGGTCTCCGCCCATGGCTACACAGCACATATTCAATTAGCCTATCTTGTTTCGTGTTTTGGTTGACACAGTCACGCCAGAGAAGTAGGGCCTAATAAAGCAAATTATCGTGTCGAATCTAAGCGCAAAGGAGGGATTTAAAACAACTACGCATCCGCCCGTTGGTGATGAATATGATGATGATGATGATGATGATGATGATGATGATCTCTATGACTCCATGCTAAGCATATTAGGCCTACTTCTGATAACTATGATATGTTTTAGTGGATGTACATCTTTGTTTGTAGTTTGGGGTTGTCGGGTCACGAACCCCACCTATGGGTTTCTCTTGCATTGGTGCTGTATGAACTCCTGATTGCCTTTTCGATTTCGATTGCGACGATAGAATCTGATTATGATAGCACAATTGCTCGTTCACTAACGTTCTTTCATTAGGGCCTACTTCCCGTCTTGAGACTCTTGACTATTGCTCGTCACTCTACTCTGGCATCCAATCGACTAATGTGAGTAAACCTAGTCTTAAGCTCGAGCTGCAGCACGTTTAATTGGACAAATCCCTGAGTTTGATCATGCATCCAGCTATATGCTGGAGACATTACAATGGTTTACTACTCGGCAGTGCATTGAATATAGGATCGATACTCTGCGATCCTTAGTGGCAAGTTGGCAACAAATCACTGCCAATAAACTTTTCGGCTCCTTGGCTCCGAACCCGTCACTACACCACCGTGCCCCGATGATTTTTCATTATTAAACTGATTGCTTCACGATGCGTTGACCAGCGATATGTCGAGTATTTTGGCAGATTAGAAATGGTAATTAACATGTATTTATGCAACTATTCTGAGCAACAGTGTAGTGACCAAGAACCAATCGATGGCGCTCAAAATTCGTCGACAAATATCTTACTTAGCGCCTTTACACGTCATACCTAACCCTAAAAATGCGAGTGTCTAACAAGAACGCCATGCGTTACAAGGCGGACGTACTAACGGTTCTAACCAATCGTACAGCAGTTGAATCAATCGCTCGATTATGCTCCAAATCATAGCACTGGGTCGACTTCTGCGATCCGTAGTGGCAGCCAGCCACTGCCAATAAACATGGTGCGAAAGCTGAATAATTTCAGATGGTTAAACAACAGAGATGCTGTTTTAGGACAGCGCCAAACTACGCATTCATGAAAGAAAATATCGGCGAATGGCGCATACTTGGGAGGTGACAGACCAAAGTCTAGGAAAAGGAGAGAACTTTAATACCATCCCCCGAGTGACATAAATTACCAAAACAAAATATTTAGTCTAACTAATAGTACAAGTTAACCAGGGTCAATGTAAAGTTGGCAGATACAACATCCCTCATATAAGTCATTTATAAGTTATCGCCTTATAAAACCTTCAACATTGATAACCACACAGACGGGCGCCTGTTTATGATTGCCACTACATTACTTTATTACATTACTATTACAATACTTTATTATTTATGTGTTTATCTTACATTTTCGACATGTAACCGGATGCGTAATGTCACAAGGAATTGTCTAATTTTCAACTTAAAGATTATGTAACAAAGGGCGTTGGGAAACAATGCAAAAATAGGTGCACAAAACAGTAATAAAACTTGAAGCATCCGAGTAGCACAGCAAAAAGGTTTCTAAGCGAAGCTCTACAATCTGACTAACATTCACTGAATAGACAACATAAAGTAGCTCCTCAACCACTCTTTATGACTTACACATTGTTATAATGAATTAAGTGTAATTTAAACAGTATTATTGCACATATAATTATTGTCTCATACAACTAATACAATAGAAACATCAGAAACCAGTATTTGTTTACAAAAGTTTAATACATATTATATTCGCATGATTCTAAGAGCAGTTGCGATTATAATTACGATATTATCGTGTATTGTATTTTAAAACACTAAATTAATTATCCACTAGTCTTCCATTCAATTACATCCTGGACAATATATTTATTGTTATCAGCACTTAATGCTGTAAGCAACAGCAATTCCACAAATGCATGCATGTAAATTTTAATTTTAGATGATAAAGTACTCTTCTCAAATGTTCTTGTTTCTATCAAGTTTTAAAATAAATTTAACTAATTTGAGAGCATACACACGCACGCACACACGCATCTGCTTCTTTTAGTAGAAGCATAGACTATTTTGAAGGCATTTGCAGCAATACTGTATACTCCAGTCGAACAAACCTAAGATGTATGGTATCTCTGTTTTCCCTACAAAAGAATGTCTGCTCTCTAAATAATATTAAATCTGTTATCCGGAAGCTCTTTTCAACTGTATGTATGTGCAATTCTAATTCAGCACAGGTCTGCAAAAAAGTCATCAGCTGGAGAAAATTGATGGTTTGAACAATGCTCTAGAAAATCGTTTTCCATTTCAAGCAATTTATCACAATTACCACAGCCAAATGTTTTTGACAAAGACGACTCTATATCCACAGAAGATTTGACTTTGCTTATATGCAGATATTTTTCATCTTTAATTCTCTGTAACTGACCTGCACGTCCACATGAATTCGGATATTTATTGTCTGAGACACCTTCATTTGGTTCATCAGAAACACCCACATCACTAAATGTGACAAAACGATCAGACACATTTGCAATAACCTCAATTCCAATCTTAAGATCCTGTGGCTGTGTTGTTGCATGGAGTTTAAACTGCTCTGCTGTAGAACAGCTTTTGGTAATCGATTTATTGTGTGATTGTTGATTCTCAGTTTCATGAATTCTTCTGTGTTTCTCTAGATAACCACTTGTTGTGAACCCTTCAAAACAAAACTCACATGTGTATGGTCTCTCAACAGAATGGATTCTCCTGTGATTTTTCAGATTACTACTTTGATTAAATGAATTCTCATACAATTGACAAGGTCTGTGTGGTTTCTCTCCAGCATGCTTACTCATGTGCTTTTTCAGATAACTGTTAGTAACAAATGATTTCTTGCATATCTGACACATGTACGGCTTTTCACCTGTATGAGTTCTCGTATGCTTTTTCAGAGAATTACTTTGACTAAAAGATTTCTGACATAGCTGGCACCTGTACGGCTTCTCTCCAGTGTGAGTTCTCATGTGTTTTTCCAGTGTACTACAGTCAGAGAATGAATTCTTGCAGAGTTGACACCTGTATGGTTTTTCCCCAGAATGTCGTCTCATGTGCCTTTTCAGAGAGCTGGGATCAGCAAATGAATTCTGACATAGCTGGCACCTGTATGGTTTTTCCCCAGTATGTGTTCTCATGTGCGTTTTCAGGTGACCACCTTGACTAAATGATTTATGGCATATCTGGCACCTGTGCTGTTTCTCTCCAGTATGGGTTCCCATGTGGATTTTCAGATAACTGTAATAAGCAAACGATTTCCCACATATCCCGCAAAAGCAATGTTTTCCCCTCATATCGGTTCTCGTATTCGCCATCAGGTCAGTCATGATGTCTAATTATTATGGTCTGTTTCGTTTATACTTGAGTATAAGTCACATTCGTTTTTGCAACACTTAAAATCACTATATTCAAGACAACGTTGAGTTATAACTTTTTTAAGCATGAGCTGTGGTGTTCCTTGCAGTCAATCAAATTTCAAGAAGGTTCTGCAATTGTTGATGTCACAGCCTTTCCAACACCAACAATTCCAGTGTTTCGCATTAATTATGACTCCATATCAACTTGCATTTCAGATGCTAACATGAAAGAATCAAGTTTCGTCTGTTTATAGAAGTAATTTTCGGAATATATAAAGATACTTTATGATGAAATACTGAAGCTATTCAGCGTTTGTATACCAAAGCACCTTATCATGATCGACCACTCACCAGTATGATATTAATCGTGTACACGGATTATATTGTTCGTGATGATTATTAATGTTTCAACTGAAATGTGAAGCATTGACACACTGTTGTTTGTTTTTCGCATGTAGATTATAAGAAAATATCAATCAGAATTCAATTTTAAAGTTCAGTAATTCATTCATTCATTCATTCCGAAAACTTACATAGCGCCCCTTCAAGAAGCCTACTCAGAGGCGCTCCCAGACCAGCCACAGCTAAAAAGATCGGTCTTGAGCAACTTGTAGAAAGCAGGCAATTATTCCGAGGTAGTAAGCGTAGTGCAAGTGGGAGCCCGTTCTATGTGGACGAGCCAACAGCCGAGAAGGCTCGACGCTGTCTGGTAGCAGAGCGGGTTCGAGGGACCAGCAGCTCCCCATTGGCCAAAGAGCGCAAAGTTCTATGGGAGGCTACAACAGAGATTAGATAAGTAGGAAGGAGCACTACCAATTAAGGACCGCCAAACAAGTGATGCTATCCTGTACGAGATGCGCTGCGAGACTGGAAGCCAGTACAGAACTTCACGCATGTAGGCAGAAATTGGGGCAAATTTTGTGAATTATAGAACATGATCTCATTGATCTTATAACTGCTCACAACAGCTTAATGCATGCTATCAGTTTGTAGTCGAGTTGGCTAAGGGAGAATTCTAGTAACAATGGTAAAACACAGTTCCAGTCATTTAAAAGTAATAATTTATCTGCATGAATGGTTTCCTGCTAAAACACCTTTTGGGTTGTAGTTTAATTTTGTGTTAAAAACTCAGAATATCACAATTCCACAAAAAGTAAGGTTAAAATAAAATTTTAAATCACACTTTGGCAGGTCTTCATCATCGTGTTAAAAGCAGTGGCGGCGCCAGGGGGGGGCTGGAGGGGGCTAAGCCCCCCCTAAATGCGGCTCAGCCCCCCAAAGCAAAATGCGAAAATGTATATAACGGCTTATTTCGTAATAAGAAAACTAGACAATGATCAACGGCATCGAAATCTATTTGAGAATGAAGTTAGGGACTTCATTTCTTGGCCTCAGTCTATGAAAACGGGTAACAAATTTGCACCTTTACCATTTTGACTATAATACAACCGGACAGGGTTGTCGAAATTGTCGAAGAAACAACATGGCTCTTAGACACCTCGTTTCAGATTGAAACCGTTTTATAAGTATTAGACGTATAAAAATATCGAAATTGCCTAGTCCTTCAAAAAGTGGTTCAAAGCTGTATTTTCTCTTGATTTCTCGCATATTTCACAAAATTAATCATCGTCACAAAAGAATGTCTAGGGTTTTCTCCCTCCTGCAATCAACTATAAAATCATAGCGTAGATGATTGCGCCAGTGGCGTCGTCAGAGGGCTAGGGGTTGTAGCCTCTAAATGCGGCTAAGCCCCCCCCAAAGCAAAAAGCAGAAAATATCCATTACGGCTTATTTCGTAATATGAAAGCTAGACAATGGTCAATGGCATCGAAATCAACTATATATACAATATATTATATATATTAAGTTGTATAGGTCATTTAATTCGTTGCATAGCAAATGCTACAAATATAGTGAACCAGTTTTGTTGCATTTAGTAGCTGCTTACTGTAAACCGTTTCTTCTTTATGGAATGGAAGCTGTCAGCCCAACTAAAAGTGAGCTGAACTATTTAGAGTGCACTTACAGCTCTGCAGTATGTAAAATTTTTTAAGTCTCACATAGTAGTGTTGCATCTGTACTGCACATCATGCATGAAATAAATATTACAGACTGCTGGTTATCCAGAAGATTGCGTTTTATCCAGAAATGCCTTTGACACAACAATGTAGTTGTCAGATTTGCGTCATGTTTCTCTTACACACCTCAAATGTGTGCGCTCTTGTTATTTACGGTATAATAATTATTATATTCTTGTTGTGTACACCACCACTGTCTAGGAATCTAGGCCTACGTTTCATATAATGGTCAACTAAGAAGTCCTAGGGCTATAAGCATATACATGTAAAACATTTATGTTCAGATAATTATATGTATGTATATACATTATATATACATAAAATAATGGTGTGCATATATCTAAGCATGCCTATTTTTGTATTAAGGAAACTTAAACTGTTTTCTGTCATTAGTAATATGCAGGCAGATAATTATAATAGTGTCCTGTGAATGCTGTTGGACACATTTATTGTGATCTATTTTTATTTGTGATTATTTTAATTGAATGTCCAGGGTAACGGTCTCTGTTGTCATAGACCCTGGTCAAATCGGACCCATCCATTATTGTGACTACTTTTTTATTGTAAAATTTCTGAGTATTAATACCGTGTTGGACACCTTTATTGTGATAACTTGGAACTCGAGTCCGTGTCCATGGCCGACTTTTATACGATGATACTGAATAGCACACCATTTTATTGTAAAATTTCTTAATATTAATAATGTGTTGGACACCTTTTATTGTGATAACCTGGATCTCGAGTTTGTGTCCATGGTTGACTTTTTATACGATTATACTGAATTGCACACCATCGTTTTGTGGAATTTCTGAATATTAATACGCTGTTGGACACCTTTATTGTGATTTTTTTTCATTTGTGATTACTTTAATGGAATGTCCAGGGTAACGGCCTCTGTTGTCATAGACACTGGTCAAATCGGATCCATCCATTATTGTGATTACTTTTTTATTGTAAAATTTTTGAGTAATAATACTGTGTTGGACACCTTTATTGTGATAACTTGGAACTCGAGTCCATGTCCATGGCCGGCTTTTTATACGATAATACTGAATTGCACACCATTTTATTGTAAAATATCTCAATATCAATATTGTGTTGGACACCTTTTATTGTGACAACTTGGATCTCGAGTCTGTATCCATGGAGTGAATGAATGGTTGACTTTTTATACGATAATACTGAATTGCACACCATTGTATTGTGGAATTTCTGGATATTAATACGGTGTTGGACACCTCTTATTGTAATAATTGGAGCTCTAGTCAACGTAGTTTTTGAGTGCTTGTATATCGGTATGTCAAAGACAGTAGGGACTTTACATTACCTCACTGTCTACACCACATAGCTACTCGGGCTGCTGTGTGCACACGCACTGTATTTACTGTATCGCCTTTGCTCAGCTCGGTCACCAACTCGGCTCAGATGACTGAAATTTCGGGGTATGGATGGATCCGATTTGACCAGGGTCTATGTCTCTATGACAACAGAGGCCGTTACCCTGGGCAGAAATTTGCTCGGCATATTACAGCACTTCGGGGTATGGTACTGCGCGGGCATGGCATAGACTTTATGCGGACGCGTTTGAGGACCTCCCATTCTCTTTTGTTACCTTAGTTGGACACCTTTGTTTATGATAATTCAAAACTTAAACTAGGATTGCGGCGGGCAACACCAAAAATCAAAAAACTCAACAATTATTGCTGATTTCGTTTAAATAACCCACTCAATCTCCAACTACATCTTGCAATGTGGAGCGCGTTTGTGCCACTGCACAATTTCTTGTAAAACCCTTGGTCGGTATGTGCTTCGTTCATGCATTCGGCACTCGCAGCTTCGCGCGATTGCAATATGACCGCCCTGGGAAGAAAATGTTCTAGTTGCGTCTCTGGGAGGGAGGAAGGCTTGGGGCTTCAGCCCCCCCCAAACCTGAAATCCTGGCGCCGCCACTGGTTAAAAGTAGCACAGTCAAGGATGATTCATTATATGAATTAAAACTATCTACTGAATTTTATACGAAAACAACAAGTGGTTTGGTGAAAGTAATTTTGCAATTTTAGCATTGCAAAGTTTTCGCCATTTTATGGGTTTCAGTGTAGGTCGAATACAAATTGACTTGACAATAAACAATTCTTGCTGTCCATATTATTACGAATGAAAGGTGGGGAAGGGTCACCGAATTTAGACGATTTAGACGATTTGAGTATGCGAGAATGGATTTTGACGAAATGTACGTGTGCAAAATAAATGTCCATTTACGACGCACACATTGGTCTATAAATAAATCTGTATTATATGCTATTATAATAGTCGTCCGGTGGCTTTTGATCACATTATAATTTTAAAAACTTGAGCAAATATATGATACAATATGAAAAATATATGATGTATAACAAAAATAGATACCAACCTACTGTGAAAATTATGTTTTATATATGACTTTAGCTGATTCATTTTTCTAAACGAAAGGGGTCAGAGTTTATTTGCATGTACGCATAGGGAGGTCCGTGACAGTGGCGGCGCCAGGATTTTGGTTTTGGGGTGGCTGGATTTTCGGGAAAACATTTTCCGTCCGCCGCTAAAATTTCTGACGACCATTTTTATTTATTTTTAAAAAAAATTTTAGTCATCGACCAAAATCTTATATTCAGCCTTGCGCTTCATTTTGGGTTTGGAGGGGATTTTGGGTTGGGGGGGGCTAAAGGGGTAAATCGTCCAAATATTTCATTTTTACATGGCGAAAAAATAGATGGCCTTTTTTAGGGGGGCTTAGCCCCCAGATCCCCTCCCCCCCCAGCACCGCTACTGGTCCGTGAAATGTACGCGTTTACTGTTCACAACATAAACTTAGGGTTACCATAAGTGCTCAGATGAAAAAGACGACACATAAAATGTTCATCCGGTTACCATCTCGTAGCCGGATCCTAGCCTCGTAAGTTCTATGCCAATGTTAAGTGCTGTACGGATAAAAAGTAACGTTAAACCACACAGAATATTGTTCTTGGTGTACATGGTTTCAATTTAAACTTTATTGAGTGAGTGTTCAGTATACTTCAGTTCAGTACACAGTACATTACCGTCACTGGCTGTACACAGAAACAAAACAGTGACCAACTCTCAGAAAATAGTAGACTAGTGACATCTTATTCTGAGTCATTATCTTCAGAATCGTTGAGGAAACTGAGTTTGGGTCCGTAGACTGCGCTTGGGGCTCAGTCCAAGCGTATTTCTATGAAGAACTTAAGGCTTTCAACAAGTTAAAATTAGGGATGCCAAACATTCAGGTTCCCAGTCATAGCGACCTTCACTAAAACCTGTGTAATGGGCTTTCAGTGCGTTTGTAAATGAACACTTACGTTTCGACATTTTGTATGTAAATTTATTTTCATTAAATTGAACAAACACAAATTATGTAAATCGCAAACGCGTGCGGCGTTTAGTTGACTTCAGGAACCGGAAGTCCAATTATAGCAACCATACCATTGAGCTAAACATAGCCTGCGAAATTTTACGTTGTCGGGAAGTTTGAGGCGCATGTTTTCGGGAAGTTGGAGTCCAGGGCCGTCTTATGGTCATTGTAGGCCCTAGGCACTTTTGCATATTAATCTATTCGTAGGTCTCTATGCTGCCGTGCTAAGCAAAAAGACAGTAACTCAAAAAAGGTGATTCCGCGTAAAACGACATAGAATAAATCGGTTTAATCCAACCAGAAATAATACTTCAATCATTCTGAATTTTTGCAAACAATCATATCCAAACATGTGAATTTTGTAAATAAACTCATTTTTAGTGAAATTTGATTATAAGTTGTATAAAAGTGAGTTACTGTCTTCTTGCTTAGTATCGAAGCATTGAATATCGGCTTGCTGCTAAGCAAGAAATAGACCAGTATCTGACCTATAGAGGGTATCTATTTGGAAGTGGGGGAACGCAGACAAGGTTTTCCATGTAGTCCAGACATACCCAAACAAGAATCAAGCGAGTCTGTAAGCATTATGGGTTGGAATCAAAAGTTAACGCACTTTCAAGATGGCGGCCAATATGGCTTCCAAAATACTAAAAAATATGTATATATCTGCTCATAGGTAAGCTAAAATAACAAATGAAGTGCCAAATATAATATTCTCAAGGTCAAGGAATCTATTTCTCACATTAGCAATAGCGTGGTAATGTTGAAATCCAAAATGGCGGCCAATATGGCCGCCAGAAGTACAACAAAATATGTATACATATATCCGCTCATATGTAAAGTAAAATAACAAATAAAGTATCGAATTCAGCAATTTCAAGGCCATATAATCGATTTATCGTAGTACCAATAGTGTAGTAATGTTGCTATCCATGATGGTGGCCAATTATCCGCCAATATGGCCGCCAAAACGCAAATTTACGCATATGTCAGCTCACAAGTAAGCTAAAATAACAAATTTAGTGTCAAATGTAATGTTCTCAAGCCCACAGAATCGATTTATCATAGTGACTGTAATATAGTAATGTCACAATCCAAGATGGCGGCCAATATGGCCGCCAAAACACAAAAATATGCATATGTAAGCTCATAAGTAAGCTGAAATAACAGATTTAGTGTCAAATTTAATATTCTCAAGGCCACGGAAAGGATATGTGACGCCAGAGATCTTCGTTCTCTTGCCTTCGATCTGTCAAAGTATAAGCAGTGGCGCATGTAAGACAAGAAAATTATGCTGTGCTATGATATTTCTCAGCAGAAAATGACTTTATAATACTTTGTAATATTTTATAAAGTTCATGTCATGTAGCGATCTCCTTAATAACTGCTCATCCTATCTCTCGTCTCGAACACGATAATGTGATGACGCTAGTTGACCTACTACTGTAAATGACAAAGTTGACTTAATATAGAGAGCTGGAAATTGTTTTACGGGTGTTGGAAACGTGATAATATAATAATAATAATAATATTTTTTCTTTAATTCAACGCCTGCAAGACGCACTGCGCTTTACATTTACAAGTTATGCAGTAATCTTAATTAAACTTAACTACCAACTGAACAGACAGCTTTGTAATTACACGGCGCTAATAGCAGCCTACAAAGCAAATCCGCCCAACGGGGGCTCGAACTCACTACCTCTCGATCTCTTGGCCAGCGTGTTAACCATTACTCTACCGGGCCATCAGATCTTTGATCAGATCTTTGTATCATGTCCCTTCATCTATGTCGTCGGGCCCGCTATAATCTTTGACATCAGCATTACTGTAATCGTTTGTCGTGTATTAAGCCGATCCACGTCAAAGTGACATGTCAAGAAAGGTCTGTCAACATTGCCATTTACCTAAATAGGCCAAATGCGCCAATGAGCAAACACAATCCTTTTTATATTAGTCCCTTTTAAATCGCCCACTTCAAAGCGATTACACATTGTTTAAAATGTACTATGTTACAAGTAATGTGGTAAAACTGAACTCAAACGCGATATGGACTTGCCTAAGGTTTTTACCGGTAACCTTCTCTCACAGGATGATCGAACACTAACTCAATGCGTTGCATAACGATTATTGGCAGTTCCAATCTTCGACTGCTTTAAAAGTTTATAAACTATGTAAGTCTTTTTCATTCCTGGATCTATATAGAATTATATGACATCATTTTAAATGTATGCTTATATAAAGGGTCTCCGTCACAATCCTTTGTGATAGAATCCAATCTTTGGCAAAAGTTTGCAAATAAGGTGCATTTAAACTATATAATTATCCGTGTAGAATCGTTTCGAAGGTGTCTAAATCGAACAATCTATCATCAATTATTGTCAAGCGACATATTGTGGTCGCCAGACCATGATATTGTTATAAGGACGTTCTTAAACCTCAACACCGTAATTAATAAACTCATTCAATTATTCACTGGACTTATAAAGCATCATTCTTTAATCTACTAAGTGGCGTTCTATAATTCCAGTCCTTCAGCCACGCCGACATAAAAAAAAGACTTGAGAGATTTATGAAACGAAGTTTTACTGGACAGGTGTAATCCTTGAAAGGAGATCAATCTAGAATTTCATCGAAA
Organism: Lumbricus terrestris; assembly: GCA_949752735.1. NCBI lineage: Eukaryota > Metazoa > Annelida > Clitellata > Crassiclitellata > Lumbricidae > Lumbricus > Lumbricus terrestris. Next base: position 12,471,421 of record OX457048.1, on the reverse strand, counting down.
AGTTGGTCGCCATGCAGCTCATCGCATTCCGCCATATCGCGTGGACCGTAGACTGTTGCTTCCGGCAGTTCCGTCTCATCAGGAGCTGCATCAAGTCCTTAACCGCTCGAGACTGCGAGAGTGGCCTTCGCTGCTTTCATCACTACCACTACTTGAGGTGGATTCGAACATGCAATCCTTCGGCTGCATGGCAACGAAGATAGGCCTACCCACTACACCATCGCGTTCCTACGTGATATGAATGAACTCGAGTTGCGGCGCGTACTCTAATTAGCCTATCCTTAATATGGCGCTGCATCTTCGTCAAATTATTACAGGTAGCGATATAAATGGACGTATACCTACCTACATTCAAATAACTCCACCACTGGTTGCACTCTGCCAGTGCCAGTCCCAAGCCTCGATAAAGGAGGAGGGCGTCGCTAATGATCTTTGTTATCACGCAATGACGTTAAACTGCAAATTCTGCTACTATACTACATTCAAACATTGGTGAATGCGTATAAGCTTAAAAAAGAATTCAAAGTGCTTAAATATCATCAAACCAATCAATTACAACTTTACATACAATATACTATAGTAAAATTTTGAATTTAAACAAAAAGTTAATAGACACATGTAATCATTGAGCTCATAAATTGATTGGTTGGCTGTTGCGTAACCAAGGGAATTTGATGTATTTAAATATGTAGTGGTAGTATCTGGATGAATCTAGATTTGACGAGGGCTTATGGCAACAGAGACCATTGGCCTGGGAAAAATTTGTTGGCATAATACAGCTCTTTTTGAATGCAGCATCGCATTGGAAGGAAATGGCGTCACTCATCGTAATGATCCACATTTCTTTATGACACTACCAATTAAGCACTAGTGGAGAAGTTTCCGTTGTTTATAACTCTTTTGACGCACTTAAATGCCAGTACTGCGTAAATAATTATGTGGATGGATGGATCCGATTTGACCAGGGTCTATGACAACAGAGGCCGTTACCCTGGGCAGAAATTTGCTCGGCGTATTACAGCACTTAAGAACAAGGTACAATACCAGTTTTTATAATTATGTAGCCAATTCATTTGTATTTATTTTTGTTGAAGAATGCGTGTAAGAGGTGTCGAAGATAATCGCTACATTTACTAGCGACATTTTCTTAAGATTTATGGTCATAATAGCTTTTCTAAGCACCAGCGTACAATGATACCATTTTAGCCGAACAAGTGAGGCTCTGAATCAGTGCATTGTGTGCTATGATTTACACGGTTGTGCACTGGTAGTGAATGCATCCACAACCAATCATTTTGCAATTACAACTGTAAAAGAAGTGATTGTTTTCAAAATAAATGATTGATTGATTGAAATTACGGATGAATGAGAAAGGCGATTTAAGCAACCGTTTTCATGACGCAGGTTCATGAAAATGGACTATCTCGGCCTACGAAAGATAACTAATTCGAGCAAAATAACTGAGTAACATGGTAAAAATAGACTCTAACGGCCCAAGAGAACGCTTAAAATGAATTATTTAATTTTGGACTTAAACACCTTTAACACGTATTTAATCAAAGATATAAGTTGTGAACATGCATTTAATTCCTTGGCTTGGCTAAAAACTTCGAAAGAAGAAAGCTCTTAAGTGTTGTAATATGCCGAGCAAATTTCTGTCCAGGGTAACGGCCTCTGTTGTCATAGACCCTGGTCAAATTGGATCCATCCAATTCCTTGGCTGGTTTCTCTTTTGAGTGATTTTCGAAGGAAGTTTCAATTCAGCAATTGCCCAAAGTAGGGAGTAAGAAAAATCGACATCAAACCAAATGAGAAATTCAAGCAAATAAAAACGAAGGTATTAAATGATTTGCTCTAATCATAGTGAATGAAAGGAACGTGTAAAAGGTGTCTATGTGACAAAACATTATTAGCCTATAGCATAATGTTGATCGACAGCTTGCAGTTGCCGATGGGCTTTAACTTCGACACTGCACGATAATTCGTTTGTAAAATACATTACTGGCGAGCACTCGCAGTTGATAAGTATACAACGTCTGTAGAGTGCGTGTAAAAAGACTTTGAAACCGATCACTATAGGCCTACAGGGTGGTCCATGAAAAGACACTATACTTCGGTTTTTTGTCAATATCTTGGCCAGAAGCAAGAATGTATTATTATTGTCTTCATTATCTCCTTTACTAGTGGATGTATTTACAGGCCTATGCTGAAATGACCTTTGACATCATACTAAACGCCAGTGCAGAGAGCGCCTCTGAGTAGGTATATCAAGAAGAGTCGCTATATAAATTCCATGAATAATCTTTTGATTGCCCTTACGCAGGAATTGTCTTCACCAGTGTACAGTTACCAATTTAACTAGTAACTGTATTTTCTGACGGGCGACACTGCGTTATAACGAAAACCATAATGTGGTCGCCCTATTAATTTGACCATGCGTGGGACTGTCACCACACGAACATGATTGAAGTTAACTCTAAGAAACTTAAGAGGAATCTGTTCGAAGAGGTAGAAGCTGGACCATCCTTGATCGTTACGTTCAGCAGTGTATTTTCACGCCGAAGCGCGCGAGCAATTGCAAGTGAAGGTATTGCTCAAGGTCCTTACGTATCGGCTTGAGGGTGGATTCGAACCTGGAACCTTCCGGTTCAAGGCACCATGGACACCACCACTACACCACCGCGCCCCGTTACAGACTACAGACTATCGGCGAGTGCTCTGCTGCTCCATAGTCACCCAAGGCCCCTCCGCTCTGCAATTGGTTCCAATCGCGAGTATGTCAACTATGCCGAATCAAGTTTTTCCCATCTTCAAACTCTTGGTTTGGAATAGACTCCTGCAGATTTAAGTCGGCTCTTATAGGCCTACTGATGTATTGTTTATTAAACTCAAAACTGTGCCTTTTGACGTGCTAGAGGCGGGTGAGCTTTTGAATAGCCTCCAACGAGAAGCTCTATATAAATTATATAATGAACTAAGCTTATGAACATTGCTTATGTTGTATCTTTTTAGAACATTTTTTAAGTCTCCCAAATAACAGTAACTGTTAGCTTCTACTCTTCCGTACTGGGTAACGAAATCAGTTAAGAATGTCTCCTACGCACTCCGTCCTCGTTCTCGCGACCGTGAGATTCTTCATGCTGACGCTTTAATCAGATGTGCACGTGGTTTTACAATACGGATGCTATTCAAATGACCTTATAATTTTATTGCTGTTTTACTTTTCTGTCTATCCTTTCTCTCACACATAGTTCTAAATATGTCTGTTATGTTTTATTAGATGTATACTGTGATTATTGAATTGCATAATATTTCGATTTTTTATGATTATTGGCCTACACGTTATATTCTCTTTTCTTCTCACCCAGTGTTCCCACAGTGCGTTTGCACGCGGTTCAATAAACTAATACTTACTTACTTCTTCGAGCATTAAAAAAATGTTCACGAGCCATGGCCCATAAATGATTAACTGTAAATCTAGCGATTTTTGGCGCCTTTTCGACCTGATCTCGCGACAATATTTTTCCGAAGTCTGGCAACCCTGAACATAATACGCATCTGCCATCTACCGTAGCCTACGGTCTACCATCTCGGTCCATCTAGTATTGTTGCCATTTTGTTATAACGGACGTTTACGTAAGATTTCCGTTTAATAGAATTTATTATGCGACAAATGGTCAATTCTATCATTCAATTTGTGCAGTTTGCATTAATTTTCTCTCAAAATTTCCAACGCAAATCTCGGTCAGTGCTGCCGTTGCAAATGTGATAGTTGGAGCTTAAAGTGTGAGTGCTGGGCGATAATCGTTGATTGTCCCTTATAAATGGATGCCATGCCATTGTTTCAATTTAAAAAGGAATCTGGATTGATGGCAATTTTTGCCTAATAGGCCCTAATGTCTATGAAAATTTATCTGTCTAAATTGCTTACATAGAAGATGACTTGATGAATATTAATATTATTGTTTCCGCATAAAAAATTAAATTACGAGGATGGATAAATTCATTTTTTCTCAATAGAAGTTGTGGCACTCCTCCTAAGTCCGGTCCCAAATTATTTCACAGCATTTGTCTCACCGTCACTTTACAAACCGTTCACATCGACTAGGCCTACTAAATAATAAAAAAAGTAAGTAAAAGTCCAGCTTTTTCAATTGCATCAGCTGTTTTATGAATCCAACTTCTGTTTCAATAATGATTATTTTTCATCAATCCAGCTCCAATTTAAGCTATAATATTTTTATTAACCCAGCTTCTATTTCTCGCCCGTTGTTTTCGTAAATCCAGCTCCTATTTCTCGCCCGTTGTTTTCGTCAACCCAACTTCCATATTTCAGATATAACAATACCATCATCCAGAGCACTTCCATTACTCGAACGTCTTCATCCAGCTTCCATTACTTGAACGTTCATCCAGCTTCCATTACTTGAACGTCTTTCATCCAGCTTCCATTACTTGAACGTTCATCCAGCTTCCATTACTTGAACGTTTTTTCATCAATCCCACCTCTGTTTCACATCTAGAAATACCTTCATCCAGCTTCCATAACTTAACCGTTTTTCATCAATCCCACTTCTATTTCAGATCTACAAATAATCCTACGTGCGAAATAACCTGTCATAAAGCATTGGAGAAGCATATCTATGTGATAAGCCATGTAAAATAATTTGGGACCGGACTTAGGAGGAGTGCCGAAGTTATCTTAACTCGAAAATTCTTACATAAATTTAAGCTGGGTTGATAATAATAATTCCTGTTAATGAGAAGTTTTAAGTTGGAAGAATTTTTTCTTAAATTGAAAGCTGGATTCATTAAAGTTACATTGGACATTGCATAGTCAGGCATGACAATGAAGATATTAGGATAATTAAGAAATGCAAACTACGATTCTACCCGGAATCCATTTATGGACATGGTTTTGGGAATTTAAATGCTGAGACTCATCGTGCAAGAACTGTGTGCATCACCAATTAATTCGTATGATCATAGAAATCATTCTGACCTCAGAGAAATTGATATTAGTCATTGGTTTAAAGTATGATAAAAAAATTGGTTTTTGTCATAAAACAGTCTCTTACTCATGTGCACCTGTTCTTCATCTTACTAGATACAGGATGTTCTTTTAACAAGAGTGGAAATTGCATCTCGTTGATTTTCATCAAAGGAAACACCAGAGCGATCAGTTAATATTGGTACAATACGAAAACAAAAGAGTATGTTTTCTGCAGAAATTGATACCTTCCATATTTGACTACGTACGGAGTTAATTGTTTCTCTTTGAACAATTTCTTATTTTACTGCAAAGGAACTGTTACTTAAGAATCAACCACGCAAAAAGTTGCAGGTGCATCAACCAAAGAGGAATTTCTGTGAAAATACATCTGCACTCAAACGGATACTATTCAAGATGAAAAACGTCAAAGAAATCCAAATAGTCACTGCACATTCTGGTGACTAAAAAGCCACATAAGAACCAGTTTTGCTTAAACACTGCAGTGGCATCATTTACGTCATAAATTATATGCTCGAAGTTCAATGCTCAAAGCGCCTATATGAGAAAGCTTACTGGAGAGCAACCATGAAAATTCTAGCTTTTTCAAAAATGATTTACTCACAACGGTGAATAGATAGGACTTGTGAGAATTCAGACTGCTAAAAAAACCATGCAAAATGCCGTTATGTCAGAAATGAAGAACTCAATGTTGCGATCACAAGATGCGTACTGGAGAGAGACTTTAGAATGTAATTTATATAAGAAATCATGAACTGTACTGAGCAGACATAAGAGAACCCTACTCGAATTAAACAAAGTAAATGTCAGTTATGTCGGGAATTATTTCTTGATTTTGGAGGTCTGAAAAGAGAATGAGAACTTATTCTTCAAAGAGATAATACAATGGTCAGCTGTCTCTTATAAAATAATATTTCTCGCAGGCTGTAATCTGAAACCACGCATTATGACCAAGCTGGAGATAATCCTACAAATGTTGATTATGGCAGAACATTTTTCAGAAGCGCAGTCTGAAAGTACACTTGTGAGCCCATCCTTGAAAGAAACCATTCAATTGTCAATTATGTCAGAAATAATCAAGGTGTTGATCTGGAAAAACATATGAGAATCCAAGCTATTGAGAAACAATGCAAATGTCAGTTATGTCAAAATCATTTGCACAGAGAGCTGTTCTGAAAAGACACATAAGAACCAATACTGGAGGGAAATTATACAGTTGTCAATTATGTCAAAACTCATTTACTGAAGCTGGTGTTTTGAAAAGACACATGAGAACCCATATTGGAGAGAAACCATGTTGTCAGTTATGTCAGAAATCATTTACCCACGGTGGTTATCTGAAAAGTCACACGAAAAACCATACTGGAGAGAAACCATACAAATGCCAGTTATGCCAGAAATCATTTACCCAAGGTGGTAGTCTGAAAAGTCACACGAAAACCCATACTGGAGAGAAACCATATAAATGTCAGTTATGTCAGAAATCATTTACTAAAGGATTTAATCTGAAAACTCACATGAAAACCCATATTGGAGAGAAACCATATAAATGTCAGTTGTGTTCGAAATCATTCGCGTATTATAGTGTTCGGAAAAGCCACTTGAGGATCCATACTGGAGAGAAACCATACCGATGTCAGTTATGTCAGAAATTATTTACTCAATGCGGTCATCTGCAAAGACACATGAGAACCCATACTGGAGAGAAGCCATACATATGTTTGTTATGTCATAAATCATTTACTGAAGCTGATACTCTGAAAAAGCACAAGAAAATCCATACTGGAGGTAATCTATATAAATGTCACTTATGTCAGAAATCATTTGCCTATGACGGTTCTCTGAAAAGCCACATGAGAGCCCATACTGGGGAGAAACCATATAAATGTCACTTATGCCAGAAATCATTTACTACAGCTGGTGTTCTGAAAATACACATGAGAACCCATACTGGAGAGAAACCATACAAATGCCAGTTATGTCCGAAATCATTTGCCTTTGATGGTAATATGAAAAGACACATGAAAATCCATACTGGAGAGAAACCATACAAATGTCGGTTATGTCATAAATCATTTACCCACGGTGGTTATCTGAAAAGTCACATGAAAACCCATACTGGAGAGAAACCATACAAATGCCAGTTATGCCAGAAATCATTTACCCAAGGTGGTAGTCTGAAAAGTCACACGAAAACCCATAAAGGAGAGAAACCATATAAATGTCAGTTATGCCAGAAGTCATTTACTGAAGCTGGTGTTCTGAAAATACATACTAGAACCCATACTGGAGAGAAACCATACAAATGCCAGTTATGCCAGAAATCATTTACCCAAGGTGGTAGTCTGAAAAGTCACACGAAAACCCATAATGGAGAGAAACCATAATAAATGTCAGTTATATCTGCCTGTGGAGAGGCACTGGATTATAATTATCTGCCCATGGAGAGGCACGCGCGTTATGGGTATATGTGTGTGGTGGTTGTGGGGTGGTGATGGTGGTGGGACAGGTGTCGTTCTCTTGGCGCCGTATGTGGCTGCCTCTATGGAGTTCGTCAATCGCTTGTCTCTGAATGTGTGCTTGTCGTTGTCAAGGCGCCCTTGTAGCAGCATGGCCGCGTTACGGCGCCGTAGAAATTGTCATTATTATTATTATTATTATTATTAGTTATGCCAGAAGTCATTTAGTGAAGCTGGTGTTCTGAAAATACATACTAGAACCCATACTGGAGAGAAACCATACAAATGCCAGTTATGCCAGAAATCATTTACCCAAGGTGTTAGTCTGAAAAGTCACACGAAAACCCATAATGGAGAGAAACCATACACATGTTAGTTATGTCATAAATCACTTTCTGAAGCTGGAACTCTGAGAAAGAACATGAAAAACCGTCCTGTAGAGAGACCATACAAATGTCAGTTTTGTCAGAAATAATTGGCACATAATAGTAGGCCTAATCTGAAAGTCATATGAACACTCATTCTGGAGAGAAACGACACAAATGTCAGTTATGTCAGGAATCATTTACTGAAGCTGGAACTCTGAGAAAGAACATGAAAAGCCATACTGGAGAAGAACCATACAAATGTCAGTTTTGCCAGAAATCATTTACGCAAGGTAGTAATCTGAAAATTCACTTGAAAACCCATACTGGAAAGGAACTATATAAAATGTGTGTTATGTCAGAAATTATTTGCTCAATGCGGTCATCTGCATGCACATTTGAAAATCCTTACTGGCAAGTAGCCAAATATGTGTAAGCTATAGCGGAAAGTATTTAGTCGCTATGGAAATCTGAACAATCAGATAGTCCACTGAATAAACACCATGCATACTTACATGTACATAAACATGTAGGGTTTGTTGTTTACTTAGAAATCTAAAGCAACACGTGTGAATGAAATGCAACACGCTTCCAGCAAATCTTTTCATTTGGACAGTTCTTCGACTAAACAGCTCATCAGTAAGTTCCATGGAGGAATACAGCCACATGATGATAAACAAGATAATGAGTCGAAATGCTAATCTATGGCTTATGTTCCATTTATAAACCTTAATTTGTGCACACATCTTTTATACGCAGTATAACATGAATACTTGTCAAGTAATGTTCGTTATGATGGCAATTAGACGAAAAGTTCACTTCAAAAACGTAGTCCTGAAGCTGGATAAAGGCATTTTTATAGATAGAAGCTGGAGTTATAACAAAACTTTGTGAAATAGAAGATGCATTAATGGTTTCTATCGTTTGATTCGTTTTCAGTTTTATTCACAGTTCGAGTGGTGGAGGTTTTTTCGTCTGGTAAAGCCAGTTATTATTAATTGTACATAAGGTAAGTAAGAGTAAAGAGACGGAAGAGAGATGTTGGTTACGTTGGTTAGTTGCGCGATCTCACGTGCCATGGGTTTTACGCCGGCTGAGATGATAGTAAAGTTGTAGGCCAGTTGCAACGGTGCGTTCTGCAAGTTACTGCAGAATATAGATAGCTTCCTTCGTACTTTGAAGTGCCCCGCAAACGCATTTGTTGCAGAGAACTAAGTACTTTTTATGTGATTCTGGACATCGAACTGGGGCGCAGACAAGCTGATCATTGAACGTCTTGCTGCCGAAATATTGCGTATCTGGTCACCCTGCTTTAGGTCTAAATATAGGCCTATATACAGATATATATATATATATATATATATATATATATATATATATATAGTGTATGATTTTACATAGATTGAATATGACGCAGAAAGATTTTGCTGAATTATTGCTGTGTTGAAACTGGTTTTGCATGTAGCTCTATATAAGCCTAAACACTTGGCTATAGGATCTGCTAACGTGTTATTGGATGAAATAACAACTAACAGCTGCATTTAGAATTGGCTGCTGTCTAAAAGACTGATGTGCTATTATGTGCGCATATATATATATATATATATATATATATATATATATATATATATATATATATATATATATATATATATATATATATATATGCATATAAATATATACATTTACATCAATTGCAGCCACGCAAGGCTTAGCTCCTTTTCCGATATTGAAAATTAACGAAGGAGCTTGAAAATTAACAGCTATTGTGTAACGACGTTAAAATGTTTCTACATCATGTAACTCTGTGGTCACATCTACAAGACAGTGCGTCCGGAAACGGACGATATCTTCTGACCAAATTATTTACTGCTGTTGTCAGGCACCTACCTTCGATTATGACGTTTCGCAAATCGTAACGTCATAGTATGTGATACAACAGAGGATGACGTCATAAGATTATTAAGGCATATTGCAGCAATATGATCGAATATGACCTACTTGACGTTATCTAAACTAAAAATTGTTATAGCGCTTTGGAAATGATGTTGAAGCCGACGATCGGCACTGCAACTAAATCGCGGTGGAACAGTGTTTAATAGTCCCACTCTAAGGTGAATCTAGGAGGTTTATGGGGGTGGGGAATAGACAGTCATCGGGTTGTCGATCGCAGAGGTGCGTGGGACCGAGAGGAGGTGGTATGGTAAGGGATGTGCCCCTCGGTATCAGAATTTTTTTAAGTTTTCACAATGCAATGATAGCATTTTAGGCTGAGCAGAGGCTTTTGAGGGGTGCTAAATAAATGCCGGCCGACTGACTGATGATCGAAGGTCTTATTTGATACAGTTCAATGCATTTATCAAAATTGCTTTAGTCAGAAAGCCGTGCATCAGCTCAGTCTCTTTTGAATATAGGCCTATAAGCTTTCCAAACGGCGCTATGTGATTATATCAGAGTTTTAATGCTATAGGTTTCATTACGCTGCAATGAATAATTCCCAATTTCTGTAGCGCCTCTGTCTACTGTATGCACACGACAGCAATCTATGGCGTGCACGCTAAGTAACTCATAGTGTATAGCCTACTCTCAGGGGCGGATCCAGGGGAGGGCCAATCCGGCCATGCCCCCCCCCCATTTAAAAATTGCATGGAACGTGGCCCCCCCATTTGGTTTCAAGAAGTCATTAAACACGTAGTGGGAGAGAAAAACAGGACATCTGGCCCCCCCCCTATTAGAAAATCGTACGGGACGTGGCCCCCCGTTCGGAAATGGCATCTTCTTGTCCTGAAAAATTAATGGGAAAAAAAAGTCATCAACTTTTTTTTGGCGGATAAGTTGGTATCGTTGGTCGATGACTAAAAAAAAAGGTCATCAACTTTTTTGGCGGATAAGTTGGTATCTTTTTCCCGGAAAATTGGTCGATGACAAAAAAGTCATGAACTTTTTTCCCGGAAAATTTTTCCCCCTGTTCCACCAAAAATTTTGCCCCCCCTTCGAAACGTTCTGGATCCGCCACTGCCTACTCTATAGTCAGTATGAGTTCAAACGCGATCCGGGACTGCCTTCAGTGGCTTGGAATAGACGAGCGCATCAAGTTCAAACTTTGCATCCTGATGTACATTATGCTCAGTGATATAGTCGAGTCCACTTGAGCCAAATCCGAGTCAATTTAGTCGAGTCCCAAGGAGTTCGAGTTGCAATAGGGATCGAGTCCAAGTCCGATAACATCGAGATCCACTAAATTACTAAAACACTTAATTTATTGGCATAGAAAAATATCCGTAGGTCTACTATTTATTTAGAAAGAATTGTTACTGTAATTCATTCAAATGCTTTTAAAATGCTGAAATAGATACAGTTTTGCTTGATAATCCGACAATAGAATGGATAAAAATTCTGGCACACCTGGGAACGGCGGTCCCAAATTATAACATTCCATAAATCGATAGTGCGGAGTATTGGATGCGCAAAAAGTGTGCGTTTTTCATCCATCATCCATTTCTTAAGTGTTTCTTCATCAATCCAGCTGCTATTTCAGATCTAGAAACACCGTCATCCAGCTTCTATTTCTCATGCGTTATTTTCATAAATCCAGCTTCTATTTCACCTGCAGAAGAACCTTCATCCAGCTCCTATTTCACTTGCGTTTTTTCATCAATCCAGCCTCCATTTCACCTGTAAAAGGTCTTCATCCAGCTTCTATTTCTCAAGCATGGTTTCTATGCGCCCATCCTATACACCGCGCTATTACGACACGTCAGGTTGATTTATTTCCCAACAGAATGCCGTCAAAACAACGTAAACTAGCGTAAAATGACGTAAAAAGCCCGAGAAGCTCGTAAGTAAGTGAATAAGTAAAGAATGAAGAAAATAAGTGAATAAATGCAGCCTTAACTGTAGTTGGCTCTTCCTCTGACGAAAATACATGTTTCAGAATTTGGGACCGCCGTTCCCAGGTATGCCAAAATTCTTCCACTCCTAAACACATGTTCAACAAGCGCATCTCGTAGAGTCTCCTATATAATTATGACTTGCGGTGAAAATTGCCACCCATCAGCAATAGGCCCACGTCTACGTTTAAAGTAAATGTTCTGAGTCTGTGATATATGAAGAATGGTCTATCCACGTGACCTTTAAAAGGGAAGCTAGTGTGCCTCAAGACGTGACGATTCACAGTACGTATTTGCCCCAAATCACCATTCCTGACGATATTAATAACAATAATAATATGTAGAGATTTAGGTGCCATATAGGTTCGTAAGCAATCTATTAAAGGCCGTAGCAGCGATTCAGAAGCACTCGAGCAACGATTCAGAGGCATCCATATTTGATACTTCCTGCATTTGAACTAATCTTTCAACCACTCTGGCAAACAATTTGCAAGAAAACAACGTGTGGCTCAAACAAGTCAGTGAACTTTTGTTGAATTCTTCAGATTCTTCTCCCAAGTTAATTTTTTTCATTAACACATTGAGTGCCACGTACGTATATATACGTACTTCATTAAGCGCACGGCAAGTGCCATAGGCGCAACCACCCTATGGGACCCACGGGACGCGTCCCCCCCAACTTTTGAGTGGTCCCATTGACTTTATCATTATGGTCCCCCCAACTTTTAGGACGTGATTCATTTGGTCCCCCCCAACTTTTAGGACGTGATTGCGCCTATGGCAAGTGCCACGTACGTATATATACGTACTTCAGTAGACGCAATACAACGGTTAGCTGGCACACTGCTGCGTCAAATTTTGTTTGTTTTGGCACACTAGAAACGTAATTGGAGTGGAGTATGACATAAAAAAAGTTTTATGGTAATGGAATTTTTCAGGTTTTGTGCTATATTACACGTATATTTTTGGGGGTGAAATACTATATTTTTCGAAAGATCTTGCTGGTCTAGGTCTTTTTGTATGACCCTGAAAAAAACACTGTTGCTGTAGAAGGCTATTGAATGTTTTTCATTCGATAATAAATGATTGTAATGAAGTGTAGCGCTATACAAATTGTTATAATTTTACGTAAGGAATTTTTATTATTATAAGCAAGACAGAGAATAGAACTGATCAACTGGCTTCTTATTATTCACCATTGCGCAAGAGCTTACGATGGTACAGAAAAATTGTTCTTCATTTCTTCGATCTGACACTCATCAACGCGTATTTGCTCTACAAAAAAACTGGGGGAAGGAAAGATCAAATATGGTTTCGAACACAGGTAATTCAAGGATTGATAATGTCAACCGACAGACCAGCTATTCAGTTGACCACAATTTCCAAGCCTTTCATGCATCACAACTCAGCTGACCTTTCGCGTCTCAGTGGCCAACACTTCATGGATATCATTCCAGCGACTGCTTCAAAGACAAATCCCGCTTCTAAATGTGTTGTTTGCGTCAAACATGGAAAACGCAAAGAATCGCGCTATAAATGCAAAACCTGCATATTCAAACCCGGATTATGTGCTATTCCATGCTTCGAAATCTACCACACAGAACAAAATTTCTAAAAACCTAATAATTCTTTTAAAAAAACACAACAACACATTCTGTAATACGTTATATCGTTTATTTCACTTTGTCAAAACAAGTACTTAAAGATTACAGCATATTGTGCCTGTTTTTGTGGAATTTTTTAACCCTCGTTTTACATTGGCACACGCGTCTGTTAACATCTCACTCTGTTTCGGCAGCGAATGTGTTAAGAAGTCCATGTTGCCGCTTTCACTGACGACTCAGATGGCCACAAAGCGTCACTTGCAATTTAGGGGATAGGCGCTATATAAATATGGAAGAGGTGCTGAACGCAGATATTGAACAGATGGCGATGTACTTCAAGTTGTGGCGACTCGAACCAAGTGTAACTAAGACAGTCTCCTGTGCTTTTCATCTCTACAACGCGCAGGCGAATCGTGAGCTGAGAATCTACCTCAATGGGCAGCGCATCAGACATGAGCCGCACCCGGTGTACCTAGGTGTGACCCTAGACAGGTCATTGTCATATCACGAGCACATGAAGAAAAAAGCAGCCAAGGTGGGCACTCGTAACAACCTCTTAACCTGCTGGACGTAAAGCTGAACGCATCAATGCGCATCATCTCGGGCACACTCCGCCCCACGCCACTGCCGTGGCTCCCGGTCCTATGCAACATTCCACCACCACATCTCAGAAGACGGGGGGCGACGGCAAGACTACTCGCCAAAGTCAGCTTGAATGACAGACTCCCGCTGAACGCAGATATCATGTTCCATCCAGCAGTGCGTCTACCGTCGAGACGGCCCGTTTGGCTGAATCCACCGGTGGACATGACAGCTACATGTAATTCGGACTAGGGTGCTGAGTGGTCTGCAACTGATGGTGTAAATCATTCCCTCGTGTCCGTGCCGTCTGTCTGGCCCCGGGCTTCAACCTACCACGTCGTCTCTGGTCCGCACTGAACCAGTTCAGATCCGGTCAGGGTCGCTGTGCGGCAAATCAATTTCGTTGGAAGCAGGCTACGTCCCCTTTCTGCAGCTGTGGAGAAATTCAAACTATGTCCCACATCGTTAATGACTGTACAACAACTTGTTTCCCGGGCGGATTAACCGCACTCCACGTTGCTGATGAGGCTGCTGTATACTGGCTTAGCGCGAACTGCATACGCTAAATAAATAATAATATGGAATCAAACGTACAATTTATGTGAGCGATGGTTAACTGCGATGACTTATAACTGGGAGAGTTACTATTGATAATTTATTTCATAAGTCCTCCTCTTATATAATTACATTTAGGCAAGATGAGAAAATCCTTCACTCGAAGTCACTCAGCGTCATCCATTTTGGGATTGTGCGTGCATGATAGACAATGTATTACGTAGCGCATTCAATGACACCGAAAATGGTAACTTCGGCTCTTAAATCAAATCTCCCTTATATTAATGACTTGACCTATAGCCATTTGAATATATCGGACCCCATTCTGGTCGCTATCTTGTTTTTCTCTCCATGCAACCGACAAACAGAGCTTACAAACTAAGATGTTCTAGCAAGTTTTTCATGACTTGAATCTATTTCTATAGCTTTCTGAAACTTCTAGGCCGGGTCTAGTTTATAAGGTGTCGCCAAACATTTAATTATTCATATAGGCAAACTTGTAACGACATGGGGGGGGGGCGGTAGAGTAATGGTTAACACGGTGGCCAAGAGTGCGAGAGGTAGCAGGCTCGAGCCCCCGTTGGGCGGATATGCTTTGTAGGCTGCTATTAGCGCCGTTGTAATTGCAAAGCTGTCTGTTCAGTTAGTAGTTAAGTTTAATTAAGATTACTGCATAACTTGTAAATGTAAAGCGCAGTGCATTTGCAGGCGCTCAATTAAAGAAAAGATTATTATTATTATTATTATTTAGTTTTATTTTTTTTACCCGAGGTATCTCAGATCCCTCGGGATTTCAAAAAATTATCCGGAGACGTAAAAAATTGTATTCTGGAACGGCTAGAACTCGTCAAGATCAGGCGAAGCAAAGGTGCCTTATTATTATTATTATTATTATTATTATTATTATTATTATTATTATTATTATTATTATTATTATTATTATTATTATTATTATTATTATTATTATTATTATTATTATTATCATTATTATCATTATTATCATTATTATCATTATTATTATTATTATTATTATTATTATTATTATTATTATTATTATTATTATTATTATTATTATTATTATTATTATTATTATTATTATTATTATTATTATTATTATTATTATTATGTCATGTGCTACGGCGTCAAATAAATTGTCGTCAGCATAACTATTATCATTATCATTACTAAAACACCTTTACAGCCTCTTATTTAGGTCAATAAATAGCGCAAATGCGCTCAGTGATTGGTTTAACTTAAAACAAGGTTCTGGTCATTGCAAGGTGTTACGCGCTCTAATAAGAAACAATAATTATTATAATTACAGTCGTAAAATCAAATAACTTCTGTTGACGGCCATGGCATTTGGTTGTCCTACGCTGTCGTTAAACTATCGATCCATCCTATTATCGTCCAAGTTCCGTTAAAATTGATGTCGTATGGTAAGGTCGACGCTAGCGCCCCTTGGTGGCCAGAACCTTTTAAGACTGCCTATCATTACTCTTCTGTTGCCAGTCCGAAGCCCGGATGAGTGAGGAGGGCGACTTCAATTATAGACCCAAATATGATAAAACGTTGCTAGTGAGAAACCATAAAACGACTTAACGTTTTTATTTTGCTTCCATTAAATTTGAAACCAACATGGATTGAGGTCTAATGGTTTCTGATACAAGACCAACAACTGAGTCAATACCTTTGACTGAGATTAGAATAAAGAATGGCTATTGATTTCAGGTTTAAAATGAGTACGGGAGCACCGACTTTTTGATTACCGTTTCCAAACGATGTCCATTCTGTTTAAGGAGACTTTCATAAAAGTTGCAAGCAAAATATTATTCAAACCCCAATGTCGCGAAGGACATGAAGGTTTCCAACACCTTTAACACGTATCTACGCGATGTTATAAAAGCCGAATATACCTTTATGCGATGACTTAAACTCAAACCTGCATTACCGATCAATTTCGACGTTAAGATCCTTGACGGACATTTAAGCTGTTGATAAATATTTCGGGAACAATCTCGTATCGAGTGTCGCCGGTCCTTAGCCTGGATTGTGGAGGAGGGCGACGCTAATAACCTTCATTATAACACAGTGCATTAAAACATGTTCTGACATTGCCAGTGTCTTTGTGATTCCTGACTCAGATAATAATTTAGTTGCAAACGAAAACATTTGTTGTTATTTTGAGAAGTACGACACCGGTGCAATATCTATCTAAGATGAATAAACGGTCTATTGTAAGATCAAACAGCGAAGTATAATAAGGTTCTATTAGACTTCGATTGCAAAAATATCGCTAAAGTAATGAATGGTTCAGAGCTTACTCGTCTTACACACCTTTGCAAAATATCGAACAACGCTACAAAGTGTTTTATCGCCAGTCAGCTAACATCATGATGAAAGAAAACATCTGTACCATGCCAAAAAAATTTCTGTCGACAAATCTGGATCCATCCATCCATCGGCTAAATATCAACTGCATGAATGATGATGATGCTGTCCATCCTCATTTCTGAGGGTCGGAGACAAGAGACAACGACAGCAGCTTCCTCCATTCCCCTCTGTCCTGCACCCGTCTGACACAGTCCACAGGTGATAGTCCGGTCCGGTCAGAGACATCGTCCATCCAGCGCATCCTTGGTCTTCCACGTGCTCTGGTACCCTCAATTCGTCCTTGTATTAGCAGTGTCAATATGCTGTCTGCCCTCATCAGGTGTCCGAAGTATCGCAGTTTCTTTTTTTGCACCCTCTCCAGCAGTCTCTGTTTCGGCCGCAGCTCCGCCAAAATCGAGGCACTTGTTCTGTGTTCCCTCCAATCGACCTGCATCATTCTTCTATACGTCATCATCTCAAATGCCGTCAATCTCCTTATATCCGCCGCCTTCAGGGTCCATGCCTCACTTCCATTCAAAGCCACCGACCACTCCATCGCCTCCATAACCTCCTCTTCAGCGCATCTTCGACCTGCATGAAACCAGATATTATTGATGAGCGAAGGATAAAGTGTTTTCTTTGGGTGGCGTCAGCTCAAAACCGAATTGAAGTGAATGGGGAGAGCAAAGATAATTATATCTACTAAGATGTGTAATAGCACTACTTTAAGAAATGAATGATTAATATAATGTAAGCTAATGATAGTTCGACGCAATCGGCTTTAACAGGCAAGAGGTGATGATTGGTAGATGATAATGAGCTCCTCTTAACTCATTAATGACTAATATCTAATCGGCCTTATATTCATTTTAAATGCAAAAGCACTGTTTTGCATTACATTGTATTTATAAATAGATTCAACTACTGACATTTGATTTTCGATATGGTTTCTGTTCACAGACAACCGGGAAGAACAAAAACCACAGAGACAGATGCTCCTATCTCTTCTGAACATCCGGACTCAATCCCTATCCTCCTTCTCTTCCGAGCTCATCTTCCATTTCTTGGCTGACCTCTTCCCCCCGCCACCACCGTGAGTTTTTGCTCATTTCTTATTTGACCAACCACTGCTTATCATTGATCTCAAACTATGCCGACCATGTTTTAGGATAGAATCCCCTGTGGACAGATATCAAGTACGGAGCCCGTCCACATAATAGTTCAGATGAAGGAAGCTGTCGGATGGAAGTTGTTTAAAACTTTCCTCCTGTATTTGATGGTTCTTTGAACAATCGCTAGTGTCAATGTGTCATCTCGTTCTCATCTGTATAATAAACTATTGATTTGCAGCTGAAAAGATCCAGAGTTGTTACTGACATCTAGTGTACTAATGGATGGTTGTAATTCAGATTGTTCTAATACTATTAGTCTTATTATTTCACAGCCTTGAGACTTTTATGATATCACAGACACTCCTGTTCTTTGGCATCGGTCCTCTCACCCCGTTCGCACCTATATTGGCTATTTGTGTAGACTCCAAACACCCAGGGTAATCGAAACATATTTGTACACTGTTTCTCAGTAGTGATTGACGCCACCAGACACGGAAACATTATTATTTTCAGCATCCAAATTCTCTATCTCTCATTAATCCGTGTACAGTGTATCAAACCCATAAAGAAATAAGCTAATCCTGATTTATAACATCCAGTCCACTTGCTGCTGTTAAGAAATCAAACAACAATAATTCCTCTTAAGTGATCCTTGTCGCAATTATCACTGGCAACTCGGATGACAGCAAAGCGTCAATTGCAATTACGACAGAGACGCTATATAGATTTGAAATTGCACGTAAATGTGAGCGATAGTTAACTGGTGATGGCTCATAACTGAAAGAGTTATGCCCTCCCATTTGACAATTGCTTTGATTTGTCCCCCGGTTAGATAATTGATTTTAGGCACCTTGAGCAAATCCTTCACTCACAGTCACTCAGTGTCATCTATTCTGGGATTGTGCATGATGAACATAATATGCTGCAATAAACTATGCAAATTTTGTGCATTACATTGGTATAAAATGTGCTGCGAGTTCCAACTAAAAATGTACAACAATATTATAGGACATAGTTAACCCTCAACAGCTAACCTGGGGTCCACGCGGACCCCAAGCATGTTCATCGTATGTTTTTTCATATTTGTGAAGTGGCTGCTACCCTAATATTTTATGTAATTGTTTGCATTTATGTTAGGGTGCTGTTCCTGAAAAAAGTTTTTAAAAAACACGGTGCAATATTTTTTTATGAATTTTTTTCCTCTGGGGTCCATGCGGACCCCAAAAATTACGTGTGATTTTCATAAGTTTTTTTTCATATTTCAATACCAAAAATGTAAAAACAGAATGACAGGTAGACGGATAGAAAGACAGACAGAGATAGAGACATACATACAGACAGACAGACAGACAGAGACAGACAGAGACACAGACAGAGACACAGACAGAGACACAGACAGGCAGACAGAGCCAGACAGACATGGTGACAGAAGACTGACAGACGGACGGACGGACAAGCAGAGAAGCAGACAGACAGATAGACAGGCAGGCAGGCAGACATGCAGACAGACAGACGGACAGACACACAGATAGACAGACAGGCAGACAGAAGAGTGACAGACGGACGAACGGACAGGCAGACAAGTATACAGACAGGCAGGCAGAGATGCAGACAAACGGGTAGACAGACAGACAGACAGATAGACAAACAGAATATGGACAGACAGGCAGGCAGACAGACAGATGGATGGACGGACAAGCAGACAAGCAGACAGACACGCAGGCAGACATACAGACAGACAGACAGAGAGGCAGACGACGGACAGACAGATAGACAGACAGGCAGACAGACAGGCAGACACGCAGACAGACAGACAGACAGACATACAGATAGACAGACAGAGAGGCAGACGACGGACAGACAGACAGATGGACAGACAGGCAGACAGACATGCAGACAGAAGACTGACAGACGGACGAATGGACAGGCATACAAGCAGACAGACAGGCAGGCAGAGATGCAGACAAATGGGTAGAAAGACAGACAGATAGACCAGCAGAAAATGGACAGACAGATGGATGTACGGACGGACAGGCAGACAAGCAGACAGACAGACGGACAGTCAGACAGGGTCAGATAGACAGACCTTAACCCTTACTCTGACCCTAACCCAAATGTTCACTACGACAGGATGTAGACTTACATAAACTTTAACATGGAAATATTTCATTTTTACATGTAAAAACCCGGATTTTTCGGGGGGGGAGCTTAGACCCTGACCCCCCTCTGACGTCCCTACTGCTTGCAGACATTTGCATACTTTGTAGTAGGGCATGGAATCCACCTCAAGCCGCCTCGTATGGACATTGAGCAAGTCCTTCACTCGCAATTGTTCAGAGCCTCAGCGTGAAACTCCAATTCAGTGCCCGCGCTGTAGTTGGGAGCGCTTCTGAGTAGCATTCTTGAAGGGACGGTATAACAAGTACACATACATGATCAATTTACCAATAGAAATAGTGGGGAGTTGATTTTCATCATCGATATCGTGTTTACAAATTCAAATGTTAAAAAATACAATGGGGTCCAGCTGGACCCCAGGTTAGCTGTAACGTAAGTTTTTACACGTTAACTGTTGAGGGTTAAAAAATTCATACAGTAATCTAATTATAGGTGATCAAGATAGCTGAATCGTCAGCTCTAAACTCCTACCTTCTCTGACGCATGAAAGGTCTTTGCAAACGTCCGTCAGTCAACAATTATAGTTCGCAGCAGGCTGTCTGCATGTATGCTGAGCAGATGGAGCGGGTTTATTCTCAGGTGTTCAGTCAAACAAACTGAGTGAACAGGTAAAGTAATAGATTGATTGCTGTTGCTAAATATGTAACAGTGATAATAAGAGTATAAAAGGTGTTCTATAACGATATTCGTTCTATCTTACTGTTGTCAGGTTAGTTTATTGACCTTTCCTTAGTAGATTAATTATGCAGTACAATAAGTAATTAATTTCTCGACTAGACCTCACTCACATTCGTTAATTAAAAATCACAAATCGGAAGAGGAAATAAAACGACAGAATTGCTGATGAATGCAGGGTTAGAACACGGGTTCGAAGTTAAAGAGAAGAGGATGAATCAGAGGATGAACCTCTGAACGTTGACTGTTTCTCTGTCGGACTGCTTGACTCTGCCTCTGTTTGTCTGCTTATATTTATGCCTTTCCTTCCAGTCCTTTTCTCTGCCTATCTATCCATCGGTCAACTCCTTAATTTTTATATTTCTTTCTCTATACATACGCCTGAATCACAACCATAAGTTCTGTAGCCTTTCGACTTCTACGGCGCTATACCATATTGTCAATGGATGGATGGATGGATGGATGGATGGATGGATGGATGGATGGATGGATGGATGGATGGATGGATGGATGGATGGATGGATGGATGGATGGATGGATGGATGGATGGATGGATGGATGGATGGATGGATGGATGGATGGATGGATGGATGGATGGATGGATGGATGGATGGATGGATGGATGGATGGATGGATGGATGGATGGATGGATGGATGGATGGATGGATGGATGGATGGATGGATGGATGGATCCGATTTGACCACGGTCTATGACAACAGATATCGTTACCCTGGACAGAAATTTGCTCGGCATATTGCATCACTTAAGAGCTTAACTAATACTCGCATTTTTGTATTTTATAAGCTATGTAGATTAGGTTTTAAAGGTGTATAAAGCGAACCTTCGTATAATCTAATGTTCTGAGATGTCTTTCGACCGCTAACTAAAATCATGTCGAAGTCTCGTCAACTTACATTACAAATCGCAGATATTTTCATTTATACGAGTGATGTGGTAGGCCTATTGGTCGACCTTGAGGCATTCTTCACGTGTGCTTCGACGAGAAACTCCGACGCAGTATCTCGCTAATTATAATTATTATGTGTCAAATTAAAGGCACCGAACCCACCAATGCACCATCGCACCTCACGATGTTTGGTCTTAGGTTCCAAATTTGTCATTCCGACGCTTCTCAGATAGTAGATTCACTATGGTTCCTTCGCTCCTATCATCGATATGGTCAAGTCAGACATCTCAGTGGTTGTCTGGTAGAACCTATGATCTGGAGTAGTTTTCTTTTACAGTTGCACCGGGTTATGAAGTTTAAAATTTGTCCATCGCATTTCTTAAAAAATGTAAATATCAAACGCAATCGAATAAATTATAAGATCTAGGGACCACGTATTATAGGTGTTTAAAGAGATCATTGCCTATTCGTAAGTTTTACATGCAAACCGAATTGTCCCAATTTGAGACAAAATAATCTTCTGATGACCCGGAAACGAATGCAAAGAATTACCCATATTATATGCTTCTTAGCATGATGATTATAAATATTAGATCGAACTGTCGTCCCATTAGTCAACAGTTGGCGCAACATTTGCTCCCTTGTGCTTCCCAGTAGCGCGAAGCGGAGTAGTGACTTTTTGCCGTTCTTAAACAACCGCGCTGTCGCCGAAACAGACTCATGGCTTCTGATAACTTCAGAGACAGACTGAGTGTGAAATCTGGATGATGACGGTGAAGCTTGACCAGCGCATCTTCCATCCGATCCACTCGTTTCCCTGTCAGGACTGAATCGAATACGAAACTAAGGACATCCGTAGGTTTATCAACCGACGAACTAGACAAATGCACGAGAAGAAATATGAAACAATATTCATAATATTATATTCGTTTAATGGTAACAAAAACTGATAGACACACCGCTATCAGGTACAAAAAGCTAGCCCTGTTTTCATTCCTTTGAAAATTGCTTGAAAATTAAATTCTGTATAAAGTGCTCTCCTTTAGGCGTTTATGCGAATTTGGTGCCATATGATGTCGCTTGACTCTTTATACTGATTAACTAAATTATTTGAAATTAAACCCTGTTAATCTAACGACTGGATTTCTCATTGTGTTCGCCATCATTATACGATGGACTTAAGACAAAAGACTGAATGGTGGATTGGCGTTCGAATAACAATTAAAGTGTGTTACTGTTTGGCCAGCGAGTGTACATTTGCGGCCAGTAGCACAATGCCTGACGTAGATACATTGTTTAAAAAACTTCCTTTCATTACAATAAATTCAGTCAATGTCTTTAATCGACATCTCTTCTAGTGCCAAGTCTGGATTGCTAGGGCATCTATGAATCATCATTGTGGTGCCAGTGGTGATGCCATGTCAGAACTTTAGTAAAAGATTAAAGAATTACTAAGTCATCTACTGAATAAATCTCCCCGTGAAGATAATATGTCCAAGTAGAATATAAGTTAGCGAAGATAATATTGGCAGATATTGGCAGACAAGAGTTATTTCAAATTAATCAATTATATTCATGTGCTCCCCTTAAGCACATTTAAAACAAATTCTACCAATGCTTGATAAAATGAGCCAACTAGCCTTATCGGCAAGATAACAACAAATTATTGATCACCAATCTAAAGCCTACCAGTGGCTCCCAAGCCGTGACCCGCGGGCCAAAACTGGCATTTTAGCCTACTTTAACAGCTCTTATGTCGACTCCATGGGAAACTATCCGCTACGCTGTCTGCCAGTAGTTGCATGTATAGTTGCAGTTTAACGGCACTCTACGGCATCAAATACTTCAGTGACGCCCTCATCCTTTATCCATGCTTTGGACTGGCACTGGCAGAGTGCAACCAATGACGTATTAATTGAAGAAGACTTTAAAATGAACTTCTTGGGTTCGGGAGTCATTAATAATTAAGGGTATACTGCAGCACTATACAGGTTATGACGGAAGCGAACGTTTAGAGCAGCGACTTAATTTATAACGTATGAAGAAAGCGTGTAAAAGGTGTTTAAGACGAACCTTGTCGCGTATTATCTACATGTAGGCCTAGAGTCATCATGCGAGTATGAATATTAGTCTTGCATAGAGCTCGTTATAACATGCGTTAGCAACAAAACCAGCTACTGTAGTAGCTTCAGTGTAACGACACTTCGGCCCCTCAACCTCTCAAGAAATTAGCAAAAGCATAAGCAACAATTCAAAATTTATTTTCTATCATAAGTTATTTTCTGGGACGTCTTTAAATAACATAAAACATTCCAGAATTTATAATCTATTTTGAATCAAATTTAATAAATTTATGTTTTTCTAATAAATTTATAAATCTCCAGTAAGATAAGGCGCAAAATAAACCGTCGTGATGTTCCCGATTCGCAAGATGGTCGAGATAAAACTTCAATGATCTGCATATATGGCGCAGAGACGATTTTAGCAACAAGTGATCAATGATAAACCAACGTTCAAGTACGTAGTGACGCGGATTTAGCTTGTTGGAATAGCAATGTTGTCCTTTTTTCTATTGGAAACGGTTTTGTTGTTATTGCAATATAATAGATGATTCCACGTCATTTTCTTGATTTGAGAACAAATACAATCAGGTTATATCACGAAAGCATTCAAGTCTATTACCCCATGCGACGACGATCAATATATTTTATCACACATAGCCTGTCTGTCATTCTGCCTGTCTGTCTCTCTGTATCCATCTGTCTCTTTTTTTTACTTACGGCCATGATTCTACTATCTTGTATTTAAATTTAGTTTATTCCTCTACTACAGCATATCTCTCATGTGCGAAATAGTCTAGTAGTTAGTGTGCGAAGCTATACACCGAGCGGTCAGGGTTCGAGTAAAGTTCCTGACAACTGTATCGTGGCAATTGCAACGACAAATCTATTCAGCCATGATGAATAGAAACACATAGCGTAACATATCTACATGTAGGTAACGAGAGTTAAGCTCTGAACTCTTCATCATCGTCTAATTATAATTGTACGATGTCACAGAGTGGTTAAATAGACGCAACTCAGTTGTACGAAATAATTTATAGGCTTATTTAATTCGAGCATAAACTTGTTTTTAGACATTTTCACCTGTCAGCCATACACAAAATAGGTGGCCGTAGGCCTGCAACAGCGGTTAATATTAATCATTTTTCGACTTAGACACCTATCACATGAATTATTCCAACACCATAAACGTATCGTGTGCAATAATTGTTCGCTAGCTAATAAGTCCAAATTCGCTTTTCAAAATGTGCGAACTACGAACTAATTAATTAGTCTAATTATACTGATCAGAAATGTAATGCTAATAATATTATATCGACATAAAGTTCGTCTTAGACACCTTTAATAGCAAGGGGAAGGCGACATAAATGATCTTTATTACCACACAGTGTTGTTAAACTGCATCTATTTCTAACACTACTTCCTGTATCGAGTTGTTCCTCTACTTAGTCTACTACAACATAATTATCTTACATGCATGCGCCAGATTGTCTGACTCTATAGTGTTTATCAGTGTGCTAAACTATTCATCGGTCGAAGGTTCGAATCTCGGACAGGAAGAACCTTCCTTAGGAATGTTGTCAACAACATTAGCGCCACCTAGTCTATTCAACCATGGTGACTGCACAGTACACTGTCGATAGGAATAAAAGACGGCCGGTGTCAAGGACATAATTGTTTACCCACGTTTAGAATGCTGAGAGTAAGAACAAGAAATCGAAATGCAACTCATCTACTCATTGTCACAATCGTGCTTTTTTCAGATTTATATTGAATGCACTGGAAATTGCTTATTGACAGGCGCTCAGTCAAAGTAAAGTCGACAGACATGCGAGGACAGATTTATGTGCATGTAGACGTTTATGTCCATTCCAGATGGAAGGGTCAATCATGTCAAGGATGACCGAGCATTGCGAAAACATGACGCGGGGAAACTATGGGAAGCGGTTAAAAAAGTCGCCGGTGCCGCATCGGAAGCAACAAATTTAGTAGCGCTTTTATCTTTTAACGGCAATGTCTAAGGCCTCAAACTTATTTTCTAATATCTAAATGTCACTCTATTCAGCATTCTCATCGCCATCGACTGTTGCCTTTATTAAACACCAGCGCTACATAAATACACCAATGAATAATGGGAGGTGATCTCTCATTACTTTGCATTGTCAGAGGTTGACGACTGCAGTTGCTGTTGTAGTCTGTCTTGGAAGACACTATAATAAGTGTCGATATAACGCAAAGTTTTAATAGTGTTATTTTCAACACCTTTAATATGAAGTATCAACGAGCTATAAATAAGGCGAAAGCGTTTGACTGATAATAACTATTCACCCAGGTACGAAATTCATTCGCACCTTGACAGTTATAATAGATGTGTTCACACGAGGATCATAAAACGATAGACAGCGGAAATACGGAGTACTTCCGAGTGCTGTCAGTCAAAAATGTTGGACAAAATAGGAAAGCATAGGATAGACCGAATGATAGCAACAAACCGTGACGGTCACAGAATCTCTCAGAGCATTGGATTAATTATACAGTTTGTATGTATGTATGTTCACTTGCTAAAGCGCCACTTTAGGCTCACTACTCAGAGGCGCTCCCGACTGCAGAGCGGACACTGCATTGGAGTTTCACGCCGAAGCGCAGAGCAATTGCAAGTGAGGGATTTGCCCATGGTCCCTACTCGGCGACTTGAGATGGATTCGAACATGCAACCCTCCGGCTGCAAGGCGCGAACATACCTACTACACCACCGCGCCCAAGTGTTCATAATAAGTACCGCTTACGCCCAATAAGCAGTTTCACTGTGGCCTATCTCAAGCGATAAAGACCATTTTTAAATTGCAACTATCATAATGTGAGAAGTCAAGACTACGTATATAACTCTGAACTCAGTTGGTCGCAGAGTGCAGCAACGTGTTAACGAGATCAGCGCTACATAAATTGGGTAGTAGATGCTAATGGAAATAGTGGAGACATCTGAATGTTCGATTAGCCCGAGTAGGCTACTCGACTGGTAACACGAATGGAGTATTGACCAGCCAATAGTTAAGAGAATTGTTATTCTCTTAGAATGGCTTAGCGCTATCGATAGTTTGGATTTTTAGTGTAGGCCTGTGATAAAGAGAAGTGACATCAACCGATAGGTATAAATATAAGATAATTTGGGGTGCGGTGGTGTAGTGGTGGCGTCGTTACCTTGAAGCCGGAAGATTCGAGGTTCAAATCCACCTCAAGTCGCCGCGTAGGGACCTAGGGCAAGTCCTTCACTCGCAGTTGATCAGCGCTTCGACTTGAAACTCTGATGCAGTGTCCGCTCTGCAGTCGGGAGCGCCTCCGAGAAGAATGCTTGATGAGACGCTATAACAAGTGCACATACACATTATAGTAACACTTAAAGAAACCTTCAACAGTCACATAATTATGTCGTTTATAATGGCCTACACAATAGACAATAATATTATTTTAAACACCTTTAATGGAAATGACAAAAATGTCATAAATAAAGTAAAAGCGCTTAATTGGCAGTATCGCGAAAGAAAAAAATATCTCGAGAAAAACGGCCTTTGTTGTCCTAATGTATTTGTTTCACCCAAGCAACTATTGAGTACGGTAGCCGCTATTTATCCCATCGTTTCCAAACGAAATCCGATCTCCTTCACGAGACCTATCAAGCCATTGGTAAAAAGTTTCATTTTAGGGATTATAATTTTATATATAACTGCTGTAAAATTAGATATTTCTATGGTGTCGGTATCGACTGCGTTAGTCATCAATCTGTGTTCAGGAGAGTGTACGAAAGACCATTTCGTTTAGACAGAAACGATTATGAACAGTCTTTGGCGTATATATTGAGCATTTTCAAAACAGGGCAAGTCTTTTTATAAGAAAGTTGATATAATTATAATAATACTTGTTCAGCTTAAACACCTTTAACATGCAAATTTAATAATTTGCTTTAATTCATCCGATAGTATAAATTATAGTTAAAAAACCTGGTTCAGTGCCTTGCTCTTAAGTGCTGTAATATGCCGAGCAAATTTCTGTCCAGGGTAACGGTCTCTGTTGTCATAGACCCTGGTCAAATCGGATCCATCCATCATCAAATTATAGTTAGATTCTTTCTATTCGGAAACTCCCATCCACTGTTCGTCCATAGAAAGTGCAAGTGCCAGGTCTGAATTAGAAAGGGAGAACGTTAATAATATTTTATATTGAACAGTCGCTAAACAGAAACAAGCCATTTTCTTCGCTTAACCCTCAGAGACCAGTTAATAAAAATGAGATATTGGATAGCATGTGGTGCATTTTTCAGCTCAACCTATTTGAGGCATATAATATTCAATTATACCATGCTCGACCAGCAACGGCAATCTATTTATTTGCATTTGTACCTATCTATCAATTTCTATAGCGCCGCTTAAAACTCTCAGAGACATTCTCGACTACGCCGCGGACTTTGCATCAGAATTTCACGCCGAGGCGAGTAAAGGACTTGCTCAAGGCCTCTAAGCTGCGACTTGGGGTGGATTTGAACCTGGAGCCATCCTGCTTCAAAGGTACCAATGCCACACTAATCGTAATCGTAAACTCGAGATTTCTAGAGCGCCCACAAGAACCAGGTCGCGGGAACAAGCTTATTCACAGGCTCTCAGTCAAAACAGAATCGCAAAACAGAAACACTACACCTCAAGTTTGTATTAAGTTCAACATAGAAATGTAATCTATGAAACTTAGCTGAAGTCAAGTATCACCATGATCCACAATCATTGACTCTACAGTCATTTGTACATAATATGAGTAACGCTTTGTTGCATGCTTTTCAAAACACAGAATTCCCACACATGACGACATCATCCATTTCAACATTACCTAACTCCGAGACATAACTACTATCATCAGACTCTTCATTATCTTTATCATTGTCATTATTTTCAATCCATTCCGGTATGAGTTTAGCGCATTAGCTGCTGATAACCGTCGAGACATCTTTTACACGAATTTATTATCAATGACAATGGCCAGTATGACGTCAATCATGTGACCATACATCCAATAATAGGTAAAAAAATACAAAATTGAACAAAAATCGTATGTCAGCAGATAAATTAAATAAAGCGCATGGCATAATATTCCAAAGTTGTATGAAAATGCTGCGCAAATACTGACAGTGTGGTGAAAAACCCACTCCTTTCTGGTAGTGTATCCTCGTCTTTCTCTCGTCTAAAAACTTGCCTTTTTTCTTGGGGTTGAACGCACAGGGAGCGCTTCTGAAAGGCTCTTGCTGCGAGAAGCGCTTTATAAATTGTCAGATAAGAGATAAGACACAGATTAGCGTCTGAATGTTAATAATTATTTGAATGTGAATCGTGCGGAAGGTCGACTTTGACAGCGTCGTTCATTCTCTGTTGCAGGTCCTACAACTTGGAATGGTCTCCCTGTTACACTGCGCTTAATTCCCAGGGGTCACTCCGCTCTGTTCCTTAAGAACCTAAAACTGTTTTATTTAGCCGTGGTTGGACGGAAGCGCTTCTGAGTAGCCTACCTTGAAGAAGCGCTATATAAATTTCTGAAAGAAGTAAATAAATAGCGCTATTCGGATTACTTTGCATTAATGTTGTCGTCTTTAACACCTTTAATACGTATGTCGTCCAACGTTATAAATAACTCACATACCACCATTCGCTAAATATTTTCTTCCCAATCAGCTGTCTGATATCTGAAATTTACAATACGTCATGTATTCCGAAAAAACACACAGTAGGTCATGGTCAGGAGGTTGCATTCATATCAATTCCATTGGATAAGCTACAATTGTCATCTGTTTTATTTGCAAACTAGCAACCGGGAGCAATCAAGTCTAATGTTGGGGGTCCGGTCATAAGTATAAACTGATCAGACGGCCACATAGGATCTATTAGTACTCTATTTGACGTATTTTCTAATTATATATAATTTATAGTTGAATCCTTAGCGATAATTACTGTTTGTAGAGCGCGTCGGATCACATCATCATACAATACCATACAAAATCAGATGATGCAATTCGATGCCATTTCGTGTCATACCATATAATCTCATGCCATGATGCACCGAATAAAAGCAAATTAAATCATGTTAAGTCATTCCATACTAAAACAAAACACTGTCGGATCATTTCGTCTTATGTCAGACCATCCGCCATAAGCGAAGGGTGTCAACGGTCATTTAAGATAAATACTAATAGTAGGAATTTCAGTTGGACTTCAATGTGTGATCATAAAAACACCCTCTTCTTTTTTAAAGGCTTTGGAATGGCACTCAGGTAGAGTGCAACCAGTTTGATTAGTTAAAACAGAATGAATCACAGGAAGAACGAACGCCGCAATAAATTAGTTTGCGCCTCATTCAAACTTATAGCCTCGGTTAAATACGTATTAAAGGTGTTTTAGGTACAAAACAAATTTATGTCCATGGTGACAGCTGTCATAGACCCTGGTCAAATGATCATAAGGATGGATCCAGATTTCACGCGGGCCTTTGACTAGAGAGGCCGTAGTACTCGAAAATAGATTTGTTTGGCTCTTTTTTTAGCTGAAGCGGTCGGTCCTTCATCTCTTTCATTGTTGGCAATCTTCCCACCAGGATCCAGAGGTCGTTTAGTCATCCGATTGAATCAGGGCAGAGATCCAGGCAATGATGTTCCAATTATGTGGTATTCTTGATATCATTTTATGTACTTTATAGATGTCCATGACATTGTGCAAGGCAATAAAAAAATCACAACGTACATGTAGAGCGCAGACTACTCTTACTGGAGTACGTGCATGTACTTGATAACCGATACATGGTTGACCCTACTCAGCGCAACCCTTTCTTCGTCTTCCATTTTAGCCATTTTAATCAAGCTTGAAACATTGTTGTTGTGTTGTTAATAATTATTAATCTCCACTGTCCTATGACCAATTCTATGGAGTCCAGGATTCTTATCTATTTGCGTTTAAAGACAGTCAGCAATTATTTTTTATAGCAGATGAGCTAAATGTATTTAAGGTGTCCAAGACGACTTCTGCAACTTTAATATTATTGTTAGACGACGTAATCCTAATGCTTACAAAGACCGTTGATGCAATAAGTAGTGCCGATATTTTATTTAGTGCATAGTAGTTTAGCGACTATGTCTTACTTAATTCTTGTTTCATAAATGAGCGCCGTCACCCCCACCCCCTTTGGGTATCTTTGCTTTGGACCAATGGCAGGCAGTCTCCCAGTTCTTATCGATCTGGTGTGAACTCATCCATTGGTAACATCGACGTTTTTCGAGCCGGACTCTACTGGTTTGAGGGATCCATTTTTAAACAATAGCTTATGACAACAGAATTTGCAACCGTCGACAGAAATCATTTTGTCTGCATAATATTATTGCAGATCATTTTGGGTACACAAAATGGCAGATGAGATTATCAGGTGGATGCCTGGGTCCAGAGAGACAAGATTTGACAAGACTTCTCTTTCTTTCCACATTGACTCACTTCCTTGTCTGGAAGGCATTCTCTGTAGGTTGCACTTTAATCATAACTCAAAGGCGTTTGGATTTTGTCGAAAGGTATGCCTCGATTCTATCATTTTCCCTTTGGATGAATCGCCAGTCCAAAGCCATGAAGCTACAGGACCTCGTATAGTATTTGTTTGTATGCACCCACCCTACTCAGAGGAGCTCCAGACTACAGAACTGACATTGCGTTGGAGTTTTACGTCGAAGCGCATGAGCAATTGCGAGCGAAGAATTTGCTCAAGGTCTATAAACGGCGGCTTCAGGTGGGTTCGAACTCGCGACATTCCGGTTCCATGGAATCCGAACATATCCCTACACCACCGCTCCACACATAGGGCCACATCTCAGATACTCCTTAGAGGCGCTGCATCGATGTACGGTGAATTACTGTACATTACTGTGACTTACTGCAGACAAGTCAATGGAAAGAACTTATTTCTGTACTCAATGGCCGATAAATCGTTGATGTCAGGATCTGATGGCGGGAAAAGACCACTCCACGGAGACCTCACTTGCTGGCTTCTACAGGATATTTTGGGGGCCATTGACAAATCACAGGTGACTCATGGCACTGCGCTATATTCTCCTTAACAACCACAATTAATTCCGTATCAAACGTTACAACTAGAGACGCTGCATGCAGTTGTTCATGAACGCAATTTTAACACAGTTTAGATAGGGTCTTTTTGTTTTGTCTTTTATAGGTTCTGGGTATCTCATTAAATTGCCCATGTTTACTGCATTAATTGGACAAAATTCCAACGAACGTTTACGGCCAAATTCAAAGTCACTGGTAACCGTAACATTTCGCAAACACTGATGAAGTTGATGACCTCGTTAGATACCTTTTTAATGCGGTCAACCGACTCTATATAAGCGTCAGAAATATTTAAAACAATGCACCACTGGGCCGCTGCCAAGGGGTAAAACCCTGTAAGCCTGTATAGTGGGAGGTCAATGCCGAGGTACATGGTACCCGTAAACCTCATAAAACAAACAAAAATAAAAATTGAAAAAATAGTAGAACGAGGCCGAAGAGCGCCGTATACATGAGTTCAACAATTCAACGGCATCATACATGTACGATTCTTAGAATGATAGTTATAATAATTGAGCTGTATCTTTTTAAACGGGAAGGTTGTAGCTGCCCAGCTACCCACTCAGTGGCCACTCTCATAACAAAATAGTCTGCTTCCACCTTTTCAGTCATGCTGTTGCATGGAGACATTACTACTTCTTCTTCTTACATGTTTAACGACACTGCCATATGAAAGATGACTAATGTCGCCCTCCTCCTTTATCCATGCTTGAGACTGGTACTGGTAGAGAACAACCATTGGCGGAGTAGCCTTGCTTGCTCGCCTTTTTTCGGATGATAATTATATAGGCTTTTGACAAATTCCAGTCATCTCTTTCAACTGTTCGCTGTGAGCGCTGCTGTTGACAGTTGAACACGATAGCCATTTTACTTGACTTTTTACGTCTTTTGTCGTCCCAGGAAGTTTTCTCAGCTAGTATAATATGCATGACATTGTGTAGACATTATTCTGCTCATGAGAGCCGACTGAAAAATCCTTCCTCTTTACAAATTCTTTGAAATGTTCATCTGGCCCACATTAAATAGAAGACGAAGTATTGGATTGGATGTTGAAGCGCGTCGGGCTCTTCGCTCTGCTACGAAAGGACAATCCCCCAGTTCCACGGATTCGCTTAGATGCCAGACAACGCTGAGCTTTCTCGGTGGTAGAGTCGCCAATCTGGAAAGGCCTTCCTTTAAAGCTTCACTTACTACATCTGATCAAACGAAGCTCATTAATTTTAGGCCTACTGCATCTAACCAGTCATACTTCGTTTCATGAATATCTTAAATAATTTGTCATTCACTGTGGCTGGGTTTGGAGAGCCGCTGAGTGAATGAATGAATAAATGAATCAATCAATCAACAATGAAATGCCACTAGTCTGTACAAGTGAAGTTCTCATTAATTTTTAGACACCTTTGAGACAAATTCGTGCTGAATATAAATAGGCCTACATGTATAGCCAAACCGTTTCTTCACCTGCTGCATTATTTTATGCCAAACAATTTGTCAACGGTCTCTGTTGTCATAAGCTGTGGCTTATTAAGCAGTGTCTTCCTCCTCCTCCTCCTCCTCCTCCTCCTCCTCCTCCTCCTCCTCCTCCTCCTCCTCCTCCTCCTCCTCCTCCTCCTCCTCCTCCTCCTCCTCCTCCTCCTCCTCCACCTCCACCTCCACCTCCTCCCATCGCCGAGACGCACATAATACTTTCGACATCAACGGCCTTTGTGTGTGGCCAGGAAATAGTTATAAACAAGGGAAACGGGCCAACGATTTTGATAGTGCCAGTCCAAAACGTGGATCATTGAGGTGGGCGACTCCATTTACCTCTGTTGCGACGCTGCATTGCAAAACCTAAACAACCACTTCAGATGAAACATATAAAATCATATAAAATCATGACGATATGAGGCAATGTCTTTTGGGTTCGCGGACGTTTCGTCCACGTGCGATTCGTCCAGCGGTTGCTGAGTAAAACCGGATTGATGAAGCAATCCTTGTAGCATGAAAGTGGTATTAATGAAAATATGTTTTCCTTAAATGGAAGTGGGATCGATAAAAAGACTTCATGGCTTCAACAGAAGTTTTGTGGTGAAAAGATATAGTTTTAACTGAAATTGGATGAAAATAACAGTTTTTTGCTTGACTATTATATAGCTGGAATAATGAAATAGTTTAGGCGATGTTTTTTGGTATTTCCACAAGATGTCGTTAGACAATCGACCATTCAGTATTCGTCTCCATCCCTCCTTCCCTCAACTTTTTCTCAGGCGCTTAGTCAAAACAGAACTGACAGCCAGGTGAGAAAACCGGTGTCCGTCACATTCGAGACAGGCGATTTCTTTAGGAGTTCTCTAACACGATGCGGCGCTAATAAATAAGCCGCTTACCATAGTGGCAACACTTTCGAGATTACAGTTACTTTTAGTGTTTTGCACCAATCTACCTTTAGATTTAGCTACAAAAGCTTTTTATTTGATCAGCGCCTTACACTCATTGGAACAACAAATAATACTTGGCGACAAATTAGAGGTAAGTAAATTTATAAGGCCATTGCCTCCGATTTAAAGGTGTCTGTCGATACGAGTACAGTGGCATGCGATAACGTTGACTATCATGCCTCACTAGAGTAGAAGGTACCTAATAAAGGTAGAGCGCTGTTCGCTCATTGTATGCATTGCAGTAGGTCTCTATTCTGTAGTTAAGCTTTTGTTCTTTTTTTCTTTTTCATAATTGTTTATATCTCAACAGCGTTGAACTTTTCAGTTTACATTTTTGTGTGTGTGTTTGCTTCTCTCTCCGTCTCTTAGCATAAGTTGCCTGATTCTGTTTTGTCAGTTTGTGTTAATCAGTGTTGATTTTTTGCACGATTTTGTCATGGCCACCTCACATCGTCAATTCATTATATTAGATGGTGTCCCTAGACAGCGGGATTATTTTATCCCTTTAGGGCCCCCTTTTTGTAACCAATGTTCAAGATGTGTAAATCTGTTATACTTCGGTTGCAAATAAAACATTTGATTGATTGACTATCCGCGCCTCAGATTCACATTTCGGTATCAACGTGAGCGCGTTACAAATTCATTTAATAACAATGCTAATAATAATACCCTATAATGGTATAGTTTATCCTACTGGAACGTTTCCTTGAAGCGACACTGCGCGTCATTGTGGAAGAATCTTTTAAACGAAGCTGAGGAATAATTTGCATGAGATGCAATCATTTATATAGAACAAAGATTATTTATAAAGTCTGACACAATTATATTAATCTAGAATGACTAGCGACATCTTTCGATACGCTGACCGTTTGCATTGCCCTTGTTTACAAATTCAATGCTGTGATCACACTTTCGGATGTCAGTTGCTATTTAACGACTCTGGGTCGAAAGTCGTCACTAGTGTGGACTGAGAATGCCCATGCTTTATTATCCAAGCGTTGAGCTGTCACCATTCAAATCCGCCACTGGTGTCACTCTGCCAGTGCTAGTCCCAAGCATGGATAAAGGAGGAGGGTGTCGCTAATGGTCTTTGTTACCACACAGTGACGTTAAATGGCAAATACCTACCTGTCACCTTTCGAAGAGACAACAGTGACAAGGTTTTGACCGTTAGAGGCGAAACGAGTTTTTGAGGAGTTGAATGTGACGTGCAGCTTATCACTATCAATGTTTAAAAAGCTGAAGATCAAATAGTGTCAGTTGAAAATGTCTAAAAGGTTGCGAAACCAACGTATAAATTGCGAAAAGTTGTATACATTTTAGAGGTGTGCAATTCAAGCATTTATTGTTATTCGTATTTAGCGACATCTAGTGACTGTGATCGCCGTCGTTCGTTGACATCGGTTACTTTGCCTAAAGTTGTTCAGATTATAAAAGTCTAACGCTTTGTAGTACCGCAGTAGTAGTATAGTAGTAGATTCGGTTTTATGTACCACAGCAGGTATTCGTGATCGCAGGCAATGTAATTTCTGCCGCGCTCCGCGTAAATTTCGATCGCAAGGCTTCAGTTTGTTTAGGAAACTAGAAGCAGTAACATAAGACAATGCTAACAAGATATAGCGACTGATTTGTGTTTGTTTATTTAGAGAAGTCATTGTTTGCTAATAGACGATGCATTTTCTCTAAAGAAATGTACAGCATATGTATGTATTGTTGTAAATAAGAAATAGACATTGAACTGTTTTTATTATTGAATATTGAAGAACTGTTACAGTACTCTCAATATCCTGCTCTTCTTACACACCCGCATCTTTGAGAGCTTTGATTACTAATATTGACTCGATGAAACCGAAAAACTGATAACGTAACACTAACTTTACAGTCATCCAGCTAAACGCAGCCGTGCGTTATTCTCGTCAATCCAACTTCTATTTTCTTATATAAAAATACTCTCATCCAGCTTCCATTCCTCATGCTTTATTTTCGTCAGTCCAGTTTCTATTTCAGACCTATAACTATTTTCATCCGGCTTTTATTTCTCATGCCTTATTTTCGTCAATCCGATTGTGACGCATTGAGAAATGGAAGCTGGATGAAAGTTTTTTACAGGTGGAATTGATGAAAAAACGCAAGAGAAATGGAATCTGGATGATGGCTTTTTACAGGTGAAATAGAAGCTCGAATGACGAAAATAAAGCATGAGAAATGAGAGCTGGATGAAGATATTTCTATGTCTGAAATAGAAGCTGGATTGACGAAAATAACGAGCGAGAAATGGAAGCTGGATGAAGGTATTTATAGGAATGAAATAGAAGCTGGATTGAACAAATTCGCAAACACACGGTAACGATCGTGCGCGGTAACGATCGTGCGCGGTATTGATGGTGCGCGGTAGTAAAAATCGCGGTATTGTGCGCGCGGTATTGTGTGCGCGGTATTGTGTGTGCGGTATTGACAGTAAACCCTCCCTGACAGATGGTGTTTCAACCCCATCAATTATCTCACACCCAGTTAACCCGCTGTTGACCGATCGTTTTCCCCGCAGCCTTGGTACATAATAGCAAATCTGTTGGTTGCAGAGACCAATTTCGCAACATTAACTCACACCGATCGCTTAAATTCGAAATTAATACTGAAAGTATCAATGCATAGTTCAAAGACTGAAGGAAAGGAACAAATGGCGTTAACGATTTCTGTTACGATTCAATGTCGTAAAACAGCAGCGACATGTACATTGTAATATAATAGAAATAGGCATGCTTTTAAACTAATCTTGTTCAAAATGCGACTTTAATAATTTTATTCATCTGAACAATAATTATTGAAGTTAAATTAAACTGATATATCAAAACTCAGAAGAGTTGCCAGCTCCAGGCTCACGATTGGTAACTGTGACAGCTCGATCCCAAGCGTCGGTAGATCAGGAAGGCTAAACACAAAATGCAGCGATTGTTTTACTTTGAGTAATTCAATGGATGGATGGATCCAGATTTTACGAGTGCCTATGACAACAGAGACCGTTGCCCTCGACAAAACATTTTTTGGCATAATTACTACAGCTCGTTCCAGTAATTCAATAGGTTGGTTACTCTAATGAAACACAAATCTTTTAAAAATAATCGTGCTTTATATATTTTCATATCTCTAATTTTTCAGCTCTGCACGTACGTTGAGCATGGTTACAATCATTCTCACACCGCTAAACTATGAACGTCCGAAGAGGGTTAACCTGCCTACATATCTGTCTGTCGTCTGTCTGTATTTCTTCTGTTAAGCCCTACCTAGCTAGTGATGTTATTTTCTATGAATGTTATTTTTGATAAATGCCATTGTTATGCTTACGAAAAAGACATCATTCATCATCCTCCACGGCCGACTTTGTTTGTACGTTTTACTTTAATTCCGCACTGACCATTTGCAGCCGAAATTGCGAGTTTGATTGGTAAGCATTTGAAGCGCAGGGAGTTGTTTTAAATCACGAAGTGTAGATGTCGTGCTAAAACAGATTTTGTTCACTGATATGTTGCAACTTATAAACTATCTGCCAGTAATACGAAGTTTTCGCAAAATAATTCTGCGGATGATGTGTTCAAACGGAAGATTAGCTTTCTGATTAAAAAATTCAGTTACGACATCTTTACACGGAAGATTGGAGTCCATGTAACATCGGACTTTCAAATATCTTGCAAGAAAATGTCTTCCAAGAAAATATTGACGTTTACAGGGGTAATGATAATAAAGGCAACCTTGAAGTGACTTTGTAGTAGATTTCATACGCCACGCAAACCATTGCTCAAACGTTGACTCCACGCTTAATTTAACTTGTAACAACGTAGTATTTTGAGGAGAGAGATAATAGAAAAGTGTGTGAAATCCAAGCAAAGCCTGTACGTCTGTATCGAAATAAGAGTCAAGAGGCGGTATTAGCAAAATATTAATCAACGAAGATTCTTTCAAATTGCATTGCAGATCAGACTCAAGTAGAATAAGATCGCACAGATGCTTTACTTCGTCGTATTGACGACACTTGTAGAGATATAAAGCACGATAGCACTCAGCGGTATTACACTGGATGCCAAAGTCTTTTTGAATTGTACTGTAAAATGATGTCATGTTTTCCAAAGAATATTCCATAAGAACATCAATTACTCTATCTTTAAGATTCGCAGGGTTCACAACAGTTGTAGACTCGTTTTCTGCAAATGAATCTGGTCTACAATATACGTTTTGCCAGGCAGTATTAAAATGACGACACGACTTCATCACTGCACTACACTTCTGCCTTCTCAGAGCCTTCAGATACTCGTCCATAAGAAAAACTGAATCTGGCAATTTATGACACAAGTCTAAACGTTTGGATATTCGTTCGGCAGATAATGCAATTAAGTAATTGGCAAACACCTCTGGCGAAAGTCGCAGATCAAGATAAAGCCGTCTGTCAATGTAACGAAGATCATTGTCAATAACCTTCTTGACAAGTACACACAATCCAACGATTCTTGTGATATCGTCAATAAACAGCAAACATCCTGCATTCAGAGTTTCTTTGTCCGCGTTAGAATTCTGATCAACATGAATTGCGAAACAGAAGCGTATTGCAAGTTGGTATTCTGATGTTGCAAAGTGAAGGGCAGCCAGATATGCCAAAGCTGCAGAAGCAATGCCACTCGATGTAGAACCTACTTCGTATTCTAAAGCTTTTCTCAGGTATTCCTTTGATACGAGAG
Source organism: Lumbricus terrestris (assembly GCA_949752735.1). NCBI lineage: Eukaryota > Metazoa > Annelida > Clitellata > Crassiclitellata > Lumbricidae > Lumbricus > Lumbricus terrestris. Next base: position 12,432,367 of record OX457048.1, on the reverse strand, counting down.
ACAGAAGTTTAGATTCAGCACGGCTGTTTGAGCCAGTTAAATTTTGCAGGAGATCTTGAGCTCGCAGTAATTGAAACAGACCACTTTGTGCTGTAAGCGTATACGGTCTCGGAAAGTTGTGATGCTGAGACCTTATAATGTTTGGTTGAATCGATATTGCTTTTACAAATTCAACAAAGAGACTACTACCCAGTGAAATCTCATCGAATTTTAAACCATATTCAATATGTAAAATTAGCGAAAGCTTGTCATAGTACGTGAAACATGAAACTTTCTGTATAGTTGGAAGTTCTCCCAATGAGTGTTTACTGTTTAATCTTGGATCAATACATCTTAAACAATGTCCTAGATTCAAGGTCAAGCGCAGTCCTGAACTTGACCCATACTTTATCGGGAGACGACTGTTGTTATAAGAAGTTGCTAATGTGCAAACAAATAATGACTCCAATGGTCTTGATTCATTCATTTTCCAACATTCAAAGAGAGGCATTATGTAATGTGAAAAGTGTGATTTTACGTCCATTGTGCTCACTGTATTGAGTCGTACATCTGCAATGATTGGCTGTATATAATTATTTATGAACCAACGACAAAGAATTCCAGAGTTATGGAATTCACTTACAAGTCGTACAGTCTTGTCAAGTATTGCGGAGTTCCACTGCTCATGAAATAAGTTTGCTTCAGGAATAAAGTAGTTCGGACAACATCTCCTATGCAGCCAGTCTGAAAGCTTTAGTAACAACTTAGAGCAAATTGTTATAACAGAAGAGGAATTCCACCATTCAGGAGTCACCTCTTCACAAGTCCATAATATAAGGGTCTTTAGATGATACAGACAAAGAACCTCGTCTTCCTTTGAACAATTCTTTTGTATCAATACTCTCTTTGCAAAGAATCTCAACAAATGATATACAATCTGTTGAATTTGAGTCCAACTCCGAAGTACTATTACTTCCGCCAACGAGAATGAAAATCTCCACTGTAGATCATCGTCTCTGCAAGAAGAATGCTGAACGTAGACCACATGACAACCATTTTGTACAACTTCCGAGATTGTCTCACTTGTTGGCCATCCACTCGTCCTAGGTCGTTCATGCCAACCACGGGCTTCTTTAGGCCATTGTGGGCACCATGCGCATCTGACCATGTCACTTGCGTAACCATGACGAACACTGTGCTTAATTGCTGGACCACTGATGCTCGTATCACCTTTGTTGAAAGCGCAATTGGAAAATGAATCTGCAAGAACTTCCATATCGAAATTCGCGAAGCCATTTTTTTCAGTTTTGTGGTGAAATTCGTACTTTTTGCATTTCCAATTGTAGTGCATATCCCCGAAACCTCGCAACCGTACAAAACCTGGATATCTTTCGTATGCTTCAATCTTGCAGCAATCTATCGTATCGGCCACGCCACTCAGGTCACTTGGTAACACTGGAAAGTCGCCACTGAATGAAAGTTGATCGGTTTGAGGGATTAAAAAGTCAATGTCACCAATGTCTACATTCAATGGTCGGATATAGAATTCCGCAGCGCTGCCACACATAATCGAATGGAGTTTTGACTCAGGCCACGGGGACCCGAGTAAGTTATGCAAGTGATCCGTCGATATAGTGGAAAACGATGTTGGATGCAAATGACATGTGCTAACAATGAATGCAGATGCCATTTCTTCGCTTGATTTATCCGTATATTCCGTCATCCTAGAAGAAGAAGAGACAACCAAATAAAAAAAACTCATCATACTCATCATCATCATTGTCTGTTATCGTCAGTAGAAGGCAGCACGAAGGAAAACTAAATATTAGACATAAAAAATAAATCAATCAAAACGAGACAAGTGGCACTTGCATAAATGCGCCTTCATGAATAGCTCAGTGTTCGTTTGGTTAATAAAATTTTACCTGACCATTAATTTTTTATCTTCTGTCGTTCTGAAGCGTCTTAACCCTCAGGCTAGCAAGCTTTTTTTTGTAACACGGACTACCAAGGGGGGTGGTTACCACCCCCCTGGATTTTGGGTTTGGTTTGAGATATCATAACTTGTTATATAACAATGGATTCAGCATTCATTTCTGCACAAAATGGTATATTTAGGTTTAGAAAATATGAATGCACCTCGAAAGTATGATTTTTTTTACCATGGGTACCCGTCTATTCCACAAAACGTATAGGCTACTTACCCATAGGGAATATATTAGATTCTGTGTTTTAAACATTATTTATATATAAAAATTAGTTTACATATAATAAAGTCCAATGTTCATCTATGAAAACTAGTAATATGTCTGTTTTATGTTAAATCAAAACAAAAAAACATGTTATAGCTGCTGAAATACGTTTACGCAGACATATCGGCTTGCGTTGTAAAAAAAAACCAACATTTTCACTCATTTTAATTTATTTTGAGCACTTCCGGTCATCAACAGACATATTATTTAGTATTAGAAAATAGTCCTAAGTGCCCTCTACAGAATGGCATAATTTATTTCTATTAAAAAATAAATTATGAATCAGTTATAATAGAAAAAACATGAAAATTGTATGAAAATAAAACACCTTTATATATATATATATATATATATATATTTTGAGCACTTCCGGTTGTCAAAAGACAACTCATGGAGCATGGAAATGTAGCCCCACATTCCCTCTATAGAATGGTATAATTTGTGTCTCTTAATATTAAAGGGCGCAAAAGCTATAGCTATATATCCACCCCCTTGTACCTTGGGTATATCGGGTATAACTTTTGAATGGTATGGTATATCATCAAACTTTTTATCTCAAAATGTGTGCCAATGTACCCTCTACAGTAGGGTGTCTCTTAACAATGAAAGTTCAAAATTTTAATCTCTCACCCCTTCAAGTCGTGAAGTTGATGGAGAAAAAATTTATAAAAAAATTTGATCGAAATCGGATAATATTTAGAGGTCGCCCTTTGATGTCAAAGTTTTAGACATGTAGCCCCATTGTTTAAATTATGCTACATAGTTCGCATTGTCAAAGAAGTCCTAGATTGCCTTATTAATTGGCTAATTTCAATCTATACTAGGAGTGAAGCAGGCTAACACCTTCTATTCACTTTTATTCATTCCGATAATTTATATAGCGCCTTTTCAAGCGACCTACACATAGGCGCTCTCAGCACAGCAACAGCTGACAAAGTGAGATTTGAGCGACTTATAAAAGTCGACGAGATTTACCCGGCCATCAATCACAAGTCTACTGGGAGGCCACTCCAGATGCAGGGACCCACAATCGGAAAGGCTCAACGCTTCTAAAAAAAGTATGAGTTCGCAGAACTGACAGCTCCCCAGAGAACAGCACAGGGTATGATGATCTTTGTTGACCTGTCTCTTTGACCTCGCAAAGGAAGATCCAACTTCCACATGGCATATTGGCCATCTTCAAATTCTCATATCAAGTGCTGGAGTGCAAGATAGCAACTTTGCAGTTTGTTTTCCACCTCAAGACCTGGGTTACTATTCAAGTCAGGGTTGAAGCACCTCTGAAAGACTTTTGACTCATGACCGAACCCCAAAATGCAAACTGAAGCAATTTCCAATGTCACATGCAAAAAAGCTTGGACAGCATCAATGGTACCTTTCTGAGGAACTTCTTGATTCCGGAAATGAAGAAACTGATCTTAGCCACCATGGAAGACCCAGCCCCGGATCTTGTACCAAAGAGACCAGCAATGAAATCCGCAGCATTTTTGAGTACTAAGAGCCTGGAACAGTGCTGGATAAGAAAACGGTTATTTCCATACATGTTCTTCCACGGATTTTCCTTGACATGGACCCATTGAACGGGCAGACATCAATGACAGGGCTGAAATAGGAGTGGTTTCATTCACGAATTCCATAAAAGAGTTGACCGACCGGAAGAGCAAAAAATTCCTCCTTCAAGTTGTCTTTGGCAATTGATCCTTGATCCAGCAGTGTACTACTCTTCTTTAATTTTAACATAAATATACAGATAGAAAGTAGACATGTGGGCCTGTGGGGTGTAGTGGTGGTTCATTGCCTTGCAGCCAGGAGGCTTGCATATTCGAATCCACCTCAGGCCGCCCCGTATGGAGTGACCTTGAGCAAATCCCCAACAATTGCTCATGCGCTTTGGCGTGAATATCAGGTTCAGTGTCCGTTGTCCGAGCTGTAGTCGGGAGTGCTTCTGAGTAGTAATCTTGAAGGGACCCTATATCAAGTGCACCTACATATGTGTCTGTTATATAAACAAGCCTAATTGATTTGCACTAGAAATGATGATCAATTATTATGCGACATTAGACTACATGTAGGCTTATTACATGCAAAACTTTGAGGCTCGGGGGCGACCTCTAAATTTTATCCGATTTTGCTGAAATTTGTTGTAGAATTTTATTTCAATAAACCTAACAACTTGGGAGGGTGAGATGAAGAAAAATCCCAAAGAATTTTTTCCCCATTATGCTAAGAGACACCCTACTCTACAGCTACCTAAAACGTCAAAATTTTATTCCAAACGGAACAAGTTTGATTTGGGAAAACCTAGGGATGGGTGGTAACCACCCCGCCTTGGTAGCCCGAGGGTTAAACCTCAGACAACCAAGTTTTTTGTAACACGGACTACCAAGGGGTTGGTGGTTACCACCCCCTTAGATTTTGGGTTTGGTTTGAGATATCATAGCTTGTAATACACCAATGTATTCAGCATTCATTTCTGCACAAAATAATATATTTAGGTTTAGAAAATATGAATACCGGTACACCTCGAAATTATGAATTGTTCACCATGGGTACTCATCGATTATGCAACAAGTAGTACAATATGTTTAACAATAATTGTTAACAGTTAGATGCCAATGTAAACATAATAATATTATGTTCAAAGGGACATGAAGGCAGAAATATAATTTAATTTAATGGGCTTAGCAGACAGTAATGAAAACAATTTGTAGCTATTAATAAGCTAGGGCAGATAGATAAGGAAATATCGATAAGTGGGTTATATTTATTAACCACACTAAGTAGTATAAAATGTTTACAGCAATTTTATTATTAACAGCCAGATGCCAAAGCAATCACCTATTTCAGAATGAAGTTATAGACAGGGAGGCTATAATATAATTTTGAAGAGACAACCTGGTGAGCATAGGTCTAATCGAGCCTAGTTATCTATCATAACTCATTTGACATGTACATGTAGGTCAACAATAATATTGAGTGCATTCTAGAAAAGTCCAATTCTACATGCACAACAGTAGTTGCGACTCACTTTATATGCGGATTCGCTAATCTCTCGAAGTCTTTGCCAAATACCCAGTCACAATCAAAATAACTCCTGTATTGCTGCTAAGCGATGAAGTTGCAAATCTCATCACAGCAGAAAAAAATATGGCCAGTAGCCAAGGGTCCCTGTGAGCGCTGGCGGGACTAAGACGGCTGCCTCGTTCGCCTTGCCATAAGGCCGGGCGTGTTCATTCAGGTGCAACGAGGCGTGCATCTGGCATGCTTGTCGCCGATGTAAATAGAAGTCGTTTATAGGCTACTGTATATTGATATGCACTATTAACCAGCTCGGTGAAGGAAAGGCTGTCACGAAAGCAGCCTTGACAGTTATTTTAATAATATTATCCTCATTCCCCACGCACTGCAACAATATTCTGGCGAATATGATGTAATAAACAACATGAATAGCCATGCGATTTAAAATAAACAATGCAACACTGAAAATAATCAATGACGGAGGCCTGCCGGAATGGCAACCATTTTCTGTTGCTGTCACTGTCTTTTATGGAACTGGTTTCTACTTATGACGTCCCATATCTAAGTGGTCAAATTTAATATACACGTGTGAGGTTTCCTGACTCAGGTCATAACAAGTGAGGACATTAGAATGATCATCAAATGACACTTTGCAGAATACGATTCGGTGCGGTGCCTTTTCTGCGTGGCTTTTTTCAGCATTGTATCCAAGCGTATTGATTTTGCTGCGTTATTTTAAAATCATTGTTAGCATATTTTACCACTTAAATAATCGATGGATGGATCCGATTTTACCAGGGTCTATGACAACAGAGGCCGTTACCCTGGACAAAAATTTGCTCGGCATATTACAGCACTTAAGAGCAAGGTACCAAAATAATCGTGGTATACAGAAATTATAATAGCCGCAGTTTAACGATTTTAAAGGTGTGATTTTTAATGTCTATTTATCACGCTCATTTGTCTTAATGTTTTTCGCACATCTATTTTATCTTCGGTTTTACCACAATTGTTCGTGCAATTGTCTATTGACGGATAGACTGCAGCTGCAGTGGCGGAGACCTGGTCCGAACTTTGGGGGGGACGGACGAGCGGCCGAATGACGATCGCCGAGGCACGAAGCGCCGAGCAGGGGAGGGTTTGGGTAGGGAGATATGCCCCCAAACTTCGAAAAATTTCGATTTTCCACACTGCAATGGTACCATTTCAGGTAGTCATATTAACAAAATTCCTCATCATTTTAGTGCTTATAGTCCTTGATTAAGACTTCAAAAGTGCCCCACACCCAATGTCGAAATGCTTTGAATTTCAACATTACAACGGCAGCATTTTAAAAAATGCCATTGTTAGTAATTTAATTCTTAGCAATTTTGAAGTTCTTGCCGAAAACTTGAATCAAGACCATAATAATGTCTTTCGCTCTCTTTCTGCAGCTAGATCTGCAGGCTCCCGTGTGAGTGATTTTGCGCTAAAACGAAACTGGTTTGAATTGATCATTGCGCCATCTCTTGTTTGTACAGAGTTTGCTGCTGGAAACCGATTATTTGTTTCGACTTTGAATTAACTCCCTTGAATTTCAATCGATCGATATGGTTAAATTCTGTTCATCGTCGTCACAGTGTTGTTACAGACGATGGCGATTAGCATTGCCCTCCTCTTAATCCAGTCTTTTGACTGGCAGCGCCAGATGGAAGAGAAAGCGTCCAACAGGAACTACACTACCGAGGAAAAATAAAATCGGTAATTGGTAGCCACAAGATTTTGTTTGTAGAAACCTTTAATTAATAAAACATCTTTGGACGATATATAAGAAATCGTCAATGCGCTTAATCGTTACATTAAATGTAGATATTGATAAGATTTCATCGTCGGGTAGAAGTGTCGGCATTAACGACTTCAGGAGCCATGAGATGTGCATATGAAAATGAGAAAACTGTTCAGGCACTGATCACATTCTGGCGGTGCCGGTCCCAAGCCCGGATGAAGGAGGAGGAAGGTAGTCGATTATTATCCTTGTAAACATCGAGTTATTGGACATACGAACCTGCCTGAGGGCAGAGAGCGTGAAGAAGAAGAACATCGAGTGTCGTTAAACTCAAACTACTACCACCACCTCCATCTGGTGCCAGTCCAAAGGCTAAATTAAGGAGGAGGTGATGACGACGATGTTCGTTAATTACGATACGACGTCGTCAAGTAGAAGTAATTATCTGTTAATATATAATACGTTAATCTAAGTCCAGCGTCCCATGAACGATGAACAGGTACTGGGGTTATACTTTATCACATGTGTGAAAAGTCAGAGAAGAACAAGAAGTCTAAGCTACATTATAGCATGCATAGTATGACCCTGAAATGAACATGAGTGTAAATTGCTAGCGATCTCATTTTCACAGCATCGGCATAATAATTATGATGCGGATGTCTAAACCACACACTCAGCGTCTCAACTTTACACTTGACAGAGAGCGATCATAGAAGGTTGCAGATAGAGTCAAGGAGTGCATAAAGATTTCTATGAAGTTTCACGGAAGTTAGGTCCTCATATTAAGTCTTCACGATTCTGTTACCTCAACAGTGTCGTTCAAACTTAGACTCCGCCTCTCCTCAGCTTAGATAATGTATAATGTATTATGGCGACGTTGATTTTCTTTCTTATGACACAGCGCAGTTCAACGGGAACTATTTCAACTGATTTAGACATCATGTCTAATAAGAATATAGATTAGTGAGAGGTTTCGCGTCGTATTCGGATGTCACTAAATAATAGACGAGTGTTCGGATCTTAAACACCTTTATCATGTAATAAACACATGCTATAAAATTCAAATAGTATCAATCGCCATGTCTCGTTTGTCTTGGCACGGCATTTTGGACAATGTTCCACTAAATATAACCATAAACATAACTATAATAATTATTATCACCTCAGTCAACGAAAGTATATCTAATTCAATCATAACTTCATAAATAGTCTGTAATCAGGTCACATAGACTGTGACAGCCGCAAGATATGCGCAGCAACAGACACATACATGTATGTGGTCGATTTACACGCCATTAATACGAGTTCTTCCTATGGACTGGTATTAATAGCATTTCTGATTAGTTTACCCCTCGGAAAATTATGGTGCAATGTGAAAATTCCTTAAAACACATTGACCTCCTACACGCCATGTTAAATGACGGGCTGAAGGACTAGTTAACCCTCGGGCTACCAAGCTTTTTTTGTAACACTGACTACCAAGGGGGGGGGTGGTTACCACCCCCCCCCTGGATTTTGGGTTTGGTTTGAGATATCATAACTTGTAATACACCATTTGATTCAGCATTCATTTCTGCACAAAATGGTATATTTAGGTTCAGAAAATATGAATGCCCCTCGAAATTATGAATTTTTTACCATGGGTACCCGTCGATTCCACAAATTGTATACTTACGCATAAGGAATATATTAGATTCTGTGTGTTTTATACATGATTTATATATAAAAAGTAGTTTACATATAATAAAGTCCATATATTGAACTATAAAAACTAGTAATAAGTCTGTTTTATGTTCAATCAAAACAAAAAAACATGTTTTAGCCGCTGAAAAACGTTTACGCAGACATATCAACCACCCCCCCTTGGTAGCCTTAGGGTTAACTTGTCCTTGGCGGTCAGCGTGTAATAATAACAGTAATAATATAATAATATGATATAAATCGTACATTTGCGTTTAACCCTCGGGCTACCAAGGGGGGGTGGTTGCCACCCCACCTAGGTTTTTTGCAAATCAAACGCGTTCCGTCTGGAATAAAATTTTGAAAAATTGGTAGCTGTAGAGGATTCATTGGGACACATTTTGAGCTAAAACTTTTGATGATGCCCCCTACCGTTCAAAAGTTACACCCGATATACCCAAGGTACCAGGGGGGGTGGATACCACCCCCCCCCCCCCTAGAATATCGTCTGTAACTTTTCCGCCGCTTAATATTAAGAGACACAAATTATACCGTTCTATAGAGGGAATGTGGGGCTACATTTCCATGCTCATTGAGTTGTCTTATGACAACCGGAAGTGCTCAAAATAAATTAAAATATATATAAAGGTGTTTTATTTTCATAAAATTGTCATGTTTTTTCTATTATAACTTATCCATAATTTATTTTTTAATAGAAATAATTTATGCCATTCTGTAGAGGGCATTTAGGGCTATTTTCTAATACTAAATAATTTAAAATTTGATGACCGGAAGTGCTCAAAATAAATTAAAATGTATAAAAATGTTGGGTTTTTTGCAACGCGAACCGATATGTGTGCGTAAACGTTTTTCAGCGGCTAAAACATGTTTTTTTGTTTTGATTTAACATAAAACAGAATTATTACTAGTTTTTATAGTTGAATATTGGACTTTATTATATGTAAACTACTTTTTATATATAAATCATGTATAAAACACACAGAATCTAATATATTCCCTATGCGTAAGCATACATTTTGTGGAATCGACGGGTACCCATGGTAAAAAATTCATAATTTCGAGGTGCCTTCATATTTTCTAAACCTAAATATACCATTTTGTGCAGAAATGAATGCTGAATCAAATGGTGTATTACAAGTTATGATATCTCAAACCAAACCCAAAATCCAGGGGGGGTGGTAACCACCCCCCCTTGGTAGTCAGTGTTACAAAAAAAGCTTGGTAGCCCGAGGGTTAATCTTTATTAAGTGAAAGATTTTCTATCAGGACGAGATTCAACGAGAAGTTTAGAAGGTTCAACCAAATGGTCATTCATTGATAAAGTGAGGACGGGTTTTGGGTAATGGTTACCACAATGACAAGAAAAAAAGCACGGTTTTCAATTTTTCTTCCTGAACGTTTGATCACAAATCGACATTGAGACGAATATCTTGCCTGGATTGGTGGGATGAACGTGGTGTTGCAAGTGGGGAAACGCAAGACTGAGATTATATGAGATGTATGCATGTGCTTTTGTTAGAGCGCCTTTTCAAGAAATTTATTATATGACGCGCTCCCGACCACAGCGCGTACGGGAAAACGATCAACAAGAACAATAGAAATAATGAAAATGTATGCTTAAATGAAAGTTACCACAAGGTGTCGCTAAACAATCGATTAAACAGTTCTCGTCTGAAACACCTTTAATACATATTCTCCTAAATCTATAATTGCAGAAAGTTTTCTTAATCACACGCTAATAGTTAAAATCCCTAAATTGTAGTATTATAAGGTTGGCGTTAACGGTCTCGGGAATAATATTTTTACTGGTCTAGTACCTTGCTCTTAAGTGCTGTAATATGCCGAGCAAATTTCTGTCCAGGGTAACGGCCTCTGTTGTCATAGACCGTGGTCAAAAATGGATCCATCCATCATAATCTTTATCTTGGTTTGACTGGGACTTGTGTGAACAAAAGTTCTCAGATGAACTTGCTTTTAAACCATCAAGCTATTTTAGAGAAACACAGATTATTATAATATCCAAGAAAAATTAAATGCAGGTGTCCAAGCAACAACCGATCTGTTAGTCACCGTAGTCGTTAACGACAAATAGCGACTGTTAGAACCGTTGATGAAATTACTTATTAGCCACATATACCCGTTCTTTCTTAATTAAACATTATATTAACATGGCCCAACGTCGCAATGCAGGATTTTGTGGTTAGTGGGTATGTTCCCTTCGATTCCCGAAGGTGGCTATTTCAGAGATTCAAATATCGGGCTGGCACAGGAACCTAAATGGCGTGACGACACTAATCATCTTCGATATGGCAGTGTCATTAAACATGTAACAAGTGAGAGGAGGACAGTTCGAGGACGATGGACAGAGGAAAGACGCGGTATTCGACTCTCAACGGACTGAGATAGACTAAAGCGTAGCTAGCGTCGATTATTTGAATAGTCTATAGGCTTTAGGTCGAAATTAAATAGTTCTTTTTAATAAAACTTTCGAAAAATCTCTACACGCCTTATGTTACCAATAATTATGTAATATGTGCTGGTTAATTTATATAGATTCTTGTGATCACACTTTAAAGGTATATAAAGTACGGTCTGTCTACTATCATAAACAGAAAGTCAATTAAAGGTGTGAACCGACGACGCTATAACCAAAACAATAATAGTTTCTACGCTTCACTTTTATAGCTTCAAATTCATTGGATATACATGATGAGTCACTAATATAACTTGATCTTTGACTTTCATGCGTGTAAGCATAACATACTACGTGGACACACTGTACACAGTTGGAAGAAAGGTTTCGATCATTCAATCCCCAGAGACTACAGTACATGTAACTGTGTAATGGGCATGGACCTCTAAAGCGTTTTACGGACTCTGCTCCGTCACAGATCGCAATCTTGCAGTTGCATTCCAAAGCGTGTATAAAGGAGGAGGGCGACGATACAGATCATTACTATCACACAGTGTCGTTAAACTGAAAGTGCTATACTACAGAATAGTTGGTTAATATAATTCCGCAATGCTCGCGTCTTGGCAATGTGCCAGTTCCAGTATTTGACAGAAGAGGAAGGCGATGCAAATGATATTTTTTTATCACGAGGTGTCGTTAAACTAAAAAAAGCAGTTGATTAATAAAGCGTTGTGGAATGATTTGTGCGTGTGTGCGTATGTATGTGTGTATGTGTGTACGTATGTGTGTATGTGCGTATGTGTGTATGTGTGTGGTGGGTGTGGTGTTGTGTGGGTAAACTCGCCTCTGAACGACTTTGGTATTGAATGCGTGTAGATATTATGCATAAGTTTTCTTTGGAATGCACTTTCTCATTCTGTTCGCTCTACACTTCTGTCTATCAGTCTCTCCTCTGTTTTGTCTCTTCTCAAAACCTGCTTCTTCTCGCAGGGATTTGCGCACTGTGAGCGCCTCTGAACGTTTCACCCTACTAGAGGCACTTTATAAATGTTTAAATACAATACGATGCAATAAATGCTTATCGCTCAACGTCATAGGTTTCTGCTTGATAAGATTGTTGGTCAGAGGAAAGGGTTAGGCCTATTAGGCATCAACTTTTAGAAATTTTACTGCTGTTCGCGTTAGACACCTTTAAAATGTTAACAGGCACTTTATATAAATGTGACAATTGACACACGATTGTTGATTTAATAATTACAGTCTATAAAGTCTATGTTGGCAGAAGCTATCGTCGCGAAACGTGATCATCTGGGGTTCGACTAAATGAGACGGTTACTGTGAAGTGACCGTAACCATAACCACAACTTTCATTGAACCCAAGCAATAATATATGACATTGAGAAACACGTATAGCAGAAAGAACAAGGAATCACAGGACTACATACAACCTTAAGGAACCGGGGTTCTCCTATTGTTGGCCACCTGTAACAATGAATCAATTTTTGACACATAGCTGGTAATAGCACAAGTTACACTACAGAATAATTCTTAACTAGTTGACTAAGTATAATTCATTTAACGAGCGCAATGCAACCTCAGTAATGAGAAGAGACTGGAGTCTAATATTAAGGAGTAAGATGGTAATTAAAATGTGTAGGGTGAGAGGAATATTCAAGATTATTCCAAATGTGGATGCAGAGCATTTCAATGAAAATAGCCAAGAATTTGTTCTCGCAAAAGTCACTCACCTATTCGCAGCAGAATAGCAGTTTAGGATAGACGTAGCCTAGCAATTAAATAGTTATTAAAATACCACTGGTAACTGATTATATTGTAACTGTTTACAATCAACTACAACAACGAATGTAAGTGTATCTTAATGAATCTCATTGCAACTCAATTTAAAGATCGACGTATACTATAGTCTGTCGTTAGCACTTGGACGATACGCTGCTGACCTAAGACACCGCTAAAACGTTTTCCATTCTATCTATAAATACTTCAGAACTCACACATCTCTGCTGCTACAATGACAGGACTCGATAAAAACGACGAATCATAATGCAACAGCACAAATTCATTTAGAACTGCCTAGCGTCCCACAAAATGGGACGCTTCGAAAACTCGCTCCCAAAGTATTAAAGCTAGAAAGCTAGAAAAAATTAAAATTTGTGCCAAGTATTGTCCAAACTCATCATTTGCAAAAAGTTTTTATATTTTATATTTTAGATGATTTTTGAAAAATCAGGCACTAATGGGTCAATCAAGTATTCTTTCCTTCAATTCATCTTCTATTTACTCACCAATTATTTTTATCAAATCAGCTACTCTTTAGACAACAGTTGCTATTTCAGCAACTATATAGGCATATAATTATATTTTTGTATTTGGCATCATAAATTACTACCGACCAATAAATTTTAAGCCTTCGCTTGATTTATAACATTGGAAGAATAAGTTGTAGAGGTGTTCAACCAACGTCTCAATGTTTGTTGTTTTGAAATATATAATGATCACCAGCATCAATTACGTCGACCAATCATAAATTTATTTAAGAAATTATATTAAAAATATATTTCCATTTTTAGCTATATTTCCTTCACACAAGAGTTGACAGTCAACACACCCATACTTTAGCAATGCTTCAAAAACAGAAGTATGAGTGAATGATTAGTCCTAAGTTGACCCGAGATTTTAGCTCCACACGAAGGTCTACCCTTTATCCAATGATGAGCACTCTGAGTGCAAATGATAGGGGAAGCTGAGACATAATTATTATAATTATATGTGTACGAAATTTGTATGAAATTTGTTCAAACGTTCTAATGAGATAAGATGCAATTCTGTCCTACTTCACCAAGGTTTCGACAGTAGCTTATAATTTATTTCTATATATTTATTTATTTATCGATTAAATATTTCAGCAACTATGAATTTTTATTGGTGTCATTGATGAAGGCCATCACTCCACTTTCCCTCTGTGACGTCTAGATTAAGCATTGCTCCTGGGGAAATTTGATCGTGTAATCTTGACTTCATGGAACAGACTGCGGCCTCATATGCACAAGGGTTGTCCGCAGTTATTCTACGTAGATCATCGAAGGAAGGTTATCCTCGGCAATATAATGCATTCGGATAAAATGGATCGAAATATAATGCAGAGGTCGAATTAACCACCTTTAACCCTTTCCCGCCGGAATTGTTTTGATACCTATCCTGTTAATGGGGTCACCCGTGACCCCATCCGGCGGGAAAGAGTTAATACGTAATACGTTTACATGCCACGTTATAAATGTAGCAAACGCGTGTACCGATTATTCGTTTCTCCTTATAATTAAGTTGAGACATTAACCCTCGGGCTACCAAGGGGGGGGGGTATGGTTTCCACCCCCTAGGTTTTTTCCAAATATTTCTTGTTTCGTTTGGAATAAAATGTTGACATATTAGGTAGCTGTAGAGGGTTCATCTGCACACATTTTGATGTAAAATTTATGATAATACCCCATACCGTTCAAAAGTTATACCGGATATACCCGAGGTACCAGGGGGGGGTAGATACCACCAGGGGGTGGATACCACCCCCCTAGATTATCGGCTATATCTTTTGCGCCCTTTAGTATGAAGAGACACAAATTATGCCATTCTGTAGAGGGAATGTGGGGCTACATTTCCATGCTCATTGAGTTGTCTTGTGACAACCGGAAGTGCCCAAAATAAATTAAAATGTATAAAAATTGATTTTATTTTCGTAAAAATTTCATATTTTGTCTATTATAACATATTCAAAATTAATTTTTTGGGAGAAATAAATTGTGCCATTCTGTAGAGGGCATGTAGGGCTATTTTTCATATAAATTAATTTGACTTTTGATGACCGGAAGGGCTCAAAATAAATTAAAATGTGTGAAAAAGTTGGGTTTTTACAACGCGAATCGAAATTTCTGTGTAAACGTTTGTCAGCAGCTAATGAACTTATATTGGCTGAAACAGATATACTGAATATGAATACATACATACATACATACATGCATACATACATGGATACATACATGCATACATGGATACATACATGCATACATAGATGTATACATACATACATGCATACATACATACATACATACATACATACATACATACATACATACATACATACATACATACATACATACATACACATACATACATAATTACATACATGCATTCACACATCCATGCCTTCGTACACACATTCATACATACATATATATTTCCAAACATACATACATGCATGCATACATACATATATACATACATACATGCCTACATGCACACATACATACATACATATATACATACATGTATACATAGATGCATACAAATATACATACATACATAATTACACGTATGCATGCAAGCACGCATGCCTTCGTACATGCATTCATATATACATATATATTTACAAACATACATGCATACCTGCATACATACATACATACATGCATATATACATACATAATTATTAACATACATGTTCAAGACACACAGAATTCTGCCCATGCAAAAGTACACGTTTGTTGAATCAATGGGTCCCCAGGTAAAAATTGTATAATTTCGAGGTAGATTTATATACATGTATTATTAAACCTAAATATATCATTTTGTGCAGAAATGAATGCTGTATCCATTGGTGTATTGCAAGTTATGATATCTCAAACTAAACCCAAAATCCAGGGGGGGTAACCACCCCCCCTGGTAGTCTGTGTTACAAAAAAGCTTGGTAGCCTGAGGGTTAAAGCAGATAGTAATTTTATTAGGCCTCACAAAATTAATCAATAAAAAAATAACCAATGCGGAAATACTGAACTCGTAATCCATTGCTAAGCGACATCTCTGAAATGCATAAAAAGCTCACGTAAAATAATATCGTCATTAGCGTGTCTTGGTGGCAAAAATTCGACGGAAAAAGGAAGGTGGTTCTACCATCAATTGACGTCAGTCCGAAGCCTGGATTATAGGAAAAGAAGCGATGTTTATTCTATTGTATAATAGGACTAGTCCTGGGCATGACGTTAAACTGCATCCATCCTCCGCCACAGGGAACCAACAACTTCTCTGTGCCGGTTCAAAACCCAGACCACGGAGGAAGGTTTGCCAGATGGGTGGCGATACGCTGGCAGTAAAAGACCAAGACGATTGAATAATAATATTCGTTTATTCAAATTCAATCTGACACACCGCAGAACGATTACATGTACAAGTTATACGAAATACGGCCAGCTTCGCACGACACGCAGGTCGGCTACAACAGGTTCGGTAACTTAACACTAATGGCCTAAGTGCTGGAACGCTCTTGATCGGCCAAGCCAGGAGTGGGAGGGGCTAACTTATTTTCAGCAGACCCGAGTCAAACAACACAACAGAAAGCGACACTGGCAGCTAACAGGAAATTCAAATAAATTTTTGCCCTGAGCGAGGCTTGAACCCGGGTCGCGATAATGACTCTCTGTTCATCGGCCAACGCTCTCTCCACTGAGCTACGGACCCCCACCCCCTAAAAGTCCGAAATCCGTAAAAACCACGACACAAGTGACCAGATGCTTCAAGGTGTCATGATGTGGAGCAGACATGCACAGGCCGGTCAGGACAGACCAGTGGAGAGAGTCGGGGGGGAGAGCATGGGACTCATACGGGCATTGACCCAGGTTGTCCTTCATGCCTCTCTCCCATATTCTCTTCATTCAGGCAAGGTGGTCTATAGCTGCTCCAAGATGTTAATGGTATAGAGCAGGCCTGCTGACCGGACCTGTTGAAGCTGGACAGCATGGCGCGAGACAGACTCAGACAGAGAGTGGCGTCGGACTCTTACGGGCATTGAACCCAATGATATTGATGATGATGATGACCTAACATCCGAAGAGTTATATAATTAGCAGCCGTGTTTTTTACATCACATGCTGTTAGGTTTGACAAACAGTCCCTATTAATCTGGAGACGAGACATTTAAAACATATCTATATTTCCATTGTCAACGTTTAAAATGTATATATTGACTCAAAAACAAGTAACTGCGAAGCATAACTATCCTTATTTTAGAGTAGTGTAGGCATGGGCAAGTGTGTATCCCAATAATAAAATCCAGATTCCAAATAGGTTGGTGCCAATCTGAAGCCAAGAGAAAGAAGGAAGGCGATGCTAACCATATTCATTACCGTACATAATCTTCGTTTTATGGAACAGATACGCCAGAAAATGAATTGAAATGTTTCATAGGCAACTGACTAAATGTTCTAATAACATACGTGTTAACTAACATTAGTAAAGAAATAAGCCCACACGATTGCAAACGACAGTTTCTAAAACAGAAGACGACTTCCTTTACATCCACACGATGTCGCAAAACTGTCGATTGAATTTTCAAGTTAAACCCCTTTAAAATGTATTATCTAGATGATATAAATATGAACATTTTTCTTTTGTCTGAACACTACAGTAATTATTTTAGTCTCAATTATTGCGCTGTAAATGTGAGAATATGTTGGAACATAAATGGATTGTTTATGTGACAGAATAAAGAACTCCGCTTTTGGAGTGTGCACTCTTCCAGTGCAGTTCCAAACCTGGGAAAAAGAGGAGGGCGTCGCTAATGTTCTTTGTTACCACACAGTGACGTTAAAGTGCAATTACACACAGAATTATAAAGCACTGATAATTATTTAACTGAAAGAGATCGATAGATGACAAGCTTATTTATAAATGCATAAACATCTTTATTAAAGGTGTTTAATGTGAGCATTTCAACGTCCACAATTTATTGCGTTCCAGCGACCAAAGCTCAACAGGCCACGGTTTTTAACAAATCCTTTGCTGAGCAGTTATCCAATGAAATAAATTAGGTTCACGGAGGCTAATTAGAAATAATAAATGAATAGTTTCATCTAATTAGGCGCGTGAATTGAATTCAGTTCAATTCATCCTGGCCTTGTTTGACAGAGCATGCGCTCGCTTGGTACTCCCACTTTCTCTGCAACGTTGTTCTATAGAGACACGGGTCGCCGAAAATGTGACATTGAAACTGATTCACGTCACTCTCTCCTTTTATTTCAGCATTCAGACTGGCGCCACCATAGTTGATACATCTTGAGGCCGGTTATTGAAAAGAATATGTTGCGCGATCATTTTAGACTTATAGAAATGATGCATTTTATACCAACAAACTCCCACTTCTAAAGGTGTGTAACTTGAGAATTAAAATGTAGACAGCTATTTAGCGACATCTTGTGGATGTCAACGAATATTAAGTTGGCTTCTGTTTTAGTAACTTTAATTTTGGAGGGGGTATATTTCGTCCCTATGGTAGCAATGCCGTATGTTATTTACGCCGTTTAGTCACATCCTTATAAATTATTCCTTTAATTTTAATCCTAAGATTATGTATCGTAATGAAGATGGCTAGCGTCGCCCTCTTTCCTTATCCTGGCTTCAGACTGGCGCGAAAATATGCGCACTCTACTTAGCCTTACTGGAAATCTAAATTTTACGATCAGTCCACTTTCGATGATGGCCACACTGAATAATGTTGCAGTGGCAGAGTTGCCGGGGATGACGGATATAATTATGGTAACAGAGGCGAACAGAAAGACCTGGACTTGATACACAGTTGATTCATCTTTTTTCGTAAGTTTGGAGCGGCCGATGAGGTCACTAGTTGGTTTATTCTGTTCAATTTACACACCTTTAATTTACCATCATCCGACCATATAAATATGTTGGTTGCGTATTGTTGGTTGTTATGTCTGGCAGCACTCGTGAGTGGTGAGTAAATCCTAGTGTTCCAATCTAAGCAAGTGCATCAATAATAATAATTTGTACTAGTTTCGTTTATTCAATAATGCATTTGAAAGACCGCAACCAGATACAATAATATTATACAGGTCGCTAGTTGGTTTATTCTGTCCAATTAAAACACCTTTAATTCACTTTCCACAGACCGTATACGTTTGTCGGTTGCGTATCGTTAGTTAATGTCTCCGGTAGGATAATATTCGTAAGTGGTGACTAAATCGATGTGGAATCTGGGTGGGGTGGAGGGTTTCCGAAAATCCGAAATTTAGCGGTCAACGCTGGGTACCCCAGAGAAGTGTTGTTGAAAACCCTAAATTTCCCGGGCAACGCCGGGTGACACATCTGGTATTATTATATATTATACATTGGCACACGACCGATTTGTTGGAAGTGTAGCGTCAAAAGTTTGCATAGTAGTGGTGGTATTTGCAGTTTAATGTCACTGTGTGGTAGCAAAGATCTTTAGCGACGCCCTTCTCCTTTATCGAGGCTTAGGACCGGCACTGGCAGAATGCAACCAGTGGCGGAGTTAATTTTTGCATAGTCGTCGTGGATTCCATGATCATTGACGTCGCACCACAATTTTAGCACTTCATCCGAAGATGTTGCGCGACTGAGTTACTTTTAGAAATTGTTTAAAACGTTTTTATGGTGTCTAAGACGAACATTGAAGGGTCGATTGACTATAATGGACATTTTATAATTGCAAAAGTTTACAAGAACTTTAATTCACTCGACCGATTGGTCCCAAATTTTTCTCAAATACTTTTGAGCAAAAAGCATCATTTCCTGACGTCACATCCGATCGAGGGCAAGAAGACCCTATTTTATCTAATATAAATTTTGGTAAATCTGTGTTTTGTGGCTTTGTTTGTTAGCAATGGATGGCCACAATTTTGAAACAATCGACCTCAATCCTTCTCAGGGGTGTCGGGATCGAACCGACACTGGTAAATGGAGAGTCGGCGAATCTCTGCCACCATTGGGGTCAGGATGGGGGCTTTGACAACAGTGGCCGTTTCTATCGCAGATTGGCATATTGCAGCACACTTCTTTCGGGTCCAATACGCATAAAAGCAGCGGTTGACACCCTCTTAGAGGTATTTAAGGCCAGCGCTTTTGCCAGTCCGGCAAGTTCTATTAATGAAAAGCTAGCAAGTGCTGTAATACGCCTCACGGCGTCTGAAGCTGCAAGATTTTACGCCCTCCTTAAACACCTTTAGAAAGAATGCCGCTGACATTATAGCTTAAATAAGTCAGTCAGCTTGAAGAATTTCACTGCAATGTATTCTCTCTGCACGTTAGTACAAACATTGTATACTAGGCAAACATTGTGTTGTGTGGTCCAGTGGTTGCTGCATTTAAGGAGAGTGCAGCTGGACTGGTAATAGTGTTTCCGTTGTCATCATATTTCATCCTTGAAAATCCGTCAAATGTCGATTTCCACCTTCTATGGTTATGCGTGCTAATAATTATAGCAATTCGGTTAGCTGCCATTAAATATTAGCCGCGTTGTGCTATAAAAAAGATGAATAAGCTGCGCTCTGGCACCATCCGATGGAAGGGCATGGTTCTTTAGCTATGCGAGACGGCTGTCTGTTCATTATGTCAGCAATCTGTGGTCGCTATTTCCTTTTCAGTATTTTGTGGATTATAATATTATTAAGATAGGTCGAAGCTACAGATTTTCCAATTTTTTTTTTACTTGTAGATTCGACCGTAATCTTTCCAAAGGTGTCAGATTCAGACACTGCATTAATAATTATTAGGCGACATATTATGACCGCCAATGTCCGTTAACGTCGAATATGCCATATTCACCGGTTCACCCGTTTTAAACCAAAACTTTACAAGGCAAATCTTGGATGAACTGCGCTGATATTTTGGACCTAAAAATAATGTTTCAACGTGTGACTTATGTTTTTTGGACAAATCTTAAATAACACAATTATGCAAAATTGCATATGTTCGCTTTTGTTTGTATGTGCACTTGTTAGGCAACGTGTTCGCTTTACGAACATTGGACTAACAGGCTGCAGTAACTGACAAGATGCGAAATATCGAACACCAACGAGTTTAAACTAAAAGTCCTTACGCTGACTAAAACAATTAACGTTTCTAGTAACCTCAATCGAACTGTCCGACGACTTGACTTGTTCCACGAATTCAGACCGACGATGGTCTCCTCTCGACTAGTTGACTCGTTGACTAGTTCTTTCTGCGACTGACTCGTGACGACATCGGACTTTCCTCGGACTCTAATTGACTCGAGACGGCTGACTAACTCTCTCTTCGATTGACTGACTCTTCTTCTTTCTTCTTTTATAGCCTCCAATTATTCGGTTCGGAGGAGCAGGCAGGCGGCCCTGACGAACAGGTTCGATTCAGCCGCAAGCGTCCTGAAGAGGCAGGTTCGAGCGAGCAGCTCGAAGAGGCTGCTAGCCGCTCGGAGAGGCTGTAGGCGACCCGAACAGGCAACAGGCGGCTCGGAGGGGCAGGTTGGAGCAGGCAGCTCGAAGAGGCAGCGAGCGGCTCGGAGGGGCAGTTTTCGACTCGAGCAGGCAAACAGGTGGCTCGGAGGGGAAGGTTCGAGCAGGCAGCTCGAAGAGGCAGCGAGCGGCTCGGAGGGGCAGTTTTCGACTCGAGCAGGCAAACGGGCGGCTCGGAGGGGAAGGTTCGAGCAGGCAGCTCGAAGAGGCCGCGAACGGCTCGGAGAGGCAGGTTCGCTCCGAGCAGGCAGAAAAAGCACACACACAGCAACCAAAAAATTAATTCTTATCGCCAAACTTTCACACAACCACCAACAGAATACGACCGTGCAGTCGATAAAGTTAGGTTGGCAAGATGGCGCAGATAATCCACGTCTAGACTCTCGAGTAAATATCTGCAATGGCTGGAATTGAACACTGATCTCTTCGTTTTGTTCTCAGCACTTACACTTAAATTAATGGACCAAAATATTAACGTGGTAATAAATAAAACAAAAAAGCCGTTGACGACAACTAATCTGTAGTTTCATTGTAAGGTCGTTGTGTGATGACTAAGAGCAAGAGTGTCGCCCTCTGCCTTCATCCATCCTTGGGACTGGCGCTGCTACATGACGAAAGGTAAGGGGAAAGGAGTTTCTTATAGAAATAAATTGTTTTTCTGCCTCCATGGATGCTAGTCTACCTTGGGCACCGTGAAATATATATAATTATTTCCATCCGCAGTTGTATTTGTGATTAACGACGCTGGATATATAAATAGATAATTAGCGTCGCCGTCGTTCATCGAGGCTTCTGCCTGGCAGGGGCGGATCCAGGGGGGGCCAATCCGGCCATGGCCCCCCCATTTAGAAATTTCTTTATTTTTGGCCAGCTATTTTGCTCGGAAAGTAGACGTGGCCCCCCCCCCATGAGTGGTTCCGTAGGACTTTGGCCCCCCCCTTCGAAAATTTCTGTATCCGCCCTTGCTGCCTGGCATCATTATAATGCATGTATGCTGTCGTGCATGCGTTGTTTGACGACGCCCTGTCACAACGTCGCCTTCGTCTGTTATCGCGGATTCGGAACAGATGTTTGAATGATGAATATTGATCAGGAAAATACGAAGTCTTGCACTGAGATGGGCGAGATGGTCACAAACGCTTAAACGCTTAAATAGTTTCTTGCATTATGAATCAGCCATGAATGTATAATAGTATATGCTTTAAAATGTTGAACCCCGGTATTTATTCATCCATCCTTGGGACTGGCGCTGCTACATGACGAAAGGTAAGGGGAAAGGAGTTTCTTATAGAAATAGATTGTTTTTCTGCCTCCATGGATGCTAGTCTACCTTTCTGCCTCCGTCCATGTCAGTCTGCTTATATGTCTGTCTAGTCTTATTAGACAGGTAGGGGGAAAAGGGTTGATCGAAAAGAATAATCTTACATGACCCATTATCGTTGCATACAAAGTTGTTTACTATTGTTCGTCAATCAATTCTACCAGCATTTAAATTTAAAAATCTACATCTGCTTGATGAAACATCAGCAATCGTGTTAAACTGTATTCGCAGTTTTACAATTGCACATAATAATTACACATGCATAATCCTATTCAGTTCGAGGCTTTGTCATGTAACGGGATTCTGGCGTTTTATTACAGCTTTATGGAGGGCTTTAGATGTACTGAAAGGCTCGTGCGTTTCTGACTTATATAGTGACGTATGACTCCATTTTAAGGTGTTTTGGAAGACCGTCGTGTTGTCCCGTGTCGACAAGAACCAAGATGAAACTGTATGGAGCCCTGTAGTTGGTGCCAGTACTGCTTCATGGATCAGAATGCTGGTGAGGACAAAGAGGACGAAAGGAGACTGCTGGTGGCCGAAATGATTAATTTTGGCTGCGGGATATATTGAACAGAAGCAGAAGTGGCAGGATCAGAAATGAGAAAACCAGATATGAACTGGGAGCGGTGGAAACAATAGTGGACAAGATCAAGAAGAGAAGACTCTCGTGGTTTGGACATGTATCAAGGATGGACGACAGAAGACTGCCAGCTGCGGCTCTGCATGTACACGGCAATGTGGAGGGACGGAGAAGTAGAGAACGTGAAAGAAAAACATGGATGGACAACATAAGAGAAGGTCTAGAGGAAAGGTGCATGGATATGAGGAATGCCATGGATACCATCAAGGATAAAGCAGACGCCATGTAACGGTCTCATCGGCGGCGCGGCCGGACGGAGGAGAGCAATGATGATGATGATGATGATGATGATGATGATGATGATGATGATGATGATGATGATGATGATGATGATGATGATGATGGTGATGGTGATGGTGATGGTGATGGTGACGGTGACGGTGACGGTGACGGTGACGGTGACGGTGACGGTGACGGTGACGATGACGGTGACGGTGACGGTGACGGTGACGGTGACGATGACGATGACGATGACGATGACGATGACGATGACGATGACGATGACGATGATGATGATGATGATGATGATGATGATGATGATGACGATGATGATGACGACGCCGACGACGACGAATATGACGATGACCATGACAATGGCGATGGCGATGAAGATGAAGCTCGCTACTCAGAGGTGCTCCCGATTACAGAGCGGACGCTGCATCGTAGTTTCACGCGAAGCGCTGAGCAATTGCGAGTGAAGGACTTGCCCAAGGTCCCTTCGCGGCGACTTGAGGTGGATTTGAACCCTCAACCCTTCGGCTGCAAGGCAATGGACATATCCACTACACCACCGCGCCTCACGATCATGGCGATTATGGGTCAGGTGCTCATTGATTATGATTAGTAGGCTAAGGCTAAAAATCTGCTTCAGTTACGCTATTGGCCTACAGTAACTGGGTTAAAATCACCATCTTCACACTGATGACAAACTGAAATAATTGCTAGTGGCTTTGCAATATTAATTAATTTTGATTGTGTGCAAAGATTTCCTCTGCTGAGAGTGCAGGGGAGGCATTCGTCGACACCTTTAACTAGATTGCTACAGACGCTATAGATACCGCCAATTAGTTAATCATGAAATGTTTCATTAAATTGCGTCGTATATAGCAAAGTCTGCATAAACGGCCCCACGAAGCCATTAGATCTATTATCAGTGTTCTCTCTGTAGTCGAGAATGCCTCTGAGTAAAGAGCTTGAAGGGGCGCTATAACAAGTGCACATCCAAACAATACATACAAACATTTTGTAAGAAGTCGCAATCTCTCCCATTGAAGAATGGTGCTAAAAAGATGTCTCTAAGCAATTAACAATAGATAGCGCGGTATAAACACCTTTAACAAGAAATATCAACGCTATTGTTAATGCAGACGCGTTCTGTTGAAACTAAATGAATGCGTCTTTCAAGGCGGTCAAAATAGATTGATAGACGAAGGGAAACGGCCTTCACCTCCGATCGGTTGTAACCAGTTCGAAGAAACGATTAAGAAGAAGGCTAGCGTCTCTGACAGGAGTTAGGCAAATGCCCAGAACCCAGCAACATTTAGGGAGCAGGGCTAGGTAGTTATTATATATAAAAGTCTATGATTATTTTGAGATTGTCTAGCATAATGATGCATGGAAATCAAGTACAATCAGTTTAAACTTCAAGCAAGCAACTGAATATGAATTCATATATTATATTTAAAAAAATATACAATTATTGTTGGTCGTACCTGCACTTTTATCGCATAATTTGTTTATTAAAATTGCTTCTCGTTAAGCCTTACGAAAGATTGGGCTGCATGCTTTGACCACGGGTCAGGCATTTCTCTCGTTGGTCGTGGTAACGACAAATCCTCGATAAATATAAACTGCCTGTTGCTTTTTAACCCTCAGGCTACCAAGCTTTTTTTGTAACACTGACTACCAAGGGGGGTGGGGGGTGGTTACCACCCCCCCCCATGGATTTTGGGTTTGGTTTGAGATATCATAACTTGTAATACACCATTTGATTCAGCATTCATTTCTGCACAAAATGGTATATTTAGGTTTAGAAAATATGAAGGCACCTCGAAATTATGAATTTTTTACCATGGGTACCCGTCGATTCCACAAAATGTATGCTTACGCATAAGGAATATATTAGATTCTGTGTGTTTTATACATGATTTATATATAAAAAGTAGTTTACATATAATAAAGTCCAATATTCAACTATAAAAACTAGTAATAATTCTGTTTTATGTTAAATCAAAACAAAAAAACATGTTTTAGCCGCTGAAAAACGTTTACGCACACCTATCGGTTCGCGTTGCAAAAAACCCCAACATTTTTATACATTTTAATTTATTTTGAGCACTTCCGGTCATCAAATTTTAAATTATTTAGTATTAGAAAATAGCCCTAAATGCCCTCTACAGAATGGCATAATTTATTTCTATTAAAAAATAAATTATGAATAAGTTATAATAGAAAAAACATGACAATTTTATGAAAATAAAACACCTTTATATATATTTTAATTTATCTTGAGCACTTCCGGTTGTCATAAGACAACTCAATGAGCATGGAAATGTAGCCCCACATCCCCTCTATAGAATGGTATAATTTGTGTCTCTTAATATTAAGGGGCGGAAAAGTTACAGACGATATTCTAGGGGGGGTGGTATCCACCCCCCTGGTACCTTGGGTATATCGGGTGTAACTTTTGAACGGTAGGGGGCATCATCAAAAGTTTTAGCTCAAAATGTGTCCCAATGAATCCTCTACAGCTACCAATTTTTTCAAAATTTTATTCCAGACGGAACGCGTTTTATTTGCGAAAAACCTAGGGGGGGTGGCAACCACCCCCCCTTGGTAGCCCGAGGGTTAAACTAAACCTTGCTACGACGTATGATCCCCGTACCATAAAAATAGACATAGCGTCAATCGTTATTGTCTTCAAGTAAAAGACTTTCATTAAACAGACACGATTCAACGGAAATAGGCAACATCTAATTCGATCACAGTTTCACAAGTACCGTACTTCAAAAGATGAGACTAAACGTTGGAAAACAATACAAAAGAAAATAATATGTTTTCACTGCACTTGTTGTATTCCAGAATTCTGCTAAATTCCAGCTGTGCAGCATATCGTCTGCCTAGAGTGCAATGGTAATAACTTCATTGCTAAATGCATTGGGGTTAGAACCATTGCACTCTAAACAGACGATATACGCTATAAATTGTTATGCATGGTGTGTGTATTTGCAGTTTAACGTCACTGTGTAGTAACAAAGACCATTAGCGACGCCCTCCTCCTTTATCCATGCTTGGGACTGGCACTGGCAGAGTGCAACCATTGGCGGAGTTCTATTATGCATAGGATTTGCTCAGACACGTTTTATCGCAGCCTTAAAACCTTCATTTTTCAGCCGAAATTTTGTCCAAAGCTTTCCTGTGTAGTAACCTTCGAGGGACGCTATATAAATCTCCATAATGAACTAATAATATGATTTATACGATGAAATCCCGATTGATTAAACGATGAGAGTTCTCTGTGTGCAACGTCGCGGGTAAGCCACAAGAAGTCGCTTGACTGCGATTAGTATTAACAATGGGTTCACGTCTTAGACACCTTTAAGACGCATTCCGCTGGCGTTATACAATTCTAACCATTACCGCCAATTGCTGGTCTTTCTAATATGGGCATAATAATACAATCGTAGACTAAGATGCAACGACACTATGCAACCGGATATGGGCGACAGGAGAGTGGCCAAGCGATTGGCGGAGTTCGATATTTAAACCCATATTCACACTTAAAATTGTGTCATTAAAAAATTTAGTGTTTGCATGGTATGTGCACTTGTTATAGCGCCCCTTCAAGCTCTCGCTACTCAGAGGCGCTCCCGACTGCAGAGCGGACACAGCATCGGAGTTTCACGCCGAAGCGCTGAGCAACTGCGAGTGAAGGACTTGCCTAAGGTTCCTACGCGGCGACTTGAGGTGGATTCGAACCTCGAACCTTCCGGCTTCAAAGCAACGACGCCTCCACTACACCACGGCGCCCCACAAATACTATAATTGATAGTAATCTTACAGTAATCTGGTTTAACGCCATTAACATGTTTTCTAACATGCTATTTATATTCTCGGCTTAAATTTAGATAGTTGACTAAAAGCTGTAGTATGCCAAAGCAAATTTCTGTCCAAGGTAACGACCTCTTTTGTCAAATCTGGATCCTCCTCTAGACTGTTTGAGTGTATCATAGGTATTTTGAAATTTGGTCATGTCACCAATTATAATTATGAGGGATGTCCTGAATTGGCGCCATTATTTTCCCGCAGCCGACTATATGCCGAGTCTCTCTTTCGTGCACATGTGGCACATGTATGCCTCTTATGTGCTGCTTATGCACATTCGTAAAAGCTCTGTCAATCTACTCGGGGTGTGCAGAGGAGTCATGCTCTACGCTCTTCCATTCACGGTATATTCCTCATTCCCTGATCACGAACAGCTGTTAGAAGAAGACACTGTGCTTTCTATGTTATTGGTACCTTGATTATGGAACGAGACTCTACTTATACCTGGAAACATTTTATCGCAGGCTTAAAACCGTCCTTTTTAACCGAGGTTTGGTCGGGAGCTCCCAGATTAGTAATATTGAAGGGGCGCTATATAAACTACCATGCTGCATTAATATGAATATAGCAACGCATTGTTGACCTCCCAGACATTAAGTCGACGTCAACCTGCTCTTACTATCATTATCTGATGCCAAACCCAGGATGCTTTTAACTACAAAATTCCTCTGTATAAAATGGCTCTTGCTAGTCGCAGGATGTCGCCTGACTATGTAGCCTAAATTAACCCTTATAGGGTCACCGGGGGGTAAAAATACCCCCATCTCGGTTTTTCACGAAAATTTTAATCCCTGAAAATAGTTGAAGAAATCGCTTCTATGACTTTTCCTAAAAATGTTTTATGCACAGAATGCATCGAGTTTCATTAGTTATTCATGCACCCAAATCAGCTAAAAAAAAGTACGCGAATGTACCACGTCCTAGCTATTTTACTCAGGAATTTTTAAACATAGCATTATGCATGCTTTACACATAAGTGTCTTGCTGTTAACATGTCTCCTTATCAGTATCTGGACATAATGACATCAATAGTTAAACTGCAGTGTAATCACAGGCTACTAAAAATTTCGACTAGATATGATACTTTCATTGCATAATAGGCTCAATGCTACATATAGAATGTGGCTTTCATGAAATTATTTGACCAAGAAATTATTAAATCCTATTTTCATTAGATACAGAACTTTACTGATAGCCAATTCAAGAATCTGGGCGCCATTTTATCCCAATTGTGGTTTCCTTGCAGTGCCATATAAGTGAAATTGGTTACATCGCATTTCTTGACTTCGAAAATTCTGATTCAGACCCTGAGATCATGTTTCCATTGCACATATTATGACTTCACTAATAGCCATTTTAGTATTCTGGCCGCCATTTTGATTTTCGTGCAGTGCCACATATGTGACATTGGTTCCATTGCATTCCTTGATCTCGAAAATGTTGACTTAGACTCTGAAATCATGTTTCCATTGCATACAAAACTTCACTTATTGCCATTTAAGATTCTGGCCGCCATTTTGTCCGCCATTTTGATTTTCCTGCAGTGCTGCATATGTCACTTTGGTTCCAGTGCATTCCGCGAACCTTCTATAAATAACTTATTTTAGTTTTATACCTAAAAATCGGAGTTTATCATTGGAATCATGCGAATCACAGTGGGGTATTTTTTTTACCCCCAGGTCACCAAAATCGGTTGGGAAAAATCGTGACCCTATGAGGGTTAAGTGATATTGATGATGAGGTTCGTGCTTAGACACCTTTAACACGTATAATTCTATCGACGTAAAAAATTCCAGAAATTCCCTTTAATTGTTAGATTCACTGTCTGTTATCCATTCTTCTTTTTCTAGACTTCAGAAATCTGTCTAACTCTGCCACTGGTCGCACTCTGTGAGTGCCAGTCCCAAGTCTGTATAAAGGAGGAGGGCGTCGCGAATGGTCTATGCTACCACACAGTGACGTTAAGCTGCAAATGCCACCACCACCACCGCAAAGTTCTTCGGTATGGACACGCTATATATATATATATATATATATAATTAGAATTAGAATTATAATGTAATGGAGATCTACGCAAAAATAATATGTGATTTATATACCTTTATAAAAATTTGATCTTGTTGTATAAATAGGCAGAGAACGCTAATTTATCAGGTTGTATCAGGTAGCATGCATAAACTATTATTACATGAAGGTCGGCGTTAAAAGCCCACGGTGGTCATAGAATGTTGACAGACAGCCCTTGGTGCCAGGCTAAAACTTGGGGAACTGAGGGTGGTGATGCTGATAAATCTGACCTCTTCTATGGCAAAAAAATTACACCATTTTGAGCAAAATTAATATTTGTGACAAAAAGCGTTAAATAGAGGCTCTCTGCCTGTTCATCATGATGACGATATCGTTAATTAATTCATCATGATGATGATATCGTTAATTAAGCAACATAAAATACAGCGTTGGTCGTTAACACCTATAAAACGTATTTAAAGATCGCTATAAATAATGAAAATGGGACAAAAATTTAGTTATCGTGCTCGTCGAATCAAACCCGTAGAAAGCATCGATAGCCTACATAAATACAGAAATACAGCAACCAATGATATGACACACCATTAGAATTTTGAATATCAAGACCCTGTAAAGAGTGTCTCATGCAGAAGCTGCAAAGAGATATCTTACACCATCCATCCTATCCCTTTCTACCCGATCATCCGCCTGCCTTACACACTCTCGACCGCCGGTCACAAGTCATCTCAAGTTCTCCAACCGAACCATATCCAACTCAGCAATGAATGATCCGCCTTCTGAATTCCGATCCTTTTCAGTCCATCCACCATCAGCGGCGCCCGCCGGATTTTTTTCTTGTACGCACAGAAATTTTCGACGGAGGGGCGATCAGGAAAAAATTTCCGTTAGGTCGCCGCAAAAATTGATGACCTTTTTTTTTTAGTAACCAACCTAGAATTTCCCAAAAACATACCTTTTCTATCCGCCAAAAAACTCATGACCCTTTTTTTGTCACCAACCTAGAATTTCCCAAAAACATACCTTTTCTATCCGCCAAAAAAACTGATGAGGTTTTTTTTTTTTAGTCACCAACCTAGAATTTCTCAAAAACATGCCTTTTCTATCCTCGCGCTGTACGCACTTACCTATATGCGTACGTCTGCGGGCGCCGCTGCTGTACGCACTTGCGTAAGTGCGTACGCCTGCGGGCGCCGCTGCACACCACACCACGTTACATCTCAATAATGGTAAAGTAAACACCGAAATAATAAAATAGATAAGCATAGTAATAATAATTTGATCGAAATTTTTTTTAAATGAATAAAGTAAAGTAGCGGCAGCCGTAAAATGCTCCTATCTAAGTAAGTAAGTAGATCTAATAATTTAATCTTAGAAATAAATCAAGTCAGCTTTAATGACTCACAAGATCACACAGAAGCACACACAAAATTTTGAACTCAAGACAACAACAACTAAAGTGAAGATGACGTTTATTTATCAAAACTTGCGCACTATGTTCCAAAATGTTGTTCGTATACTAGAAAATCAGCGAACGGAATCAATTATTAGCAATCTGACATACATTAATTTTAAGATTAATTATTTATAATTTCATAAACATCACAATTTATTGGATAAAATAGCTTCTGTTGAAATAAAATAGGTGACATAGTCCATAATTATTAACTTGACTTTTATTGCCTTTTTAAAGACCCCATCTTCGCTTTTCTTAGATTCTGGAGCGGTATCACTGCCGGTTGAGAAGCAAAACGTGGATTGACAATATTAATATGAGTTTATTTGCAAATTTTCTTGTCTAACAGTAGCTAAGTCGACAGAGAATCGATGGTAGACAATGCGATCAACATTTTCCACGTTATAATGCAAAGGTATCGAAGGCAGACAATCAAACGGCAACGGTGTCTGGCCTCTTGGAATGGTAAGGAAAAGATGAGGTTATTCAGGTTGACCCATAAAAGACCTCCCAACGGTTTTCTTGCCAATATCTTGACACTGACGCCAATTAATGACAATGTCATGCAGACATTGTCATGTTCACAATATTTTTGCCGTTGTTGATTTTTAATGTGCTTTGACTTGTAACTGGGTGAAGCGGTGTGTCACCTGGATCTGTCTCCTTTCCTAAGTTAAACGAAGATTATTATTATTATTATATATGTAGGGATATTGAGCAAATCCTTCGCTCACAGTTCCTAAATCTGATCTAGCGTGTATGACAAATATTTCGTGGGCACTCTCTTTCAACAACTAATGGACAGAGTGAATGAAACATCTAAGAAATATGGGCTGGAAATAAATAGTAAGAAAACAAAAGTGATGGTGGTGAGCAGAAATCGAGAGAGGATAGTGATCACATGTAATGGAGGAATCTTGGAGCAAGTGGAGTCGTTCCGTTACCTAGGCGTCATAGTGGAGGAGAGTGGAGATGGAGGCAAGGAGATAAGAGCCAGACTGGGGATGGCGCGAACGGCCATGGGGTCTTTGATTACGCTGTGGAAGGACAGAACCATTGGAACAGGGCTGAAGCTAAGGCTTATGGGGTCACTGGTGTGGCCGGTGGCACTCTACGGCTGTGAAACTTGGACGCTAAGGGAGGAAGACAAAAGAAGAATATCAGCGTTTGAGATGACAACATATAGAAAGATGCTGAGAGTCAGCTGGAAGGAGTTTAGAACAAACGAATCAATACTGGAAGAGCTGCAACCGGAACGGCGCCTGCTGGAGGTGGTGAAAGGAAGGAAGCTGAACTACTTCGGACACATGATTAGAGCAGACAAGCTGCCGGCATTCATATGTCAGGGCTATCTTGACGGAAAAAGGGCTCAGGGAAGGCCGAGGAGAAGATGGATGGATGACGTGGAGGAATGGACGGGGATGGTGATGGCGGACTGTGTGAGGACTGCGAGGAACAGAGAGCAATGGAGGAAGATGGCGTCGTCGACTCTGATCCCCGATCCTCAGCAATGAGGATGGTCACGACGACGACGACTCTCTTTAAACACCTTAAAGACGCATTCTGCCGACGCTATAGATAAGGTAGAATGATTCAAAAAAAAAACTTCGAAAGAAGAAAGCTCTTAAGTGCTGTAATACGCCGAGCAAATTTCTGTCCAGGGTAACGACCTCTGTTGTCATAGATCCTGGTCAAATCGGATCCATCCATAACTTAAATGCCTGTAGATAAGGAACAATTGGTGCTCAGTTTGCTAAGACTCAAGATGTCGCTAAGCAATAAATAATACAGCGTTCGTCTTAAACACCGCTAACACCTATTCACAAGTACTATAAATTTAAATAATTCGTCCAAACGAATAATTCGTCCTTCAATACACTGAAGCAACTGTCACAGACATACTATGATCGGTCATAATTATATAGCCTAATAATTATTCTAAGGATAATCTTAACGATATCTCCCGATTCCTCTTGACTAATCTGATCTCAGCTTGTATTTTTTATTTCCCTATCTGTCCACACCTTCACCATCTCTGCCACTCGTTCTTTTAATTTCCTAACATTCATTCATTCATTCATTCATTCATTCATTCTATTTATAATGAAGTTGATGAATTTCACTTCAATGGCATTTGATTCATGAGGCGCAGAAGGTGAGAAGATCGATGAATCTGAGCAACAGCTATTGTCACTATTAAAAGTGTGCGAAGAATATGCGAAAATTCCTTATATAATATTTATGCAATTTATATCTAAGGTGAGAAGAGTTGGACCACTATGTCTATCCGATCGATCTCATAAGCTCAACTCTGGGAATAACAGCCGCACCTACTTTCTGACTTGTATCGGTTGTTTCTCTATCCCATGTTTTCGCATTGTAAGACGTCAGCTACGTCATGGTTGCAGGTTGCTCCTTCTATCCAAGATGGACATTTACGTCCATATGTAACTATTTGTTAATAGAAATTGTTATTACGAATAACTTGCTATACGAACTTTAAAGATATCCGATTGTGACCAAAATAATAGTGATTTGGTCGTAATGGAATTTATACTTTATTTTTCCAATGGGTATGACATACACTTATTATAACTAGAAATTCTATAACGTTTAGTACCGCAAAGGCCCTAGGAAGCTTGAATGGATACAGAGTTCAAAATATATCCTTTGACAATAAAGTTTGTCTCGTAAACATAGATTTGTCGCTTGTTACAGTAACTGTTCCAACATTAAGCCATTAGCCTTGATCGTTCACGTTGTACGGTACCACAAAATAATAAGAATCGTCGTGGTGATTTCCAAATTATAAATGACTTGTCAATACATTAAAAGGTGTTTAAAATGAGCGCTGTTTAATAGGCTAAGCACGCAGATTCCCTTTATTTTATCATTCCGTATCGATAGAATTTCCATCTGATGTCGCTTGGATCATCAGGCGCGAAAGATCAGAAGATCGATGGATCTGAGCAACAGTGTTTTGAGGGACTTGATCAAGTTTCCTATATGTAATATTTATGCAGTCAATTTCTAAGCGGAGATAAGATTTGAACCAGAATGTCTAATTGTATTATGTCATAAGCTCAACTTCGGTAAAGGTCACACTTTCTTACATGTACTTGTTTCGGTGCATGGTTTTCCATCCTATGCTTTCGCAATGTAAGACGTCAGCTTCGCCATGGTTGCTTCTTCTAATCTGGATAGCCATTGACGTCCATTTATACATCTTCTCACGCATGTCTATCGACCTTACTTTGACTGAGCTGTGACGGTTCTTCTGTTACTACCGAACAACCGAATATATGCCGCCATTTTCCAAGATGGCGTCTCGAGCATAGACGGAGTTATGGAAACTTTGGTGTTTTAGCCATTGGCGTGTGCTTAACAACCCTGCCGAGTCTGTTACAACTTATTTTTAGTGTCTTCTGTTTAACGACATTCAGTCTGAACAATGACGAGTAGCCGCCCGCGCGTAAACGACACACCCAACCACTTAATATTGATGGTCGCACACGGTAGTTAATGGGAAGGATAGCCCGATTTAAACACCTGTAAAAAGATTTCTCATTCTACTATATGAAGATGACGCGGTAATCAATTAATATGTAGGCTGCTTGTCGTTCGTCTCTCATTATAAATACAACTAGTGTAAACTGTCCTCATATCCGTCCATCATGGCGTGCGTTTCGTTTACCCTTCAGCGACCGTTCCTATAAGATTGGGACAATTATAATTCTCTGCATTACGACTAAAGCATGTCCTTTGTGTCCTTTCTCTTATTGCTTGAGTCCTTCGTACTTCACTAATTTTTCCATTCACCACGAACAAGAACAAAACCCAGAGAGACAGTGGCCTAGACAGAGGGATTCGGGGGTACACCCCCCATTGGCTCGGGTAAAAGTTATTTAAAAGTTATTTATCCACTTAAATAAAAAAAATTGTTCGTAGTAACAATTGTTTTTTTCTTACTTGATTCCCTTTGTTACTTTATTCTCTTTTCATTTACTCTAATACTGTTGGGTTCGTGTTGGGAAGGGCACTCGGCCAGGCCCTGAAAAAACCAAAACCTCACACGTCATAAATTCCTGGTTACGCCATTGAAGAGAGATGCTGTTTAATTGGACGATTACGAATGAACATGGAAAGCTCAAAGAAAAGACTCAACAACGACGTAAAGTAGCGAAAAACGAGGCTGTGTTGGTCATTGAGCTAAATTATTACAGCGCATGCAAAGACTCGGATGATTCTTCACCAAGCAAGCAATACGATAGGTTTGATATTCAAGATACCATCTTCTCAACCTTCAGAATAATTATTATTGCACACTCGACCATACGACGAACGTTGGAGGCGCTGGGCAATAAAGTTAATCATAGTTACACAAATAGCAAATAACTGCGATGGGATAAGCTTATACCTTCCCTTCGGAAATAACACATGCACGCATGCACGCACGGACAAACATACACACGCGATGGCATCAGCTCACTTGCTAAACTACTTAGTAATTCCTGCGCAGGTCCTTGCATTTACCAGCGCTACCGTAAAATAGCAATTATGGTATAAGGAAGAGAAACGTAGTTGGCATGCTTAATTGTTTATCCACAAAATATGTAAAATAATGAGTAATGCAACGCTAGCCTTAAACACCGTTGACGCGATTCTATCGGCGGCTACAAATAACACAAAAAAACGAGGCCGTATTTATTAGATCATAGTGCTGTAGTACGCCAAACAAATTTCTGTCCAGGGTAACGCCCTCTGCTGTCATAGACCCTGGTCAAATCGGATCCATCCCCCTTGTCAAATCGGATCCATCCAGCCGAAGTAAAAAATCATCAAAAGACAGAAATAAATTACGTGGTGAAACATCGTTGATAAACAGCTAGTTACAATCTTCCAAAATGGAGGCATCGTAATTATTAAACAGATTCCACGCATGCCGAAGGAGAGATTTAATTGTTCGGTAAAGTTATAAATTATAACCGTTCGATAGCCACATAATGGTGCTAAAAACCTTGAATATGTATTGCATCAGACTTATAAATAAAGCATAAGCGCATCTTTTTTAAATTTCACAAACCCGTCTGTTATAATAATTATCATGGTAATATCGACGCTATGCTTGCAAGTTTAACAAGAACTGATAACCTACAAAGAGCAAGACAACTCACGCTGTCGGCCAAGACGACAGTCGTGAATAAAGTCATCTGCTGGCAGCTGTGGTATGTCGACAGATGAAACTTCTTACCACTGATACCATCAAAGACATGGAGAAGACCACGTGATACCATCAAAGGCACGGAGAAGACCACGTGATACCATCAAACGCATGGAGAAGACCAATAAAGTCATCTGATCGTAGCTGTCGTATGTCGACAGATTCTTACCACGTGATACCATCAAAGGAATGGAGAAGGTCGTCTTCAAGTTCATTTGGAGCAATCGAACAGAGTTGGTGATTTGAAAAACCATCATCGACTCTTCGTCGAACGGTGGCATCAGCGTAGTTGACATCAACTCAAAATAGGATTCGCTGATCTGCACTCACATTAAACGACTCTTAACGTCGAGATAACCGTTCTATCCTATTCCTCTTAGATAGTTTTTATTGGCGAGTAACTGACCATGAGTAAGTGCTTCTCTTACTGTAACAGTTGTTCAGCGCCATCGTTCTCACTTTGCGCGCATGTAGAATGAAGCGTCGCTAAACAGAAAGAATCCTAGCGATCAACATGTAGGATTAAGAAGAGGTCCATGCAATTATTGGTCAACTCAGTCAATAAATGTCACTAAATAATGCATACTAAATATTCGCTTTAAATACCTTTAAAACGCAATATTTCAGTGTTATAAATACTGCAGAAACGTCACTATTAACATAATTATATGTTCTACCTGTCTTGAACATTATTCCTAATCTATATAAATGACATGCCTAACTCATCAACCTGACTTCGATATTTATATCTTATTTGCTGACTACTCTAACGCATTCTTATCTAACTCTTCATGTGACCACCTAATTAACATAGCCAACAAGGAGCTAGTCCTGGCTAGTGTCTGGTTCAAAGCTAACAAGATCTCTCTCAACCTTAATGTAACTAACTGTATCATCTTCTTCATAACCAATAAAAAAAACTCATTCTCGCTACTGATAATTTTTATATGCAATCAATCGATGGCATGCTGATACCCTGAATGTTGAATCTTCCATATTTCATGGGGTCATTTTTGATCAACATTTAAAATGGAATGCTCTCACTTATGAAATATCGAAAAAGTTATGAAAAACCTAGGGTTATTAAGGAGAATTTTCCCACATACTTCCTACCTTAATACTAAAAAACTTGTACCATGCTCTAATTCAACCATACCTAATCTACTGCAATTTCACTTGGTCCTCAACCTACCCTACTCAACTCTGAAAATTGAAACTTTTTCAAAAAGGTCATCCGCATTATTACCAAGTCATCTTGCAACTCACACACTAAACCACTATTCGATGACGTTAAGATTCTTGATGTTGATCAAACCAGATATAAAATTATTCAAACCTGTAAATTCAATCTCAAGTATGCTAATAATATTATTACTACATGTACTTCCTGCTTTCCTGTCATTTTTCACTCCAGTCTCATCAGTCATCTATAAGTAATCATGTCTTTGTGCGTGAGTACGGTACGCCAGAACCAACACTCGCAAATTTTCCATACAGTGCCATGGCTTCCTAGTGTGGAACAATCTACCCAGTGACATTAAATAAGTTCCCATTCTGCCACAATTCAAAGGACTTATCCGTACTCATATACCAAACATGCAAAATACATGATACCTCGTCTAGCTCCTCAATTCTCAC
Source organism: Lumbricus terrestris (assembly GCA_949752735.1). Lineage (NCBI taxonomy): Eukaryota > Metazoa > Annelida > Clitellata > Crassiclitellata > Lumbricidae > Lumbricus > Lumbricus terrestris. The sequence goes on along the minus strand of OX457048.1, from coordinate 12,394,521 downwards.
ACAACCACTCACTTATCCAATGAATTTACCCAATGGACCAGCGGGACCCGTTCCTTCAGGTGTGCCCTTTGTTCCCACTTAAACTTATTAAAAAGCTGCGGTTATAAATTTTTTATTGTTACTTTGTTCTATTGATGCACTGTTTAGCTGTAAAAATACATATCCAACTGATCCAAAGCCTTTGTTACAAGAAGTTGATTTCGGTTTAACTGCGATGTGTCACATTAAAAGTGATTCGCATCAACCTTCTTTTGATTTCAACCTTCATACAATTAAGACGATTCGCGCAAATCTCCTTTCTATTCCAACCTGCACAAGTTCGCCCTGCGATGCGAACATACAGACATACAAACACAACACAATCACACACAATAATTTTTTATCATAATACAAATTGGTTCCCTAGATAATTCCTCTGTTTGTATTCTCAGTAACCTATTACAACTACTATAATTCTTGTCAAGGACCAAACCATTATCTCAGTATTAATTGTACCGTCTTAGATATTTACAAAACAAATAGTAGTCGTTTTAACGGTGTCTAAGAACAGCGTAGGATTGTCCAGCGCTTAACGACAGGTTACGTCGAACTGTAACTTTTATATTCCATGCAATCGGATTCAACGACGATGCATTTCCATTCGTAGTCTTGGTTGATTGCTAACGACTCTGTATCATAATTATATTCCAATCGATAAATATAGCGTATGTGATTTACTTCACTTCAGTTGCTGCAACCGTTGCAACGCGAGTTGAGGTAGTTGAGGACCAAATGCTGCATGCGGTTACCTGGAATGAGTTCCATGTTTTCCTCTGAGGCCTCTACCCTCCGAAGAACAAGTCTAAGGTCACGAATGCATGATGATTAACTTCCATGCAAAGAATATAAAGGGAACTTTGTCTCGAATGTTCTCTATAAAACACAGGTTCGAATCCACCTCAAACTGCCGCGGAGGGACCTCGAGCAAGTCCTCCACTTGGAATTGCTCGTGCGCTTTGGCGTGAACTCCTAAGAAGTGTTCGCGTTGTATTCGGGAGCGCCTCTGAGTAGAGAAAAATGGTGACGAGGCGCTATAGAAATAATTAAATAAAATATATAACGAATTGCTTTTCACAACTTACTGATGCTTGCGGCCTCTTCAACCATTTGAATCAAACGTTTTTAGGTTCGTTAATATTTTGGATTGGGGCTGGATAAGCTAAATAAGCAGTTCTTGGCGACAAGACGTCGCTTAGCAATTGCCGAAATAGTGAACCATTTAGACACATTCAAAACATCTTTTCAGACACAATAATCTTAGTATAATAAGTATACATGATTCTTTTGACAACACGAGTTTGACCGTAGCTGAGGATTTATTTTATTCCAATATTTAACGTCGTCATAATGATGTCTATGGTCGTTAACGACAAATGAAAGCATAGACAGCAACAGTGAAAGCATAAATTATAGAATACAGTTTTCAAAGGCCATCAATTAAAGAAATCAAAATATCATCTACATTGTTACCAGTGTTAATTTACTGGAGCAGGAAATGTTTAAAATGTACACCAAACTCGAAACATTTTTAAAGCAGATCTTTGAGACAAATTATAAAGGCAATAGCCTATCCTTAACTATTTTCATACACAGGCATTTTTTAAACAAAAACGAATATTGTTTAAAACATTCGAAATATACAAGTTGTCTAGTTTCCATGTTGTTAAGACAACTTTCGTTTCTGTACAAGCATACATTACACTTTATTATGTCATGAAATTTTTTCTCTAATTTTTGAAGCATAGGCCATTCAGTACATTCAAACGTTCTGCAAAAAACATTGAACACAGTACTGTTGTTCCTTGTCATATGCTGCGCATATGCAGATAAGAGAATTCTTAATGTGGAATTCAATTTTCAATGCGATCTAATGATTATTTGTTATACATTTAATAGTGATAAATATTTTCACTTTAGATATGAATGTTTATATAGAAAGTAAGTGTATTCAATCATATTAAACAAGCAGTATTGACGTGATAAAATCCTATGGCGTATTAACGGAATGTAGATACTGTTACTTTACAACAAATAAGATTCTACATAAAGCACAACTACTCTACACTTTGTGGGCCATAAAAAATTACCTTTAGTTTTTTTTACAATATCATGGCCAGAAGTTAGAATTTCCAAATTAAATTTTAGAGTCTTAAAGACAATTCATATTTAAGCATGATGGAAAATTTCATAAAATTATTTAAAACGGAACAAGAATTATATCACTTTTATTGAGACCACCCACAGTTTTTGACGATTCTGCCTTGCGCCATAAGAGTTTATTGCAGTCATCTTTCATGGATACGCAGTAAATAGACCTATATTTTCACAGCCTAACTAACCAGCATCAACCTCCTCCGCTATCGAATCTTCAGACTGGCATCACATAATTGTATGCACTTTTGTCTTTGCTATCACCTAGTGCGCCGTCATAAACCGTTAACGTCGACCTTTACCGCGAGTTGGACACATCAAAAGGGATGCGTATCTAGCGATAAAGCGATTACTCATCTTTTATAAATACGTCAAATGCGTATAAAAGGTTTCTAGGCTTCTCGTTTTTGTTTCCCATTGAAATGTGTGTGCGACTTGTGGCTGCAAATGCCGATCACCTCGGCATAATTATCATCTACTAACAATATAATTAGACATTCTAATAATGTGGAAATAAATTTGCGTTTAGTCACTTTCTTTTATCTTTCCTCACTAGTGGTCCTCTTTTATCATTACAATACTTAGGTTATTAAGTCATTAAGTCACTTTCATTACGATATTGTTCGTTTTCTTTTCAATCACATTGACTGTTTGGGTAAAACGTCGCTGCGGTGTAATAATAGCTGCAGGCTGTTTTATTAAGCGAAGATCATAATACGATCTATCGCAAATGAGATGGTTGGCGTCGCCCTCCTTCTTTATCTCATCTATAGACTTACACCAAGAGATGCGAGGCAGTTCCTTATGCTATGTAGCGACATCTTGTGAACGCCAATGACCGAAAACGCTGTCTTTACATATGTACTTATTGATTATTAGTAGCGTTAGTTTAACGACACTGTGCGATAACAAAGATCACTGTTGTCGTTATGACCCGTAAATCCACACTATGGCACAAATGAGTTGAAGTGGTGGAGTTAAAGTTTTTTGCCTCTAAACTTTACCATATAAATTATATCGATTGATCTTTGTTCATTATGGTAAATGCGCAATAGAAGTCATTCAGATGACTATGAATTCTAATAGAGTTGTGTTTCTTATAATATTTGATTTTATCTTTTCAATTAAGATTATGTGATCAGATTAGATCCGACTGAATTCAGTTAAATCAAATATAGCAGACTTTATTCCAAAGAATGGTCCGTTGATGAGTAGTCACTTGATGAGTCATACTTTGATGAGTTCTAATAGAACCGGTGGAGCCAGTCTTAAGATTGCATATATTATGAGGAGCTCAACGTGTGTCATCTGAATTACAACACAGCGTCGTTCGACAGCCGATAAGAATATCTCTTCGCTCTCGATTCATCTACCTATTAGACCATCCCATGAAGTTGGCCAATATTAGAAACCAAAACGAATGAAATATAAAATTGATTGATCTAGTGCTCGTTTTAGACACCTTAATCAGGTGACCTTAAGATGCTATAGTTATGTAAATGATAATATCATGCATTAAAAAAGAAGAAAGCTCTTAAGTGCTGTAATATGCCAGGGTAACGGCTTCTGTTGTCATAGACCCTGGTCAAATCGGATCCATCCATCCATCATTCATTATTCATAATATTATTTGAATATGCCAAAAGAACTAGCCTACTGTACAAGCATAATTTTGTATAATTGCTGTAGTATGCCCAAAAAAATTCTGTCCATGGTAACGTTGCAGTGGCGTAGGCAAGGGGGGGGGTTTCGGGGGTTAAAACCCCCCCATTGGCTCCGAAAAAAAGGTTTTTTAAGGTTATTTTCCCATTTAAGTAAGAAAAAATAGCAAAAAACAGGGTTTCCGGCCATAAACCCCCCCCATGAAAAATTCCTGGCTACGCTACTGTAACGTTGTCATACATGTAGACCATGGTCAACTCTGGATCCTTCCGTGTGTCTAATTGAAACAGGTCCAAATTGTGTCAGCGCATTAGCCTATTATAGTAAGGAAGACATAAGAACCCAAGGGCAGCATGAGGGACCGTTTATCAGCACAAGCATCATTATCGTCGTTGCGACCATAATCATTTTCATCGTCGTCATCATCATCTCAACATCATTATTCATGTACGATTTTTACGCCTACTTTGTTGATAGATGTTATAAGTTTAGCAGTTCTTCTTGTCCTTTGTTCTCTTCCAGTTTGGGATTCAAACTTTTCCGAAAATGTAATCGAAATCGCCTTTAACAAACATCGAAAGCGACATTTGAAAAGCCAAACGCTGATCAGCAACTTATTCACCACTGTTAAAATAATTATGTACATACTGTAGTTTATAATTATACAGAAGTCAGTAGTTGGTCAAATAGAGCGGAATTACTGTTCTACTTTCTTGTTTTTTTCTTGTATCTTTCCCTCTCCACTAAAATACTGACGAGAAACGATTAACTGAATTTAAGAGGAATGGTAATGACGAAGATGATTAGCCTAGTCTTGCATAATATTCTCAGATGTAACGGTTGAGTTGGTTACTGTAGCTTGCATTTTACGACACATCCTTATGTCAAAGATGATCTGCTTGCCACGAAATCTGCGAAATAGTTTCGATTTTATTACGAAGTGTCGTCCATAGTTTGACAATAATAATTATTATCTTATAATATGGCTTTTTCGCTTTATCTACGTAACTAGCTCTTCTTGAAAGAAACATATTATTTTGTTTGATTACAATTGTCTATATAGTGTCTAAATATGCCGATTAAAAGGTGTTTAAAGTCAACGTAATAATAAATTATTTGAGTGTTGCATGCCATTTTTCAGTTTTGTATGAAGTCTATCTTATCTGATTATTTTATCACTGCTATGGCGAAGAAATGTCTCCTTTCCTACATTCTTTCGCCTTGTCGCTTTGATCAAGTTACAGCGAAACAAATGTAGGTCAGCAATTTCGTGTAATCACCTGATCACAAATATTGAATAGTATAGTAGGCCTACACAATACGACATCTGTGAACTCTTTGCTGGCTTTTTCGTCGTTCCGTTGTTTCAGATTAACTCTACGTTGATATTAACAAGCGCTAGGTAATGATTTCGTGTATATTGACTTCGACACCTTTTTAAATGGTGTTTCTGGAACATACAAATCATTAACTGCAAGAACGGATAATAACACTAACAATATCACTGGTCTAGTACCTTGCTCTTAAGAGCTGTAATATGCCAACTCCGCCACTGGTTGCACTCTGCCAGTGCCAGTCCCACGCCTGGATAAAGGAGGAGGGCGTCGCTAATGGTCTTTGTTACCACACAGTGACGTTAAACTGCAAATGCCGCCGCTGTAATATGCCGAGCAAATTTCTGCCCAGGGTAACGGCCTCTGTTGTCATAGACCCTGGTCAAATCGGATCCAATTCAAACCAACGGACAATATTTCTGTATGATTGGCGTTGTCTTCCAACTAACTCATTCACTCAAGAATTTCCACAACGCACATTTTCCTACAATGTGATATTTATTAATAAGAGGCGACTCTGTGTCTTTCAGACTAACACAGAGTGATGCCGAGCAATTTTTCATTTGTTCATCATTATCGGTGTCATCATTGCCGCTAAAGGCCTTTAAGGCCTGTCCCATGCCTCAATAATAGAGGATGGCGACTCAGGTGATCTCTGTATTCGTTAAACGGAAACTACTATAATTGCTAGTATACTCGTTAGGTGACAATGACAGTCGTCTCTCGACAAGGTAAGGTCAACACCATAAGCATATAATGGCTCGATCGCCCTAGCCAACACAGTGTCATTGAAAAGAAGATCTAGTATAATCAATTAAAGCTACGAGACAGTGTATCAATGCCAAAATAGACTATGACAATAAACATCTAGAAGACTGAGAATAGAACGCTGAAAATAATAATTTATTTTTGGTCTTAAACACATTTTATATTAATGAAATCAGTGTTTAATTTCTAAAAAAATCTTGCATTTAGCCGCTTGTTGACAGATAATAATAAAAGGGTATAATTATAATAATGCACTCTCTCGGCAAAGTAAGGTTAACGACAACGGACCTACAATCAAGAGATAATAAACATTTCCAGTTGGAAGATTGTTAGACACCTTTAACACGGAGACAATCCGTATCTATAAATGCGACAAATGCATTTAAACGTTGATGCAACATAGCGAAATTTACAGTCACTTAAATCGCCCTGCTCCACCATGAGAATTTGTAGAAAAACCTACGTACTGACGTAGAACGAAGCATTTAAAGCAGTAAAACACTAATTACCTTTTTTGTTTTGAGATATTTCAACACATATTAATTATGTCATTCGCTTCAGTTCAGGACCGTCTCGTGATGACTAAGTCTAAGCAGCCACCATGAGAATGTGTGGAAAAGTCTACATGCTGACGTAGACCGAAGCTGTTAAAGAGTCGCTTGACCTCACTCGCCCACGAGCACACGTGCCCTCCATGTGAATGTTCAGTTAACCTGATCTATTGTATGTTGCCAGCGCTTACAACAATAATGGTGGTGAACTTCTGAATAAACATCGGAGACGGCGGAAGTGATCCCGGTCGGTAGACAGCGGCGATGGTAAGCGTTACACGGGATGTTGAAAAAGAGTTCAGAAGGACCCCGATGGTATACACGTAGTAAAAGTCTCACCGAGTTGAATCCACTTCAACTCGAAGAGCTTTCGACATCAGAGACCGATTGCGACGATTTCCAATCACCTTAATATCACCTCATTAGATCATAATTTCTATCTCACTCCACTTTATGGCAGGCAACTTTTACTCGGTCTATTCCCTCTCCTGTTAGGACCCTCAACCTGGAATGTGCTTAAAATGACATTCCGCTCCCGATCGAAAGGTCTTCTCAATCTTTCCACTCTTATCTTAAGACAGTTTGGTTTGGCAGCGCAGAGGTTTGGGGGCTCCTCTGAGTAGCCCCATACCCCCACGAAGAGGCGCTATGCAAATGCATTTAATGAATGAATGAATGGATTTCTTGCCTCCAAGGGCCGTCAACGAGGAATTTCCATACCAGTAAATTGCCGTGCTCTATGCGTCAATTTTATCAATTTATTATTTTATGCATTTAATGAATTTATATAAAGGCGTGGTATACGTTTTGAAGGTATTTTAGACAACCGCCGTATTATGCTCATGTTTTATTTTCTGACTGGTAAGATCAACTGTAAGTAAATAACCTCTCATCATCCTATGTCTTAAATAGATAACTCGTCCATTGTTCGTACTCTGACAGTGCCAGGCGCAAGTCTGGATTAAGGAGGAGGGCGACGCCAATGATATTTGTTGTCACGTTGTGTCATATAACTGAAACTATTAGTACTTCTAATTGGGTAGAATCTTTCTAGTTATCCCGCATCTGATGCAATTGTAGTAATTTATACGAGATTTCAGCTGTAATGATGGCAATAGTCATAGTTACAGTACTAATGGTACTCGTGTTCGTAGTAATTTTTTTGTTCCAGCATAAAGCGTCAGTGTAAAACTAGAAGTGTATCAGTTTATTTATTAATCATCCAATTAATTGACCAACTATCAATCGATGACGCTGAACAAACGTTGATGAATGACTTTATGAGAGACATAATATTAGCAGCAGCAACGTATCTGAAGTCATGCGTCTCAAACTCTTCATTCTCAAGATGAATTCTCTAACCTGTTGACCTCTTGACCCCCTGAATCTGAGTTGCATCATTCGATGACGCGTTGAAGTTTTCATGGTAATCCGCAATGAGTATAATAATGCGATAACGACTTCACTTTCAGTTGGCAATTCAGATTGGGTGCATTACTTTCTTCCTTGCCGCCTGATCTTCTCAGCGATGATGTATTCATTATAATAGATGGGTGAGTTGACTGTGGACGTGTTAGGTGCAGCAGAACCATTGACAACAATTTTATAGGTCTACGTTACACGCATGTATTTGGCCACCTGACCAATATATCACCAACAACATTGCCGCTAAGGTTTGCCGATGGTTGTACAAAATTGGTAGGAATTTCACAGGATTATTGTGGATCCTGTCTTCCAGAGGAAACGACAAAGGATCAATGGTTCATCGGAATTAATGGGTGGTTATCCCATATTGGTCATATTTTTGCGTTATTTGTTCTTTACTCCACTTCACATTTCTATGGCTTTAATTGTTGGTGGGATGACAGAAATTCGGAGCGAATAGACACAGACACATGGACAAATGTCAGATACAGGGAAACAGACACAGACTGACACCAAGAGCGATAGAGGTTCGGAAGACATTGACAAATGTAGGAGTGTCACCTGGCAGAAACTCTGACGTAACAGCTTTATGATAATAGGCCTGTGAACTCTCTTTTGCAAACCCAACCATGCTGGTGATGAATATAGCACTGGTGACACAGTGGTGGATAGCAACAAACTGTTGTCAAGAAATGGACAACAAAGTGCAAGTCTTAAACACCTTTAATACGTATTCTGCCAGCTGTATACATAAAGCACGAACCTTACTTCTTTAGATTTTAACCGAACGCCGGGCAATATGATGGCAAAATCGACGATTGTAAACCATGGAGACCAGAAACTGGTGACGATCAACTGATAAATTGATGTCCACAGGGCTAGTCCAAGAGATGAAATTAAGTTGAAGAGCACCGCTAATCAGGCAGACATTTGGGTCGACAGTTCCACTCCATGTAGCATAATTTAAAATTTCATTGACAGCTAAAATGCGCTTATCAATTTATTATTTACAGTCGTTCAGTCAAAGTGAAGTTCATCCGATGGTACCTGATTTATCCAATTCGAAATGAACGTGGATTTCAATTGCCGGTTGCGACCACAACATGGTGATCAGAACGTTGAAGTTGCCTGCAATGGGTGATGCCAGTCCAAAGAATTGACTACATAATATGGTAACTCCAATATTTTGTCATGGGACACGACATCGATAAACATCGTTCACATGAAAGAAAATCTTGGATGCTATCATAATATTCCGGCGATGCCAATCTAAAGATTCGATAGAAAAGGGCGACACTAATCATCCCTTGCACATAATTATATAATAGCCTATACACTATACAGTGGCCGATTTACTGGAGAGTTTTTCTTGTATGAACAACATTAATTTGTGAGCGTCAAGACATTGCCTTGCAATTATTTATACATTGGGCGTTTTAGACACCTTAATATATTTTATCATCAATTTATAAATAATCAACGCTAAGTCACCAAGTGTATAACTGCCACAAACAACGAAATACGCCAAACTATTTAAGATAATATTATCATTATATAATATTATAATATTAATAATAATATTAATTAATTAATAATGTTATAATATTATCATTATATAATATTATCATTGTTGCAATTTAAGGTAATCTTGGTACATGTAACTGGTGACAAAATCCATTACCACTCACGAAGCGAACACTACTACTATTTACACAACAGCATTGCAATTTGTACAAAGCTTGTGCTTGAATTGTGTGACTTTGTGATCATTCTTAAGATCATTTGGGCGGTAGCGCAATGCTTACGTAGAGTGCGAGAGGAATTGAGTTCGAGCGCCCCCGTTGGGCTGACATGCTTTGTATGCTGCTATTAGCACCATGCAATTGCAAAGCTGACTATTGTGTTAGTAGTTAAGCTTAGTTAAGATCACTGCATAACTTGCAAATGCAAAGCGCATGGCATCTTGCAGGCGCTTCATTAAAGAAAAGATTACTATTATTGTTCCTAAGTGCGACTCGGTGGCCTATCCGTAACGCGCTTGCTCAAGGAGCGAGCGGTTGCGGGTTCGACTCCGGGTAACGTACTCGGGCAAGTTGTTTGCGCACACGTGCCTCTGTCACCAGCAGTATGATTTGGTATCGGCGTAAGCTGGGAAGAAAACGACAAGTCCTGCGATTCAGTGGCCTCGTATTCAGGAACTTGGAATTCGTCCATTGCCATGTCAAGGCTATTGAAAAGAATACGAGAGACTCCCTGTGTTCCACATGGAACTGGATGGACTTTACTTTATTATTCTTGAAACAATTATAGGGTTAATAGTGAACACCTTTCTGATACGATGATCTTGCGCTGGTTTTACCCTTGCAAAATATTTTGGAGGTGAGATAAAGCTCCAATGACACATCCACTTTTTGCAGTCTGACAACGCCAGTCCCAATGAGAAGGGCGATGCTAATGGTCGTTGATGCCACACAGTGTCGTTTAACTGAAAGAACTACCACTACCAGGAGGTGCTCTCGTTAAACACCTCTAGAATTGAAGAAAATAGATCTATACAAATATAAATGGCGACATTAAAAATATCTTAATTGGGAAAAATTTGCAATTTCACTTTGTCGGTGCTATGTGAGAACAGGAGAGACAATAAAAGGATATTTCTTATTTTAAATAAATAATACGATTGATAGACCGCAAACGGTTTCAGTTATGAAATTAAATCAATTCACAAGAACGTTAATCATAATAGACATAAATCATAATTCTTCTGCCACGCCATACGCATTCTCAACGCCGATGAATTTACATAAGTCTCGCAGTATCGCAGCGTCCTTAACACACATTCACACCAAGCCTATAATTGACTTGAGTGCTGGTCATAGACACCTTTAAAACGATGTACACCACTTGCATTTAGAAACAGGAACGAGACGCAGTTAGCCACACTCTTGGCTTTTCCACGCTTCTTTGTATCAATCCTGAAGTGAAGATAAGGATTATTGATAGTCATAATTATCGTAATTGCTGAATGTGGATCGCAGATGAATTCAAAATCAATTCAAGATCTCGACTTCTGAGGTCGCAACTACGAAGACAGAAGGTTCAGGAACATCATGGGTGGTAGTAGTAGTATTTGCAGTTTAACATCACTGTGTGGTGACCAAGACCATTAGCGACGCCCTCCTCCCTTATCCAGGTGTGGGACTGGCACTGGCAGAGTTCTTCAATGGGTCCAGATTTTACGAGGGCTTATGACAACAGGGCCCTCGAAAAAAATTGCTTAGCGTAATTCAGATAATTTTAGTTGGCGTTGACTGTCTATGAGGATCCAGGACTAAGCGACAGCAGAGGCCGTTGCCGTCGACAAAGATTAGTTTGGCATAATGCAGCCTTTTTATCGTCGACTGAGTTGTGTAGTTGCAGTTTACCGCCACTTTGCGGTAGCAGATACCACTAGGGACGCCCTCCTCCTTTATCCAGACTTGGGACCTGCACTGGCAGAGTGCAACCAGTGGCGGAGTCGACTAAAGAGGAGGAGGATCGACTAAGATGGATGGATCCGATTTGACCAGGGTCTATGACAACATAGGCCATTGCCTGGACATAAATTTGCTCGGTATATTACAGCACTCAAGAGCTTTTTTAATCAACAGACGTTCATAAGCTTATACGAGGTAAATTAAAGCGTTTCTCGGGTGTCTTATTTATCCATCTTCCATTACGCGTTGTTCACAATCTTTATCTTTAAATCCACTGAGCCGTTAAAAATTGACTATTAAAATATTATTATTTACAAGCAAAAAACACAAGCGGTCCAAAACTTATTTAAAAGAGGAGTCATCCGTTATTACACGAGAAAATTCCATGATGTTATTTTATTTAGTAGTGTGCACCAAGTTGGGAATGTTGAATTCTTTGATAATAACGAATATAACAATAATTATTATAAGGATGGTTAATTTTTATTTACGTTTTCTTAACGCTTTCATGTAACCACCAGAAAAAAATGCCACAGAGACCTGCTTTAATATAAATCTAGGAATGTTGTGATGTAGAATCAATGTCGAGAAAGTTGTATAACCTTCATTTAATCACCTCAATTTAACCACCTTTAAAATAGCTTCATTGCCTGCTATAAACAAAAATTGTATACGTTAATTAATTATAATCCTGAACGACTTTTTTAACAGTCGCAAAAATGCGTTGAACACTGAAAGAAATTCAGTTGCACAGAAAATGTTGGGCTCTTTAATTATTACACGTAAAACATTGCAAGTCTCGAATCAATTGAAAGTTTAGCGACATTGTCATGTCTCCGCTATTTATGAATCATGCAGTTGTTTCAGGTTATTGCACATCGTCTAATGCACAGAGATCACTCCACATCGGTCGTTGATGTCAAACAGAGCTCCACGTTGATGGAAACTCATTCTCTCATGGATTCATTCAATCATGGATTTATATAGATCCTTTTCAGAAAGATTTCTCAAAGACGCTACCGACACCACGACGTTGATCTAACAATTATATAATATAATAAGTGCTGTGGCTACGCATCTGAATCACAATGTTAGTAAAACGATATAAATCTCTTGTTTTCACAGAGTTTTTGCTTTTCGGATTAGTTCTAAAAGACATTTCTGTCATCATGACGACGTCATGCATTCGTTATTAAATAAATTAAGTGCAGAAAGCGAGCCTTTATATTTAAGGTTCAAATTAAACACCTTTAATAAAGTGTTTCAATTTGGTATATTCACAAAAACAGCTGGTGGTCAGAGGCTTCTTCCCTCAAGTCAATAACCTTGTAAAAGCATTGGTGAATTATATGTAGAAACCAATTGGCGGCTGAGTAATTTAGAGACTTATTGCAAAGGAAGCGAATAAATATCACTGATATATCGGGTGTACAATTATTCCGAAATATTTCATAGAAGAAACTTAATCGTTAATCCGAGACACTGAAAAAGTACATGCAGAAACTTACTACGGCACAATCTTGATAAATAGTGTGGTCGTGCAGTATTTCAGACCGAGTGTCTTGTTATTACGTTGAATTATACTGGGCCATAAAAATGCGGCGACATGGATCACTCTTGCCATTAACTGTCGTTAAACCCCGAATCTATCCATCCCCAAAGAGCAGACTCTACTACAATTCACACTCTGACAGTGCCAAAGCCAAGCCAAGATGAACAATGACACTAGTGATACTTGCTACCTGCTACCACATAGGGTCATTAATCTGAATCTAATATTACTTAACGATCTAAAATTAGTGATTACAGTTAGTTGCTGCCTATGTTAGCAGTTTGGGAACGCAGTGAGAAAAAGAGACAAAGTTTAGACACCTTGAAATGTTAACATCAAAGTCTACATAAGCTTCCATTTTCTTTCGAGAAAAAACTTCGAAAGAAAAAAGCTCTTAAGTGCTGTAATATGCCGAGCAAATTTCTGCCCAGGGTAACGGCCTCTGTTGTCACAGACCCTGGTCAAATCGGATCCATCCATCCATCGAGAACGACTTTTGCTGGCCAAATTGTCGTAAGAGATTTTACCATGCAACAAAAACTACTCGAAACCTTCTGTCATTATGTCTCATATGCGACCATCCTTCTGGAATGAGACCATCCTCTCGGTCATTCGGGTCACTGGTGTCTTCTGGTGCTCACTGATGGTAGCCGGAGCGACACCAGCGACAAGACCATCGCCGACGAGGGCAGACGTGCTCTACCTGGGTAGTGGGAGATATCGAATTAAGGACACTCGGTAAAGATGACGATCTCCATAATTACATTCTTTGTTAAAATTAACTCTTGGTTTATAACTTGTTAATTTCTACGAAAAGATTGATTTAAATAGAAATACAAGGCACTGAGTGTTCAAAGTAATCGGCTATTATTATAAGGCACAGCTAATCAATATAGTCGGGCGCGGTGGTATAGTGCTCATGTTCGTTGCCTTGGAGCCGAAGGGTTGCAGGTTCGAATCCATTGGGCAAGTCCTTCACGTTTAATTACTCAGCGCTTCGGCGTGTAACTCAGATGCAGTGTCCGCGCTGTAATCAGGAGTGCCTCTGAGTAGCGAGAGCTTAAAGGGTCGCTCCAACAAGTGAACATGCAAACATGCGAAAGGATCTCTCGTCTTAGACACGCGTACACAAATTCTTGCTAAGTTATAAATACTGCACATCCGCTTTAGAGCTACAACTAATTACTTGAAAATACATCAGTGTACATGTGCTCATATGTATATTATAAAGAGTTATTATGTATAATTTATGATATATATTTTTTATTTTGCGTTATTATATTCAGCAAATGTCTTTAATCGTCAATTCGACCGCATTCGCCTTTAACATTGAGTCTACGATTGACTTAAATATCAGACAAATCGTCTCATCGCTAGTAAACTCCGCCACTGGTTGCACTCTGCTAGTGCCAGTACCAAACCTGGATAAAGGAGGAGGGCGTCACTAATGATCTTTGCTATCACATAGTGACGTTTTACAGAACTAACTAACACTACGCTATTATCGTCAGTGCTGCAATAAGCAAACGAACATTGGCCACTGTTGTCATAAGCTGTCGTTAAATCATCATCATCATCATCATCATCATCATCATCATCATCATCATCATCATCATCATCATCATCATCATCATCATCATCATCATCGTTGTCGTCGTCGCCGCCGCCGCCGCCGTCGTCGTCGTCATCGTCATCATCGTCATCGTCATCGTCATCGTCATCATCGTCATCGTCATCATCATCAGAAAATCTAATGATAGGTGAACACTGAACAGACTAGGCTTTGGTATTAGTTAAATGACAACAGGTACGTGTAATATATAAAATAAATGCATATCGTATAACATCTTTTATACTTTGTAACAACATCTACTTAAAACTATAATGAACACGGCTAGATAATTAACTCCGCCACTGGTTGTACTCTGCCAGCCCAAGCCTGAATAAAGGAGGAGGGCGTCGCTAATGGTCTTTGTTACCACACAGTGACGTTAAACTGCAAATGCCGCCGCCGGCTAGATAATTGAAGGGCTTGGAGCAATAACAAGGTATGTCGAAAATCATGAATGTTGGGAAATCGACTTCAAAGATTTACCACTTCAAACAGCCGTATCTAAGCCATTTGATCACATATCGACAAACTGTTTTAAGCAATATGTACCTTAAAATAGTCTTTAACGAAATGTGTAAATGTTTCAATGCAAAAGATGAAATTATTATAATTTTTTATACATTTTGTATCATATCGGGTTATTGCAACACGAACACTCAGTCATCAGTATCATTTCTGGTGCAATAACAGGTTATGTCGACAAAGCGTTTTTTAGCAGCTGCAATACCACACGTGTCATCTGGAATAAGTGAACATACCTTATTATTGCACTGAACTGTCTCTATTACACAGTTCGAGAATCGTGCAATAACATGGTAAGTCATCATAACTGTAGTACTGTCGATATATTTGATATGTAAAAACAGTGCAATAAGAAGTTTTAATGACATAACTGTAGAAATTGCATCCAATTTAAACGAAAGTGGGAGCAATAACAGATTATGTCAAATAACTTCATTGTTGCACCGGCTTCAATACAAAGTTTGTAAGAAAACACGGCAATGTATGTCGTCATACCGGGATATTGCACTAGAGTTATGATCGAACTCTGACGAGTGCGCAATAACATGTTATGTTGACATAACGTTTTTTGAAAAACAGCGCTCAAAACTATTCAGATCTGTACAAAATTTACAGGGTTGATAGATTACCATCTTCCGCTCACGGTGGCATACTGTTTCGCAAGACATAGGTATGTCGACATACCTTGTTATTGCTCCAAGCCCTTCAATTGTGACATACACCTATGGTAATAGTTATCAACTCCCACAGACAATAAATAAATGAGTCAATTATATAGTAGAGAGTGATTTTAAATTTAAGGTGTCTAAGGTGCACTTAGCAAGTGTTATTCTCTA
This sequence comes from Lumbricus terrestris, assembly GCA_949752735.1. Lineage (NCBI taxonomy): Eukaryota > Metazoa > Annelida > Clitellata > Crassiclitellata > Lumbricidae > Lumbricus > Lumbricus terrestris. Next base: position 12,378,593 of record OX457048.1, on the reverse strand, counting down.
TTAATACAAAACGGTACTTTGACTCTTTTGACGTTGATCAAACGTCAAAGAAAATGATGTAACACCGACGTCAGATAGGATCATCTTCGCTCTCTTTCAGACCCAACACATGACAAACATTTTTTTTCGCTCCTGCATACTTTTCTATGAGTTTCTTACTAGATCTAGCTTTTCCACCTTTTCCTGTTAAAACGTGAAATAACAGCAATTTCTGAAACATTTCTTGCATTTATTTATGGCATTGTTACAAAATACACCGTGATTTAAAAAAGAAAACAGTTTGACTTACATTTTTTAATCTAACAGAAAATTGCTTGTAAACTGAACTTTCGGCATATGAAGTTGAAAGATTCATATCTTTTTATCCGTTCAACTTTATTTCATGAAATTTTTTAATCATATTATTGGTCCAATCCTCTGAATATTCGAAAAATATTAGCGTGATATGTTGTCAGGCATTAGAGATATATGAAAATCAATTTGGCTTACTTTTTTAATCACGGTGTAGACACTCTACGCCTAAACTTCATTAAATCCATTCCATATAATTATGGGCCATTAGTAGGTTCTACTATTATCAATCAATCAATCAATCAGAAGTCATATTACACCCCTTTAATTCACCTACCTAGAGGCGCTCCCGGCCGGGATCAAGCGAAAAAACAGTCTTTAGTGGAGTGATTTAAAAAAATTATTTTTATTAGATATATGTAGTAGATGTGTACTTCACATGTGTCCCATTAGAACTCTTGGCAAATCAAACCTATTTGCAAACATAAAACCCTATTTTCTAGCCTTTTTAGTTCAGATTTGACTTCTTTTGAAAATTCACTGTGGCATCCCTGACGACAGAGAAGAAGTTTCCGTTGTTTATAAAATTGTTGTCACAGTCAAACGACGTTAGTATCCAATCGATTGGACGAATTCCGAATTGTAGCCGAGTTTTTGAATGAATTTGCTGAATTTATAGTATCGGAGCATAGCTGTAAAAGGTGTCTACGATGTTCGCTGTATGATGCATCGACGAACGATATCATAAGCGTTTCGCGAAATTGATATTGATCATTTAATATTAGTCTGTGCAGTTGCTAAACAACACAATTGGATGATCGAGCATCAATCGCTGGCGCTGAGTCTTAGTGAGTGAGAGTCTTGTTTCATTTCCCTGTAGAATAACTTGACCTTTGGCAAAGCATTGCCACAGTGTAGATCAATGTTCGTTTTTAATCACCACTTTTGGACGTCGATGGTCGTTCTTGTTGATCCTGCATGTTATTATACACGACTTTTTCAGCCCTGGAATTACTAATGTCTTCGTAAAGTAATTGTCAAAGGTGTCTAAGCCTCCAAATTGGCGCGGACCCTAATCGCACGCAGGAAATTGCAAAAAAGAAGCGAATCTAGCTAATTATTAATGAGCGTTGCTTCTTGTCATCGTGGCTGTCAATGTCATGTCATAACGCCGTCACCGCATCGCGACGGTTGGTTACACGAATAGATTGTCATTGTCCAAAGCCTCCTGTCACGAGCCGCGTTCTGCAGGTGTGTGTTCCCACGTCGCCAGTCCATTGCGAGACGTTGTCCAGCCACGAAATCCTCGTCCTCGCACTCCCTCCACGAGACATGTCATCAGACTTCTCTCGATGCTGTCGTGCGGCTGTCTCATGACGTGGCCAATATATCGCAGTTTCCTAGCTTTGGTTTGAGTCTCTGCTTATTTGTACGCTCGTTCAATTGCCATACCATTTTTGTCCATGAGATTCTCAGTAGTTTTCCGATGGGAAATTGTTGAAATTTTTGGGCGGATGGCAAAGAAACAAAAGGTTATCATAAATTTCCTACTAAAAAAATTCGATTTTTCTCCCGGTCAGCGCGTACTCACCTGAAAATGTACAGCCCAGTTGAATGCGGTTTTCTTCCTTCTTTTTCAGGGTCCAGGCGTCGCACCCTTACGTCGCCACTGGCCACACCCATGCCTTCATCCACACTGTAATTTGGTGTTGTTGGTGATGGACTTATTCTTCCATAACTCTGTCAGTTTGGCCATAACGTCATCCTCATTGCCAGCCTTAATTTTGCGTCACTTTTTAAACACCTTTACTACTATTTTACCTGTCAAATAAATATTTTAAGAAGGCTAAGTTATTTGGATTGATGAAGCAGCAGGAAATTCGACACATAAAGGTATTGATAGAGAGAGCGTTGATGGGTGTTTCTACAATAAGTGCTCACTTTGCTGTCCGCGTTATTTGAAACACTCTTAACCTTGGTTAATTGCAAGATCAACATGTCCAACCGTCCATTGTCCAACCGTCCATTGTCCAACCGTCCATTGATCAAACGTCCTAGAACCTCTCGGGACTAGCATTTCTAGCTTTTAAGTTAAGTTATCTGCTTATTAAGCTAATTGATTTGGATGGATCCGATTTGACCAGGGTCTATGATAACAGAGGCCGTTACCCTGGACATAAATTTGCTCGGTGTATTACAGCACTTCAGAGCAAGTTACTGAACCAGTATAATTCACTACAAATGATTTAGATGATATTGGTATTATTATTGCATATGCATCATGTGTAATAAAGGTGTTAAGATAATAACGTCGACTTTGCAATATCTTATAAATTTCCATCAGTTTAGATTTCAATTTAGATATCTATGCATATATATATAGCGCCTCTATCAGAATAGACTCCTCAGAGAAATGCTCTCAGCACGAAAACCCGATGAAACAAGAAATCAATTTATTTCAAGAAAAATATTTATGATTTTAGCCCATGGCGGCTGGAATGAAATGCCATTCCAACTCGATGGACCACAACCACACAACCATGATACAGTTTTATTTTACATTTGAAAGAGCGTTAGATTCTGTGATAAGAGATATCGTGAAATTTAATCCATCCAGTTCACGATCATTCACAATAATGTTTGCCTCCGCGCCCTCAGTTTCCATTGGATTTCAAAATGTTTGGACCAACAAGGGTCGTTAGCGTCGATTTTGGAGGGTTATAGCAGTGATGAATACCTATAAGCGCAAATTCTAAATGAATTTATAGGAGCGATGGAATACGTATTAAACGAGCACGGCATCGTTAACTTATTTAGACACCTTTAAATTATATTTTTTTATTGAAATATAAGCAGGCCAAAGCATTCGCCTTTGATAAATGATTGATCCAGAATAGCAAGTCACCGGGTGTGGTAAAGGAATCCATGGTTTAACGTCACATTGTGTCAACAGGGGTCGGTGCCGACGGCAAATGTTTTTGACAGATGTGGTAAAGAAACAAAGCATTCAGTCAAACGCTATTTATTAATTAATCGCCAATCACTTTTCACTGTGAACGCCCTTTCCGCATCACATTGCCTGTCAATTGCTTTCTTTTGACTGAGCGATTGTATAATGATACGCTCGCTCACTCTTTAAAGGAATTGCAATTCGTAATGAGATTGGGTTTTGACACCTTTAAGACCGTATAAACTAATGATATGAAACTAGGTTACAACAACCGCTTTTAATCAATAAATACTCCCGAGTAACAAGTTGCACGATCGGCTGTGGTAGAGAAATAATACATCTAGCCAAACGCTGCTGATTAACCCTTATAGGGTCACCGGGGGGTAAAAAAATACCCCCATCTCGGTTTTTCACGGAAATTTTAATCCCTGAAATTAGTTGAGGAAATCGCTTCTATGACTTTTCCTAAATATGTTTTATGCACAGAATGCATCCAGTTTCATTAGTTATTCATGCACCCAAATCAGCTAAAAAGTACCAAAATGTACCACGTCCTAGCTATTTTACTCAGGAATTTTTAAACATAGCATTATGCATGCTTTACACATGAGTGTCTTGCTGTTAAAATGTCTCCTTATCAGTATCTGGACATTATAATAGAAATCGTTTTGGTTTCATAAAATTAGGATGAATAAATGAAATTGTCTACAGCAAATCACGCGAAGTTAACAAGTGTAGCATCAAGCCCTACTGCTTTCGAAGTCCGATCTTGCAATGTACACTTGAACGCAATTGCATTGACAGCAACAAGGCCTGAATAGACTGTAATATACCCTTTATCTGTCAAGTCATGAAACATTGAAACTATTGATAGATCAAGTTATGAAACATTGAAGTATGAATATGGCACATATATAATGACAGCAATAGTTAAACTGCAGTGTAATCACAGGCTACTAACAATTTCGACTAGATATGATAATTTCATTGCATTATAGGCTCAATGCTACATGTACATATAGAATGTGGCTTTCATGAAATTATTTGACCAAGAAATTATTAAATCATTTTCATTAGATACAGAACTTTACTGATAGCCAATTGAAGAATCTGGTCGCCATTTTATCCCAATTGTGGTTTCCTTGCAGTGCAATATAAATGAAATTGGTTCCATCGCAATCCTTGACCTCGAAAATGCTGATTTAGACACTGAGATCATATTTCCATTGCAAATATGACTTCACTAATAGCCATTTTAATATTTTGATTTTCGTGCAGTGCCACATATGTCACATTGGTTCCATTGCATTCCTTAACCTCGATAATGTTGATTTAGACTCTGAAATCATGTTTCCATTGCATACATAACTTCACTTATGGTCATTTAAGATTCTGGCCGCCATTTTGTCCGCCATTTTGATTTTCTGCAGTGCTGCATATGTTACTTTGGTTCCAGTGCATTCCGCGAACCTTCTATAAATAACTTCTTTTAGTTTTATACTTTAAAATCGGAGTTTATCATAGGAATCATGCGAATCACAGTGGGGGTATTTTTTTACCCCCCGGTGACCAAAATCGGTTGGGAAAAATCGTGACCCTATGAGGGTTAATTAATTAATCGCCTGTTACGTGTCTGAAACGAACAGCATCTCATTGATTGCCCATTTATTTTGTTTTGATTGGGCGCATGTGAATACGTTTGCTCATTCTACGTATTGTAAATATGAAATTATCGAGATTAGTCTGGTGAGGAACCATGTAATCGGGCTGCTTAGAAACAAATTTTGCCGATTATCGGTTTGTTAATTTAGTCGAATATGACCTTATAAATTGATAATATTAGCATCCAATAGCATGAGCCAAATGGCAATTATTCACTATTTAGTTTGAAACAAATTCCAAGCCACTCGAGCACAAAATGTGATCGTATTTGCACATGAATTCTGACAGAGAGGAGGAGGAGGAGGAGGACTGCAAAATTTAATAGCCAGCACAATATTATTTTCCTCTGCTTTTCATAATGTGCACCTGTGGAAAACGGAACTTCAAATTTAACAAATTTGCTGATTTACCTATTTATAGCTTCTGGAGAATATGTTAGAAAGGTGTTTTTAGTTTATCGTAGCACGATGTATTGACTAGCAACGTATGCGTATTAAAAAGATATCCATAATATTATTTGAGTATCTATCAATACTTAGTGCCACCAATAAATGATGAGGCATCAATCGATGGCGCTAAGCAATCATGGCCAAAATACTTGCTCAATGGTCCTGAACAGGGCACAAGTAACCATCTTGCGGAATGATAATCGAACCCAAGCCATTAGCGTGACAAGTCGGGTTCTCTTCACCAGTAGTTTCAGTCAAACGATAGAAACTGAAATATTGCTTCTGTTTCTGTTGCGAGCGTTTGTTTTCACCTGGGTGGGTTGCAAGCCCACCGCAGAACCCTCCTCCTTTATCCTGGCTTGGGACAATCACAGGCCACCCCAAGAGGTGTCCTGTGGCGGAGTTCGAAATATTGCACAATATGTAATTTTATACATTACAAATTAATATTTATTATATGTATTTATACATTACACATATAGAGATGAGATAGAATACTTTGGGAAGGATGATTTTAGTTATTATTATTATTATTCCAAAGTTTAACGTCATGGTATGACAACAAAGGCCGTTGACGACAATACAATATAAGTGTACAGTAACAGAGCAGTAAAAATAAACTTATAGAACATAAACAACACCAAAGAGGTGTCTAAACGGAACTTTACAATTTCAATGATATTCAATTTTTTGACAACATAAAGTAGTTCATCTGACAATCGCTCAGTTTGACACATTATGATAAAGGGGTCATATATCTCAACATTGGACAGTATAATTGTAAATTGATTGTCTCATACAACTAATTACATTAGTAACCAAAGTAAGCAGTTTTTGTTACAAAAGTTCATTATATATATTTATATATATATAAGTGTATAATAATAATAATAATAATAATAATATTTAATAATAATAGTATAATAACAATTATATTTAATGTAATGCTTCTTGTACAAAAGCAACCTGCACATTTAAAACATCAATTAAATAATTATAGTAATATTAATATCAAGTTATTTACCTAAGATACAAATGCCGTGTACAAGTACAACTATGACACAAACTGTTTATTCACAAAATACAACCTTCAGTTATAAGATTGATTAACCGATACACTTGATTTTGATATAAATTGACAGTCAATTATAGAGTTTTTGATTTTAGTTCTTTTAGATTTGCGAGATATAATAAATGCTGGAATACTTTGTATAGGTGTTCAACGAGTGAAATTTATTGTGGAATTTCGAAATAATCTCACCATTGACCTATTTGTCCTCACCGTGCAGATCTGCAAATCGGACAACGCAGTCTGTCCATTCCAATCTGTTCATCGCCACATCGGTCTATTCCATCTTGAGACATTGCAGCTGCTCATCTCACACAGTTTCCATGCAGTTCTTCCTTGGCTTTCCTCTGGACGCACATCGGAATCAATGATGCACTTTGAAATTATACTTCATTGACTTTCAACGATTTAAATTCGTCTGAAAAATCAAAATTGACTGGACTCTTTTACGCGTTACACGCTCGCGTCTGCTGTGTGACATCGAGTTTCTACGTCACTTACAATCATCGCCATTTGCAAAAGTAGTTCCGGTGACCGTCTACACAAAGTTAAACAGCTCGTACTCAGACGTACTGCAACGTTGGTCTCCGATCGAAGAGGAGGGAATTGGTCGGACTAAAAAGTAAAGATATATATATATAGCCCATATTTACCCAAGGGCGGATGCAGAAATTTTCGAAGAGGGGAGAATTTTCGGTCATGGAACAGGGAAAACTTTTCGTCTTGTTCGCCGAAAAATTTGATGGATTTTTTTGCTTTTAGTCGTTTGTTTCGAATTCCAAGGAAAAAGATTCCATTTTATGCGTCAAAAATTAATAGTTGATGACATTTTTAGTGCCGTACAGACCTCGTGGGCGTGGGGAGGGGCTTACGGAACTACTCAGGGATGGGGTCACGTCAACTTTCCGAGCTAAAATAGCTGGTCAAAAATAGAGAAATTTCTAAATGGGGGACCATAGCTGGATTATCCCACCCCTGGATCCGCCCCTGTATTTACCTATATTTCATTTATTTGTACCATGTATCTAAGCCAAAATGCGGTTAGCAATTGGAGAATTAAAGAATATTCTTATCTTATCTCTGCCACGTCTTCCCTCCGGATTCCAGACCGTTGCTTGTTTGTCTCTTCTATCGGATTCATTTGTTGCTACCTGTCCCATCCACTTTAGTCGCCTCTTTCTGGTGTCAATCTCACGTTTCTGCTGACTTGTCCATTGTCCGATGTCTCTTATTTGATAGCTTATCTCTCCATGGGCTGTGTAATATTCTTCTAAGTTATCTATGATTCATTCATCCATTCGTTCATTTCAAGAATTTCTACAGCGCTCCTTTAAGAAATCAACTTCAAGGCGCTCCAAGTCCAATCACGGTGAAACAGAAAAGTTTTAAGGAGCATGTAAAACACTGACGAGTCATCCATAGGTTAAAGGCGCATCTCCAACGGGAAACTGTTCCAAACAGATGGACCTACAACTGTGAAAGCACGACGCTGATAGGTTGACGTTTCAATACGCGGAACCAAAAATCTTCTCCCTATAGAGGCAGAGCGAAGTGCTCTACAAGCCAGGAAACAGATATTGGACCGCAGAGTTTACACATAGATATGTCAGGGCACAGCCAAAGACAAAAAGCCAAAAAGTGAAGCAATTATGTTTTCGATTCCAGCTTCTATTTAGATAGAAAGGAATTCCATTCAACCAGCTTCTATTGAAGCAGAGACTTAGTTTCACCATGCCTCCATTGACAGGAATAGTTATTTTTATTGATCCAGCTCCCACTCATGCCAAGAATTAATCTTATCGATCCAGCTTCCATTTAGGCACCAAAGCGCCAAACGTCATGCTTCGGCATCAGTTCTTATAATCGCACACCCATTCTCTGTCATATCGTTCTCTTATGTTTGAGCCATCCTTCCCTCCTAATGCAGCACTTATATCTCCTTGGCATTGCTGCTTCTAAGTATATACAATGTTATACATATGAATAATATGTGTCCAAGCAACCCATACCTCTCTTTTTAATAATTATCTTCTGCACAGTTCTAAGCTGCTCATCTTTTGATACTTCAAAATGCGTAAAAATTATCACTAGGATTGTGCCATGATTAAGTGATTTTGCTTCTCAGTATTTTGAACCATGGAGGTAATTCAAACAATTAGAAGTCAAGCCAAATGTCGTCTTCAAAATTGACATTGGCGGCCATAAAACGCTGAAAATTATCTTTAAGCTTAGACACCTTTCGAAAGGAAATCAAAGACAAAATAAATACAGAAATATTATTGCGTCTTTAAATGAAAACCCAGTCTTTTGGTTTAAAAACAATTAGAAAGTATGTAATTGAGAGATCAACACAGGAAGACATTCTACTTATCGTCATTTTGAATCATAGAGGAAATTAAATCAATTGCAATTCAATTCAAATGTCGACTTCTTTCGTTCTCTGCTCTCAGTCAGATTCGTGTGTCAACGACGAATTCATCATTAGCAGCAAAGCATACCAAACTGCTCCATTAGACACCTTTATTCATTCGGACATTTATATAACGCTACTTCAAGAAAGAAAACTACACAGAGGCGCTCCCGACTCAGCGCGCCCAAAAAGAACAGTTTCAAGTTTAGTAAGAAAGGATCCTGGCAGCGTCCCAGGGCGAAGATGTAACTCAAAAGGAAGGCCATTCCAGACCACTGGGTCAACCACATAATTTTTATGAAAGTAAGTAAATTCTTATTTTGATCAATCGCCGGCGACATTTGGTATAAATTCTGAAAAATATATTTACTAGTACAATAAATCAAACTAATAATGTTGTTGGTCTAACCGTTCTAACGACTGGTATACGGACTGGTTAAACATTGTTCCGTATATTTGTTTCTTGAGCGAGACCAGACCTGTTCTATATCTAGACATTGTAGGCTATTCTCGAGCTTACTTCGTGGGGGGAACCTCGTCGCAGAGACTTCAAGAATCCGAATCAATAGTTACATAACTGCATAAATTATGCTCTCAGTCTCTATACTTCAACGAATATGAATCTAAACTAAGGCTGCATCTATAAAGCCTAAGTTTTGCAGAAAGTTGGATGTTAAAGCGAGGTCGATCAAACGTCGTTGGAGAAAATTTCCAAGCTAAAAGCGACATCTTGTGACCGTCGGATGTTGCTGTGTTCTTCCGCTGAACGGATGGATGAGGTTTGAGTAAGTAATAATTACAAGTTTTTATTGTTCGTATATTCGATCATTCATAAGTGTATATGATATAGCGTCAGTTCTTGAGGGCTACTCAGAGTCACACCCGGCTCTAGAATACGATAATTATTATAATTGAATAATCTATAGAGAAATGTTTTGTTTAATGGAAACTGTGGTTGTAGATACGTGCGCAGTAAAAAGATTGGATGGATCCAGATTTGACGAGGCCTTATGCCAACAGAGGCCGTACGGTTTCCCTAAAAAAAATTGCAATTATTATGCAAGTGAAAGATGTTAAAAAGGTGTTTACGAACTGCTTCTAGTAATGTTCTTCCACTCTTTGGCGACATCTTCTATCTCCGCTTACTGTGTGGCAAATTAATGTTGTTCAATGACAGTTTGTGTCATAACAAAGTGGAATTGGGTCGCTCTCCTCCTATCGGTTTGTTCCTGGCACAAACACACAGGGTTGTTATTTTTCTTACAGAGTACTATCAGTCTATCACACTTTGGAAAAGCGGTTAGTTGCTGTTTGATGATACCTTCTTGACAGACATTTATTTTTCAAACCAACACACTGAAGTTAGCGGGTGATTATATTTTATTGCAAAAGTCGAATTTGACAACTCTCTACTTACTTGCTCAATCACGCCTTGAACCAGGGCTGTACTGGTAAATTTTGAGGTGAGTACACACTGATCTCGTTAAAATTTCGTCCAGTTTGCCTTCTGAAAAATCTGACGACCTTTTTTAGTCATCCGGCCCAAAAAATCTTAAACAGCCTTGATTTACTAGCGCGTACGGTGTACCCTTCCTTTTTTCCCGCGTCTACCCTATTTTCGGGAGGTGAGTATATACGATGCCGTTTCTTCCCGAAGGTGAGTATACGCTGTATACCCGCATATACCCTTGATTACAGCCCTGCTTTGAACGGCAACCTATGATGAGCCTGGAGAAAGGAGGAGAGTGACAATATTCATTAGAGAATCAAAAGTGTGTTGTTATCTTCCAATCGATGTCGTCAGTCAAATGTATTTTAGGAATTTGTCTGAAAGTTTTGGTTGCTCTTGCTGAAGATAATATTTTTTCAGATGCAAACAACAGTACTCTTAGACACCTTTTATCGTATTCCAGCTGTTCTATATATTTTGCATGCAATTATCCGAAACAAATAAGTACTCCTTCGATGCTGTTACAATGCTGATTTGCAGCTATACATTGATGTGTGATAACGAAGACCATAAGATACGCCCTTCTCATTTTTCCAGCCTTGGGACTGGCACTGGCAGCCACTGATCATCTGTAGTGCAGAGCCTGGACTTTCAGTTGCGGAGGTAATGTTGCCCTTGCGTACTTGGTCGTTGACTCTGGTCTCCGTATAAGTCAGAGTTGGCTAAAGTTCCCTCGCCAAGACAAGGCGTGAGACGCATCGAACATTCACATAGTCGAGTGAACCTATGAGTCAGTCACTCGAACGGCGCTCCAAGTGAGTGTCATTCGAGGCCTTGCTTTCTGAAGAGCAATCGTAGTCCAGGTTTCAGAACAAGAATGCACAATTTTGAATTATGGTACAAAGATGATAGGAACTTCGCCCCAAAGGTTCTTTACGAACACATTTCTAAAGCACAACTATCGATTCAATTCCAATTGTAATGAAGTTTACTTTGCCTAAAGATCTCAATGTACCATGTTGCTGCTTGTCAATCTGTCAATGCTCATCAGACGAATACACACACAACGAGTATGTGAAGGAGATCACAGAAAGAAATGTTACCCGCAGAGAATGGATGGGGCGCCTATTCCAATCAGAGGGACCACAATTATAGCACACGTCCGATGTTGGATTAGGCGAATTCTTTTTTATACAAATTATAATGATAAAGTGCTTAGTTGCAGCAGTTGCGCTACTTTTAACGCCATCATAACAGCATAAAATTGGAGAAACGAAAAACCTTGCAATCTAGCAATGTGTCATGCATCTAGACTGATTCTACAGGATGAGATGGTGAATGTGATGATAATGGTGAGATGATGAAGACGATAAAATGATGATGGCAGCAACGATAATATTGATGATTGGGCTGATAATTAATTAAACAGTCTCTTAGTCTGCCCTGGGAAGCCGTCATGGGTTATTATGTCGAACTTACTAGGCGTATGCGCTTCGCAGAAGTTAAGCATGTAGAAACATTTTTGTGGTGTTATTGGCAGTTTATCGTTACTGTGTGGTAACATAGACCATTAGCGACGCCCTCTTCCTTTATCCAGGCTTGGGACTGGCACTGGCAGAGCGTACGCTGACGTTATTTCATTTGAAAACTGCTTGCTAAACGCGTCTCAAAAGATTACAATAATTATTGATTGTTTAGCGAGATATTGATACTTTTATATAACCGATGGCGCGCGTTCTGAAGGTGTGTAAGGAAAGCGTGACATTGTCAAGGACTAACGACAGACATTCTTTAATTTAAAGTAACTGCTTGGCATTGCGCATAGATTTGGATGTTCCTTTTGTTTGAGAAGCCACGATGCAGTGGTGACCACAGACTCCGTGGAGCGGTCTTTCTATACTATGGAGATGAGTCTCCTATTCACTTTGTGAACATACGAACTTAGGCTTATCCTCTCCGTTTTACCAATCGCTCAGCTATTTCTCCCCGCAATTCAAACTTGAATTTCGTCAGGATATTTCAGATCGGATGCGAAAAGGTCGTTATATAAATTCTAGTTGATTGGTTGAATATATACATATTATATTCACTATATCCGGGTTGCCCTGGAGGTAATTGGAAAAAAACAGAAAGAAACTTCAACAATGCCGAGAATTTTAAAAAGGACCTCTACAATGGAAGGGACGCTTTAAAATTATTGTTCACGATGCTGGATGTATGACCTTAATTAACGGTAGGAGGAGGATCCAGATTTGACGAGGTCTTGTGACAACAAAGGCCGTTGTCCTCGAAAAAAAATTGTTTGGCATAATACAGCTCTCACGCTTCTTGCATCTTTATAAGGTCGCCAAAAGACTTCTTGAAGGTGTCTAATCAGAGTATGACATTGTAAAGGGCATGACGTAGTCAAGGAACTGAGTTCAATTTTACGCAGGCCTTTGATTAAGTTGAAGCAAATTATCTGGAAAGCGCCACAAAGGAGGCAATTCGAAATAGACAGCAAATCGAAAAAGACATACGGTAATTATTCTGTCTGCTAGCTGTGGGTGCATTCCGGCCACAGATCGCTCCATTCTCAGAATCCGAGTATAGAGAACGGTGATAAGAGCAATCCGAAGCTGTATCGCTCATGAAGATAGACAGATCTGATATGATGATCCTTATTTTCAATGTCTATGCGAATATCTAATGAATATTTAATGACTGAATATGCAGCAACCGTCTGTGGTTGTCAAAACCAATACATTGTGTATGATATTTTCTGTGATAAGACTGATATAGTGGAACGAGCATTTAATATTCCACATGTCGGACTGTCACTACCAAGTGGCAGAACATTCTCCGTTGTTTGTAACTATTTTACGATCGTCGAAGACCAATGACGTCGAAGATGCGACAATGTGCATACTTATGGATTAATAACGAAGCACATTTGATTTATTTATAGTCGCGTAATAATCGGGGCTAAAGGTGTCTTAGATAGCATCTGCACTCTGCAGTCAAATACGTGCATCTTTTCGTGGGAGGATGGTGGCAGTGCCAATCGTGTTGTATTGACTGAGCGCGTGTAGAGCGTAGACCTTAATTTTTTTATGTCGAGACAGCAGGCTCAGCAGCCAAACGAAATCACTTGCTGCATAAAATTAATCTTGTAAGGTAAGCGTCACAATCATGATTTTCAGATTTCGATTGATCCAAAATTGAATTATTATTATTACTCAAAGTTTAACGTCGTCCTATGACATCAATAGCCGTTGACGACAATTAAACAGAAATTATACAATGCAATGAAAACACATTTCTAGGACCCTAATTACACCGTTACTAAAGAAGACATTTTCAATACTTTTTTGTATTATTTTCTATTTCTCTTTATGCACCCATGTCTGGTTTGTCACTTGTTTTTTGTCATTAAACGAATATATATTTAACAATACAGAGGTCGTGGTAGACACCTTTTCTACGTATACTTCAGACTATATAATTAGAAACAATGTTAAATCAAACGTTATTGCGAGTTTATCTCCACCATTGTCGTCGCCTTAGAATGCTCCGTTTAATAAATATCACTGCAAGTTATATTTATGATCAACACAGTTACCATGTAGAAAACAACTCTGCACTGCCAATGAAACCACCATCGCTATATCGTAATCATAAATTTATATATCGACACTTCGACAGAAACTCCTCAGTGGCGTTTCGATCTGACATGCACTAAAACATAATCTCAGAGAATGGTTTTCAAACGCTTGCGGACAAACAGCAAAGAAAGACAAAGAAGTTCATTGCGATAATTAACAGTGAATACCAGGTATGTAATTCCAGAAAGATGAACTGACCATGTTTAGCGAAGAAGTTATGCATCACTGTGGAAATTCGAAACCATAGGGACAACAAAGTCGACTATCGTGCCAAAGAGAAGGAATCTACGACTGGGAATGATATCATTTTGCGATGGCATCATTATGATCTGGTGTGATATGATAATATATGACCTGATATGATTCGAGAACCAAAGACATTGTGACAGAATAAGATTTGACTTAAGATGTTATTTTTCTCACTACCGCCAGACAACCTGCTGTTATTTATTATTATTTATTATTCAGAATTTTAACGTCGTCCTATGACACCAATGGCCGTTGACGACAATACAGAAAATATACAATGCAATGAAACCAAATTTCTAGTAGGCTACCTTAAAATGCGTCTAACTGAAGCTTCACAGTTTCAGAAATATTCAATCTTTAGCACCTTTAAAAAAGTTCATCTTACATTCTCTATGCTTATACATTGTGACAATAGGATCTAATGCAAATCAATCAATATTATTATATATCAGTTGTTTTACACACTAATTTTCTAGCATAATTCACATGTAGCAATATGTATGTATGGCCGTTGACGACAATTATGATCTGGCGTGATATGATGTTCGCTTCTTTTAGAGAAAAAGTATTTTCAGTAGCAAAGGTGTCTAAGTCGAACACCGTAGTATCAACAATAATTGTTTACTAAAAATATTGTGTTGCAAGTGCCAAGAAGAATAACGTCGACCTCTCAATAAATTCTATTATAAATTATATTGAATATAGTATTCATTTGAATGTGAAATTTTCAAAGCAGGGAAGAACTGTCTAACGGACGTCCATTAAATAGGAGCAGAATAACTGTATGGTGTATAGCGAATCAATTAGCCTGCACACTGGTATGTTTCGTCTTCTTTTTGATGAGAGAACATTCTGATTGAGTTCACCACTGAGTCGATAAATAATTGCATGAATAAATGAATAAATGAATGAATGAATAAATGAATAAAAGGATGAATAAATAAATGAATAAATGAATGAATGAATTAATAAATAAAATAATTAATTAATTAATTAATTAAAAAAGAATAAATGCATAAATGCATGAATGCATGAATGAATGAATGAATGAATGAATGAATGAATGAGTGAATAAATAAATAAATAAATAAATAAATGTGTGGATGGATGAATAATTTCAAATACTTAGAAATAGACAAATGAACGAATGAATGAGTTAATGAGCAACTGAATGAATGAATGAATGAATGAATAAACGAGTTAATTAATTAATTAATTAAGTAATTAGCTAATTATCTGATTAATTAATTTATGTATCTTTAGAACAAGTTAGCTGAATTTCTGCGGCGCTGGAATTGACAGCTTCATGCTACGCAATGGCCAAAGAGTAGGCGTACCTATCCTCCCAGCTGTTTATTTGGGTTGCATCGAATTCTTGACCAATTTAAAATATAACTGAGTTCACTTATCCGTTGTTTGAGAGTTCAGATAAAAGTCAATTGAATAATTTCGATGGTCGCAAATGTCGCTTTAACTAATTAATACGAGTAGCGATGACTAATAAGATACCTTAAAAACGTCTGCTTGGCATGTTATAAATAGTAGCAAAATTCTCTGAATCTATAGACTTCAAACCACATCCAATTAAGCAGTCATTGACGGCCGCAAAGTGCTGATAAGAACAATTAACTCAGTGTTATGCATGACCGGAGAAAGATAATCAGATGACCTCAGTGAATAATGCTAAGCAACGAATGTGGAAATAACGCAACTGAAACAACTGGTGCTTTGAGTCCCATTTCTCCAAATCCTGCATGCTGACGTCTTCACTTTCTTGAAGTCTCAATCATAATTTTTGTAAAGCATTACTTTCAGAATGGATTCATGCCTAAAGATCATTGTTGTAGCCTCCCGTAGAATTGTGCGCTCTTCGGCCAATGGGGAGCTGCTGGTCCCTCGAACCCGCTCTGCTACCCGAGAGCGTCGAGCCTTCTCGGTTATTGGCCCGTCCACATGGAATGGGCTCCCACTTGCACTACGCTTACTGCCTCGGAATAATTTGCCTGCTTTCTACAAGTTGCTCAAGACCTATCTTTTTAGCTGTGGCTGGACTGGGAGCGCCTCTGAGTAGGCTTCTTGAAGGGGCGCTATATAAATTTTCGGAATGAATGAATGAACTTGAGTTTGGCACGTGCAGAGCAAAACCGGACAGTCTCGTATTTATACTCTTCCAAAGCTCCTTTTTACGGTGTCTAGAGTGAGTATCAAAATCTCTGGCATCTGCCGCCATCTAGCGATGTCGTCAGTACTGTTATTGACGTCGATCTTACTTTGTAAAATAATTAATTAGACACAACAATATTCACAGAGTGCAACACATTTGATGATCATTATTTGCTTCATAAAGTAATTTATTTAGCGTTTCTCATGATGACAGTTTATTATAATATTATAATACGCTAGCGAGAGTTATGTTGAAAGGTGACAAAGATTTAATAGCATATTGGTTGTTAGGCCACCATGCCAAAACACTTAACCATGCACAGAGCGCTCAGTTAGGCCTACAACGTAAAACAGAGGTTAAAATCATTTCGGATCCTCTCTGTTTTTCTTTCCACTGACTATGTACCCAGCGCCATTAGAGAGATCATTTAAAAATAAAATTTACGTTATGGTAGTTTTTGAGTTTCTGCAAAATAATACATCACTCTAACCACTACTGTACAGCATAGAATACGAACTACAACTAGTCTACAAAAAACGATCGAGATTCATGCACTATTTCTTTAAAAAAAGCCTTGAAGATTCGACAGTATACTGAGTATAGCCAGAGCAAAACGATCGATTGACTAGCGACATCTTATGGCTATCAAAATCTTTTACTTCTCGGCTATCCTTACGTTAGGTCTATTCGTTGATATCATTTTCATCTATCGTAGTAATTTCTGTTTTACAATGCTGCGCCATGATGGAGGTTAACGTCGTCACCCTTCTTAATAATTATCACTTCGGCCAGACACTCCCAAGCTTTTTTTATAAAAAAGGTCAAGTACCTTGCTCTTAAGTGCTGTAATATGCCAAAACAAATTTATGTCCAGGGTAACGGCATCTGTTGTCATAGACCCTGGTCAAATCGGATCCATCCATCCACACTCCCAAGCAGTAGAACACCATGCAGTCATTGGATGGAGGGCCTGGATGATTTGAACGGATTTGCCTATTTATACACCAGTAGGAATGCATGCAAAGGTGTCTAGAATGATCGATTCACGAAGCATTGGCAAGCGATTATTCTTGAACTTTTTGGTATTATTATATTATTATCATATTATATATTATTATAATATCATATTTTATTATATTTTGTGCAATAACTATTCAGCGCTACATTGCAATGACCAAGCATCAATCGATGGCGATAATAAGTCATAGTTTGCAAAGCTTAATGTCCATAAAAACATAATAATTATTATGACATAACCGTCCAATTTGACGAATATCGAACCTGTACTCACCGCGGGCTCTATAACGGCTAAAACTATAATGATTTCAGTTGATTTTTTAAAAATTGTATATCAAACTGCAGCGGAACCTCTGGCCGACGCCCGCGGAACCCCGGTTGAAAATCACAATGACGCTTAGATGAACAAACTGCATATTTCTTAGTGACTCTGAATATAACCATGGCTACTTGTCTAAGGAAAATACTATCGACCCTATTGCTCATAATTATACACTTTGCGGTTGACAACATTTCCTTATGGTCCAACTGATGTTGGCTGTGGGTAATTTACTGCACATACGCATCGAAAAGTAAACTTATAAAGAGTATAGATATATCGAAGTAAAGGTGTATGAGAAGAACTTAATATTCTGGTCACTACCCAATGTTAGCAACAGCTTACGTCAGCCAGTATCATTAATATTCCGTGTATCATTGATAAGGCACCTGACCAGTATATATATATATATATATATATATATATATATATATATACAATATACTACAGGGAAGATAGCCAATACCTGAACTATAATATATGATAAGGTTCTAAATGTTACGTGGTGGAAGTTGATTTGTCGCTAAAGAAACTGAGTCAGTTTTGTAATGAATCGTAGGAAAGTAGAAATCAATAGATAATAATTATCGACGTCTCACTGTATAGTTTTCTCCTGAGAATTCTGTGCCAATGGCGCGTTGTTCGCTTTTCTGTACTTGTACTGACACTTCGGTGAGTTTTATACACTTGATAATTGACACAAATAGTGATTGAAGTTTCGACCGTTCAACGACATTCAACATCGGATTCGTAATGATGTTATAATTATGACGATTATAAAATTATGGAGAATCAGACGACGCTCTGTGTTTGCAAAGACAGTTGTCGGCGTCCTCCTTGTTCATCCATGCTTAAGACAAGCACTTCCAGAACACGGAGAGTTAAGCAGCTTTAAATTTATGCAATTCAAGTGCCTGTCTTGATATTTATATTGCATATTATGTCATATTCGCCTGTATTGCATTGCATATGTAAATTTATATGGCGCCCCTCGCAGATAGACTCTTCGAAAGGTCTCTCAGAGGAAAAGAATTGCCTTCAGAGAGTGAGAGACAGATGATGAGAAACGAGTCATTAGTTTAGTCAACAGTGATGGAATGAAGATGATTCTAAATGGAGGGACCAACCACAGCACACGCCCAATGTTGGGCAAGGTATAGTCCTAGTCCTGGGAGCAAAACGATCGTTCTGATCGTCGTTATCTGCATCTTCATCTCGCTCAAAGCATTCAGGTGATTTTCTTAATCACCTGAATGCATTGAACGAGCAGAAGAGGCAGATAGCGACTTTTGCATAAAATAGTTTATTTCAGCGGTTCTCGACCTTCTCAACTATCTCGGGTGATGCTGCGTGTCCCACAAATTCCTCAGTCCTACTCCATCGGCTGCATTGGCTTCCTGCTCAGTAGAGAATAGCACCAACACACCTCCCTAACTTCAGTCACTACTAACAGTTTCCATTTCTTTACACCATTGCGTGACCGCCATGAACCTTTTGCGTAGACCATACGATTGAGTAGGAAATAGGTACGTAATTGGAGTTAAAGCGCATTTGATCTGTTTATAGCGCTGGAATGAATCACTTCAAAGGTGTCTAAGACATGCACTTTATCATCAATTGTTTACAGACATCCTGTGGTCGCCAGACAAAATAAGGACGATCTCAAACTTCTATGTTACATTTAGATTCATACCCACAATACCATATTCCATTCAATCCTACCCATTCACATACAATACTAATCTCATTCTCATAATTATAATATCATTTTTCATCCAATCGTATTTTGCCACAATCCATTCAATCCAGCATTAATTAAACTGTCCATACAATCATGATAGATCTTAGGACAGTGAATAAGTCTATTCAATTATATCCAAAACATACTGCACTGCCCTAACCATCAAATCGTACCATAATCTATTTAAGCATATCATAGTCCTACGCAGCACCGCCACTGAGAAGTACAAGTTTCAAATTATGGTCGGTAGTATGACACTTAATTATACTGCGACACTTATAATAGGTTACTGCGACAGTTAATATGTCGCTGGAATTAACTCAGTCGCATGTCTACGTATTGCCTGTATTGTATGTATGTATTTTGTCTATGTATGAATATCTTAAGATTAAGATTCTCCTACGTACAGTTCTATTATTTGCCGTAGCCCCTCTGCTTTCTGAAAGGCGCTAAATAAATATGTAGTATGAGTCTTCCTGTGTCTTTATATTATGTATATTTATGCATAAGCGCATGCGTGTAGGCGCTTAATGTTTGGCGCAGTAAAAAAGCTCTACCTACATACCTTCATTAACGAAATAAATAAGTTAAAAACTTTAACAAACTATTTTAGAATATGATCAGTATAATTTTTTTATTATCTTCACTAAATTAGCAAAACAGGCTGACCAACCACAAATTGGTACATTGGCAAAAATCACCTCCAACAAGAGAGCTGCCGATTAATTATGTCAATAAGACCATTTCGTATAGTAGCGTCCAGGTGCTACCACGATGACTTGTGATCGCAGTCATTTTCTCCGCAATAATGAAACATTATGAATTACCGCAGCGTCATCAAAACGCCACAATTATTGCAGATAAAAAATATCGAATGATGTGATAAGAAAATGACTAACCGATTTAATAGCCTAAGCTACCATTACGGTTATAGAAAGCCTAATGGTTATAAAAAAATAGATACTAATTACTAAAAAAGAAGACTGCTTACTAGGTTTTTAACCCTCCCCTCCCCTTGATATCGCTAATCTGTCAGCAACACAGTGCTAGATTTAAACACCTTTAACAAAAGGATCAACTATGATATAAAAAGAGTCATTTCGTATAATGCCTCAGGTCGAAGAACGTAAAGATATAATATTATGCGTTATAGGATAAACGACTACTGACGATAACAAGATTATCTCAACCCAACGGCAATGCTGCCTGCCATAAGTGGTGCCAGTCTGAAGGCTGAAATAGAAAGGAGGGTGATGTGTGCTACTTTCTATATGACACATTGTCGTTAAACGTAAATCATCGTCCTATAAGAAAGGCTTTGAATCAATGCAATTGTTTCTACATTTGTGTTTCATCATTTCATGTTCATCCGAAAAAAAATCATGTTGAAATACCGACAGAATACAAGTGACTTGAGAGTCATGTGTGGTTGAAATGATAACGGTTTCAAATTTCTTAGCCCCAGCATTATATAGACGACTGGTCAGTCTTATGCTACATCGCCGTCCGATCCTTCCATCAATACCATACGTCAGTTTATCTATTATAGATAGGCTAGCTAGATGGAGCATTAAATCCAAATCTTTAGTAAACTACATGTATTCCGGCGCTGGCCCACACAATAGCAACGGAAGTTTCTAAAACAGAAAGACGACTTGATATTCTTTTACATCCACAAGATGTCGCTAAACTGTCGATTGAATGCTCACGTTAAACACCATTAAAATGTGTCATCTAGATGATGTAAATATAATTATTTCTTCAACGAGAACAGTCAACCATCTCTTTCAATGGTTATAATAAACGGTTCTTGGCGGCTGCAAGATAAGTCAGCTCATCGGTGATTCCCCCTACCACGGGGTAGTGCCAAGTATGAAGCCTGTGATATAAAGGAGGGTGATGCGAATAATTTCAATGTGACACATCGCCGTTAAACTGAAATTACCGTCTAATAAGAATTAAATGCCCTGAATGATCTGTGTAATCGTCTCCACAGTTGTCTGATGTTCTCATCGGAATGTGTTGGGTTGAAATCCCGACAGAAAGAAATGCTGGCGGCTTCAAATTAGGGAAATATGTCCATGGTGGTCAGTATACTGCATCGCCGTCCGTTCCTTCCGTCAACATCGTACGTCAGTTTACTTATTATAGATAGGCTGGCTAGATGGCGAATGAAATCCAAATCTTTAGTAAACTACAATGTCATGACATTGTGTTCGTGCGCTGGCTGGAATAGAGCCCAGACTTTTCGGTTTAGGTTGATCACTCATACCACTTGACCATTGCGTGTTGAGACTACTCAAGGCAATCGGTGCACGAACTATGGCACGAGATATTGATTAAAGAATAATTATTATTATTGCAAAGTTTAAGGTTGTCTTGTGACAAGCAAAACGGTGTAATAAGAAAAATTACTGACGTCGCCCGCCTTATTTATCCAGATTTTTGGGCCGGTGTTGCGTGAGAGAGTTGCCCCTCCCCACACTCAATTTCAAAACAGGACAATTCGCCCAATATAAATTCTGAAATACAATCAAAATATAAAAGTGTTGTAGTCTGCCAAACAAATTTTCATCGAGGGAAACGGCCTTTGTTGCCCTATACCCTCATCAAATCTGGATCCATCAAGGGGAGAAAATAAATTATTTACTCCGCCGCCGAAGTAAAACCTCCTCTATTCAGCGTAAAATGGTTTAAAATTTGTATAGATGAGCTAGTTAAAGCGTTAGATTGCGTCGCGAAATTATTTAACAAGAATGGATGGATGGGTCCAGGGCTTAGCAACAGATTAATTAATTAATTAATGAACACGGTGACGAATTGCATTAAATGCCCGACTTAAACACCTTTGAAAAGTTGTCATCAGTTTTATTAATAACAATAAAATCGGAAGCGCTGTGGATAACTATCAGTAATGCAGGAATTAATCTGCTTCGTAGTAGACAATGTTCTTGATTTGAGTGTAATTCCTGAATGTAATGAATCAGAACACTTCGGCCTATTATAAAGCGCCAATTTGGGTTTCGAAGACACTTATAATCGCAACACTTACAGACTTCATGAAGCGCTACACAGATATAATTATATTTCCGGACAAAGGACGTCGCCGCTGTACGCATAAGCGGTTGCCTTTCGCACAAACGGTCGTTGGTCCCACTCACAGAAACATGAATCTCTTCCCCCCATTTCTTCGAAGCATGGGGACTAGAATCACTAGATTAAACGCTGGACCATTCTCTCACTGTTGCACTTATTCTCTCAGCTCTCCGTATACTTTTGATATCATCGGATCCAACGTCATTTGTTTATATTTCTCTCACGTCTGACCAAGCAAAGTTTGTTTCATAAATCTCTATAGAGTCTATAGTATTTTTGCCGTGGCTGTCGTGGGCGCGCTTCTGATTACATTTATTTTGCGTTATATAATGTAAACCGTAGAATGAATGAATGAATCAATCAATCGATCTATCAATCAATCAATTGCAGTGGTGCACACACTGCACAGTGGCCAGTAATTATAATTGCCTAGAAAACCCGACTTAAACACCTTTGAAAAGTTATCATCAATTTCAATATAAATATTAAAATTGGGAGACGATGCGAAATAATACTATGGGATTAACATGAAATTAAACTAAATGTACTGTCTTCATTTAAATGATTAATATGAACTAAAATAAATGTACTTCATTATTGTAATAGTAAAAAGGCCTTAATTTAATAATAAGTCTTTTTGATTTCGGTGCACTTCGTAATAATATCTAACGAATCAAGATATGCATAAAGCGTCAATTCGAGGCTCGATGACATTTGTAAAGCGTTACTTACAGCCTTCATGAAGAGCAACATAATTTTAATTATGTTTCCATAATCTTTGTCGACGATCTATCAAAATTCTGTCACATATCGGTGTTCAGCTTATCAATAATAGAGACAACTCATGGTAATTTGTGCGTTGTTATAGTAAAACGCTACTTGAGTACAATAATTATGGATCGTCGAACATTACAGAAAACAAATGCTTCTTTAACTGAACAAGACTTTGTTTAAGCTAGGCGTTAGTGGACCATTCGAAAGGGAGTAACTAAACAATGGATTAGCAATCCATGACCAAGTAGTTTATACTGTTCGAATAAAACATCTGATTCTAGATTTATTATATCATGCCACTTTAATCTAAGTTGGAAATTAGTTCAATGAATTCATCATTCCTATCTATCGTTATCCATATAATAGCTATCATCACTGTCATCATCGCCATCATCATCACCAGCATTAGCACCAACCAATTATAATATAGTCTCGTTACGGAGCAAGTGAAGTCTGTCTAAGCGACAGATGAGAGTCTGGCGTATACGCGCAGTCTTTCATGTGCACCTACACACAGTAGTGTTTCAATTGCGAAGCGATCATTTGATGGCTAGTCGAACGATTCAGACTAATAATATTATTCCGTAACATCCTGACCCGGTAGTGAAAGAAAAGGCCTAGAAAAATAATGTGAAGGACGATGGTGATCCTTTCGAAATGACATAACGTCTTTATCGTGTGATATGCTTAAAATTTAGTCGCAATCTATTTAAATACCAGCAGTGTTAACCTTAAAAGAGGCATTGAAATTAGAGGTGTTGAAATTAGACAACAGAGCACGTTTCTAGTAATGCTTTTCAACAGGCATCGCCGTTAAAACAGCAACGGCCCCAACATAGAAACAAAACGATTGGAATACAGTTTATCCAGCTAAAAAAATACCTCGTTTCAAGGTAAAGACGATTTTTGGGAACCGCCCATTGCATCCAGGCGCTGTATTTACAAACCACAATAACGGTGACAGGGAAGGGAAATCGAAAAATTATGCCCTCCTCTCATAGACGCCTCTTGGGACTGGCACACTGGCGCCTCCCACTCCATTCTAGTTTTAATGATGATGGATTCGATTTGACCAGGGTCTATGACAACAGAGGTCGTTACCCAGGACAGAAATTTGCTCGGCGTATTGCAGCACTTAAGAGCAGTATAAAAGTTAAAGTGAAATTTGTTGTAATTATAGGAAGCGTTATTATACATAAAAGGTGTCCTTATGACGACACATAACTTCCTAGTGTTAATCGACATTACTTGGGTGGCTGCCGAGTGACATTAACTTCGTCATTGCCACATAATTTGTTTTAAAAATATAGCCTAATAGGGTTCGAATAAAACATCTGATTCTAGATTTATTCTATCATGCCTCTTTAATTTAAGTTGGAAATTAGTACAATGAATTCATCATTCCTATCTATCGTTATCCATAATAGCTATCATCACTGTCATCGTCGCCATCATCATTACCAGCATTACCACCAACCAATTATAATATTATACATGTAGTCTCGTTACGGAGCAAGTGAAGTCTGTCTAAGCGACAGATGAGAGTCTGACGTATATACGCAGTTTTGCATGTGCACCTACATGCAGTAGTGTTTCAATTTCGAAGCGATCATTTGATGGCTAGTCGAACGATTCAGACTAATAATATTATTCCGTAACATCCTGACCCGGTAATGAAAGAAAAGGCCTAGAAAAATAATGTTATGGACGATGATGATCCTTTCGAAATGACATAGCGTCTTTATTGTATGATATGCTAAAGATTTAGTCGCAGTCTCATTAAATGCAATATGTGTTATACTTAAAAGAGGTGTCGAAATTAGACTACAAATGAAATAATTATCGTCTTTATCTCGTGATATGCTTAAAATTTAGTCGCAATCTATTTAAATACCAACAGTGTTAAACTTAAAAGAGGTGTTAAATTTAGACTATATACAGAACACGTCTCTAATAATGTTTTTTTAACAGGCATCGTCGTAAAAACAGCAACAGCCCCAACATAGAAACAAAACGATTGGAATACAGTTTATCCAGCTAAAAAATACCTCGTTTCATGGTTTAAGACGATTTTTGGGAACCGCCTTTTGCATCCAGGCGTTGTACTGGCAATCCAAAATAACGGTGACAGGGATGGAAATCGAAAAATTACGCCCTCCTCTCATAGACGCCTCTTGGGACTGGCACTGCTAGAGAACGAGTCGTCTCCAATGAAAAGAGTTTTTTTATACCGTGGACAATGGACATACTGTGTCCTCACTGGCGTGAAGTTGAACTATTAAAATTATCCTCTTCTCCAGTGACTTTCGTCTGCCTTAAAATGAACGAAGATCGCCTTTCAGACTGTAAACCTTCTGGATGAAACTCCGTAACGACGGGCAACCACTTGCACACAGGCATGTATGTATGTATGTACATGTATGTGGACGAAAAGATGACACAATAAGATACCTCTAAAATGTTGCATTGCATGTCTATAATATGTTGTTAGATGGACATTTGCTAACTGAAGGAAAAGTATTCTTAAATGATAAGAAAATCATATATATATTGTATTGTATTGTATTGTATAAAAAACATTTATAAAGCGCCTCTACTAGGGTGAACCGTTCAGAGGCGCTCCCAGTGCGCAAGGCCACGAGAGAAAAAAATAGGTTTTAAGAAAAGAAAATGAGAAGGAGGGATTACCTGTCAGAAGTTGAGATCGAATAGAAGGAGAGAGCGTATTCCAAAAAGAGGGGCCAATTGATGTAAAGGAACGGGACTGAGCCATAGCCGTTCTAGTATAGGAGGTACTAGAAGTTCAAATCTGTTTAAAGAGCGGAGTGGACGATGTGAGGAGGCTGAAACTGGCCTGCGAATTCCATTGGTTAGATATTTTGGAGCAAGACCCCGTTGTGCTTTAGAGACCAAAATGAGAATTTTGAACTTAATGCGCGCAGTTAGAGGAAGCCAATGGAGCTGCTCAAACATAAAAGTAGAGATATGAGAGTAGCGTGGAAGGCGTGCAATTAATCTGGCGGCCGCATTAAGGACCGACTGCAAAGGTGAGAGTCGAACCTTGGGAAGACCAATTAGAAGAGAATTACAGTAGTCAATTCTGGAGCAAATGAAAGCATGGACCAAAGTGGTAAAAACAGAAAGCGAAACAGAACGCCGAACTGCCCTTAGACGCCTTAAATGAAAATATGAGGATCGTGTAAGATTAGATATATGGTATATATATATATAGTATATATATATTCTAACGATTGCATTAGCTTCATAAAACTTCAAAAGAAGAAAGCTCTTAAGTGCTGTAATATGCCGAGCAAATTTCTGCCCGGGGTAACGGCCTCTGTTGTCATAGACCCTGGTCAAATCGGATCCATCCATCCATTAGCTTCAGTTTAACGACAATGTCTGACACCAAATTTTGGCGACGCCCTTCTCCGATATCCAGACTTGGACTTATAGTTCGAGCAGTGGTGACGTTTATTCCAACGATAAAAACTGCTTTGTTAGTAGTTTCTGTGGAATGCGTTTAACTGTGTATAGGACGACCAACAAATTATATAAATTCTGATAGGCGACGTCCTTTCGTCGCAAAGGTCATTTTCAACGAACCTTATCTTATATTCTAATTCAAATTTGACCATGTAAAAAGATTTCGGAACGGTGAAACCACCCGTTAAACATCTTATGCGGAGCAGGCTACGGCGTAGTACATGTAAATATACAGAGAGTGATCGACTACCAAAGCGCTCAAGTCCCGACCATGGATTTATAGGCCTGTTTCTCTCGAAACATTCGCTCAACTTGCGCCTCCATTCAATTGAGAACACAATCGTTTCAGCTAAACCATCTCATAACCCATTAGTTGGTGTACCCGGCGTTGCCCGGAAAATTTGGGTTTCCTGTCCCCTTATTACATCGTATCGCCCCTGCTCCGCGCTCCCCACTCCGTCCTCCGCCAACCCGACCCAGCCACGGCCCACCACGCCCTCTACGATACAAATCGATGTTAATAAATATTGTAGTCACTGTGTTTTCTTACTTTGCGATGATTATCCTTTGATAAAGTCATCATGAATCCACTTGAATTGCGTCTTTAGCCACTCCTTCGCATAGAAATGACGCAAAGAAAAATTATTGACGTCAGGTGAAATGACACGTTAATTGTACAACCGCAAAATGATGTCTTATTTTTGCAGTGTTAACTACCACATCGAATTTAAAATGGCCATTTTCTCGTTCTATAAAGTGAATTGTAAACTCTTTCTACACGTAAGGCATCATCTGAATAGATGCGAAGCTGTGGACGTACATTCTGGACAAACAATTTCCGCCCGTCCGCCACATTCTCCTTTACACATAGCTTACACGCTGTTCTTTTAACCCGTCGGAGGTGAGGTGGGGTATGACACACCCCAAAGGCATTCTACATAAAAAATTTAGCGGAAAACGTGGAGCTAGCTCAAAATATTTTTTCCTACCTTTGTGAATATGAAATAAAAACACTTTACCACAATTTCAGGTATTTTGAAAGAAATTTCTTTAAATTTTGTCGCATTTTTAAAAGAAATTGTATTTTTTCGTATGCAAACTATTATACATGTTGATTTTATGGGCCATTCGTTTATCATGCAAGTGTGTCTTCAACACGCGAGTACTGTGTTGATACTTGGCATTGAGAAGGCTGACGACAACGATGACTAAAACATTTTATATTGTATAAGAATAAATCTGGTTATCGTGCATTTGGTAATGTTGTGCATGAGGACTCAAATTTGCATGGGCTAAGTACACATTGGATGGGTTCACCTTCTGGCCATCTAATAAGGATTGAAGACAGAGATTTGTTCGTGATAATCGCCTGTTTAGTTGATAATTGATCATAGAAGAATAGTTTAACTCAAATTAATGTTTTCCAATTGATATACAAGGTGGTCTAGCTGGTTCAAGATGTTAATGGTATGGACCTGCAGACCGGTTGAAGATGGGCAACATGACGCGAGACAGACTCAAACAGAGAGTGGCGCCGGACACCTACGGGCGTTTAGCCCAAGGATTTCGATGATGATGATGATGATGATGATGATGATGATGATGATGATGATGATGATGATGATGATGATGATGATGATGATGATGATGATGATGATGATGATGATGATGAATTGATATCGCGACTTGAAAGTAAAAATATGTGCTGGGGTATTTCATACCCCACCTCACCTCTGGCGTTGCAATTCGTGACCTCACCTCCGAAGGGTTAACTGGCTTCCATTTCCGAGAGGGATTTGTGTCAAATTGGGAGATTGATAGCTTTTAAAATAAGACATAGAAGTCTGGTCGCTAGATGGCGTTAAATGTCGAGCATTGCACTAGATACCCGTGTACGCCATCTTGACCAACGCAGTTGAAATTGGAATGAAAAAGTTGAGCTAATCATCCTCTGATCACATGGTAACTCCACCTCAAGCCATCGCGTATGTGTTCTGAGCAAGTCCATCACTCACAATATTCTTATTACTCTCGCGTGTCGGCCCTGCAGTCGCGAACGTTTCTGGGTAGACCTCTGAGTAGTATACATTGAAGGGGGCTATAGCAATGGTCACATATATACCAAAATGAATGAGGACATCACCAACACTTGGACTAACACTTGAGAGAGCAGTGGACTTGACAAATGTGACGTACACATCGACGACAAATTAATGGTTGGCGTCAAATGCTGCTGCAGATTAATTAATATCACTTTATAAATTCCGCATTTTTCTTTTAGGTTTAGACACTGTTCTTTTTTATGAATGTATTGCTGCTTTCTAATTGTTTCCGCGCCGCTTCTTGGCGGGTTCAACAAGTCCTACCGTGTATACCAATATAAAGCGCGAGATCTTGCACTGGCTTCCTTTCCGCAGCAACCTCATTCTCAACCAATTAAGGAATGCATATTGAGTGTGGAGATGCTTATCAGGTTGGGCAATCATATTATCTGTGTGAGCTTTGCATCCCTCTTTCCACTTGCTTAGGCCACCACGCACTGCGCCCTGCTACCCATGGTGACTAATTGGTTCCTTTCACTCGCTCTGCAACAATACAGAGGCGTTCATTCTCTGTGGTTGGTCCAACAACCTGGACTATGCGACACCTCCCAAGCTGTTATCAATTTCACAAACTGTTGAAGGCTGCTCTTTGCGCTTGAACTCGGTAGGGAACCCTTCTCAGTAGATACATTGAATGTGCGCTATATTATATTCTGATTCATTGATTGATCGGTTGATTTTTACGGCTGATATTTGCGACACCGTTTTTATTGTTTTTTGTCTGTGTATATAAGTATTGCAATTCTAAGATATTGAATTATAAGCATGGTGTTGAAAAAAGGGTAAGATATTGAATCATGAGCATCGTGTTAAAAAGAGGGTAAAAAATAACTTATAAACTGACTTAACTCGTTTAAAGAGGTGTTAAAAATAAGCAGCTGGAAAACACTTCTACATTCTATCCCGATGAAAAGTAGACAAACAAAAATTGTCATAACTCGGTCAAATGTTTTAGTATTTCCTGAAATTTTTTAAACAACAACAGTCATCCGTCATCCGCCACGCGTCATCTGTCATCGATCCTTAAAATACTTCTTTTATGTGCCATGACTTTCCTCCTATACAATCGAGATCGTTACATCACAGAAACTTTGTAAAATATCAAAAAGTCCTTTTCTGCTTAGAAATATCATAGCGCAGCATAATTATCTAGTCTTACCTGCGCTTTTTCCACTGCTTGTTCTTTGACAGATCGAAGGCAAGAGAACGATGATATGTGGCGCCACATAGCGTCGTTAAACTGGACCAATTAGTTACTGCTAAGCACCGAAGGCAACGATTTTGACAGTCAAAAGACCGTTAAGCCGTTTTCGCTCCATTGCGTTGGCAAATCCCCATCAAACAGAGGAAGCATGAAGTAATCTTGCAATGGTAGTATCTCTAATGACGTCAGAAAGACGTTGACCATGGAGGTCGTTGGCAACCAAAACACGCAGATCAAACATGGATTGCCGGGCTTTACAGCATATTCTGTTAATATGAGCCTCAAAGCCAATCCGATCAGAGATGGTGACACCCAAAGCAGCCATCTGCTGGACCCTTTCGATGCCCGAGATTGGGAGGGGGGATGGAGAGCAATAGCTTTAGATCAAGGTCGCCTGATGTCTTTATCAGTAAGATATAGCTTCAAACACTGCGCCAGACTGAAGCTTTGATCAATGAGGAGGGTGCCGTGCATAAATATTTTTATTGCAGCATTGTAGAACTATGACTAAATCTATAGTTAGTATGTAGTTAATTACATGTAACAAGATAATGAAAGAGGGACGTCACAGGTCTTGACGACTATTTCTTAAAATTAACACTTTGTATCGTAAATCCTTATTGAATAAAACTCATCTTCAGCCTTATATTTGAGTGTCGAAGATCAGCATCAGTAATCAGTAATAGCAAATTGCTAACAGTTACATCTGAGGTGAAACTGAGCAATGCTTACATTTTCATACGCAGCGCTCGAGAATAAGATGGTGCCCGCTTTCGAATATAGAGAAGTGCTTTGATAATTTCTATTGACTTTATTATTACGATTATGATTACCTACGACGACGTCACCAACATTTTAAAGCTGCGGACTTCCTGTTAATTGCTTGATTTCGTCGTCAGTGGCCATAAGACAGGCTATCGCTAGAAAATGGAAACTACTAAAATTGCGTAACTTCGAATTAAACACCTTTGGAGATATTCTACGCAATGATATAAATAAGTAGGCTGGAGCGGGTTATCAGTTTCGTTGAAATATTTCTATGCTATAAGTTTCTCTTCGTTGTATTTGGCATGTTTTGTATAATAATTTGTCGTCAACGGCCGTTGGCGTCATAAATCGACGATAAACTTTTGAATAATAAATAATAGTCAGTTGCCTTTGCTGACTAGATACACCTTAAAATATATCGGTAAAATTTGATGACCAATTGTAGGTTCCATTTCATTTCGCGAGTGCTGTTACAGTAGTCGCTTCTGACTTCAGCCAATAGATCGCGTCCTCTTCAGCGTTGTGAAGGGCCCGCAGGCCGCCGCTGAATTTTGTCCTTGGGCACACGTTGACAATATGCTCCATTGATTGGACCTGTCCGCATTCGCAATCCGCCGACGAACCGAGACCCCATTTGTGCAGGATCGCGCGGCAGGGACCCTGCCCCGTGCGGAAACGGTTCAGTAGGGTCCAGACGTCTGGTGAGCAGTTGAAACCCGGCTGTCGGATAGTAGGGTCATCCACTAAGGACTGATTGACCACTGGTGCCGACAGCCAGTCCCCCCGCCACTTTGCGGATACATCCACAGGGTCCATGTTCAGCCAAACTGGATGGCGAGACTTCAGTCGCAAGACTGGATGATCAAAGATGTCGTTGTGAACAGGCCACTCCGGGTGGGCCTCGATCCCTGACAGCACAGCGTCCACTGCGGCTCTGCGACGCAGTTCAGGAGGAGGTATGTTGGACAGGACTGGCAGCCAGGGCAGTTGGGTGGAACGGAAACAGCCCGTGATGAGACGCATCGATCCATGTAACTGAGAATCGATAATTCCCGTGTGGCTGGATCGGGACCAAACCGGGCAGCAATACTCCGCGACCGAGTAGCAGAGGGCCAGAGAGGCAGTGCGAAGAGTGGCTGCATTAGCACCCCATGACGTGCCGGCAAGTTTAGCGGTCACACTGTTTCTGCTCTTAATTTTTGCTGCGGTCTTCTTCACATGCTCACGGTATGACAGTGTGCGATCTAACGTCACACCCAGGTACACGGGGTGGGTGTCATGCCGTTCATGATGATGCTCAACTACATTATTTTGATATTACGTCAAAATGTGTAATTGATGAATTTATATTACATCACTGAATAACAGCGTTCGTGAACTTTTAGTGCGGTGACCCCTTTGGTCACATTTCCAAAGTTGCGACGAAATTGATATCCAGTTTAATCCAACGAGATTTATTTAAACTGACTGAATCAACCCTAGTAACAGGCTTATCTCAAACGGAAGCCTTTTCCAGTCTGTTCCTTCGTCGTGCGGCGATGCCAGACAGAATACTGTTTACATAGGAGGGGATTTCAAATAATTATAAAATTAATAACGAAGTATAAATAACGAATTATAAAATCATACGGATATGCAAATTTCATGAATCTGTCTTTTTCATTAGCCGAGAAAAGGAAGAATTGTTTGCAAGAACTGAAAACAGTTGGAAAAGACGACAGTAATTAAATCTTATTTTATACGAATTTACTGGTAATTAAATCATCCAGTTGATCGAAACGCAAATATAATGAATAATATAATAATAATAAGTAACGAAGTATGGTATGGAATGCCCTCCCACTTGAGCTGCGCCTGTTCCCTAGATCACTCTCTGACACATTCTATAAGCACTTAAAAACTGTTCTGTTTGTCCGTACTGGAGTCGGGAGCGCCTCTGAGTAGTTTCCTTGAAGAGGCGCTATATAAATACTCGAATGAATGAATGAATGAATGAATGAAGAGTATATTATTATGCCGCATATGGTTTCATTTCATTAGAAAAATACATCTCACTTCCGTGTTGTGCAATGAACAGTTTATTCATCAATTGATTATGATTAGTAGGCTAAGGTTAAAAATCTGCCTCAGTTACGCTATAACCTACTTGGTTAAAATTACCTGCTTCAATCTGATGACAAACTGAAATAGATGCTTGTGGTTTTGTAATATTAATTAATTTAGATGGTGTGCAAACATTTCCTCTCCTGAGTGTGCAGAGGTATAGTTGTAGACACCTTTAACTAGTTTGCTACAGACGCTATAGATATCGCCAATTAGCTAACCGTGAAATGCTTCCTTAAATTGCGTCGTATGATATTATAGCAAATTAAATCTGCATTAACGACCCCACGAGGCCATAAGATCTATTATCAGTGTTCGCTCTGTAGTCGAGAGCGCCTCTGAGTAAAGAGCTTGAAGGGGCGCTATAACAAGTGTACATGCAAACAATACATACAAACATTTTGTAAGAAGTCGCAATCTCTCCCATTGAAGAATGGTGCTAAAAAAATGTCACTAAACAATTAATGATAGATAGCGTGGTATAAACACCTCTAACAAGAAATATTAATGCTATTATTAATGCAAACGCGTTCATTTGAAACTACATGCATGAGTCCTTCATGACGGTCAAATGGATTGATAGACAAATTGGAAACTGTCTCCGATCGGTTGTAACCAGTTCGATGACACGATTAAGAAAAAGGTTAAAGACCATCGTTAGTAACGACCAGGGCCTCCGAGAGGAGTTAGGCAAATGCCCAGAACCCGGCAACATAATTATAGGGGCCCGGGTTAGGTGGCTATATACAGAAAGGTTTATGATTTTAGACTTTCAAGTATAATGATGCATGAAAAATTAATCACAATCAGCTTAAACTTCAAGTAAGTGACTGAATAAAGTCGTATATTATAAAAAAAATACAAAATTATTGTAGGTCGAACCTGCACTTTTATCGCTTTAATATTTTTTGCAAATTGCTTCTCGTTAAGCCTTACGATAGATTATGCTGCATGCTCTGACCAGGATTCAGGAATTTCTCTCGTTGGTCGTGATAACGACAAACATAGGCGTAGGAGACGGGGGTCCAGGGGGGGCAAATGCCCCCCCAAATTTCGGGCAAGTCTGTTTTTTCGGGCAAATTGACCCGGGAAAAAAATAACCAAACTTGTCAAAATTCAACGTTCATTAGTACACCACATTATCTCCCAGTTCCAACTTGCCCGAATGGAGTTAGATATTAGCTCACAACAATGGATAGCAGAAATTCCCGAAAAAGTTCTGAATTCACGGTAGCATAATTATTGTAAATAGGCCTAATGGCGAGAATCGCAACAGATTCAAGAGCCGAAATTTGCCCGAAAATCTTGCCCGATTCGAGTTTGATATATTAGCTCACAACAACCATTGACAGCAGAAATTCCCGAAAAATTTTGAATTCACGGTAGCATTTGGTAAATAATGGCGTCAATCGTAGCAAATTTACGAGCCGAAATTTGCCCGAAAATTTCGACTATTCTTTCGCATTTGGGAAAATTCACAGCATTCAAGCCAGGTGCCACAGATCACGGAATTCACTGCCTGAATGACATCGAAATTTCTTCTATCCCTGGTCATGAGACAAAATAGACACATTAATCGTGCGATCATCAATATTGAACGTGCAGATCTTGTTCTGCCTTCTGAGAAGTCTCCGATCTCTTCCTTCTTGTCAAGTGTGCGGGTAGTTAACTAAGCACATTTCCAAAAGCACACGTTCCACTTATTTTCATTTAAGGTGTCTCAGGATCTCTCGCCGTTCTTTCCCCACCCACTGGTTTCCTCTCCGTGCTCACATACAATCTAAACTCTTCACTCTGATCTTCAAGGCTCAGCGGGGTTTTGCCCCAATTATCTGACCGATGTTATACCAAGCCTTAACTAAGGCCTCACTGCATGAGCCTCCTTCAACCGTTCACTCCGTTCATCCAACAGATTTGACTCTTGTTTCCGCCTTCTAGAACTGCAGTGGCTCAGTCTTGATCATTTTGCCTCAATTGGTCCTTCTCTTTGAAATGAGCTTTATTCTTGCATTCGCTCTACCCTTTCTCCAGCAGTTTCCCTTCTTCTTTCTCTCCTCTTGAAATCTGCCTCTTCGCATGTGGTCTTGCGCACTAGGAGCGCCTCTGAACGGTTCACCCTACTAGATGCGCATGTGTAGATGATTAAATATGATACACTGCAAAACATTGTACAATTATGAATTTAATCAGTTGCTCGTGTGAAGGTTGACAGTGGTTGTGGTAAAGTGTCAGGAATATAATACATAGACTACATAGGCCTAATAAATTTGCGGATAGGCCTAAAATTACCCAGTCTGGTCCCTATAATATGGCAGGGTTCAGAGTATTTGCCCCTCTGCCCCTTAATTGTCTCCGGGTGTGGGTGCAAGAACAGAGATGGTTATGTGCGCACGACGTCAATTATTCCGAGTTTATGTTTTCGGGCAAAAGTAAAATTTTTGCCCCCCCACTGCTGAAATGTCCCCTACGCCTATGACGACAAATCCTCGATAAAATATAAACTGCCTGTTGCTTTTTAAATTAAACCTTGCTACGACGTATTATCCCCGTATTATGAAAATAGACAAAGCGTCAATCGTTATTGTCTTCAAGTAAAAGACTTTCAATAAACAGACACGATTCAACGGAAATAGGCAACATCTAATTCGATCACAGTTTCACAAGTACCGTACTTCAAAAGATGAGACTAAACGTTGGAAAACAATACAAAAGAAAATAATATGTTTTCACTGCACTTGTTGTATTCCAGAATTCTGATAAATTCCAACTGTGCAGCATATCGTCTGCCTAGAGTGCAATGGTAATAACTTCATTGCTAAATGCATTGGGGTTAGAACCATTGCACTCTAAACAGACGATATACGCTATAAATTATTATGCATGGTGTGTGTATTTGCAGTTTAAAGTCACTGTGTAGTAACAAAGACCATTAGCGACGCCCTCCTCCTTTAACCATGCTTGGGACTGGCACTGGCAGAGTGCAACCATTGGCGGAGTTCTATTATGCATAGGATTTGCTCAGACACGCTTTATCGCTGCCTTAAAACCTTCATTTTGCAGCCGAAATTTTGTCCAAAGCGTTCCTGTGTAGTAACCTTCGAGGGACGCTATATAAATCTCCATAATGAACTAATATTATGATTTATACAATGAAATCCCGATTGATTAAATGATGAGATTTCTCTGTGTGCAACGGCGCGGGTAAGCTACAGGAAGTCGCTTAACCACGATTAGTATTAATAATGGGGTTCACGTCTTAGACACCTTTAAGACGCATTCCGCTGGCGTTATAAAATTCTAACCATTACCGCCAATTGCTGGTCTTTCTATTGCGGGCATAATAATACAATCGTAGACTAAGATGCACCGACACTATGCAACCGGATATGGGTGACAGGAGAGTGGCCAAGCGATTGGCGGAGTTCGATATTTATACCCATATTCACGCTTAAAATTGTGTCATCAAAAAATTTAGTGTTTGTATGGTATGTGCACTTGTTATAGCGCCCCTTCAAGCTCTCGCTACTCAGAGGCGCTCCCGACTGCAGAGCGGACACTGCATCGGAGTTTCACGCCGAAGCGCTGAGCATTTGCGAGTGAAGGACTTGCCCAAGGTTCCTACGCGGCGACTTGAGGTGGATTCGAACCTCGAACCTTCCGGCTTCAAGGCAACGACGCCTCCACTACACCACCGCGCCCCACAAATACTATAATGCTTACAGGAATCTGGTTAAACGCTATTAACATGTTTTCAAACATGCTATTTATATTCTCGACTAAAATTTAGATGGTTGACTAAAAGCTGTAGTATGCCAAAGCAAATTTCTGTCCAGGGTAACGACCTCTTTTGTCATAGACCCTAGTCAAATCTGGATCCTCCTCTAGACTGTTTGAGTGTATCATAGGTATTTTGAAATTTGGTCATGTCACCAATTATAATTATGAGGGATGTCCTGAATTGGCGCCATTTCCCGCAGCCGATTATATGCCGAGTCTCTCTTTCGTGCACATGTGGCACGTGCCTATTATGTGCTGCTTATGCACATTCGAAAAAGATCTGTCAATCTACTCGTGGTGTGCATAGGAGTCATGCTCTACGCTCTTCCATTCATGGTAAATTCCTCATTCCCTGATCACGAACAGCTCTTAGAAGAAGACACTGTGCTTTCTATGTTATTGGTACCTTGATTATGGAACGAGACTCTACTTATACCTGGAACTTACTCAGAAACATTTTATCGCAGGCTTAAAACCGTCCTTTTTAACCGAGGTTTGGTCGGGAGCTGCCAGATTAGTAATATTCAAGGGGCGCTATATAAACTACCACGGTGCATTAATATGAATATAGCAACGCATTGTTGACCTCCCATACATTCTGTCGACGTCAACCTGCTTTTACTATCATTATCTGATGCCAAACTTAGGATGCTTTTAATTAGGCTACAAAATTCCTCTGTATAAAATGACTCTTGGTAGTCGCAGGATGTCGCCTGACTATGTAGCTAAATTAACCCTTATAGGGTCACCGGGGGGTAAAAAATACCACCATCTCGGTTTTTCACGAAAATTTTAATCTCTGAAAATAGTTGAAGAAATCGCTTCTATGACTTTTCCTAAATATGTTTTATGCACAGAATGCATCCAGCTTCATTAGTTAATCATGCACACAAATCAGCTATAAAGTATGAAAATGTACCACGTCCTAGCTATTTTACTCAGGAATTTTTAAACATAGCATTATGCATTCTTTAAACACGAGTGTCTTGCTGTTAACATGTCTCCTAATCAGTATCTGAACATAATGACATCAATAGTTAAACTGCAGTG
Organism: Lumbricus terrestris; assembly: GCA_949752735.1. Classification (NCBI taxonomy): domain Eukaryota; kingdom Metazoa; phylum Annelida; class Clitellata; order Crassiclitellata; family Lumbricidae; genus Lumbricus; species Lumbricus terrestris. Next base: position 12,340,818 of record OX457048.1, on the reverse strand, counting down.
TAATCACAGGCTACTAGAAATTTCGACTAGATATGATAATTTCATTGCATAATAGGCTCAATGCTACATATAGAATGTGGCTTTCATGAAATTATTTGACCAAGAAATTATTAAATCCTATTTTCATTAGATACAGAACTTTACTGATAGCCAATTCAAGAATCTGGCCGGCATTTTATCCCAATTGTGGTTTCCTTGCAGTGCCATATAAGTGAAATTGGTTCCATCGCATTCCTTGACTTCGAAAATGCTGATTCAGACCCTGAGATCATGTTTCCATTGCACATATTATGACTTCACTAATAGCCATTTTAGTATTCTGGCTGCCATTTTGATTTTCGTGCAGTGCCACATATGTGACATTGGTTCCATTGCATTCCTTGATCTCGAAAATGTTGATTTAGACTCTGAAATCATGTTTCCATTGCATACAAAACTTCACTTATTGCCATTTAAGATTCTGGCCGCCATTGTGTCCGCCATTTTGATTTTCCTGCAGTGCTGCATATGTCACTTTGGTTCCAGTGCATTCCGCGAACCTTCTATAAATAACTTATTTTAGTTTTATACCTAAAAATCGGAGTTTATCATTGGAATCATGCGAATCACAGTGGGGGTATTTTTTTACCCCCAGGTGACCAAAATCGGTTGGGAAAAATCGTGACCCTATGAGGGTTAAGTGATATCGATGATGAAGTTCGTGCTTAGACACCTTTAACACGTATTCTATCGACGTAAAAAATTCCAGAAATTCCCTTTAATTGCTAGATTCACTGTCTGTTATCCATTCTTCTTATTCTAGACTTCTGTCTAACTCTGCCAATGGTCGCACTCTGTCAGTGCCAGTCCCAAGTCTGGATAAAGGAGGAGGGCGTCGCTAATGGTCTATGTTACCACACAGTTACGTTAAGCTGCAAATGCCACCACCACCACCACCACCACCACCACCACCACCACCACCACCATCACCACCACCGCCACCGCAAAGTTCTTCGGTATGGACACGCTAAATACATAAGGTCGGTGTCAATTGTGATTGGCAGCCACAAGATGTCGCTCAACGATGCAACTAATAACGCAGTGCTCATCTTAGACACCATTAACGTGGAGTCTTCGAATGCTATAATTTCGGAAATTTGGAAGAATCATCGTATTTTTCGTTCATTTTCTCACGCATGTATAATAGGCCAATAAAGAGTAGTCTACATCGCATTTGGTCTCATTTTGTCGGAAAAATACAGCTCTCATCCGTATTGTTTAATAAACAGTTCATTCATCGCATTAGTCGTGAATAGTAGCCTAAATGTTGTAGTTTCGCTACTAGCCAAAGCGATTTTTATGATCGACTTCATCTAATCTTGACAAATTGATATCATTGCTGTTGCTTTTGTTTTCAACTAATTTTAGCCAGTGTGCCGCGATAAAAATTAATAGTTGCTCTGTTGAGTATGCAAAAATTTCGCTGTGCACTGCTCTATGAGTTGGTTGGAAAATTGAATGCGAATGTTATGGAGCTCTTAAGTGCTGTTATACGCCGAGCAAATTTCTGTCCAGGGTAACGGCCTCTGTTGTCATAGACCCTGGTCAAATCGGATCCATCCATGGCGAATAAGCGTAGTTTGTGAATTTAATGCGTTCATCCTGCGGCTCGTGCCCCACGTATTGGGTAAGAGAGGGTACCGGTACATATTGTGTGTGTATGAGCACTTGCCATACCGCTCCATCAAGAAACTACTTAAAGGCGCTCCCGACTACAGCGAGGACACTGAATCATAGCTTCACGCCTACGCGCATGAGTATTTGCAAGTGAAGGACCTGCTGAGGGTCCCTACGCGGCGGGTTGGGGTGGATGCGAACCGTTCAGCTCTAAAGCACCGAACACTCTGCAGTATACTTCATCCTGGAAAATAGACACCTCATCTACTACATTTTTATTTATAACCAAAATCTTCTCACTAAGGTTCAATGGCGCAGAAGGTGAAACTGAGAAATTTACATAGAGAAATATTCTTATAAAAATACTATTGTTAGTAATTTCCTTCTTTGCAATTTTGAAGCCGGAGACTTGAACCAATACCATTGTCTTTCGCCTTTCTGCAGCAATATCTGCTCTCGTGAATGATGTTGCGCTAAAACAAAACTATTTTGAATTGATCATTGCGTTATCTCTTGTTTGTACAGAGCTTGCTGCTGGAAACCGATTATTTTTCCGACTTTGAATTAAGTCCCATTTGGTGGTGTTTGCACTTTAACATCGCTGTGTGGTAACAAAGACCATTAGCGATGCCCCTTTATCCAGACTTGGGACTGGCACTGACAGAGTGCAACCAGCGTCGGAGATAACTTTGAATTTACTCCTTTGTTTGTATTTCCATCGATCGATGCGGTTAAATTCTGTCCATCGTCGTCACAGTGTTGTTAAAGACGATGGCGATTAGCGCTGCCCTCCTCGTAATCCAGTCTTTGGACTGGCAGTGCCCGATGGAAGGGAACGTGTCCAACAGCAACTACACTACCGGGAGAAAATAAGTACGGTAATTGGTAGCCACAAGATTCCATTTGTAGACACCTTTAATAAACTTCTTTGGACGATATATAAGAAATTGTCAATGCGCTTAATCGTTAAATGTATAAATTGATAAGATTTTATCGTCGGGTTGACTGTCGACATAAACGGCCCCAAGAGCCATGAGATGTGCATAGGAAATGATAAAACTGTCCAGGCACTGCTCACATTCTGGCAGTGCCAATTCCAAGCCCGGATGAAGGAGGAGGGACGGAGTCGTTTATTATCTCTGTTAGCATCGAGTTATTGGACATATGGACCTGCCTGAGGGCAGAGAACGTGAAGAAGAAGAACATCGAGTGTCGTTAAACTCAAACTATTACCACCACCTCCCATCTGGTGCTAGTCCGAAGGCTAAATTAAGGAGGAGGGTGATGACAACGATATTCGTTAATTACGATACGACGTCTTAAAATAGAAGTAAACATCTGCTTCTAAATACTTAATCTCTTAAACAGACCCGAGTCAACGGAAGTAGGCCATTCTAATTCGATCACATTTTCATAAGTAGGCTACCGTATTTCAAAAGATGAGACTAAACTTTGGAAAGCAATTTAAGAAAATAATCTGTTTAAACTGCACTTGTTGTGTTCCAAAATTCTGTTAAATTCCGATTGTGCTGCATAATTTATACGCTGTATAATTGTGCATAGAATTGGTAAATAAAGAATCTATCAGATTAATCAACAGGTCCATCAAGCACTTTGCAAAGAGACTCAAAAGAAGTTTTGGCACGGGCGTTGGGCACATTGAATACAAGTCGTGAAGCAATACAAGTTCATTTGACAACAGTTATTTGAGATGAGACTTGATAAAGTCGTGTTTTTGTTAGTTTTTTTGCGTTTCGTTTTGAATCGTCAAAAAACGGTGGGTGGCCTCACTAAAAGTGGTATAACTAATGTTCTGTTTGAAATATTTTGATTAAATCTGAGTATCATGTGTAAATATGAATTGTCTTTGAGCCTTTAAAATTTCATTTCGAAATTCTTACTTCTGGCCATGATATTGGCAAAAACCTAATTTTTATTGAGTTTCTTTTTTGAATCGTCAAAAAACGGGGGTGGCCTCACTAAAAGTGATGTAACTTTTGTTGTTTGAAATATTTTTTATGAAATCTGGCCATCATGTGTAAATATGAATTTCTTTAAGTCGGTAAAATTTCATTTCAAAATTCTTACTTTTGGCCAAGATATTGGCAAAAAACCTAGGGGGTCTTTTTGGTCCAACCTGTAGATGTCTAGTGAAAAAAACGAACGAATAATAATATTATGGCGTCTGTTGTGGTGCCAGCCATCTTGTTACTAGCGTGACTAGCGTCTTTCGGCAAAAACAATAGGAATTAGGCCTACTTGAAAGACAAATGGTTGCAAGGAGCTTTGCAGATGTTTTACGAATCGGACGATGAATCTCTGATAATAAGTGACTATACTTGGGACAGTGATTATTATTATGATTCATACGACATACAGTCATACGACTGAATTGTAGGCTATAGATATGACCTAGTGGTTACCAGTCCATAATAGTGAAACGGCTGAAGGCGAGTTCTACTACGGTGATCTTGGTTATACTACAGCTGCAGTTCAATACAAGCACCACAAGATGTTTTGGGAAGCAGTGGATACAAATTATATTAAAATGCGGGGTTTACTTTCGCTAAAAAGCCGGGCGTAGCCTACTGTTTGACCATTTGACTGTTGACAGTTTATCCATTAACTTTTCAAATACATGTGTCATTACTAACGAGGTCTTTGCCCTTTTTTCGTGAATTTGACCACATTTTATAAGGCGTAGCTCTATCTATTCTGCGCGGAGATAAACAGATTTGCACAATTATTATAGTTTCTTGCCAGTGCATATGTGATGCCGACGGGCTGAGCTAAAAGCAAATGGATAGGCTAGCCAACAAATGCAACAGAAATGCAGAAATACTTGACCTTCAAGGCTGCAATGTGGGTAGTACAATGTTTCATACTGTTTCACACAAAACCTGATTCCTAGGTACCCACCAGTTTGACAGAAAGACAAACACAGAATATCTGAATAAAAGGATGTCACACACAATCCGGTGCTCAATTTAATCCTTGGAAACAGATAAAAAAATCGTTTGGAAAAATTGTTGTCAACTTAACACTTTTAAAGTAGAATCAAACTTGTTAGATAAAAGTGCAACACATGTTTTAAATCACTCCTCTGCTCTTGGATGCGACACGATAGTCTGCTTTAATAGGCCCTATACCTATTTGGCGTGACTGTGTCAACCAAAACATGAAGCAAAATAATTGAAAATGTGTTGTGTAGCATAGCTATTCACTGCATACGATCGATGTACAGGGCGACTGACTTAGACCTCGTTAAAGCCGTAGTTATATCATAAGGATGGTTAACAAACATGTTCAGGTTGTGGGTCATTGCAAGGCGATTGACTAGAACAGTTGCTTTATAACCAAGAGAAAAAATACTCGATCTTCCTCTTTAAATGATGCGAGCCGGTAAAATGGACCTTCTGCAAGTCTCCCACCTGCAATAACACTCAGCGTAATCGATTTATGTTTTATCATTAGACATTGGCGCTTAATAAATGTCTGTTGAGCCGACGTCGGATGCATTCAAAGGTCCTTAGCTTCGCAATGTATTTACGACGTTGTTTGTCTACAATTTAATTTGTCTATTTTTATCTACTGTTCAAACTCGCTGACAAAGGCAAAGGAACGTGGTATAGTAACGTTTTATGTGCATTTTATTACGTTGTATAAAATTATAATTAATTTCATTATCGTCTCAACATCAACGAGACCTTCTCCTCCCTTGAACCGTTCTCTCTACACATTTCAGCCAACACGCCCTCATAAGCTTTGCCCCAGCTATCTCGCCTCTGTTGGAATAATTATCTGTTGGAATAATTATTGCGAGAATTCAAAAGTAACTAACTTCGCAAGGTTCGCGATCACGATATGGCGTTTCTTCAGTGGGCTCTCTGATTTTCAGATCACCATAACGACTAAATGCTTCCTGACAAAACCTTAACTGACATTTGTTTGCTTTCTTGCCAGCGTGGGTTTTCAAGTGTGCATTAAGATTACTGCCTGGAGTAAATGATTTCAGACATAACTGACAATTGTATGGTTTCTCTCTAGTATGGGTTTTCATGTGACTGTTCAGATTACCACCTTGGCTAAATGATTTCTGACATAACTGACACTTGTATGGTTTCTCTCCAGTATGTGTTCTCATGTGTCTTTTTAAACCACAAGCCTCAGTAAATGAGTTTTGACATAATTGACATGTGTATGGTTTCTCTCCAGTATGAGTCCTCATGTGGCTTTTCAGAGAACCGTCATACGCAAATGATTTATGACAGAACTGACATTTGTATGGTTTCTCTCCAGTATGGCTTTTCTTGTGCTTTTTCAGAGTACCAGCTTCAGTAAAAGATTTATGACATAACAAACATATGTATTAGGGCGCCCGTTAAAAATAAATTTCTGAATTTCTTTTGTGGTACCCTCCTATTTTGTTATCTGTCATGAGAGCAGCTCATGGTAATTTGTTGTGAATTTTGGATGCATGTTTGAAGGTTGCTCCACAGCTGAGAAGTTTGCAAACTTTGATCCGACTGTATGTTATTCGTGCTTATGTCTTACTTATTTTATCACTAAAATAGTTCTGATATTTTATCACAACAGCACTATAAAATGTCTGCTGATTAACTCTGTTAAAGCAATTTCTTTATCATTTTTGATCAAAGCATAGTTTTGACAGACATTTAAAATAATCAATCAATTGTCATTCTTAGTTGTCTGACTCTGATACCGCAGAATATCATCACTGACAAACAGCGTCTTTCTCGCTTCTGGGTAATTGACTTTCTGGCTTGCAGAATCACGCAGCAGCAGACTCTGTTTCTGCTCTTCATCTGCTGTAGTGCAGCTGTTGAGGTCCTAGGTCAATTCCGCAGCTTGCTCTACTCGGTTGTTTATCACTTCCAGGCTGTTGGCATAGGCCCATTTCTAGTTTAACTGGACATTTCCAAGGGTACATTGCTAGTCTGGATCGTCTTATTCAAGAAAGTCAGCATCAACCTACGGGTGTGAAAGGATACCAAGATACATTGCACTTCCAAGTTGTCAAGCTACTTTCAAACAACTTGGTTCCATATGGATTCTTCTGAGTAGCTCATCAGAACCTTGTGTCCTCAAATTGCTGATCACAATATCTGTTGGTGTCATTGCTTACAGCGTCAACAAATACTCAAGGGCCATTGGCTCCTCACTAAGGTGCCAAAAGATCTGACGTGCAATTGAACTACAGCATCCAAAAACCTTTGTTGATAGTCTGCCACTGGCGCAGTTGCTGGACTTGAGGATTATATCCAAGCTTTGTGTAAAACAGGCAGAAGAAAGGCTCATCTCTCTATCAATGTTCTTTCTATGAAAACGGTTAGTTTGAACATCCAATTTGATCCAGATGACTGCAACATGACCAATGACCATCCACCAGGATATGTGCTTCGCTCTAGGGGCCATAAATGGCACACCACTTGGTAGCACATCAACCCAAAAAGTAGTATTGTCAATTCTAACAGTAGGCTACACGGTAATCATCACTCGTCTGCTAACTGGACATAAGAAACTTGCTTTGTGAAAAGTGAAAACAGCATTGTCCGTCAAGGCGACAAATTTCATGAGGACTTTTCTATCAATTCTTGACTGGTTTATCATTTACAATCTGCTACTGGGTTCTATCAGTTCATTGACATGACAGTCAATTGTCATGACAATTGAAAAGACTTGAATAAACTACGTGTAGTGTCAGAAACCAGATGATGAGCCAAAGCAGTGTTTGGACGCATCTCTGGTCACAATTTTGGGCATATGGTGTTGACTTTCCAGGCTCAGTAGATTCTTGCCAAGCGTGATCTCTATCACCACAAGCCAAACTTCGTCTGTAGTATTAGAAGACGTGGGGGTCGATCGCATGGCCCTGGCCTGACTTTCTACCTCCAACACTTGCTTCATTATAACAGTGTTCGTCACCACCATCGTTTGTTTGAACCCATACCATATGGAAGTTTTGGCACAATGACAAGCTGCAAATCTGATTAATGTCTGGTAGGGGTCAACCCACTCACTCCCTATTAGCCTATATCCAGCAGCATCCTACCGTCCCAGTGCACAACTCAAGGTACGGATGTATTAAAAGGGACTTTTGCTGCTTGTGCCGAATGTTCGTCAAACAGTAGTCTAGCTTGTCTACTTGACTCGGATTGAGAGGGGGATCTATAAATGTCGTGTCCAGGCTTTCTTATTGAAGTTCTATAGTAAACAGATCAATCAGACCAAAATAAATAACTAAATCAGCAAATGGCAAGTATACAGGTGAAGCAAAATGCAGTACAGAATAAAACTGAAGCAGGCGCAAAATTGCAAAATCATAGAAACTTTGGATACGTGGAGCAACCGGTAAATGTCAGCATAAAATTCTGAAATTTTACACTGTTTATTACCTCAACAGGGGTAACAACTTCAGAGGGTACCACGTTGAAAATTATGAACTTCAAAATTTTTTTTGGTTTAACGGGCGCCCTAATATGTATGGTTTCTCTCCAGTATGGGATTTCATATGAGCATGCAGAGAACCGCATTGAGTAAATAATTTCCGGCATAACTGACATTTGTATGGTTTCTCTCCAGTATGGATCCTCATGTGTCTTTTCAGATCATTATTATGCGTGAATGATTTCGGACACAACTGACATTCATATGGTTTCTCTCCAGTATGGATTTTCATGTGAATTTTCATATAAAAACCTTGGGCAAATGATTTTTGACATAACAGACATTTGTATGGTTTCTCTCCAGTATGGGTTCTCGTGTGACTTTTCAGATGACCACCTTGCGTAAATGATTTCTGACATAACTGACATTTGTATGGTTTCTCTCCAGTATGGGTTCTCATGTGTGTTTTTAGAACACCAGCTTCAGTAAATGAGTTTTGACATATTTGACACCTGTATGGTTTCTCTCCAGTATGGGTTCTCGTGTGTCTCTTCAGAACACCAGCTTCAGTAAATGAGTTTTGACAAAATTGACACCTGTATAGTTTCTCTCCAGTATGGGTTCTCGTGTGTCTTTTCAGAACACCACTTTGTGCAAATGATTTTGACATAATCGACATTTGCATGGTTTCTAAGCAGCTTGTATTCTCATATGCGTTTCCAGACCCACACCTTGATTATTTCTGATATAATTGACAATTGAATGGTTTCTTTCCAGGATGGATCCACAAGTGTACTTTCAGACTGCGCTTCTGAAAAATGTTCTGGCTTAACAAACGTTTGTATTATCTATCTCCAGCATTGGCGCTAATGCGTGGTTTCAGATTGCAGCCTACGAGAAATATTATTTTATAAGACACGGCTGACCTTTGTATTATCTCTTTGAATAATAAGTTCTCATTCTTTTTTCAGACCACCATAATCAAGAAATAATTCCTCACATAACTGACATTTATTTGGTTTAATTCGAGTATGTGTTGAATTTGGGTTCTCTTGTGTCGGCAGTTAATGATTTCTGATCCAAGTTACATTTTAAAGTTTATGTCTCCAGTGCACATCTTATGTTCGCAACATCGAGTTCTTCATTTCTGACATAACGGCATTTTGCATGTTTTTTTGCAGTCTGAATTGCAGTGAATTCTCGCAAGTCCTATCAGCTCACCATTATGAGTCAATCAATTTTGACATAAGTAGAATTTTCAAGGTTGCTTTTCAGTAAGCTTTCTCATAGGTGCTCTGAGCATTGGACTTCGAGCATATAATTTATGACGTAAATGATGCAACTGCAGATTTTAAGCAAAGCTTGCTCTTATGTGGCTTTTTAATCACCAGAATGTGTATTGACTCTTTGAATTTCTATGACGTTTTTCATCTTGAATAGTATCAGTTTGAGAGCAGATGTATTTTCAGATAATTATTGCTTTTGTTGATGCAACTGCAACTTCTTGTGTGTTTGATTCTTAAGTAACAGTTCCTTTGCAGTAAAATAAGAAATTGTTCAAAGAGAAACAAATAACTCCGTTGTCAAATGTGGATGGCATCAATTTCTGCAGAAAGCATACTCTTTTGTTCTCGTACTGTACCAATGTTAACTGATCACTCTAGAGTTCCCTTTGATGTAAATCAACGAGATGCAAGCCTTTCTCGAATTTCCACTATTGTTAAACGAACTTAATGCATCTAGTAAGATGAAAAACAGGAACACTTAAGTGATGCACACAGTTTTTGCACGATGAGTCTCAGCATCTAAATTTCGATTACCATGTCCATAAATGGATTCCGGGTAGAATCGTAGTTTGCATTGCTTAATTATCTTAATATCTTCATTGTCATGCCTGACTAAGCAATGTCAAATTTAACTTTAATCAATCCAGCTTCCATTTAAAGAAAACATTATTTCAACTTAAGTTTTCATTAACAGGAATTAGGGTGTCCCAAAAAAACTTTTTATTGAAATTCTTAGGTCTCTCCAGTCAGAAAGCTTCATATGGAGATGCTAATATTTGTGTAATTTTTTCGAATTTTAAAAATAATTTTTAGAGCTCCCCCAAGGAGCCCCAAATTTTATATATAGCGTACTATGATATTCATGTGCAAATATTTCAATATATGAGGCAACGTCATTCACACCACATATATTTTAAATGCTTTTGCACAAAATATGATATGTATACAATGTAATTGCTCAAAAAATGTTATGTATTTTCCTCAGACTGGTTTTGCACTTAACTGACTGAAATATGACAAAATTGAAATATGCACAGACCTTCCTATATTGTTAGAATTTGGAATACTATTTAACCATTATTGACTACTATGTAATAATTCGAGCAGTTATTCAAAACATGGTTTACTTTGAGATGGCATATTGGTACACAGTACCAAATGTGAGATAGTCACAAATCACATGTTTGGTCCTATCAGTAGTTCACTACATCAGAAGATTGTGACTCAAGTGAGTTGTAGTTGCAATTTGGGAAATATACCTACTTTCGATGTTTTTCAAAAGCTTGCAATTAGAACTGTTTATGACTTTCATTTGTTATGGCATTAAATGTCTGTATCAGGCACAGCCGTTGATACATGCCAAGTTGTTCACGATTACAATGGCTTAATTGTACGATTTTCCAGATGATCAAGCAGCAGGACTCACTAGAAAGATGTCGTCAATGCCGGTAGTCTGGAAAAAGCTCTGAGAGATATATAGCTCTGGTAAAGTTGTGGAAGAAACTTGGCCAAGTGAGATCCAATTTCGGGGTCATGTGTAGTATGAGAGTTGCTTCCTTGTGTGGTGTTAAGAGTTCGGAAAAGAATTCAAAAGTTGCATGCTCTGGACTGAAATATCAAGAGTGGCATTGCATTGCTTTAAGTGCAGTACGTAATACTGAGACCAGGATAATCATATGCTTGTAATCTTCTAACTAACATGATGCAATTAAATGGAGCATCAGCTGAGGTTGGACAGTGCCCCAGGATAGGATGTAGGCTTACACTGTTACAACAAAAATGGTTAAAGTGTTTTAATTGCATGTGAATTGTTATCTGTTAAACAGATGACAGTCTTGTTTCCATAGAACAGCAACTCCATTTTCATTGATTAGTATAACGGTCTTTGCTAAACAACGTAACTCTATCTGAAGGGCATCAAACTTGCAAATACCAGTTATGTTTGGTACATCCATCCCACCATCAACTCAGCAAATGTAAAGAATTCATGGAAATCCTCCATAGGATGATGCTTTGTGAGCCTGATCCAAAATGCAAGTTTTAAAGCCCTCAGTTAACAATAATTATCTTTTGGGATTTGTTGCTGCAGAAACTGAATTTTAAAAAAAATTGAACCAGTTTCATCAAACATCTTGAAAACACAGAATATCTGCAGCCTTGTAGATGGTCAAGGACATGTATAAAAGTCGCTGGAAAGCATCACCTCAAAGATAGCACAAGTTCTCATATAGATGGTCAATTAATCAGCTTTGACAGTGCTTTAGTTTTACTGTGACTTGCCATGAGAATAAAATTAGCCAATATTGTAATATATAAAATACTAGCTGAATTACCCGGCGTTGCCCGGGAAATTTCGGTTTTTAGTTCCCACTTCCCACTCACGCCGCTCCCACGCCCGGGAAATTTCTGTTTTCATACCCCCGCCACGCCTGACCCCGCTCCCACGCCGCCCTTCTCACCTCGCCTTCTTTCATCGGCCACAGCCCAGTCCAACCACTTGTGGTGCCCGGGTTGCCCGTGAAATTTAGGTTTTCGGTGCAACCCAGCACAGATATTAATTAACGGAATAGCGCGCTATAATTATTTTAAAATCGGCCATGACGTCATTAATGTACTGGTTTCAATCACCAATATAGCATCGATGGTCTCAATGTTTGCTGAAGATGATGGTTGAAAGCAAAATAATGGCGTCTTAACAGTGTTATGATTCGGATAGAAAAATTAAATTTTCAAGCTCGGCAAAAGGTAATATTTTTGGATCGCGAATCCCGATAGTGTTGTCATGGGGTGGTTAGAAGTTGTTTTGTAATTATTTGGAAAAATCGGTCGCGTGGATGAGGAGATTTTTTGTCAAGCACGCATTACAATCTTGATTTTATAGGTTTAGAAGTAACCGTTAACCCATATTTGCATTATGGCCTATGAAACAGACTGTAGTGAAAATAGATATATCAAACAGTCTGAAATTTCTTTTTGCACACTTAACGAAATGGCTGCTCCATACATGCAAACCCACGAGACAGCAGCTCTGCATAAAATTATATGTATATAATATTATATATATATATATATATGTATATGCATATATATGTGTGGTACACCTATTTATAATGAAAATGGTGTTCGGCTGCAAAAACTCCCAAAGTTTATGAAATTAAGTATGAGTGATGTTGATAATGATTGCGGCACGTCACAGTGTATTTTTATGATATCTTATAGCCCTTTGGGGGACCCCCAAATAACCTTGAAAAAATTTGAAATTTTTTCTCTAAAGTTATTTTCCACCAATGATACTTTTTGGCTGGAGAGACTTAGCATTTTCAAAAATAACCTCAAATTGGGACACCCTAACAGGAATTATTATAATCAACCCAAATTAAATTTATGTAACAATTTTGGCATACCTGGGAACGGCGGTCCCAAATTATGACATTAAATAAATCAACTTGACAAATAGAAGCTGGATTGATGAAAATAACGCATGAGAAATTGAAGCTGGATGAAGACCCTTTTATAATTTTCCCCTTGAGACAACTGCTATTGAGAAAAAAATTAATTGATCCATCCTCATAATTTAAAAATTATATTCAATATACGGAAACAATAATAATATCTTCTTAATAATATCTTCTTTAATGCTTCAATCTGACACACCGCAGAATGATTACAAGTACAAGTTATGCGAAATACGGCCCACTGTAGCACGACACGCAGTTCGGCTTTACAGCAGTGGGTTCGGTAACTTAACTAATGGCCTAAGAACTGGATCACTTCTAGTCGGCCAAGCCAGAAGTGGGAGGGGCTATCTTTATTTTTAGCACAACCCGAGTCAAGCAACACAACAGCAAAGCGCCAATGGCAGCTAACAGAAAATTCAAATAAATTTTTGCCCTGTGTGAGGCTTGAACCCGGGTCGCGCGGATGACTCTCAGCTTAACGACCAGCGCTCTCACCACTGAGCTACGGGACCCCCCCAAATAATAATATGGTACTATAATTTTAATTCACCCTTTTTATTTATTTCAGCGTGTCGATGTAGGTTTCGTGTACGACCCCACAGAAATAGAAATTCGATGAAAAATATTTCCTCACGAAGTAGAAGCGGGATTTAGCGCGTGAGGGTCGGTTAGGGCTCAGGTTAGGCGTCGTGAGGGTCGGTTAGGGTTAGTTTTAAGGTTAGTGCAGTCATTCTGCTGAAATTGAAGCTGGATTGATGAAGAATAATTTTCAATGTAAAATTGATGAAAAATATATACTGACAAAATAGAAACGGGATTTATCGAACAAATTCTTGTCTAAGCAGAAGCTGGATCGATTAAAAGGGTTCTGGACAAACTAGAAGTTGGCGAAATTAAATCGAAAAAAGGGTGAATTAAAATTATAGTACCAATAATATTAAAATCCACCAAGTCATCTTCTATTTAAGCAATATAGACAGATAAATTGTCATGGACATTAGGGCCTATTAGGCAAAAATTGCCATCAATCCAGATTCCATTTTAAATTGTCAATATAAAATAATTTAGCAACATAAACTACGATTTTACAAGATTTCTTGCTGAAATTCAAACAAAACTGTTAGAGGTAATCAGCTCATAACACGAAACAGCATCTACGAGAAACAATGGCCTCCATTTCTAAAGAACAAACAACTATTATCGCCCAGCACTGACTCAAACTTTAAACTCTATACCAGCATTTTGCAACGGAAACACTTACCGAGATTTGCATTGGAAATGTTTGAGATAAATTTAAGACAAACTGCAAAAGTTAATTATAGTAATTGACCATTTGTCGCATAATAAATTCTAAACGTCCGATTGTACAAAATGGCGAACGATGCTAGAGACATATTCTGTTCAGGGTTGCCAGACTTTGGAAAAACGTTGTCGCAAGATCAAGTCATAAAGTCGCCAAAATTCGCTAGATTAACCGCTAATGGCTCGTGAGTCGTGAACATTTTTATTGCTCGAAGAAGTAAGTAAGCAAGTATATACTTTATTGAACCGCCTGCAAACGCGCTGAGGGAACATTGGATGAGAATAGAATATAACGTGTAGGTATATAATGATCATAAAAATCGAAATATTATGCAATTCAATAATCATAGTAGGCCTATACTTTAATTAAAACATAACATTCATATTTGGAACTATGTGCGAGAGAAAGGATAGACAGAAAAGTAAAACATTGATAAAATTATAAGGTCATTTGAATAGCATCCGTGTTATAAAAGGAATAAGTGAGTTTACACGCAAAAGTGTGCACACACAAGGATGCAAGCCAACACGAGCATACATGCACACATGCGCACACGCAATATCTTTGGCTTAATTTACTTCGCTGTTACTTTATTACCAAATGCATTGCTATTGAACATTACCTACCGATCGATGGATCGCAAACCACTTACGGCACCTACCGTACGCATTCGTGTAACCCGTCGACTTTCAACGGCGCCATAATTACCTCCTTGCTCTTAGTGACTTCCGGTCAAGATGTGACTGACCTCCGCGCTCGCTTCCGGTCTATCCATCAGCCTATCAGATGACCAATGACCCGTAAGTTGCGCAACAAGCGCTTCGTCAGTTCGTTTTATGTAGCACAAGCTTTTAAATCTATGGTTTATCGGAGATCAGAAAGGTCAAAAAGGTTTCGTTTGAATAGGAAGTCGACTTCGATGCTTTTTTGGTTTGAAATCAAGTAGTTTGGCACCACATGAGACCGAGAACATTTCGGCCGGAAATTACGTTACAAGAGATCAAAATGGCCAGAAGATGATTGTTTAGTTTTAATCGAAAATAAATCGAATTTTATAGCGCCATAATTGAGGAAGAGACGTCAACTTTCATTTATTTAATCGTCTTGTTCGTCTCATTCTTATATGGGAATGGACTAAAATGTTTTAAAGGTGCACAATTAAGGCGTGGAAAGCTAGTTCTAATTGGATATGGACGGATCCAAATTTGACGAGGGCCCATGACAACAGAGACTCGACAAAATTTGTTTGGCATATTACAGCACTTTATGATGTTCTTACGATGTTCTATTTATACCATAAAGATGGACGAACTACGCCAATTTTAATGCAAGGCCTTAGATATAAGGTTCATATACATTATTTTGTAAGAATCCTTTATCTTGTTAGCTATCTGCAGTTAGTCTGTCTGTCTGTAGTTAGTCTGTCTATCTGTCTTTCTGTCTGCATTAAAATAAAATGTCCATAAGCAGTGGTGTAGTCCTAAAAAATGAAGTGGGGGGACGCCTGGAAATTGAAGTGGCGGGACGCCTGGAAAATTGAAGTAGAAACTGTAGCAAAAAGTGCAATCTTGCAAGAATTTTGCAAAATGTGGGGGGACGGCGTACCCCCGCGTCCCCGCCCCACTACACCACTGTCCATAAGTCTAAGTTTGCTCTTAGAACAGCCACCGCTGCAAAGTGATATCATGTTCCAACATGTCGTGCTTCCCCTCGAAACGGCCTATAATTATGGTTGGACACACCAGCTGAGGACAGGACAGCTAATTCGGCCAGGAGCGTAGAATGGTTGTTGTTCCACTGCTTAGCGAAAATAACGGCGGTGCGTATTGCTATCGAACCAATTATTTTGTGGTATAGCCATAATTATGCAAATCGCCGAGCGACTTTTCTTTAGGAGCAAGCCGAAGTTCGATCAGTCTATTGTTCACGTGGATACACTATTATTGTGATATGAAGTCACTCTTTGCGTTCTTAAGGTAATTCTTTTTTCTGGCAGATATACATTGTAGCTTCTTCGTTGATACCTGAATAACTTGCTATGGTGAACGTTTTAATGCGAGTGATTCCGCTAACTATTATAGATTGCCTTTGAAATATTATAACTATAATTGTGCGTACAAGATATTTTTCTCAACTTCTTTTTATGGTTGATACCTTTGCAGACTGCGTCATGGATAATTTAATGCTATGTCAAAATTGCGTATGAATAACGTTATTTGATAAACGTTTTAATGGTGTCTAAAAGACCGGTGTTTTGTTGATTGATGTCTACAATATCCCTTGTACTACGGCCATTTGATGCTTTTCATGAAATAAATATCTAAAACTATTTAAGTATATTACAACTTTGTAACAAACTTCGTTGCATCAAAAGCTGTGCGATTTCAATATGCTTTGGAACAGTTGAAAATCAGTGTTTTGTCGCTTTAGTTTCTTAACTACAGTAAATTCTCTCGGAGTGCTTTGTTTAAACGATATCTTTCCTAAGTAATCTTGTTATGGTCGCTCCTCCTCCTTTCTCAAGGCTTGGGATTAGCACTGCCTCAAGTTGTAGTTTTCATTACACTGGAGGACACGCGATGGGCAGCTACTGTAGTGTGCTAGTCTAATGACTGCGTTTGAAGACAGAGTTAACTGGCGTCGCCCTCCCTTCGATCAGATTTGTATCCTGGCACTCACTGTTATGATCACGGACATGCATATTTTTGAAGATCTGCAATTAATACCATCAGTCGGATGTGTTTTTGTTTGCTTGTTTGCGTGCTTGCTATAGCGTCCATGCAAGCGCACTACTCAGAGGAGTTCCCGACTTCAGCGCAGGCACTGCTTCGGAGTTTCGCGCCGAAGCGCTGAGCAGTTGCGAGTGAAGGACTTGCCCAATGTCCCTACACGGTGGCTTGAGGTTGATTCGAACCTGCAACCCTCCGGCTGCAAGGCAACAAACATACCCACTACACCACCGTGCCCCACATAATTACTCGTATACGCGTTAAATCAAAACAAAGTCGGTCGGCAGGTTCATAAGGTGAGAATTGGTTGTTACAGACTATCCAGAGGGTCAGAACAGCAGACTGTTAAGTAAAGCAGTGAGCGGTGTGTAGAACTCAAGCAAAACGAACGATGAAGAGAAGAGAAGAAACCAGAATTATTGTTCATCATGAAGTTGACCATACACAGATAAATCAACCAGTGCAAGTGGATCATAATGATTTGTGTTTCAAGTGATATTGACGAATAAACTTATCTGCGTTTCACCGAATTGCTACATATGCCCACGGATTATAATGAAAGATGTGCCCTGCTGCCTATTTATAGCATTGATAAGAACATTTTAAAGGTTTGTAAGTTGATTTTCTTAACAACATTATGCCAAGACCAATTACGTGAACCTTTGACTTCAATACCAACTATAGATACATTTTTATAGTTGGTATATTATTTTCTATTTGATGATGTTGAGTCAATAAAGATCGAGGCTGAAGATTGGCACCAGCATTGTATTCACCAGGGACCGAAATTTTACTTCATGCTCACGTAGTTGATCGAAATTAAGTTGTATGATTTGATCTGACAGCCACAATATATCGCCAAAATTCTACCTGTAGTAGTGCCAGTTCCAAGCATGAAAATTGAGGAGGGCGACGGGAGTCAACTCTGTTACAACCATTGACGTATAATAGGTCTATTCGGCTAGTAATCATCTCTTGGTTGGGAATTCACCAGACGCTGAACAAACTGAACATTATATTCCTAACTTCTGAATTCCCTTCCTTCGTCTTCTCCACATCTGTCGTAATTCTTTTGAATAATGTTCGTCCTTGTGTATAATTGCCGACATCTGTCGTTGTTGTTATAAGACTACTTAAACTTTGGAATAATAATAATTATTATTATTCTCACAAACGCTCAGTCAAAACAACATCGTAGGACAAGTTCAGGCAGTCACAGGGACATCTGAAAGCGATTTGTAGTAAGCAGTGTTTAACTGAGTGATTGGCCTATGTGTGATTACTACATCCTTTCATCAGGAAGTCTTATAGCGTATTTAAATGGACGGTTTATATACATGTATAGACTTCTTAATAATGTTTTAAAGGTGTCGAACTGGCATTATCCATTGTTTAGTGACGTCTTGTAATGCAGACAAGACCGTTGACGTTAAAATATACTTCATCAGATTAAAGTTATCTACCTAGAGCCCTATTGTATCAGAGTTTTCTCGTAAACCCAATATGACTCATTTCGGATGGATGGATCCGATTTGACCAGGGCCTATGACAACATATGCCGTTACTCTGGACAGAAATTTGCTTGGCGTATTACAGCACTTAAGAGCATTTATTCAACTAGTGAATAATACTCATTTTGGAGGTAAGTTAAATTCGTTTTGGAAGGTGTCTTAAAAAGTCGCCAATAACAACAGTGCTTAAACTGTGACTGGATGGACATGTTTTCAAATCTGAACGCCATCCTGCCATTAATTAGGTCAGCACAGCCTGGAAATGTAAGAGCTCATCTTTCTTACACTCTGTAGCACTGATTGTCACATTAACGACATCTTGTGGCAACCGATTCACTTACGTCGACCATTTACTTGCAATGAATTTTAACTAATAATAGAACAGACAGCCTGCAATAATCAGCCGACAAAGCACGTCCGCCTTAAACGTGGCGCGAATTCTCTGTCTCTTGCTCTCCATGCCAGAGTGTTATCCATGGGCTGAGACCTGGACGGAGACTGGGGGGGGGGCGGTAAGACGCGAGACTTTTTGGCTGGAGACTTGAGGAGGGGGGACGGAAAAGCGCGAGATTTTTTGGCCGGAGACTGGGAGTGGGTGGAAAGACGCGAGATTTTTTGTCCGGAGACTTGAGGGGGGAGGGGGCGGAAAGACGCAAGATTTTTTGGCCGGAGACTTGGGGAGGGGGGACGTAAAGACGCGAGATTTTTTGGCTGACGAACGGCTCTGAGTGTCGCCGAAAAATTTACATCTTTTACCGGCCAAAATTTCTGATGACCTTTTTTAGTCGCCATGCTCAAAGATTGGGGGGGGGGCAAATGCATGCACCGTCCGGCAACACCTCCATTGGGGGGGACCGTCCCCCCTGTCGCCCCCTAGGTCTCCACCCATGGTGTTATCCAATGCACTACCGTCCCATCGTCCGTATGAAATGAAACGTCGTCAAGCAGAAGCTACTTATACCGATGGAAATAATATCTAGTTAGACTATGAAGTAATGAGTGGATCAAATAAGCCGTAGCGCTCGGGAATAAGTTGGTGCCCTGCTCTTTGCGTTCTTGTGGGACTTTTGAAGTTTGGAGATCACAACTGTAATATTGACCACTGCAGCCACAGCGTAATGATGTTATGAATTGAAGTGTTCGTCTTAAACACCTTTATCAATTAATCACCAGAAACTATGTATAATTTGCAACAAATCGTTCAATAAATAGAACCGTGCTATAAGACTTAGATATGAATATTCAACGGCATCGATTGGTGCATTACAAATAATAATTATATAACACATCTATTTTAATACTTCAACTACTGCAGTACAATATAACAACCTCTGTCAGTACTGATGGACACGGTACTCGATTCCTTAGATCGTTTGTCTATTACAGAGGAGAACACGAGAGTAAGTCCTTCTTTCATACCAATTGCTTGAGAAACCATACATGGCTTTTGATGAAAATTTGTTTCTTAGTATACAATGTAATGAGAGATCGTCTTAGTCCGCCTTTGCTACTATTAGATGTCACTCTAACAATTGATAATAATGATTATAGTCGTCGTCTTAGATAATCTTATCTCGTCTTCCTCATACTCTAGAGATAGAGCAAAAGAAACATGATCTGAATCACATGGATTATGGTCGACGTTAAAGGTTCTTGGAAGAAACGCGACTGTTGATAGAGAACGAAAAGGATGTCTAACACTGGGAGGTGTCAGTCGAAAGGAAGGCCAGAATAAAGGAGAGGGGTGATTCCAGCCGTCATTGACTACGAACCCGTGTCGTCAAACAGCCTAAGGAAATATTTATTTTATCTGATTCGCCTACAAGGTAATAAAACAGACTCCACATTGTGTCGCTAAAATAAAATTTGCACTGTATCATTTAATGATACAGTGCAAGTCTTAAACACCTGGAGCATGGCCTTTCCAGAGACTATAAATAAAGAACTTCCATTAAATCGAATTAAATCCAAAGGCTGATTGAAGAAAAAGGGCAATGTCAATCGTCTTTGTTAAAAAGCAACTTTGCTCAATTACTGACATGAAACACTGGGTATAATTCTGGGAATGGTGCTAGTCTTAAACCGGACGCAAGATGAGGGTCACGCCAACTATATCCCTTGTCATGTAGCATAATGAAAACAGAAACTGCAGCTGAGGATGAAGATGCTACATGTATATTATCTGATTAGAACACAAATTAGTGAGACGTCGATATTTTCTGTTCTTACAATAACACGATGTAACTAGACATGTAAGTTTACAGTCACACGATGCTATTTACAATTATATCTGATAATGCATCAGTTATCTCTTTTCGTTAGTGCAGCTAAAATAGAATTATCATATAAATAAATTCATAAAATGCCGACTGTTAATCATTTACAGCACAAAAGTTGCACAGCAGTACTGTTTATCTGCTTAGGGCAGTGGTTCCCAACCTTTTTTGATTGTCGGGCCACTTTTTCTAAGTTAGAGGACACGAGGGCCACTTTTTCTAAGTTGAAGGACATTAGGGGGCCACGAGGCTAAAATTTAATTAACAAAAGGCATATAAAATTGTTATGATTGAATCAAAAAAATGTTTGATGCGATTTATTAACGTCCAAATAAAATAATTTGTAATAGAAGAGAATTATCATGTCCAAATTGTCAATTTTTGCGTATATTTTTTTATTAATTCATTGAGATGCTGCGGGCCATTTTTGTAGGCCAGGCGGGCCACTTTTGGCCCGCGGGCCACGGGTTGGGAACCGCTGGCTTAGGGCATGATGCTAACTGGTCGTTATCGAAGTGAATGACAATTGCTACGTGAATAGTAGTAGTGCAATACAAACACTCGACCACTGCCCCCTACCTGACTTTTAACGATTGAATCGATAAAATTAAAGATTTTTTAAAAATCATATCTTTCTTTGAAACTGGCTGCAAGAGCTCATTGATAACGAACATCACATGGCTTTAAACGCCACCTTTCGACTGATTGGGTCGATGGCGGTGACGTCAACCGTTCTTAAAATAGTCAACGAACTGTGCTGCCCTCTTCCGATATAATATGGAGCCACAGTTAAACGATGTCTTATAGCAAGAAAGTCCGTTGACATCAACAGAATTTTTTAAAATAGTTCGTCGTTTGCTGCTTAGCGACGTTGTATCGCAACATTAGAGACCTACTTAGGGTCACCCTCCTACCTTCCAGAGGTCAGGAACTATCACTACCAGTGTACCACAGCCTAGGTGGTATTTGCAGTTTAACGTCACTGTGTGGTAACAAAGACCATTAGCGACGCCCTCCTCCTTTATCCAGGCTTGGAACTGGCACTGGCAGAGTGCATCCAATGGCGGAGTTTTACCACAGCCTAGGAATTCGCTGCGTTTATATAGTTCTCGTAGAACTGACGTAACCCATAACCTTCTTCAAATCGGTCGCGTTGTGTGCATACTTCTACTAATAAGGAGAATATTCAAATTAAAAGAGGTGTCTAAGTTAATCGAATAATTATTGCTCTCACAATCTCTATGGCTTAGTACTGCTCGGTTAATTAATTGTTTAATGAAACTTGCGATGACATCACAGGAAATCTGAGTTTTGCCCATCGCACAGCCCAGTCCAACCTCAGGAATGACAAAGTGCATCTGTTCAAAAACGACTGTTCATATCCTGATCCAACAGTTCAGGCGTTCTCGTGTTTAAAGAAACCAGATATGGGATTCGTACTTCTGTACGTATGTCTCTCTGTGTCTCACTATGTGTGTGCCTCCGTTTGTTTATTTTTCTGTGTCTATATCAGTCTCCGAGTGTATCTTTGACTCTAAATTTTATGCTTTGTCTGTGCCTATCTCTATCTCTGTTTATGTCTGTCTAGCTCTGTCTGTCTCTGTCTTTGTGTATAGCTACGTATATACGTCTCTATCTGTCTATATCTCTGTCTATGTCCCACTCTGATTCCGTCGCTTTCATTCTGTCTCTGTCACTCTCTTCGGTTTCTTCCTTGACATTCCAATCCTAGTGCAGCCACTCTGACGTGACGCAGCACCAGCCATGAATCCGGTGACCTGTTATTAGCTTCTGGCTATTCTGTCTTTACGATAACAATTAAATTCTCAAAACGCGACATTAGTTCATCATCAGCATCTCTGACGACCGCAAGGTGTCGCAAGACGATCTCTATCACATGACGCTGTATGCACTCATCTAACGCGATCATTGAATCGTAATGTTGGTATTTCTCGTTATTATGTGATGCAGATATAATTATAAAGCAGCAAAGTAAATCGAATGCTAGAAACTGTAAATTATTTTCATTGACCTTTGCGCTACTGATGCCGACAGATTTTGAACATCAATAAATTTTAACAGCACCTTTAAAATGGTTTACTCGACTCCTATTTGTTCAAGATTGCGCGCCTAGAATTTATTTAAATCAACCATTAGTCATAATTATTGAATCTGCTGACCACGTTTTAAAGGTGTCTAAAGAGATCTCTGTAGCAATTTATTGATCACCATGTCCTTGGCAAACACGCCAATAATATGTTGTATCTATATTTGCGTAGTTTAAGCACCTTTAACACAATTTCCTTATCTTTTAATATAAAGCTCAAAGTTTGTTCTTCTGTGTGTGTGACAATGAATTTTGCCCGGAGACCTACTCGTAAATTATAGCGATTCGTTTAAAAAAAATTTTGCAATCGATTCTTACCCACATTTGGAGTTAAACGCCACTATTTTCGGCTGCCAATTCACTTTATAAGTCCCGAGATGTCAACATTTAAACTTGCACGCGATAAGCCATTCAAAATCCATTCACGTTGATCGCCTCCATTGCCTACCAGAGAACTACAGCCAATGGTATGACGGTTTGAGGTCACGTGATATTTACTTCTTTCGAAAATATTTGCGAGGATTATTCTCGGTTTTTTTCTTCTGATCCACACGAGAAAATCATAAAGATCGCGATCCAAAAATCATTCCATATTTTAAATTTCACTGTTATAAAAACGATATATTAGACACGGCATAATTATGTTCACTAAACTCATGACGTCATTATTTTGAGCTCAAATCTTAACGTCACATCTCGCCAAACCGCGTAGCAAAAATGTTGTGGACGTAAATAATGCGAATATAACTGCAAATAATCGGAATAAAAAAGCGCAGATTTAAAAAACTTCCTTTATCTAAGTGGCAAAGAACAATTTCTGAAAAAAGCACGTTGCGCTGAATGGTAGTATCTTTTCAGAAAAAGTCGTTTTTCTCAGTTACGTGTCGAGTGGACTTAACGGGTTTTGCTCTTCGATTATCGACCAGACCTGTACACCTAGCGGAGAGGTTCGTTACTTCTCCTTAACGCGGGGGTCGATGGAAGGCGGGGTCAGAATGGTGAAGTCGGAACGGGGTCAGGCGTGGCTGTGGACAAAAACTTATATTTCCCGGGCAACGCCGGGTCATTCAGCTAGTCTTTTATAAATATTTATGAGCTCTTTGAGATAAAACTGGTAAAAGGTGTGCTTTAACAGAATTTATTGCGTCCAAAGAAACGGTTAAAAGGTGTCTAAAATAATCACTACAAGTAACTATCATGTCTTATTGGACAGGTTTCTCCAATTTGGCCATGTCTACGGTAAAATATTATTCTGGAGACTATGCTATAGTTACGCACTCGGCAGCATATTGTATATCGTATCGCTACTCTGGAACGTTAATGTCATTTGGGTAACGCCCAACATTAGCCTACCCGTCAGAGCTTTGTTGTTTTGTTGCACTCTGGGATCTAAAATCGTAGTAGTTAAAATTATCAGATATAGAAATTTAATATCTTAAATATTATCCAAGTCATAACGCAAATTTATTATAGCATGCTATTTCATGAGTATCCTGAATCGTGTTGACGTGCATGCAATATGCTGTTTGCAAAACCGATGCCAATGTATCATAAATATTATATCGAGCTCTTTTACTTAACCTGTCTCGCTAATCATAAATTAACGTGCGTCGTCACAAACTCTAGCCTTCAAATACTCAAACTATGCGTCACCGAATCATAATTTAAAAACTGGTATTTTTTATTTAATCTGAAAAACAAGCAAACATTGACGCTAAAAATTCCTCTGAATACAACGACTGTCACGTGACAATTTAATTAATGCACAATTTGCACAGGACATGATGTGCAAAATGATGCAAGCCTGTCAGCTTGATCACTGTAGACCTATTACTGTACACTAGGGGTTGAAAGTTACTCACCGGGGTCAATATTGATTCCATAGCACCCACGTATGCATGGGTTCAATTGCATCAAATGGGTTGGAAAGCGACAAGCCTACACAATGGACGTCAGAGAGCAGTCATTGGCGAACTAAACCTAGAGATAGACGAAAATCATCGTCGAAATGACGGCGTCGTTAAATAAAATAATTATGTTAAAATCGAACCGAGATAGTTATCCGGGATTTGAATAATCAACATGTACAACTTAATTTCCTCTGTTAGAGTTGCAGTCAGTGAAATTGACAATATTATTATCAGCCATACTATTTCGTCTTATGACCTCTATGCGTGTTCACTGTCCTGTGTGTTTGTCTATCTTTCCGTGTGTCTGTGCGTGTTCAAGTGCGACAGTATGTGCCTGCCTGTCCTCCAGTGTGTCTGTTTGCATCTGGCTTCTATCAGTCTCTGGATGTGTGTGAGTCCTATTGTATATCTGTCTAGACGTGTATGTCTGTGTCTGTCCGAATGCCTCTGTAATAATTATATTAATCCCGAATCCCATTCTCTTCCTCCTCTTCCCTCATTCTACTTCCCACTTCTCAGTCCCAGATCTACGTTTTATGTGTACGTATTCGTCTGTGTAAACGTATATCTTTCTGACCAATGCCTCGGTTTGCATGTGTGTATGTTTGCGTTGTCATGACATTGTGTCTTTTTACACATTATGTTTTGAAAAATAATATATGCGTTTAGGTGTATTTAGGTTTGACGCAGTAAAATGTAATGCACTAACTATACACCTTCAAAATGATTCTCTTCAACGTCATAAATGGGTCAAACGCTTCTCATTGCCTATGCTATAATTGGCAATGACGGCAACTAATTTACTCACAATGTTATTTGTTAATTGATTAAAAATAACGAAGAACTCAACTGATGATTACATAAGTTCTGTCAAAGTTGTTTCAAAGGTGTGTAAGTATTGTCTACGCCAGTCTTCGAAATTAACCTTAAACCGATTTTTTTGATTGAGCGCCTTTCACTCAGGAAGCTTTGCAACCAAAAGCTGCAATCAGACGAGAACGGTATTTTAGAAAGGTAAAAGGAAGTGGAGATTGTTCTATAAATAGACTTTTTGCTTGCCTCCCTGAATCTGTCTACTTCTTCCTTAATGGACTTACATGTAAATTCGCAATGTATTGGTCACTGAAAGTCTGTTCATATTCTATTCTATTCTATTCTATTTTGGGATTTATAAAGCGCCTCTCACACTACAACCTAATCAGAGGCGCTCCCAGTGCGAAGAACTCCTGGAAAAAGAAAAGTCTTAAGACAACGGGCAGAAAAAGTAAAGCCTCCAGATAAAATCTGGGAACGAATAATAGGAGGAACGCCATTCCACAGTAAAGGGCAGACAGAGGCAAAGGCGCGATGTTGGGCTGTGGCAGTCCGAGATCGTGGTACAAGAAGATCGTGACGGTCTAAAGAGCGGAGAGGACGTCCAACGGTAGCAGAGAAAGGCTTCCTAATAAGATCACAAAGGTAGCGAGGCGCTTGACCCAAAAACATCTTATAGGTAAGAAAAAGAATTTTATATTGAATCCGGGCAGTCAAAGGAAGCCAGTGAAGGTGCTCAGTCATGAAAGTCGAAATGTGAGAGAAACGGGTCATATGTCTGACTGCCACCAGTCTAATTGTATTCTCAATAGTCTGCCACCAGTTTAATTGGAAAGCAGAACATTTTACAGAGAGCTTTTTGCTTATACAGTAATTAGAAGCTGAGAAAAACTGTCGTTGATTGGCTACTTGCAGTTAAGCGACACTGTTTGGCAACATAGGCCATTAGCGTCGCCCTCATCTTTTATCCTGGCTTGGAATTGGCACTGGTTAAATGCAACCAGTGACGGAGTTAACACTGTTTCGTAACAAAATGACTTGTGAGCATCTGATTAGAACGTTTTAAATTAAGTTGTTTGATAATTGGCAAATATTGTTTGGTATATATAGGCTATAGACACTAGAGTTGGGTGAAAACACGAAAATTCGAAATCCGAAATGTATTAGCAATAAAAAGTTCTCTAATGATATTATGCGGGTCAAGAAATGTCAAATACGTGTTGAAAAATATTAATGTCTTCCGCTGCCTCAAAAAGGCAAAGTTGCAAAAATAATTTTTTGCAGAAAATTGCAGGTTCTGTTGTGAAAAATTTATAGTGTAAAATAATTAAACACCAAACAATACATCTTTGAATAAAATTATATCTTAATTTCGATAATATTTGGTGAAAATATCTCCAGTTAGAACATAATGAACAAATAGAACGACGCTTTCGACCTTTGTACCCTCAAGATATCGATATACAACACAAAATACCACGCGCCTTTGAGACACCTTTAAGACAGTTTATCATAAGTAATAAATTACACTGGACAACAAATTTTACAAAAGTCATGTTACTGAAATGAAATTAGTCAGTTCTTATCAAGTTTTATGTGCTGAACACGAATATGACAGTGAAATTGCTGAATTGGCTCTAGTTTTTTTGTAATCTCAAATGAAGTAATTTTATATCGCACCATGCATTCCAATAGTGATACACTTAGGTTAATATTTGTGAAAACCAGGTCATAGACTAGTTCTTAGATTTTTTGCCTGTCTCTTGTACAGCTGTTCGGGAGCATCTCTGCGGAGTGTCCAGCAGTAGTCAGCCAACATTGTAGTGGACCATTTTCCCTGGTACCTTTGCTCCATTGTTGCGATATCTTGATGAAAGCGTTCGCCATGTTCGTCACTAATCATACCACAGTTGTCAGGGAAGATGGGAGTGAAAGAAATGCATCTTCAGCGACATATTGCAGCGAAATTTCTGGTAGGGCCTACTGCTTGAGCATGTCTTCTACTAGTTCCTTGTATTTTTCTGCCCTAACATTCCCCAGAAAGTCTGTAGACACTAGACGAAAAGCATTCCATGCTTGTTTCGCATCACCCTCCAGCAAGTTGTTGAAGCGGTCATCTTTGAAAAGTTCTGAGGACCCACGAAAACTCCCTCTTTAATCTTTGCTTCGCTGAGTCGAGGGAATTTTTCATGCAGGTATCGGAAAGCTGGCGAAGTGCGGTCCATGGCTTTCACGAAGTTCTTCACCAAACCTAGTTTGATGTGAAGGGGTGGTAGTAGGATTTTGTGAGCCTCGACCAGAGCTGGGTGCTGGATATTCTTCTGTCCAACTGCCATGTTTTGTCTGGGAGTCCATTCCTTCCGCACGTAGTGCAACTCTCTTGCCCGACTATCCCACTCACACAAGAAACACATATATTTTGTATATCCTTGCTGCAGTCCCAATAAAATGGCAACTACCTTCAAATCACCGCACAGGTGCCATTTGTACCTGTTATAGTCAATGTAATGCAGTAGCTGTTTTAGGCTATCGTATGTCTCTTTCACGTGGACAGCATGCGCTAATGGAATAGATGGAAGACGGTTTCCATTGTGCAAAAGCACAGCCTTAAGACTCAGTGTCAAAGAGTCTACAAAGTCTCCATTCTTGTGGGTCATGAGTGACCTGTAAGGCATTCATGAGGTCGTCAATATTGGAACAGAATACCAGATTACCTTCCTTCGTGAAGAAAGGTTCCAACTGCTGATGGCGCTTTCTATATGAAGTGATTGTGACATCTTCTTCTAGAAGATCAAGATTCCATTGTTGGAGTCTTGATCCTGGCAACTCTGTCTTGTTTTTGGATAAGTCCAAATCACGAACAAGGTCATTTAGTTCTTCCTGTGTTATTCTGTGTGGGGTTGATGATGCACCACAGTGAAAATCGGGATCACTGCACGCTGACGGACCAGGAGAAGAACATGTCGGTTCACCCTTGTCCTCATCAGACTGGCTGTACTTTTACATTGCATCAGAAAATGACGTAAAAAATCAACTGTGCATGATGTGTCCATGATGGGATTATACAATGAGGTGGAATATTACATCATTCCATAGGCACAACCACCCTATGGGACCCACGGGACGCGTCCCCCCAACTTTTGAGTGGTCCCCTAACTTTATTATTGTGGTCCCCCAACTTTTAGGACGTGATTCATTATGGTCCCCTCCAACTTTTAGGACGTGATTGCACCTATGCATCATTCTAGACTTATTTAGGATATTGTCGCATTTCTACTGCATAAATTTACATGGTGAAACATAAGAAATGAACTATATGAAATATTTTCAAAACGAGAGCCAATAAAAACTTTTTATGGTTATATTCGTGTTCAGCACACCAAGATGCTACACATTAGGGCCTTTTCCAGTCAGTAACGATTTCTATGTTGACCAGTGTTATTTTAGTGAACATCAATTACACAGTTTAATCTATCGCATAAAATCGGTGTGAACGACCCATGGCGAGCAGAGTTTGCCGCCAAACTATGAAAAACTGCATCGCATCTGTTGATTGAGTTTTGACACCAGACAGTGAGTGACCTGCATAAAAGACAATGGCGACGCTGAGCCATACCGCACAACGCGTCGTTTTGTTAAGTTAAGCAGCAACGGAGCGATCAGTCATTTTAATAGAGCTTGTTTATGGCACATTATTTATTATAATTATTATTTTGCCATGTGATGAGTGGGGCATGGTGTCGCATGGTATACCTTATAACATACTGTGTTCTGCTATTTAATGGTACTATGCAGTATGGTAAAATATGACTTGATTTGATGAGCGGTGAAATTAGAAAAAATATACTTTGGCAGTCACAAGATGCGGACATACAAGGATTAAAGACTTAACACAATAGAGCTATCGACGGCATCAGCTGTTCTCATAACAAGCTCAGTTGTATCAAAATCGATCGAATGTGTTTTGTCAATCCTGGTTCGTACAAACTCTAAAGTGAGGGGAATATCAAATGCCATATTCGACCACAACATGATGATTACAACGGGAAACTACATGCATTGGATGATGCCAGCCCAAAGCATTGGCAACAGAGGATGGTAACACGCAATCATTTGCTCTGTGTGACTAGGTCGATCAACACTGCTACATAAAAGAAAATCTTGACCACTGTCGTATATTCCGCGGTGGTACCATTCTGAAGATTCGATAAAGGCGGGGGGTGGGGGTGACTCGACAAAGATTGCCGATTTGTATTTATAGCCTCTGGCAGGCCTATGAGTGCCAAAATAGATATTGATAAAGTGGTCGTTTAGACACCTTTAGGTCTACTACTTCGACTTCTATAATAACCACACGCAACATTGTAAATTATTTATGTGAAAAAGTATGAATTACTTTGTAAGCAAGTGAGTCACTAAGTAGATGAGTAGGTAAGTAAGAAAGTAAGTAAATGAGTGAGTTACTGAATAAGTGAGGGAGTGAGCAGGTAATAAAGTATGCATGCAATAAAGTATCCATGTAAGTAAGTAAGAAGGTAAGTAAATAAGTAGGACAACGTGAGAATTCAAGGACGCAAGTAGGTGAGTAAGTAAATAGGTAAAATGCCAATCAAGCGGGAGCTCAACGTTAACGGTCCTTTGGCCACAGTTTAGTGATAAACACTAACGTTATGTTACGATATAGTTAAACAGAAACTACGAAAGGTTTTTTTTCATTTCAATCTATTTTCATTCGTGGTGTCAATCGATTTAGGATTGTGTTGCGTTCAATGATACCAAGCAATAGAAGTCATAGAGCTGCAGAGGTACTGTCGAGTAGTGACAGTCTAAAGCATGTGCAACTTAGGAGGGCGACGCTAATAACATCTATAACGATACAACGTCGCTACAGTAACCAACCGATGAGTCTCTTAAATGTCTCGTGAGTTGGAAGCCTTCTATCATAATGACATCTATTTAACGGGTGAAATAAAACACAAATCATCCGTCGATGATCGTTCTAACCCTCATAGGGTCACGATTTTTCTCAACCGATTTTGGTCACCTGGGGGTAAAAAAATATCCCCCCTGTGATTAGCATGATTCCTATGATAAACTCCGATTTTCAAGTATAAAACTAAAAGAAGTTATTTATAGAATGTTCGCGGAATGCACTGGAACCAATGTAACATATGCAGCACTGCAGGAAAATCAAAATGGCGGACAAAATGGCGGCCAGAATCTTAAATGGCTATAAGTGAAGTTATGTATGCAATGGAAACATGATTTCAGAATCTAAATCAGCATTTTCGAGGTCAAGGAATGCAATGGAATCAATGTCACTTATATTGCACTGCAAGGAAACCACAATTGGGATAAAATGGCGGCCAGATTTTTGAATTGGCTATCAGTAAAGTTCTGTATCTAATGAAAATATGATTTAAAAATATGGAATTTTGGTCAAATAATCTCATGAAAGCCACATTCTATATGTAGCATTGAGCCTATTATGCAATGAAATTATCATATCTAGTCGAAATTTCTAGTAGCCTATGATTACACTGCAGTTTAACTATTGCTGGAATTATATATGTTCCATATTCTTACTTCAATGTTTCATAACTTGATATATCAATAGTTTCAATGTTTCATGACATGACAGATAAAGGGTATACAGTCTATTCAGACATTGTTGATGCAATGCAATTGCGTTCAAGTTTACATGGCAAGATCGCACTTCGACAGCAGTAGGGCTTGATGCTACACTTGTTAACTTCGCGTGATTTCCTGTATAAAATCTCATTTATTCATCTTAATTTTATGAAACCAAAACGATTTCTATTATAATGTCCAGATACTGATAAGGAAACATTTTAACAGCAGTACACTCATGTGCAAAGCATGCATAATACTATGTTTGAAAATTCCTGAGTAAAATAGCTAGGACGTGGTACATTTTCGTACTTTATAGCTTATTTGGGTGCATGAATAACTAATGAAACTGGATGCATTCTGTGCATAAAACATATTTAGGAAAAGTCATAGAAGCGATTTCTTCAACTATTTTCAGGGATTAACATTTCCGTGAAAAACCGAGATGGGGGTATTTTTTTACCCCCCGGTGACCCTATAAGGGTTAATACAGTACTGTGATCGCATAAAATCAATTAAGACTTGTGCAACGTTTCCGTCGACATCATTTTCGACAGTTTAATCAGTTCTGTTTGTCGTTGCAACTGCTTAGCGACATCTTGTGGTGAGCAAAGCCGTTGACGAAAGGATGTTTCTAAAGAAATGTAACATAGCATTACCTTGGAGCTTTGTTTATCGAAATCGTTGATAAAAAATAATAATGAATAAGTTAAAAAGACAAAGGCAGCTCTGGCTATTGCGGACTTGATTTGATATAGCGCCGGTGAATAAGCTGAACTCCCTGACGTGGTTTTCGAGGGCGTTGAGAAATTCTCGAAGATTTTCAATGGTAAATTACTTCCAATGGGAGGACATTGACCTTTCTTACTAGTTTTTTTTAACTGTACAGGTGCTTCTACAACTGCACAAATCCATTTAGAACTGCAAATTTTGTGTGCAACTGCACGTTAATAAGCCCCTGCACCTAACACAATCCACGGTAAACTCATCCATCTATAATGAACTAGCTTTTGTACCCGGCTTCGCCCGGGAAATTTAGGGTTGTAAACACTACTCCACTGCGGTACCCATCGTTGACCGCTAAATTTCGGGTTTTCGCCAACGCTCCAGCCCACCCCGGTTCCCCAAAAAGCCAAACGTGACCCGCCCCTGCGGGGCGCTACGGTAATTATTACTGAGCGAGTATGACGTCACGCAGGCTGTAGACTTTACTAAAGCTCGTGACTCTTTACTAAAGAGTGAACGATTTGAAAACTGCGTTAAAACGCTAATAACTCGAGTTCTAAAGTGAAATTTCGTGTTTTAAGCACTACTCCACTGCGGTACCCATCGTTGACCGCTAAATTTCGGGTTTTCGCCAACCCTCCACCCAACCCCGCTTCCCCAAAAAGACAAACGTGACCCGCCCCTGCGGGCGCTACAAAAATTATTACTGGGCGGGTATGACGTCACGCGGGCTGTATACTCTTTACTACAGCGTTAGGTGAGCGGTTATTGATGAAATCTGTCTTGAAACGCTAATAACTCTTGTTTTGAATTGAATTAAAAGCTGAAAATAGTCGCGTTGACCTTATAATTTGGGTAAGAATCATTTGCAAATATTTAGTTAAATCGACGCTGTTTCATTTCCGAGCCTTTTCATAACGAAGAGTCAAATTACACACATCTGGAAGGACAAACTTTCTGTTTTATAATTTAAGATACACAGTCAGTGAGAAGATCGCGCGGCAAGAAATAAGAAGTCCAACCACTCTTAAATACCGACGCCAATGGAAAGTGAAGTCACTATCGCATCTTATATATACACTGTGTCCGGAAAAAAAGGGACCCATTTTGTAAATATGAAAATAAATAGTAAATATTCATCGATTTTTACAATTCAGACACTGTTTTTATCCTAACATATTTGTCTAACAATTGTGAAAATATAAAAGTTCCAGTCTCAATAATGACGTCATAATGACGTCATATGCATCAAAATTCAAATTTAAGAGATAAGTGCACAAAATTATCTAAAATTTCAATATTTTTAAGATGTCATTTATCAATAATAAATGTTAGTTTAAATTTAGTTTTATATCGCAGTTATGTCCTATTGCAATTTGTGCTCAAAGTGTAGACCTTTGACTCAACGCAAGCTTCACAACGTTCGCGCTAATAGCCAATAGCATCATCAATAACCAGCTTATCAAAATTCTCCCAGTCATTAACAATTCGCTCACGGAGTTCTTCAATGTCTCTTTTCCTTGTCTTGTAACCATCTCCTGCAATAGTCTCCAAATTTTATAATCAACTGGATTTAAGCTCGGGCCGTATGGCGGCCAAAGATTATAGGAGGAATGAAAACCAGAGTCTCTTTAGTCAACAGTTAAACTTCAACAGTTTAACGCGCTCAGTGAGCTGGATCGCCATCTTGTTGAAATGTTTACTAATCCGAGTGTTCCCGGATATAAGGCATCAATTTCATATGGAGCAGACAATGCCTGTAATAAGCTGCATTTATTTTCACCCCCGGTTCTATTAAGTGGATTTCCGTTTTACCAAGAACAAATATACCAACCGAAACCATGCATGATTGGCCGGCTAAATGAATTTAATGCAAATGACGTCATTCTGACGTCATCATTGTGACAGGAACTTTTATATTTTCACAAATATTAGATAAATATGTCGTGATTAAAATGCTGTTTGAATTGTGAAAATCGATGAATGTTTACTATTTATTTTCATATTTACAAAATGGGCCCCTTTTTTTCCGGACACAGTATATATATATATATATATATATATATATATATATATATATATATATATATATATATACAGGGTGCGCCAAAATAAAGTAATCCCCTACGGATTTTTGTCAATATCTTGGCCAAAAATAGGAATTTTTCAACTCCAGTTTTACAGGTTTGAAGGTAATTCATATCTGCGTACAATAGCCAAATTTCATCGCCATATGTGAAACAGAACAAAAGTTATATCACTTCTAGTGAGGCCACTCACCGTTTTTTGACGATTCAAAAATGTCACGCAACAAAAAGCAACATAAAACGGATTTTATTATTCTGGCCAATATCTTGACCAGAAGTAAGAATATCGAAATGAAATTTTAGAGGCTTAAAGACAATTCATATCTGCATATGATGGCCAGATTTCAGCAAAATATTTCAAACAGAACAAAAGTTACACCACTTTTAGTGAGGCCACCCACCGCTTTTTGACGATTCAAAGATGAAACGCAGCAAAAAGTAGCAAAAACACGATTTTATTAAGTATCATCTCAAATAATTGTTATCAAATAGGTTTTGATAATGTCAAATGATCATTATTATTACTGTTTAAAAAAGGAACAGGGTACCAGCGAAGTTGCACGTCACTGAGAAGTCACTTAGCAAGATGACAATCAAATTGGTAAATAAGAAATCTGTCAGATTAATCAACAGGTCCATCAAGAATTTTGCAAAGAGACTCAAAAGAAGTTTGGCACTGGTGGTGGGGACATTGAACACAAGTTGTGAATCACTATCAAGTTCAGTTCCAAACAGTTGTTTGAGATATGACTTGATAAAATCACGTTTTTGTTACTTTTTGCTGCGTTACGCTTTTTAATCGTCAAAACGGTGAGTGGCCTCACTAAAAGTGGTATAACTTTTGTTGTGTTTGAAATATTGTGATGAAATCTTGCTACCCTGTGTAGATATGAAGTGTCTTCAAGCCTGAAAAATTTCATTTCGATATTCCTACTTTTGGCCAAGATATTGACAAAAAACCTAATTTTTGCTGCTTTCCGTTTTTGAGACGTCAAAAAACGGTGGGTGGCCTCACTAAAAGTGATATAACTTTTGTTCTGTTTGAATTATTACTTTTATAATTTGACCATTGTACGTAAATATGAATTTCCTTTAAGACTGTAAAGTTTCATTTAAAAATTCTTATGTTTGGCCAAGATATGGGCTTAAAACCGTAGGGGATTACTTTTTTGGCGCACCCTGTATATATATATATATATATATATTTATATACTCATTGCGGATCATCATAAAATCTTCAATGTGTCATCGAATGAATCGACTCATATTTAGACCATTATATGAAGTAAGTGAATCTGAATATAGATGGGTCAAGAGGACACGGTATCCGATTGGTCAGAGAATTCATCTTGAGCATGATGAGTTCGAGACGCATGTCG
The DNA here is from genome assembly GCA_949752735.1 of Lumbricus terrestris. Classification (NCBI taxonomy): domain Eukaryota; kingdom Metazoa; phylum Annelida; class Clitellata; order Crassiclitellata; family Lumbricidae; genus Lumbricus; species Lumbricus terrestris. The sequence goes on along the minus strand of OX457048.1, from coordinate 12,305,538 downwards.
TGATAACTAGAAAGATTTGACCTAATTAGAATTACTAATAGTTTCTGTTAAGTGACACAATGTGACAACAAATCTCATTGGCGTCGCCCTCCTCCTTAATCCGGACTTGCGCCTGGCACTGTCGTAGGCTACGAACAATGGACGACTTATCTATTTATGATGAGAGGCTACTTACTTACAGTAGATTGTACTAGTAAGAAAAATGGAACATGTAGATTAGAAATCGATAATACATCGTTTGTCTAAAACACCTTCAAATCGTATACCATCCTCTTTATATACATTCTACAAGTGCGATTAATAATACATCTATTGTAAGTTGATAAAATTTACGTTGAGAACAGCAATTTACTGGTATTAAAAGTCGACGCTGACGGCAATTAGAGGCAAGAAATTCATTAAATTCATTTGCATAGCACCTACTCGTTGGGCTACACAAACGAGTCCCCAACCTCTGCGCTGCTAAATAAAACTGTACTGAGATGGGAGTGGAAATTTTGATAATGACTTTAGGGAGTGGAATGTCAGTGAAAGTCCATTCCAGGTTGAGGGTCCTACCAGGAGAGGGAAAAGGAAGAGTAAAATTTGCCTGATATCAAGTGGTGCGAGATAGAAATTATGATCTAATTAGATGATATTAAGGCGATCGGAAATTGGCGCAATAGACCTTTGAAGTCGTCGCTAAACAATGGATTGGCATGTTTAGCGATCGACTTAAAACACCGTTGCAATAAATTAAACAAACTTCTACGAAAAACATTCATCGCATCATATAATCATAATGCATCTCCATGAAGCAGCGTCTCTAATCTACATCTCTTCATCCAGTCTCTGATATCAGCAACCCAGATCGACATCGGTCTCTCCCTATGACCTTGTTCCCGTTATTGTGCACTGTATTTATAATTAGGGCTGTTGTTCGATTAAAAATTTTAATCGAAATTAATCGCGCGATTAATTTTTTTAATCGCAATTAACTGCAAATTAATCGCAATACATTTCCTTCAAATACATTAATCTTACTATTTTCTAAGGACCCTGAAGCATAAAATTGTAATGACTGAATGCATTCTTTCTATTACAAACATATTCAATAACCTTTGGCTTAGGTACATTGAATTTCTGCATTTAGTTTATTGAACAGTTTTGTATGACAGACAGAATTGAAACGCTGTTCAAATCAATCAACTGCTCAAAATCCGTTAGTTTTTTAATCTTAGCCACCTTTAATTAAAATGATATATGCCTGACTGTGAAAATTTGATAACCGTTTTCTGATTATAAAAATTAATTATTTATTCAGCCAATTGTATAGGCAGACCAGTTTATTTACATTGGGCGGTTCAAGGGATGCTCTTATTAATTAACAATTATAATAGTAGGTCTACTATTGAACCTCATTATTTAGTCACAATTTCTCACAAGAGGTTTCAGTTCCTGCCAAACCTCGTATCAGTTGTCCTTCTGTAAACATTTATCATTTGAAACCTGAATACATTGGTCTTGACATCTCATGGAGTTCAACCAACGTAGTTTGACGGAGTGAGGAAAGAGGAAACAACCTTAGTGGACGATGATATGCGGCCGATATCGACGACTCATCGTTAGCGTTTAACGCATGTATTGTTTCGCATGAAGGCGATAATTGAGCGACGAATTGTTACGATAATACTCCAGTTCTTTGTTGGAATATTTGCCAAAGAATGTATCGCTAGTTTTAAGTATGAGTCTTCCGTTTAAAACGAGTTCTTCTGTCTCTTATTTCATTTTAATCAGATCTAATTAACGCGTACGATTAATGCGTTAAAATTTTTAATCGCAATTTTTTTAACGCGTTAATCGCACGCGTTAACGCGATTAAATCAACAGCCCTAATATATATATATATATATATATATATATATATATATATATATATATATATATAATGTTAATTAGAAAGCTCACTTTGTAAGTCGACGAATTCCGATTCCATCCCTTCATCAATGACACGGTTTTTCTGAATGGGGACTTTCAGTAAATCCGTATCTAACAGTAACGCTCATTGCCATCGATATTCTGTTGATAAGGACCATGTGAAAATTATATGGAATGATAGCCATCTTCAAAGCGCATTAATTCATTCGCTCATTCATTCGTTAATTAGGAGTATATTAATATTCAAAGAAAATTTTCAGAGGCGCTCTAAACTCTAACGCGGTCAAAGGGCAGGTTCAAATAAAACATTCATTTACTACCCGAACAATTCGATTCCGTTTTGGACACTGTGACTTTTTATAAAGCATGATATTTATTATGAGATACATTCTACCCTTCTTTTGCCGCGAAATATACACTTCCGCGCTTTAAAAATCGAATTTGCCTGACAAAATTATTTCGAACAAATATATCCGAAAAAGCAAGTTAAACCATCTGGAAATCTCATCCGTGACTTCGAGCTCGGGTGATTGCTAGTTTCTCATTATAATTTAAAATAGCGAAAAGTCAACACCCCTGTACCAATTATTATGTCAATTAGCAAACTAGCACTGCACAGTTTTCAACACCTTGCATAGACACCATTTAATCTGATGGTTCTGACTTTTTATATAAGTTTGTTATATCTTACAAATCGTTAATAACACGTGCCGAAATACCTTGGTCTAAGACGAATATAACTTGAAATCGGCAAAATTAAGCTTCATTTGCCGTGACTGTGTGTATTAAGTTCTCATATTACGATAATAGACCAAATTTATAATTATGAAGCATTTTATATCAGCCGAAAAATTCGCGTTTGCTACAAGCCATGAGTAGAAGATACTGGACATTGTTAATTGCATGCAACAATTGCTCGACAGGATGTCACGTGGTAATCCTACTATTATAGGTGGGTGGGAAGGTTAATGATCTCTTTGTTGTTACACTGTGTCATTAGACTGAAACCACTTTGATTGGTTGCCTTATAACGTAGAGATTATATGGATTTTATTCTCGTCTATTTAGAGGGTTAGGCATACAGTGTAGGCACATTTCACAAGTATTTTTGTATCGACTGCTCAGCGTCGTCGTTCGATACTTGGTCATTGATGAATGAACTCACAAATAAAATCATTATTATGAACATCCATAGTCGAAAAGTACCCCCCCCCCCAGGATGCCAATGAACATTAGTAAGCAATCACCTTAGACACCTTAAATACTAGTTCAACTTCGGTTATTTATAACATAAACTCTGCCTGAAGTCAATTTAAACGCTCTATGTACGTAACCACAGCTAATTATAGGCGGTATTTGTCACAGAGCAGAGCCACTGTAGAGTTTTACCCACAGTCGCCACGGCGACATTTTTATTCACCATTTATCGACCTAATAAGGTTGAAACTTGTGCTTGCTACTATAAACCATAATTATATGGTGTTGCCAACTTAATGCATAATACAAGATCTTCGTTTATAGGAGTTTCACTTACTACAAGCCTGTGGAAAGAACTATACCGTCCGCCGTCTATATGTTTCGTTGATGGTCACATCACGTGTGATTGGAAGCCAGTGTTATGTCTCCAACATATAACTAGACTCATGACCAAATTTTGGACGCAATGCTAGCAATTTAGTTAATGCCAAATACAAGACTGATGAATGGAAGAGAGCGATGATAATTATATTCGAACAGTATATATACATTTTGAGAAACTAGTGGATATGGATTATTAAATAATTGCATTAATTTAGCGGCTTAAAATATAAAAATTATTATTTTAAGGTGAGTAACAATCAATCTTAATGAACAGAAAGCCGTCTCGCATAGCAAAAAGCCCTGCCCTTCCATAATATGAATGAAAGCCTGGATTGAGCGAGAGCGCAGCGTATTCTTTATGGCACAATGCCGCTAAAATTTACCGGCAACTGAAGCACAAACCATAGAAGGTAAAAATCGACATTCGAGGTTTTTTGGAGGATGAAATATGACGACAGCGGAAACACTATTGCACCATTATATATAATTATTACCAGTCCAGTTCCACTCTCTTTGATGTAGCTTGTCTTGTCTTGTCTTGTCGTCAACCTTCCTCGATCCGAGGGTTGGTCGCATCATGGACGAGCTTCCTCCATCTCTTCCTGTCCATTGTGTCCACCAGAGTCTGCCCGAGAGTTGATCCCATCCATGTTCCGATGTTAACAAGCCAGCCCATCCTCGGCCTCCCTCGTGTTCTTGCTCCTGATGTAGCAGCATCGGCGTAAACGGCCTTTGGCGTCGACAGGACTCGTGCGTGATCACGTCCAAATAGCTGAATCCATCAGCACGTCCAACTGTCCGCCCCTATACTAGGATGTCCGGAATTCGCGGTAGAGCGTCGTTCAGGCACTGCACCTTTATTTTCTGCCAAATGAAGATTGTGATAGCTTACGACAACAGAGGCCGTTGCCGCCGCAAGCTTTGCCTCATTTTGAATACGAAATGGATATATTTATAGCAACTACCTGTATAATTACTATGCGCATTAAGGATTTTAAGACGATCATCGTACCACCGGTAGATTCGCGATATCATGTGCGTTCTAGCAATGTTTGTTTGTTTGTGCACTTGTCATAGCGCCCCATCGGAACAGATTTTATACATTTTAGTATCTAGTAGAACTGTGTGGTCACTTAATGCACGTTATACTTTCAGTTGATGTATTGATTAAAGTGATGGAATATCACCTGTTTGTTAGCGCCCTTAGCACTAGAACGGCGATTGTGATAGTTTAGTAATTTGATATAAACACTTATAGTTCTGATATTTCTGTTCTGAAAGGCTAGTTTTCCAACAGCCCATTTTATTCATGAAAAGGCGCTAGTAAATATTTCATAGACGATAAATGGTGAAATTTGGTAGGCACGTTTTGGACATTGTATCAAAATCGTGCATGAGAAAATGTGGGAGGTCGGCGTCAACTGATATGACTGATGTGTCAGATGATTTCATCAAAATTTAAAGCTGTCCTTGGACACCTTTAAAACCATCGCTAGTACTGTTTGTTGGGGCATATTGCTTCTTACTGTTCACGTCCGTCCGCTCTCTGGCAGGACAAAGGTTCTGGCAGGGCAAAATTCTGGCAGGGCAAAATTCTGGCAGGGCAAAAGTTCATGAAGAGAAAAAAATCTGGCAGGGCAATTTTCTGGCAGGGCAAAAGTTCTGGCAGGGCAAAACATTTGACAGGGTAAAGACCGTAAATTTTGGCAGGGCAAAAGTTCTGACAAGGAAAAATTCTGTTAGGGCAAAAATTCTGGTGTGGCATAGATTCTGGTGGGGCAAAAGTTCTTGCAGGGAAAAATTCTGTTGCTGCTTATCGGCGATCCACATTGCCGTATACAACTAACAGCGTAGGCCCAGCTGTCGCTCTATTGTTTTTCAAATGAAGCGTTCCGGTAAGTATTTGAGTAGACAATAGACCTATATACCTGACTCCGTTACTTTATTTGCTGAACGCTTTGCTTTCGAAATGCTACTCGAAAGAGGATTTGCAATGCTTCACTAAGTCACAGAGATTGGTCTACAGGTTGGGCCATAAAATTACCCTAAATGTTTTGCTCTTAATCTTGGCCAGATGTAGTAATTTTAAATGAAATTTTACAGGCTTACAATTCATTTTTACACATGATGGCCAGAATTCATTTAAATTTTCGGACGAAACAAAAGTTATATCACTTTTAGTGAGACCACTCACTGTTATATCACGATTCAAAAACATGACGCAGCAAAAAGTAACAAAAAACGAATTTGTTAAGTAACATCTCAAATAATCGGTGTCAAATGAACTTGATATTGACAGAAAATCGTTATTATTATTTAGAAAAAAAGCAGGTACACGCATATAGCTGCACGCCGCTGTGACATCATTTAGCAAGATGACCGTCAAGTTGGTAAATAAAGAATTTTTCTGATTAGTAATTTTCGTCTGTTGCACAACAGAAGGTCTTAAGTAAGAAGCGATCAATTTTCAGAAATACAAAAAACGCGTTCAAAACTGTACATAAAAGAAACCATACGAAATTTGAAATAGTACCAGTCATTGATGAACTACAAAAATGAGCATGTATTTGCCACTAGAATTTATTTTACAAAAAACCTGTAAAAAACTAACATAAAACCACTTTCGTCCTTATGTTACGACTGCAAGTAAGATTTATGCAAAATACTAAAAGGTCGTAAGTAACACTTTTATGCCCAATGCACGAAAAGTTAAGTGGCTACAATAAGAATTTAGTGACTAATAGCGAAACATGAAGAAAAATGAAATAGGACAATTAAACGAAGACAATCTCATTGCTAATTATTCATATAGCGCCACTCAATATTTCTACCAGAGGCGCTCCAGAATACAGCGCGGACACTGGATCGGAGTTACTGGTCAGGCTCTATGTCCTCATCAGGCTCGCAGGTCGGCTTCTGTTCACCAGCAGCCCCAGAGTGCTTCAAACCCTGATAGAAAGGGTGATAGTCTGTGAGAATGGACTTCGACTTGCACATTGACAGCAAATCGTTGTATTTAGCCATAGATATTGTAGGAACTGTGGACGCAGTAAACAGTTTCTGCAGTTTGGGCATGGTACTTTGTTTCTTTGCAGACTTTGTCCCCTTCCTGCCTCTTTGTCTTTTTCCACTTGTCTGGTTCTGCTTCGTTTCGATACACATCACTCGAAATTCCTCATCAAACGCATACTTGAAGAAGATCTTGTTTGCATTTGTTTTCTCGTAGCGCATCCACTTAATTTTTAGCCAATTCACTGTGCTTTGGGTGTCGTCTTTTGTTCGATTCTGAATGAGGTTTGTGGACAACTTCTTGTAGTCGTTGAACATGTCTGTGTCCATAACTAAAACTTCGTACTGTGCTGTGTCTTTTCCGTGTCTTGCCATGCGAACAATCCGGTAGTAATCAGTTGGACAGTAAATGTCCTGTTTTCGGCAAGCATTTTCTATTGTTGAGTGTACTGAGTCAACCTCCATTTGGCTATGACCAGACTCCATGTATAGATGATCAATGGAATCAATGTCTGTACAGCTGCTGACGGCATGCAGACACATACTAGAAAAATGTTGATTGCGGTTTTGTCCTCCACACGTATCTGAGAACAGGACGAGGCGCCTGGTGCCTTTGGGAAGATTTTCAATGTAGTTCTCCAAGCAGCTGGCAATCTCGCAGCTCCCTCTGCCACCTGTTGCTTCATGCCACATATAACACTTAACATCTTTGTTACCCAATGAATAGATGGTCAGGTTGTAGGTGGAAAGTTTGCGCTTGTAATAAAGTTCAGAAACGTTGAGCTTCGGGCACAGTAAAACTTGCTCCAAATCAAATGCCGCAGCTATAACAGTGCCATCTTTTTGAGCCAATTCTTTAAAACTCTGCTTTTGTGATCTAGCACCTTCTTTTCTCTTCATGTGCTCATCATATTCTCCTATCATTGAGCTTTTCTCCGAAGCACTTGAATTTCTGTACTTGGTACAGAATCCACAGGCATCTTTCTTTGGCTGGTGAAACCCCAAATTGAAGTCCGATTTAAATATGTTTCTGTATAACTTCTCTGATACTGGCTGTAAGCCCTTGGATTGGCATAATTCAGTGTACAGCAGATACATCTTTCTCTTATTAAGATGGCTTCCCAGGTATTGCATGCTTGTATTTTTGCGAGCGTAATGAGATTCCACAGACGGGAAACTCCTGATATGCTGCTTTACTATGTCGAGGTCACTGTTTGACTTTTTGTGGCCTGGCGGGTGCTTTCCACGTCTGTCAGCAACCGTCTGTCCAGTTCCTTGCTTACATTTTAAGCTGCAAATAACAGTCTTTTCACCGATATCAAGAGTTTTAAGAAACACAGCCTTGCACACTGTTACTTTGTTTTCATCCAATGTAAAATAGTAGCAATATGTTGACTTTCTCCTACTTTGCACAGTCTTGTGTCTCTTTTTGTCCTTCCGTGTTACATGGGCGCAAATATAATCTCGTTGCCTGGTATGATCGGACATTCTCCAGTAGCTGTTGAAAATCTCATCGCGCTGCTGACTGCTAAGCTTATCGTTGCAATTGTTAACACATTGGCCACAGCGATGTTCCAGTCTCTTGCGCTGTGGAATAACATCGCCAGTAGTGCTCAAATATGACTGACCACACTGTCGAGCTCCTTTTCTTATATTTTGTTTCCACATTCCTGGGTTTGCTTTCTTCCTCTTTCTACTTCTTTCATTTTCAGATAAGTTTGCACTTGTAGTGGCGTTGGCAATGTCAGCGTGCTCCTGGATTTCTGACGACGGGGGAGCAAGTACGTAGTCTGCGCTCGTAGTGGCGTTGGCAATGTCAGCGTGCTCCTGGATTTCTGACGACGGGGGAGCAAGTACGTAGTCTGCGCTCGTAGTGGCGTTGGCAATGTCAGCGTGCTCCTGGATTTCTGATGATGGGGGAGCAAGGACGTAGTCTGCGCTCGTAGTGGCGTTGGCAATGTCAGCGTGCTCCTGGATTTCTGATGATGGGGGAGCAAGGACGTAGTCTGCGCTCGTAGTGGCGTTGGCAATGTCAGCGTGCTCCTGGATTTCTGATGATGGGGGAGCAAGGACGCAGTCTGCGCTCGTAGTGGCGTTGGCAATGTCAGCGTGCTCCTGGATTTCTGACGACGGGGGAGCAAGTACGTAGTCTGCGCTCGTAGTGGCGTTGGCAATGTCAGCGTGCTCCTGGATTTCTGACGACGGGGGAGCAAGTACGTAGTCTGCGCTCGTAGTGGCGTTGGCAATGTCAGCGTGCTCCTGGATTTCTGATGATGGGGGAGCAAGGACGTAGTCTGCGCTCGTAGTGGCGTTGGCAATGTCAGCGTGCTCCTGGATTTCTGATGATGGGGGAGCAAGGACGTAGTCTGCGCTCGTAGTGGCGTTGGCAATGTCAGCGTGCTCCTGGATTTCTGACGACGGGGGAGCAAGTACGTAGTCTGCGCTCGTAGTGGCGTTGGCAATGTCAGCGTGCTCCTGGATTTCTGATGATGGGGGAGCAAGGACGTAGTCTGCGCTCGTAGTGGCGTTGGCAATGTCAGCGTGCTCCTGGATTTCTGACGACGGGGGAGCAAGGACGTAGTCTGCGCTCGTAGTGGCGTTGGCAATGTCAGCGTGCTCCTGGATTTCTGACGACGGGGGAGCAAGGACGTAGTCTGCGCTCATGGTGTCGGTAATTTCTGTGTCAGAGTCAGCTTGTTCAGAATCACGCTCTTCGGATTCTGAGGAGGGTGACATCTGACTTTGTCCTGAAAAATAATGTCAATCATGCATCTCTTAGTTTTGTACGGGACACAATGATCTTACTCAATAACAATTAGCATTCTTGGTAAATAACATTGACATATTGAAGTGCACTGTCATAAAGACCAGTCCTGAAGAATTCTATGAATTGATAGTCAACATTTTATTCCGTTACATGTGAACAGAGTGGCCAATAAAGAAGACTTACTAAGTATTGGGTGAAATGCGGGAGTGCAGTGCGGAATGAAAATTTAATGCGGGCACAATTGGCGGGTCTAACCCTAACCTAACCTTGACTCTATCCCAATTTCACCCTTTCTAGGCCTACACTCGCATTTCAACCCGAACCCGCACTCCCGCATTTCACCGACAACCCAATAAAACTGGGATATTCTGCACGCTGGTTAAACAAGTCACTATCATCAAGTAGTAGGACACCGGAGGGCATGGCCAATATGAGTCAATTTACACGGACCGTACATTATGCTACAGTAGCCTAACTGTAAATTAATAACTTGCCTTGTGTTTGCTTCTTGCTCACTGGTTTGCAAATCCATTCTGCAATCTTCCTGCTTGCTTTAATAGCAGAAAACCGCTGTGAACGTTTAAAACACGGTATTTTAGTTTCCGCCATTTTGAAGCTAGCTGTAAGTGAAAATCGGCACGTGACAACAACTGCCTGGCTGCTACTTACGACCCACAGGATGTTTACGTCCTTCTGTTAGCCAACCGAATGTTGCCTCTGCCACTTACGACCTTCCGTTTTTAATAAGTAAGTAATACATTTTGTTGATAGATACGACCGTCTGTTATCCACATTGTGCGCCCAGGCTTGCTGAGTAATTTGGCGTATTTCCTTCACAATTTCACTAATGTGTCAGTTACGTCCTTCTGTTGTGCAATAGGGCATGGCAGGGCAAATGCCCTGGTAAAAAAGCCTTTGCCCTGGCTGTTGCCCTGGTCGTTGCCCTGCCAGAAATTTTACACTGGGAGAATTTGTTGGGGCATATTGCTTCTTACTGTTCACGTCCGTCCGCTCTCTGGCAGGGCAAAGGTTCTGGCAGGGCAAAATTCTGGCAGGGCAAAATTCTGGCAGGGCAAAAGTTCATGAAGAGAAAAAAATCTGGCAGGGCAATTTTCTGGCAGGGCAAAAGTTCTGGCAGGGCAAAACATTTGACAGGGTAAAGACCGTAAATTTTGGCAGGGCAAAAGTTCTGACAAGGAAAAATTCTGTTAGGGCAAAAATTCTGGTGTGGCATAGATTCTGGTGGGGCAAAAGTTCTTGCAGGGAAAAATTCTGTTGCTGCTTATCGGCGATCCACATTGCCGTATACAACTAACAGCGTAGGCCCAGCTGTCGCTCTATTGTTTTTCAAATGAAGCGTTCCGGTAAGTATTTGAGTAGACAATAGACCTATATACCTGACTCCGTTACTTTATTTGCTGAACGCTTTGCTTTCGAAATGCTACTCGAAAGAGGATTTGCAATGCTTCACTAAGTCACAGAGATTGGTCTACAGGTTGGGCCATAAAATTACCCTAAATGTTTTGCTCTTAATCTTGGCCAGATGTAGTAATTTTAAATGAAATTTTACAGGCTTACAATTCATTTTTACACATGATGGCCAGAATTCATTTAAATTTTCGGACGAAACAAAAGTTATATCACTTTTAGTGAGACCACTCACTGTTATATCACGATTCAAAAACATGACGCAGCAAAAAGTAACAAAAAACGAATTTGTTAAGTAACATCTCAAATAATCGGTGTCAAATGAACTTGATATTGACAGAAAATCGTTATTATTATTTAGAAAAAAAGCAGGTACACGCATATAGCTGCACGCCGCTGTGACATCATTTAGCAAGATGACCGTCAAGTTGGTAAATAAAGAATTTTTCTGATTAGTAATTTTGTTGTTAAAATAATAACATCGATTTCTATCAAATTAAAATTCCCAAGGTGTCGATGGCACGCAAAATTTGTATTCATACACTTCATGAGCAAGGTCTTGGAGATAAAGCTATATATAGTCGGCGCTTAATCTGATAAACAGTGATTGCAGAGAAATGAAGAGCTAAATTGAAATAGAGAACTAAGATAAACATTGATGAAAACAGATCGGTTCAACGTCAATATTACTGTACTGGTTTCATTGAGTTCCAAATAATATATACCGATTTGAACCCGATGATTTTATCAACTGTGGAGAGCTATTTGCTCGAGAAATACCGTAATCTGCAGCCAAAACCAAGAACGATAAGAGACTGAAAATAATTGATGGTCGCATTGGAGTTGATTGGGAAGATATATATACAGGGTGGGCCATAAAAAAGTAACCCCCTACGGTTTTAAGCCCATATCTTGGCCAAACATACGAATTTTTAAATGAAACTTTACAGTCTTAAAGGCAATTCATATTTACGTACAATGGTCAAATTTCAACAAAATATTTCAAACAGAACATAAGTTATATCACTTTTAGCGAGGCCACCCCTCGTTTTTGACGATTCAAAAACGTAACGCAACAAAAAGTAGGTTTCTTGCCAATATCTTGGCCAAAAGTAAGAATTTCGAAATGAAATTTTACAGGTTTATAGACAATTCATATTTACATATTTTGGCCAGATTTCATAAAAATATTTTAAACTGAACAAAAGTTATATCACTTTTAGTGAGGCCACCCTACGTTTTTTGATGATTCAAAAAGTCAGAAAACGATGGGTGGCCTCACTAAAAGTGGTATAACTTTTGTTGGGTTTAAAATATTTTGATGAAATCTGGCTATCATTTGTAAATATGAATTGTCTTTAATCCTGTAAAATTTCATTCCGATATTCTTACTTCTGACCAAGATATTAGCAAAAAACTAATTTTGTTGCGTTTCGTTTTTGAATCGTCAAAAAACGAGGGGTGGCCTCGCTAAAAGTGATATAACTTTTGTTCTGTTTGAAATATTTTGTTGAAATTTGACCATTGTACGTAAATATGAATTGCCTTTAAGACTGTAAAGTTTCATTTAAAAATTCTTATGTTTGGCCAAGATATGAGATAAAAACCGTAGGGGTTACTTTTTATGGCCCACCCTGTACATGTATCTGGAACACATCACCAAGTCCATCAAAAACTGTGCATTGGTGGTGGACACATTGAACACAGAATGTGATGTAGGCCATCACGTTTATTTGATAACAATAATATTATTATTTGAGATGAGACTTAAAAAAAATCGCTTTTTTGCTACTTTTTGTTGCATTCTGTTTTTGAATCGTCAAAAAGTCGGTTGTCTCACTAAAAGTGATATGACTCTTGTTCTGTTTGAAATATTGCAGTGGAATCTGGCCACTCTGCGTAAATATGAATTGTTTTTAAGCCTGTAAAATTTTATTAATTTTTTACTTCTGGCCAAGATATTGGCCAAACACTTTAGGGGTGGTCTTTTTTATGGCCCACCCTGTATAAGGTTTCTAAGATTTGCTTTTCAAATGTTAAAGTGTTCGGTTTTATGACTTCGCCCATTTGATCCTCTGACCAGAGAACCCTAATAGTGTAGGTGGGTGATTTATGGCATGCAGGGTAGCGCAAAATTATAGGCCTATGTAAGCCCGTAGGCTACTGCCGAGCACGCGACTCGCCCTCTGCCCTGGTTACTTGTGTGATTGCCCTGGCTATGCCCTGGCTACAAAAAGTGTCTGGCGCCGCCACTGGACGCGCCTATATTATTTTACTATTGACCTGCCAATTATGATCTGCAGAACCTTTTCCGGAGATTTCTATCATGATTTAGCAGATTATGCTGACGCAATCAAATTTTGTGGTCGCTTAAATATTTCGATGAAACAATGCCAATTTTATACACCATTTATCCGCATTTTATATTCTTATAAAAAATAGACATTCGCTTGTTCCTAGACTAAAGTAGGCGGTGTTTCGTCTACCCGTATAGTGAAGGTCAACGCCACTAAAGAACAAAAGTGTATAGCATTCAGGTGATGCTAAGCTGAAACCCTGAATGCAAAAGATGGCGACGTTGCTCAGTAATGCCGCAAAAATCTGTGTGCGCAAGTCTGAAAGCGAGCAGTAAGAAAACGATCAGTCACTAGAGTATCGTGTGTGCTTGACTCCACTAGAGCCATCAAGCGAATGCCTATTATAGCGACTTTTCCGAAATCTTCTTTTCACGTAATAATAATTATTAATTTTTACATGGTATGGCACCGCACACTATTTATATGGTATGGTGTTGTGTGATATGGTGTGATGTGTCATTGTATGTTTTTACGGTGCGGTTGGGGTTTGTGGCTGCGGTAAGATCTGCCCGTGAGGCGAAGGCATGACCCCCAGTGGCGGCGACGGGAGGATAGGAGGCTAAGCCCCCCCCAAAAGGCCATCACAGTTTGTCCCATGCAAAAAGAACATTTTTGCACGATTGCCCCCCCATATGCACCAGAAAGTTTGTTGAATGAAAAAGGACCATTTTCCAAGATTTCGACCAAATGATTAATTAAAAGGTCCTCAGAAATTTTGGCGGACGGATATTGGAATTTTCCTTCGCAAGTTCAGCCTCCAAAAACTGAAATCCTGGCGCCGCCACGCATACCCGCAGTCGATCAAGTTGATCGATCGAGTCGATCGCAACTCGACTTTAACCGAGCCGATCGAAGGATCTTGATCGACATTCAAGTCGAGTCGATCGTTGTTTCATCGACTCGACTTGGATATATTTTGCTAGCCATATCTTGTAGGTAAATCAGAAAGTGACCCATCATCATAATATAGCGACGATATTCTGAATTATCACACAGCTGCAAATAATGAACCTCTTTGTATACGCTGGCATTTTCGTAGGCCCAATAGTGGAGCTGCGGAAGCTGTAGGCAGTAGCCTGCTTTACGGTGAAAACAGAGTTATTGAGATGCATTTAGAATGTCTTAGTTTAAGATAATTTCTGCTCTGCTATGAGTATTCGCAAAACGTTCAAAAGTCTACAATACGTCAAAAGAGGATTAATGCGTTGACTTCTAACTCTGATAATTATGTGGCAAAATTTTGTTCCACAATACAGTGAGTATTAACACATGCGATACATGTTTAGACCCAGGCCTATTTATCCTAATCGCCATACTTTATTCAAAACCAAAAATTAATGCCTACAATGTTGCCTTCCGGAAAGTAGATTCCATAAAATGAAATGCGGTTAGCGTCATGGTTTCGTGTATAATAGGCCTACATCGCAATTTTAGCAAATGCACGTGCATGTCTGTGAAATTCTTGAATATGCATAACTTAGGTAAAGGGATAAAAAAAAACCCGCATCAACAGCCATTCGTCTGTAATTTTGGTCGATTTTGACCACGATACAAATGACAAAGTCGACGAAGTTGATCGAGTCGATCGTTGGTCATGAATCGATCGACTGCGGTTATAAGCTTCGCTGATCTCCAGATCAGTGTGTCACCAATGCTCCACGCATCCCTCTACCCCAACGCTGTGGCATTGGTCAACGTGCACGAGTCTGAAGGTTAAACAAGTTCTTTGCTAACGATTGATTAGCGGATTTAGCGCCATCGATTGATGCTTTTTCACTGCACGTTGACGCTGAATAATTAATGCACAGAAAAATAATCTGTTATCATTATGAATTTCGTCAAAAGCTCAACATATCGGTAGTCAACGAATCGTGAAACCTATAGTTATAGACACCTCTTACACGGATGCTTTATAATGTATAAATAAAGCCAACAATTCGTCAAATTTAATGGGCAGGCACCAATGCTCAACATAATCGATAGTCAACGAATCGTGAATCCTATTATAATTAAAGACACCTCTTACTCGGATGCTTTATAATATATAAATAAAGCAACAATTCGTTTAAGTTTATTAGAAGGTTGTCATGAAATAAATTCCCCCACCTCAAACATAGTCTCCATTTTGCTGGTACAGAGTGTCCGAGCGGAGACTAAAATCTCCCCTCTAAGATAGAAAGTCTAGCCCTACTTAATATCTCCTCATATATTTCCCGATTTATATTGTTTATTTTCTTTAAAAAAAATATTTTTGTGTCCATTATTGGTATTGGACATGAAAAGATTTGAAGTAGAAATGAGAATCTTATGAGGAAAGCATAAACGTTTTATACTATTGGGCGTAAGTGTAGCATAGTTACAGGCCTAGGATCATTGGGTTGTCGGGAAACTTGTGTCATTAAAGCGAGTGTAGGACATTTCCCCCTGCATGGACAAAACCCCCCGAACAAACACTTCCCGGAAAAAAACTCCGGATAATTCGCCCTGATCTAGCCTAGGACATTAACCCCCCCCGGAAATACCCCTTTGCTGCGCATAGCTATTTCTTTATTGAAAAAAAGAAAGAAAAGAAACTGACGACGAGCATCAAAAAGAAGAATATGACTCCGAGATGGAAGAATACGTTCATCTTCGAAGGCAACTCTCAGTCGAAAACTTTCAAAAGCAATTCTTGCATTGCGAAAGCATGGCTTTTCAACTGGAAAAGGAAATTTATTCAGCTTCAAAGTGACGTTGTCCTTATTAAAAGGAAAGTTAATTCTGATTCAAAGATTAATTCAAGTTCAAATGCGGCTTTGTATGATAGTCTTGATTCCTGTTCAAATGCTTTACTTCGGTAATTTTCGTAATTTCCGCTTTTTAACTGTTTATTCATCATTTAATGCAATTGAAATATGCAGACTCGCTATTATACATGGTATAAGTATTGAAAAGATGTACAAAATAAGACACCTTAATTATAGGGGCCGCAAAAATAGATAATGAGCTGACCGGCACACCAGGGTTGCCAGATTTCGGAAAAAAATTGTCGCGAGATCTTGAAAAAAAGTCGCGAAAATCGCGAGATTTTCACAAAAAAAGTCGCGAAAATCGCGAGATTTTCGAGCTTCTCTACATGCCTTACAAAACGCTTTGTCCGCGCTGGAGGGATCACTGGATAGTCATCATGTCGCAAAAACACGTCACTAATGATTTAATGGTGTCATGAGTCTTTTCCGGGAGTCTGTTACACATTAAGTATTTTTGCATTCGGTAATGAATTTCATTGCAATTTCTAGTTGCGGCTAAATTGGTTTACAAACCATAAATGAATCGTACATGTATATAATGGTTAGTTGTATGTCGGCTATTGCAGTGAATTGGGAGTGATCAAACCTGCCTTCACGATCTGGGAGTCGTTCCAATTCTTGTTGTATAATTTAAGGTATTTCATCCACTTTCCCATAATATAATAATAATATTCGTTTATTGACATTAAATCCAAGGCCGTAGCCTGGATTTTTTCGGCGGGTGTTTAAAAACTTAAGTTACCGAAAACCTGATGACCTTTTTTAAAGTAATCTGTCCGAAATCTTCAAAAAAGGTGTCTCAAAACACTGATGACTATTTTTTGGCATCAGTCAGAAATTTTAAAAAGGTGTCAATTAACCTTCTGAAAAACTGATGAATTTTTTTGTCATGCGACCGAAATCTTCAAAAAAGGTGTTTAATTTCCATTCTAAAAAACTGATGTGTTTGTATTTGCACTTTAACGTCGTCACTGTGAGGTAACAAGGACCAATAGCGACGCCCTCCTCCTTTATCAAGGTTTGGGGTTGGCACTGGCAGAGTGCAACCAGTGGAGGAGTTAAAAAAATTATGACTTTTCCTCTTAACCATCCGTCCGAAATCTTCAAAAAAGGGTGTTCAATTTCCTATCTGAAATAAATGATGACTTTTATCGTCCATCAAAAATCTTCAAAAAGGTGTTCAATTTCCCTTCTTAAACACTAATGACTTTTTTAGTCATTCGTTCGAAATCTTCAAACAATGGTGTTCAATTTCCCAAAATTTTTGAAAAATATGGCCAATTAGTTAATTAATTTTTTAACATTTTTCATTTCGGAGGGTTGATTCGGCCAAGCCAGGAGAGGGGCGATCTTATTTTCAACAGACCCGAGACAAACAACACAACGGCAGCTAACAGACAATTCAAATAAATTTTTGGCCTGAGCGAGGCTTGAACCCGTGTCGCGATAACGACTACTCAGTTTATCGACCAACGCTCTCTCAACTGAGCTACGAGGTCGGCTAAAACAGGCTCGCGGACCCCCCCCCCTTCATAATGCGAGTTAGAGAAATATCATCTATAGTACTTTTCCAATATAGGCCAGGTTCCGCGTGCCTCGTGCATGAAAGATGACATTTGAAGCCAATTATTGGCGGCAAATTTTTTTGAGCTTAATAGAAACGCACCATTCGGAAGATACATGATGAAAACATTGACGGAAAAATTTAGATGACAAACAATTTGGCGCTTTCGATAAATTAGTTCGTGCTCCTTAGATAATTAATGCTTTATTATTAGGTAGAAAACGCCACGCACAACTGGTCACGGTAATTTTAGTCTACAGCGGTGAATTTTATAAGATTTCAAAATGTCGCCGTGGCGACCGCGAGACAATTCAAAAGTCGCCCAAAAAGCGCGAGGTCGCGAGGACGAAATTTTCAGTCGCTAGCACTTTCAAAAGTCGCCCAATTCGCGCTTTTCGCGACGACCTGGCAACCCTGCGGCACACAATCAAACAATAAATTCATGATCTGGGTATCTGTAAACGGCTGAAAGTCTATTGTAAAGAAGAGTACCCAATAACCACAATATTTAAACTGTATACATTACTACTGACATTTTATATGCTCAACGTTATTTGATTGATTAACATAGTATTTCATTTGATGTCTTTACTTGAAAAATTTCTGAATAATGCATCTATCAAGGGTGGTGTAGAGGTGGGTTCGGCGCAATTGAGCCGGATAGTTTCAGGTTCGAATCCACTTCAAGCCGCCGTGTTAGGACCTTAGGCAAGTCCTTCCATTCCAAATTGCTCATGCGCTAGGGCGTAAAAGTCCAATGCAGTGTCCGCACTGTAGTCGGGAGCACCTCTGAGTAGTAAGCATGACGGAGGCCTGTCCCAAATGCATTGTCTAACCTCTCAATGACTACAATCAATTCAGTGAAGATGATCGAACCAGGCAAGTCTGAGTAGTTTTTAGAGTAAGTGTTCTATATCAGACACGCCCTCGTCGTTAATTTTGCTGATTTAAGCAAGGATAAAGAAATATTTTTATATCAACCACGCCCCTGGCCAATGACAAGTCTCCAAATTGTCACTTGACCTGTCAATCATGACATAGGCATTGGCGCCGCGCCGCCACCAACCAATCAATTTGTAATGATTGTTGCATGTGTGCGTATGTGTCCCACTATCTGCCTGCGTTTGTGAAGCTCTCCTGATAATTTGCGCACAAAAGTCATGTATAATGGTTAAGCGGGCGGGCGGGCGAACGGGTGGGCGGGCGCGTGCGGGCGGGCGGGGGTGTGGACGGACGCACGGACGGACCGACGGATGGATGGATGGGTCCACGGGATAAGGACAGCTCTTAACAATAGAGACTGTTGATATAGCAAAACACGAAAAATTCTCGGTGTTGAAAACACTTAATAGGTGTTTAATTGAGTTTCCTATTTTACTATACAATGTTTAGGGATACGCTGGAGGCAATCAATATCCATCGTTTCAATAGTTTATATAAAGGTGTTTAGAAAGAATTTAAAGGTGTCTAAAACAGCTCATGTGAAAGCATAAGAGCTTCACGATGTTAGTTGGCTTCCGTTTCACAGCACTGCGTGATAGCAAAGTTCATATGAAGCGCATTAGGCCAACTCTCTAGGGGATTAGCAGATACTAACAGGTTTTTTTTAGTTAACATGGAGAATGGATGGATGGATCCAGATTTGACGATGGCGTTTGACAACAGAGTTAGCTTACCTCTAGAAAAATTTGTTTGGCATAATACGGCTCTTTCTTTATCCAGAATAATCGTTTCAGTTTCTCAAATAGCCCTGGATAAAGACTTTGAAGGTGTCTGAAAGAGCGCTTTATAGATTTGTCTATCGGACTCAATTATGCACTTGAAAAGTATTATTTCGCTGCATGGATTGCCAGAGAAATGGGATAAATGTGACGTATCATAGACTGAAAAAGATATATGGTTACCTTCTATCAGCGCATGTTGCAATGTGGCAATTATTGTTGTTTCGCAAGTCGTCGATTGCTTTTCTTCCATAGTTTTTAGATTTTCACCGTGAGCGTTCAATTTCCGGTTGACATCCGACTCATCGTCATCGATGACATTATTATTCAACAAAACTTCACTCAAGATTGATGAAGTATTTGAAGAAGCATTAAGCGATCGCTTTCGTTTGTTCTTCGCCATTTCGTTCATTCCGTATTGTTTAAATCATCACAGAGTTTCGTTCTTTTCGAATTGTTAAAACAATTTCAATTTCCTGCCAAATTGGCGCGAAAGCGTCTTTCTCAGAAAAACAAACGGCGACTTTCAATTAGGTTACTTTTCCGCAGTTTACACGTCTACTCGTTTAAATTCCCTTAGACAATCGTGAATCCATAAGAATCCGTAAAACAATAATATAGTTTTCAAAGCTCAATAACCAGAATCGACGATTAACGACTTAAAATTAATTAATCAACGCGATCGTGACCATCGCGACGTCCTTTAACTTCCAAATGACAAAAAGATCAAGATCAAGAACTATGATGCGAATTCTGCCGGACTTTTATGTAGTAGTATGTACCCCTAGCGTGAAATAGTTTTATAGGTGCAGAAATTAATGGCATTTAACGGTTGAAAAGCGTGTGCGTTTAGTCGCTGTATGACGACTACGTTTCGTTCGAAACGATTATTACCGTCATCATTGGTGATGAATGATGTCGCCCTCCCCTTTACATACACGCTTGGGACTAGCACTGTTGGACTGCGGTCAGTTATGGAATTGAATATGCATGCTGACCTCCGATAACCGTGGTCTGTTTTGAGATTCAACTTAATTATTATTATTGATTGCATTTTCGGTGGTGTTCTATGATAATGCGGGTAAGTATAATAGGTGAGGACGCCGCCGCAGTTGTATGTAACCGATTCATCAGCGCACTTTCCTTAGAAACCTTTAAAATAGTGATAACTTAACTTACTTAACAGTGGAAGCGGTAAACTTTTTCATATCAATGTCCAACATTAAACTATTGCCAGCTTTGAGAACATGAAATGCACTGACACATACTGTACCCCCCCCCTCCCCCCCCCCCCAATCACGGACAAGAAACCTGTCTTAATAAAATTATAGAAATTTAAATTAGGCCTAAGAATTATGGAGAATTAAGGTCAGGGTTAGTATTAAGGCTATGGTTAGCCTTTTAATATAGCCTACATATAGAAATTTAAATTGGATCTAAGACTTATGGAAAATTAAGGTTAGGGTTAGTGTTAGGGTTGGGGTTAGTATTAAGGCTATGGTTAGCCTTTAGTATAATTATGAAAAAGTTAGGCTTTAAAAATGGAAGTTTTTGGTTGTTGATCTTAAGGTTATCAGTTTAATATAATTTTGGAAATTTATTTAGATTGGGCCTTATAAAAATTATGGAGATTTAAGGTAATTTAAGGTAAGGGTTAGGTTTAGGTTTAGTTTTAAGGCTATGGTTAGCCTTTAGCATTATTATGGACACAGCAACATGTTTAAACTTGGTGCAAATATACATGTATTTAAACTAGACAGAAATATACTAGCAGAATTTTCCTTGGCTGCAGAATTTTCCTTGGCTGTAAAAATTCCTTTGGTAGCAGAAACTCTTCTTTTCTATTGTTTCTTCCTGCATCTGGCTGCATATTGTTTGAGGTGACAACTTACGGTTGGTGTATTTAATTTAAGCTGCTTTCATATTTTTTTTCTTGAATAATGATTACATTCGATAACGCACATCGCACGTTTAATAATAATTATTCATAATATTCGTTTCTGTCATTCAAGTGGAATTTTTTCATCCTAAATGAACTTCGGCTTTCTGTCAGGTGACCGAGGTAAACAACATATTGAGCGCGAATTGATTATTTATAATGCGTGTGAAAATCGTAAAAAGGTATCTAATGATGGCAATAAATCCTTCAGCGTTAACGCCATCTAGCGATCACCCGAACATTGACGCCCACCAAAGCTGTCTTTAACCCATTTTAGCCCGATTTTTTTTTCGAATTTTTTTCTTTTACACTATTGCTTTAGTGACAAAATGAAGAGGAAAAATATTCTGTGAAATTTAATTATATTTTTTCCATAGAAATTTGCACAAAATATGTTTGTTCCAGAAGTGGAACTGTGGGAATTGAACATCGTTGTAAGATAATTTCTTACATACATACATACATCCATACATGCATGCATGCATACATACATACATACATGCATACATACATACATACATACATACAAACATACATACATACATACACACATACATAAAACAAACTTACATACACACATACATACATACATACATATACATACATACATACATACATACATACATGCATACATACATACATACATACATACATACATACATACATACATACATACATACATACATACATACATGCATACATACATACATACATACACACATACATAAAAACAAACATACATGCATACATACATACATACATACATACATACATACATACATACATACATACATACATAAATATATACATACATACATCCATACATGCATGCATGCATGCATACATACATACATACATACATACATACATACATACATACATACATACATACATACATACATACATACATACATACATACAAACACACATACATAAAAACAAACATATATGCACACATACATACATACATACATACATACATACATACATACATACATACATACATCCATTCATGCATGCATACATACATACATACATACATACATACATACATACATACATACATACATACACACATACATACATACATACACACATACATAAAAACAAACATACATACACACATACTTACATACATACATACATACATACATTAATGCATACATACATACATACATACATACACACATACATAAAAACAAACATACATACACACATACACATACATACATACATACATACATACATACATACATGCATACATGCATACATACATACATGCATACATACATGCATACATACATGCATGCATACATACATACATGCATGCATGCATACATACATACATACATACATACATACATACATGCATACATACGTATGTGGCGGACATGCCACAAATGGCGATTTACGTAATTGATAACTTGCAGTTAGTATGTACATTATTGAGCGTTTTCATTGCATAGAGTACAGAAAGCAAAAATACAAATTTTAATTAGCCTTGGTGCTGCTGTTTCCCACAGTTCCACATATGGAACAAAAGTT
The DNA here is from genome assembly GCA_949752735.1 of Lumbricus terrestris. Classification (NCBI taxonomy): domain Eukaryota; kingdom Metazoa; phylum Annelida; class Clitellata; order Crassiclitellata; family Lumbricidae; genus Lumbricus; species Lumbricus terrestris. The sequence goes on along the minus strand of OX457048.1, from coordinate 12,282,921 downwards.
CAAATTACTAAATTCCTTAGGATAATTGTTTTTACACAATTTCGATGTATTACACAAATTTCTATACAGTATTTCCCGTTGAAATTAGTTATGAAATTAAAATTTGAAATAAGTAATGACATTGTAATAATTACCTTCTTCTGGACATTTCCAACGGTAACAGGAAATAATTAATGTAAAAAGTAAAAAAATTGTAATTGATTAATTACAAAGAATTTCCATGAAGTTTCACCAAAAATTGATGTATTGTTTATTGCTAAGCACTTCCTGTCCATTACTTCGGGTGGGAAGTTCAAAGTACGTAACCCGTGACATTTTATCCCCCTTTTTCCAGAAGTGGAACTGTGGGCTAAAATGGGTTAAACGAATTTTGAACAAGGTATTGAAAAAATATCCATAGCTTACGATAGGATTTCCTCATTTATTTCTCAGAGTGACTCAGCGATAGTAACTTAGTGACTTCAGTTTAACAACAATGTGTGAGGACAAAGATCATTTTATTTGGCTGAACCCTCCACCATTGGCCTGGGACTTGCACTGTCATTGACGCAACCAGTAGACCTGGGAGTGACTTTAGTCAGCTAATCTGACCCCACTTGACCCTAAAGTGACTTGAGGTCGACTTGAATTCGACTTCTCGGCGTCAAAACGACTTGATCCGACTTGGCAGAAAAACAACCGACTTCCGACTTGGAGTCAACTTCTGACATGGTACTAGCCATTAGCCTAGGTCTGTGTACGGCTACTAATGCAAGAAATCTAGCCAATTTTCCTGCAAGCATTAATTTTATTTAGGCCTACAATTGAGTAATGAGGCCCCAACACTTAGGCTAATTGATGCACGAATTTGTTAAAGTGTTATTAAGCCCATTTCAAGCTGTTTGTGTTTCAGTTTGAATAGTTTTGTGATGCTTTGGGCCATCTATAGTAACCTAGACAATGCGACGGCAAATTATTAGGCTAGGTCTATGAATTTTGGCTTGTCCACTGTCTGTGAATATTCAGATTACACTCATTATTATTATTATTAAATGTTGTTATTAGGCCTATTATTTTCTAATATTAATATTAAATAAGTTTTTAAAAAGCGCAAGGTCTAAGATAAAATAGCGGACCACGGACTGCATGGTTGCACTGAATGGCGTGTTATCATAAGCCTAATTTGTAATTTTGTTTTCATAATTATTTGGACACTAACATCATTTCGCAACTTAGCATATAGCATTGCAAGCGCATGTAATCCTATAGTATACAGTAGGATACTACAGCTATACTAGGTCTGCTCACTGACAGTAAAGTCTTTCATTGTCCAATTGGCCCTACAATAGTTCTTCCGTCTGCAGACAACTCCAGATGCAGTGCACCAAAGTAGCGCCAACTATCGATTTATTATAAGCCTTGTATATCCAACTTTCTGTGCGCCGAATAATTCACTGACCACTAGAAGTTCACTGATTGCTTGATAAGCACACGTGCTAATATTTTAGTAACATTTTGTTTCACCATTTTAGTTAATGGCATGCCTAAGCGTGACATTTAAACATAAAATTACAGATTATATGACTAGATCGGCAGACGGTAGTCTGCACGATAGCCTACCGGCAAAATAATGAGTAGCCTAGCCTAAGTCTCTGTTTAGCAAAGGCCTCATTCATTCTTGTAAACACACTAGGCAAAAAGTTGCTTAAATGTTGTCACAAATATTGGTTTGAAGTGACAAATTTAACTATGTTTGTGTCTCAAGTCGGTTTAAGTCGACTTGAGGTAAAAACAACTTCAAGTGACTTCTATCTACCAAATTCGACTTGGGGTCAGTTGCGGTGAGCAGAAACGACCCGACCCGACTTGGGATGACCAAGTCGACTGAGGTCGACTTATTGGGGTCGACTCCCAGGTCTAGCAACCAGTGACGTAGTCACGTAGTTTCCCTCCACTCTAAACCCAGACTATTATAATATCCTGCTTCACATACAGATTGTAAGTGAGGTTTCTACCTTCGATAACAGCCACAATAAAGCATGCCTGTGTTTTTTAATGATGGAAAATATCTTCTAATAAACACTGAGAATTACAGTGCCTTTGCATTGAACTCACTTTACCTATTGATACACAAAACAATCGTTCCCTCATTCGAAGTCCAGTGCCGGCGTTAGCACCCCCCGCCCCCCCGGTTGGGGGCCTCAAGTTTGCAAGGGGCCTCCAAATTTATCTGGTCATTATGCCTATTTTGTGACCGTATATTTTTTAAATTGTCACATTCACTTTGGGGCCCCCGATCCGGTCTGGTACATGCCTTAACAAACCATGGCACTGCCATAGCAGACCTAAATGCAAATAGCCTACATACTGATTTTGAGTGTAAGTATAGGCCAGCTATTTAAACTTATTCAAGCCATTTGAGTCTACTTTCTCAACACAACGTTTATAACTTATTCTAAGCACTAATTTAGTGAGCCTCAAAATAGAACCTGCATTAGGCCCCCCAAATAAAGACTGTGTATACTATAATAGGCCCCATATGTCATTGGGACTGTATGGTCTCAAGTTTGTAAGGGGCCTGTTAATTTAGCTGGCAATTAATTATACATTTCATGACTGTTCATTCCTAAAAATATGAACCGAATTGCATGTATATAGTTACCCTACACAAAACTTACAAAATAGTATTACGCAAATGAATACAGCAATATAATTGTCCTTCAATCAAGGACTGAGGCTTAGAGGGGACAGGGGCACGAACCCCACAATTTGTGATGGGGATGGAGTCCTTATATTCTCCCAATATTTCATAAATATTTCATAAGTATTATAAATTCCTTCAGTTTTATCCATTGTTTTTTCCATAATGATCAATTCTGTTAAGATGACAGCTTAAAATACGACGATTAGGCTACAGTGTGCAAATCGAAAATTAAACAATGAAGAGGAGAAATTCATTGAAGTCTTAAAACATGTCTCTGAGCACTGAAATTAGTTGTGAATAATTTTATTAGGATGAGAGCTTCAAATGCAGCAGCTACATGTATACAGTACAAATTCAAAAAAAAATTAACAATTGGAAGGCGACACTCTGAAGTCCTAAACCACGAATAACAGCATTGAAAAAAGAGCAATTTTGTTATGCTGACAGCTTAAAATTCTACCTTTACAGTGTGTTCAAAAATTTAAACAATTGGGAGGGAACATTTATTGAAGTAGGCTATTACACCATGTCTTTCAGAACTTAAATTATGAGAATTTTTTAAAAGACAGCTCAAGGTTTAGGGGGCCTCAAGTTTTTTGTTGTTGGGGGGGCCTCCAGTACCCTAGCGCCGGCACTGATTCGAACAACGAATTATTGTGTAGTTACTTTCTAACGAGACTATTCAGATGTACTCCGGACTCCAACAAGGCAACACGTGACTAGTTTGTAACGTATACCATCCAATGCTTCGTCGTCCATGCACTAAATATAATTTTCATATTAAACTCCATCGCCATCTCATCTTGGATAGCGGGTATAGCCTACGCATAAATCTCTAGTCAAGTGAAGACTATAAATTTGCCGCAGTAGTAACAGAGACAATGTTAATGTCAAATGAGCACACTTCCCGAATAATGTAACGCACAGGTGGATTAAAATTTGCATGTAGACTTGCGAACAATGGTTTTCGGTTTCGTCAGGTGAATTAACCGACAAGAACCAGATAATGCATTATTTGAATTATGCACGTTATTTCTCATGTAATTTTCACTCGCCGTAAGAACGCGGTGGGACGAGTCTTTCCACAGCAGCAGTGGATCTTTTGTGGCATCATTCTGTCGCGAAACAGGACATTGTTTCATGTTCTGCTTTCCAGACAGATCGGCAGCAACCCTGATGCCAATCACTGCAACACATGTTTGCCATGGTGCCATAATCATGTCGGATCAATGGCGAGCGTAAGTTATAATAATTGAATTGCCAACAATGCTGGTTTCACTCATCATACTGTGAATCACCCCGTGAACTTTGTGGATCCTAATACAGGAGCACATGCTAAAAAATCGTCTATCTCGACTATTGTATTTGGTCAACCAATCACAGGGCTGTTAATGAGTGTGCTGGCGCATACCGGAAGTCAGAGAAAGAAAGAAACAAACGACATTCGTAGGCATTTGCCTGATTCGCATATTATGTGCGAATTCAAGTGGAGGAATCGAGTGAAACTTATTGGACCGGACGTGTTCAATGCCATTCCGCGTGACATTGCCCAATTTTGGACACCGCAGTAGTAGCCTAACATTGCAGGTATTAGGGTCCTATTAGTCCTCCTAATGTCAACAGCAGCAACAGCTATGTTTACGATTCTTTCATTCCGGTTTATGCAGGTGAATTAATTTCTGCATGTAAAATTGCGTATAATGGGTTTCGTTGTCTGCAGGTGATCTTTAGCGCTGTCTATCGACAGCTGACATCCACTTAGAGCTTCGTTTGAACTGAGTCTTATTGTCACACGAAATAGGTTTTGACTCAGTTGTTTCCAAAATGGCGTTAAACGCTGGAAAATTTTTGTCAATTTATACACCCATCAATTATTATTACCTATGCTATAAATATATAAGTTGCGCTTCATAGCCAGATGTGAGTTCACTTGTAAAATTAATTAGTAATTGTCCACAATCATTTTTCGTAAGAAACCCATTCAGATGATTATAATAGCTGTCGGCTCCAGTGGCGTAGCCAGGAATTTTTAATGGGGGGGGGGTTTATGGCCGGAAACCCTGGTTTTTGCTCTTTTTTCTTACTTAAATGGAAAAATAACCTTTAAAAATACCTTTTTCGGGAGCCAATGGGGGGGAGTTTAACCCCCGAAACCCCCCCTTGCCTACGCCACTGGTCTGCTCAAAATCAAACACAGCGCTTACATATGATATAGGCAAACGATAGTGTAGCGATTAATGTGTTGGACTCTAGAGATTCGAAACCCCCGGCTTGACCGAACTTTCTTTCTCTTTGCTACACAAGCGCCGCAAAGCCAATGTGGCAAGAGTAAGTAGGGGAGATCGGAACTGGTTGCACCAGTTTTCAAATTTCGTGTTCTAACATTTCTATCTTTGGAGCTACCTGGGATGGAAGGATGGTGGGAGGGATGGTGGAATGGAGGGAGAGACAGAGGGTGGGATTAGCGGGAAACGACCCGAATCCTAAAATTCCCGGGCAACGCAGGGTAACGTACGTAGACCAAAATAAATAAATGAGACTTTGCGGTCCTGAAGATGCCGTTAGGAAACTAATAAGAATGGTTCGTCATATACACCGTTTAGATGGTGATTTTTACGTAATAATTTTGTATAAGCACATATTTTTTGGCTGGATGCCTTTTTACTTTTCTGAGCAATACGAAATTTTACTACGATTGGTGGATTTCTAGTATCATTGGAAGTCGTGTTAAAGGTGTCTAATCCGTGGTCATGGGATGTGTTTCATTGAACATCGTGTCCATCATTATTTGTTGAATTATTATTACATGTATTATAAACATGTAACAGTTCTTCCAGTTGTTATGCTATTTTCTAATCTCTACCAATTCCATGAGGAAGGCACACAAATCTTGTGGGCCATGCACATGGAACAACTGCGCACTGGTAAGTTATTTGCAACTCACTCAGGTAGGAGGTCCGGATGATTAGGGCTACCAGTATGCAATTATAACGGACTATTCTGAGTCTTATTTGTTGGAAAGTGTCTGTAACAATAATGCTCTATATAAATCAAGAATATTGCATAAGAAAACATGAAAATTTCTCTGAACAATGCAATTTTTCGTAACTTTTGCCCTCTGGTGGAAGCTGAAGACATTAATGTTTTTCAAAACTTTTTACGCATTTCTTGACCCCATGTCATTGGACAACTTTTGATTGCTATTTTTTTCGATTATCTGATTATAATTTTTTCACTCCAACCTAGTGGTGGTGGTATTTGCCGTTTAAAGTCACTGTGTGGTAACAAATGCCATTAGCTACGCCCTCTTCCTTTATTCAGGCTTGGGACTGGCACTGGCAGAGTGCAACCAGTGGTGGAGTTGCGTTTGCTCACATCAAGGTAGTACCTGCCGACAAACAGAGGAGAATTCGAAGATAAGTCAAAATCGTTGTCATTTGAAACTAGGAAAAACTGAGGTGTGTAATTTCCAACATTTATTTCGCTCGAAAGTAATTATATCCGCCGCCATGTATACCAAGAAAGTAAGGAGGCATAATAGTAATGAAGCAATAATACAGTATCTACTATATACAGTATACACTAGTCATGAAATCTTTTTCTTTGGATGCGATGCTTATCAGACTGGGCATCCTCCTATCTGTGTGTAATTGTAATTGTAATTGTAATCGTACATTTATATAGCGCCACTTCAAGAGAACTCCTCAGAGGCGCTCCCGACCTGACACCTAACCACAATCAAAGAGAATGGTTTTCAAACGCTTGCGGAAAAGGGGCAAAGAAATACAAAGAAGTTCATTGCGAAGACTAATAGGTAACTTATTCCAGATAGACGGACCAACCATAGCAAAGCTTCTATGTAGCACTGTGGAAGATCGAGCACTGGGGACAACCAGGTCACCATGCGTAGCAGAGCGAAGGAATCTACGACCTGGGATGGACAGCACAGGTACACAGAGTTCCATAAGATAGATCGGAGCTTGGCCTGCTAGGCAATTGCGCATGAACATTAAAATCTTAAACTCAATACGTTTTTGCATTGGCAACCAGTGCAGTTCTTCCCGTATAAAACTTGATATATGCCCAAACTTTGGTATGCCGCCTATCAGGCGGGCCGCAGCATTAAGGACAGATTGCAACTTATTAATGCGTGAAAGTGTTAAGCCCGCATAGATGGCACTACCATAGTCAACTCTCGTGCATATATGTGAGCTTTGCCTTCCTCTTTCCACTTGCATAGGAAGCCGCGTACTGCGCTCTTCTGTCCATGGTGACTTAATGGTTCCTTTCACTCGCTCTGCAACAATGCAGAGGCGTTCATTCTCTGTGGTTGGTTCAACAACCTGGAATGGACTTCCCTTGACTATGCGACACCTCCCAAGCTGTTCTCAATTTCACAAACTGTTGAAGACGACTTTTTTCGCTTGATCTCGACCGGGGGCGCCTCTGAGTAAATGCCTTGAAGTGGCGCTATATAAATTGCGATTGATTGATTGAATGATTGATTGATTGATTTTGTAAATTCAGTCACAGATCCGCCATGACGCTTGTGGTGCTTTACTGCAATACATTATGTGTAAAATTCTTATTTATAGAAAAAATTTTCACATCAATAAAGGTGTTCAATATGACATGTTGTTTAGTGACTTTCGACGACGTTTCAGTGGGTGACCCCGTTTAATTCAAACCCAAAGACACGCTCTGGTACCAGTCCAAAGTCGTGAGCAAGAAGGAGGGCGACAGTAATAGTCCTTATTATGATGCAGGATAGTTATGCATTAAATAACCAAAAAGGGTGTGTGATTGTCTAGCACAACGTTTCCCAAAGTGGGTTCCGCGGAACCCAATGGTTCCGCGGGGTGGGAGCAAGGGCTCCGTCAAAAATACTTTATTGCCTCGAATGATGATAGTAATTGGATACAAAGCCATTCAAAGCAGACGATAAACCAGCTAACTCTTCTAATGAAGTCTACGAACCTATCCTTCGCAACCTTCCGGCTACAAGGCACTGACCATATGATACTCCTGCACCACTGTGACCCATAATGTATGTCACATCGTGTTTGCGACATCTGTGTTTAATCCGAATTAAAAACTAGGGCGATGTTGATCGCTTTTGTTGTGATACATCGACCTTTACTTAATCATTATGAAGTAAAACTCTGCCGCTGTAGTATCCTCCGGTGATGCCAGTCCTAATCGTCGACATTCGAGGAGGGCGAAGGCGATTATTTCTCTAGTAACGCAGCATCGTTAAACTCTGTCAATGACGACAGAAATGTTTCTGTAAAGGCCACAACATCTGCTGATAGTAGTCGACGAGAGATGTCGCTAAATGAATAGATACCACGACGCGCGTCTTCGTCAGACACCTTTAAGACGTTTGATATAGGTACTATAAATAAAAAAGTGTCTATCGCCAATTAATAATAGGCTCTGATTTACTTGTAGTGCTAGAAAATCAACGATTACGATTACGTGACTACGATCTCTCTCGTTGCGAGAGAGTGTCGATAAGTGGATACAACTAAATCTGTCTTCACAATTCCCTACATAAATATTATTACCATTCAAGTGAAAAGCGATTGAGGTCTAGTATAAAATGATACTATACCAACAGCACCCGGTATCTGATGCTTCAACCGATGACGCGCTACCATCAATTCCTAGTCGATTGAAAATTCTCCGGTGATGAGATTTTATCGCATTCAAAATCGTTCAGAACAGTGATGTTACTGTCCTCGCATCTGCCAATAATTCCATTGCTTATGTTTCAAGTCCAGAGTATGTATGCATGCATGAGCACCTGTACTAATAGCGCCTCCTCAAGTAACTACACAGAGGCGCTCCTGCCTACTGGGCTGCCACTGTATTGGAGTTTCCCGCCGAAGCGCCTGAGCAATTGCGAGTGAGGGATTTCGTATATTGATTTAATCGTGAGTAAAATGTAAAACACATTATTCGATCGGAAAGTATAATAATTATATTGCATCACAATCATTGTCATGCACACAGAATCAGCGTCGTCTAAAAATCAACTAACACTTCGATGTATATCTATCTACACATGAACGTGGGTTTCTAGGTCCGAACACTTCTTATCTGAGTATAGCCAATATGCACAATGTTCCGCACTGGCTGCCTCTCTCGCAGTGAATTGTTTATAATCTCGGCACTGACTTGGTGTTGCCTCCTTGGTTTGACCTCTGCCTATCTCTGAGAGTTTTGCCACACCAAATCCGATTACCCATGCCCGCCGTTCACTTCGCTCATTATTTTGGGTCCCTACACGGCGGATTGAGGTGGACTCGAACCCAAACTTACCGACTCCAAGGCACCGAACATATCCTCACAAAAAGAGAGACCCAATCAGTTAGAAGTCTAATATCAACGAGCCTACTCTGAAACAACAGCGCTACATACACTGTAAGTGTAGACGGAAGTAACGAAAAGCGCAGCCATCTTTGATCTCATCACAGATACACTGTAGTCGATTCGTCAGAGTGTTATGCAAATCCATCCGTCACATTCTTCTTCAGGCGTCACTTCCGAGTAGCGCTTTATAAATCTTTTGCACTTCTTGTCCCCTATGCAAGTTCTTCTATCAGGCAACATCTCCATACCTGCACCTGCCGCCAAGGATGGATGGATCCGATTTGACTGCAGGGTCTATGACATCAGAGGCCGTTATCCTGGACAGAAATTTGCTCGGCGTTTTACAGCAATTAAGAGCTTTCTTCTTTCGAAGTTTTTTTGTGCTGTGGCAGGGTTCCATCTGAATATGTTTTATCGCAATCTTAGAACTGTCCGCTAAAATCCAGGTTTCGTCGGGAGCGCTCCAACGTAGTAAGATGGAATCCTCGTAATCAATAAATGAATCAATGAATGGATGAATGAATAATTACAATGCAAGGAAATAAGAAATCGACATGGACAAGGTGCTGCTATAATAATTATTACGGATAATAATACGCAGGACTCGACTTAAACACTTCTAACATGTCTACTTCGTGTTTATAAACACCGCAAATGCGTTCCCCATTATAAAAAGTTCTCAAGTGCTGTAATATGCCGATCAAATTTCTGTCCAGGGTAACGGCCTCTGTTGTCATAGACCCTGGTCAAATTGGATCCATCCATCAGTCGATGAGTTAAAAGGTATCACTTGAATTATTATCGAGGCTACAGTCTAACTGTTCTATGAAGATATAAAAATTGAAATAATCAACTATTTAAAGTGTTGTCATTTCGAAGGTCGGAATAACTAAAATGGCCATCACGTCGTTTAAAAAGATCTCACATCAGCTAAGCGAGGGTGTGTAATTCAAACTGAAGTTGATTAGATGGACTAACAGACTTTGACAAAACGTCGCTAAGAATACAACGCAACGCTCGTCAATGAATATGAAGTTTCTGCATTGAAACGTATTAATATCGATAAAACATCCAATCGTTGAACAGGATATCCAGTGTTACACACGTAAGAAATAACGTGTTGATATAGACGACGTATGATATGTTGTATACCTTCAGGTTGTTCTAGTCAAAAGGCCGCAAAAGGAACCGGCAACTTTATTCATAGGCAATCTCTCTTACTTTCTCTCTTGCTTTGGCGATACAAACTAGGGGTAATAATATTACAAGTCTACAAAACGAATGAATCATTGTTATCACTTGCCCGTCTGAGTAGTGGACTTGAATGGGTGCTGTAGTACGTCCAGGAAAACAATTAAATGTAATAATAGAATCATACCAATAAATGTAGATGTAAAGGCGGTTATCTTAACCCTCTGGCTACAAATCACTGCGGATGAAAAGAAGTCAAGTAATAATTATTGTAAGAAAAATGACTAAAAATATTAGTGACATGATAGACTGATTCAACACTACGGACGAAAAGAGTCCAATAATAATTTTAAAATAGCGAATAGAAAACGACTTTAAAACTTCTGCAACCACAAGATGTCACTGAACTGTTCTCAAAACAGTAACTATTTCTTTGTTATCCAAATAAATATAATTAAGTTGGATGTCACTGTTTCTATTTGATAAATTATGCGAGCAATGCACTGGGGTTGACGCATTTTCGTAATTTCTAGCATAGGTGTAATTGCATTAAAGGTGTTTAATCCCTGCACTCTGTCATTCATTATTTGGAGATAATTATGGTCACGTGTCAAACTCAAATGCGTCACATTTATTTGCTCGTATTGTATAATTTGATATATTATTTCTATTATATGGGCTAAGATAGTTTCTATTTAACAGCACATCTTTATTACGATGTCATTGTTTTAACGTCGCCCAATCCATTGACTGCTGGTAGTAAGTTGCAATTTTTTTTGACAAACTGCAGTAAAAAGTCAACAAATAAAACACCGAGAAGGTCCAGACATTCTTGCACTGCCTGATGTCTGATGTTCCTCCCAGGATAGTTCAGGTCTTGAATCTGATGTTGAATATATTATAATCATTTGGGTTTCTACATCGTCGGAACTCTTGTTTGTCAACACATCCAAGACTCAATTCATCTGGATGGGAGTGAGTTCGCGCCAACAGATTGCTAAGTTTGATCTAGCGATTTTATGCGGGATGTACTGCATTGGCTCCCATAAAAAAACACCCCGGATGTCTGCTTTGGTGTGGCGGTGTCTCCTAAATGCTGTTACTGTGAAGTTAGAGAGAACTGTCGCTCTACTCCGGGTGCAGCCTACAAACGCGTCGTGATCTCTTCATTACCTCAGAACGAATCACTATTAGACAGCACCGTGCTTTCTCTGTCACTAACTCCATGGTATGGAATAATGGGCATCCATCCATTCACTTTACACGTAATGCTTAGGGTTTACGGATGTGCATTTTATTTCAGCTTTATGACCGTCCTTTTCAGCCGGTGTTCGGTCTGAAGCATTCCTAATCTTAGCAGCCTAGATGTGGCGCTATAGAAATCTCAATAACGAATGACTGAATAACATTTTTGAACAGTTCTGTCCATTCCAATATGAAAATGAAATTATCGGTGATTAAATTTGCAACGTCGGAATAACGCGCGTTAAAACTTGCTAAGTCGCTCACTTCGTTTCTTAATTGCTATTCGACTTCTAATAACCATAAAACCCAAGTTTGAAATACATTTTTTATTCCCATCGATTGTGTTGCATCGGTTTCTTACATAAGAAACAAAACGAATTTAGTATAATTGTAATTGTAATTGTAATTGTAATTGTAATTGAACATTTGTATAGCGCCGCTCACAGATTCAGTAGCGCTCCCGACCCAAAGTTAGCACTGTCGCTAACGAATAGTATAGTCTTCAGGCGCTTCCTAAACAGAGGGAGAGAGAGGCTGAGAAGCTCAAGACGTAGTTTATGTGGAAGACGGTTCCAGCAGGAGGGGCCAACATAGGCAAAGCTCCTGGACTGGGCAGTAGCCCCACGCATGTGAGGAACAACAAGGAGGCCATTAGCTGCCGAACGAAGGGCAGAGCGACCGGGGAGAGAGGAGACCTGAATACAGAAAGAACGGAGGTAGGAGGGAGCAACCCCATGAAGAGAATTGCGCATAAGTGTCAAAATTTTGAACTCAATGCGTTGTGGTACAGGAAGCCAATGAAGAGTGTCCCGAATAAAGACTGAAATGTGGGAGAACTTGGGGAGACCAGCAATTAGGCGAGCAGCAGCATTGAGTATTGTCTGAAGTTTAGAGAGGTTGAGAGAAGAAAGACCGGCGTATGAAGAGTTCCCAAAGTCAACCCTGGAGCAGATCAAGGCGTGAACAAGCGTCTTAATAGCTTGCGGGGAAAGTGAATGACGGATGGTACGCAGCTGGCGAAGATGATAGAGACATGTTCGCGAGACACGGTTAATATGGTCCGAGAAAGAAAGAACAGGGTCCAGAGTGAAGCCCAAGTCACGAACAGTGGAAGAGAAATGAATATCCGGAAACAAAGTGCAGAGGAGCTCCATGTCAATCTTAGCAAGCTGAGCTCTGCCGCCAAGCCAGATGTATTGAGTTTTATCAGAGTTCAGGCGAAGACGGTTAGAGGACATCCATTGGTCCAGGGCTGAGGTGGCATCAAGAATAGTGGCGACAAGTGAGGCAGCTGCACTGGACGGGCCATGAACAAATGCTTGCGTATCATCAGCATATTGATGAGCCGAGGCACCCTTGAGGGAGAGTATGACTGATAAATCTGCGGTGTAGAGAATGTAAAGAAGCGGCGCCAGGACCGAGCCTTGAGGCAAGCCGTATGGGACAGGGGACCAGGCAGAGCGTGTGGACCCAAAGATCACAGCTAACGAGCGATCTGAGAGAAAAGAGCTGAGCCAAAGAAGGGCAGAGTCACCTATGCCGAAAGATTTAGAGAGACGTTCAAGGAGTATGGCGTGATCGACAGTGTCGAACGCGGCGCTAACGTCAAACAGAGCAAGCAAGGTGACGTGGCTTTGGTCAATTGCTGCAAAGACGTCAGCAAGTAAGCGGGTGATAAGAGATTCAGTGGAATGGTGTTTCCTGAAACCAGATTGAAGCGATGGCATTAGAGAGTTGGTTTCAAGATAGTCCACAAGCTGGAGGGAAATACACTTTTCCAGAAGTTTGGAAAGAAAGGAGAGATTGGAAATGGGGCGATAGCTGGAGGGGGCGCTGGGGTCTAGACCCTGGCGCTTGAGAGAAGGAAAAACCACAGCTCTTTTGTGCTGGGTAGGAACAGAACCCTGAGACAATGAAGAATTGCACAATAACAGTAAAAAAGGCAATAACTCGTCAATAAACTCTTTAACTATAAATGGCGGAAGAATATCCAACTCGCAGGACTTCGATGTTGAGCCTTCGACGAGGCGTCTGAGGGCGTCAGACTGGAGCGGCTGCCATTCGTTGAGAGTGGCAGATGAAGTTGAAGGAGGGAAAGACGGAGGTGGAGAACCCTCCGTTGAGCGACGAGTCGCAGCGATCTTCTCGGTCATGAAGTCCAGGTAGTCGTCGGCCGTGAAATCCGGCTGCGAAGGAGATCGCGAAGCAGCGGAATAATTATAACGTCCGATTGAATCGGGTTGAATGTGTCTTTTAGCCAGTGGCGGCGCCAGACACTTTTTGTAGCCAGGGCATAGTCAGGGCAGTCATACAAGTTACCAGGGCAGAGGGCGAGTCGGGTGCTTAGTATAGTAGGCCTATGGGCTTACGTAATAGCAGCAGAGTGCAGTTACTGTCGAGTCGCCCTCTTCATTTGTTAACCCGTTGGAGGTGAGGTGGGGTGTGACACACCCCAGAGGCATTCTACTTTAAATTTTTAGCGGAAAACATGGAGCCAGTTCTAATTATTTTTTTCTACCTTTGTGATTATGAAATACGGACACTTTACCACAATTTCAGGTAATTTGAACGAACAGTTTTTTTTATTTTGTTGCATATTCAAAGGAAATTGCAATTTTTCGTATACAAACAATTATACATGTTGATTTTATGAGCCATGATTTGGCATGCTAGTGTGCTTTGAACACGTCAATTTTGCGTTGGCATTGAGAAGGCTGACGACAATGGTGGCTAAAGCATTTTATGTTGCATTAAAAATATATATTATGGTTATTCGTGCATTTGACAATGTTGCACATGAGGACCCAAACTTGCATGGGTTAAGTACACATTGGATGGTCCACCTTCTGGCCATCTAATATGGATTGAAAGCAGATATTTGTTTGTGGTAATCGTCTGTTTAGTTGATTATTGATCATAGAAGAATAGTTTAACTCAACTTAGTATTTTCCATTTGATATCGTGGCTTGAAAATAAAAATATGTTTTGGGGTTTGTCAAACCCCACCTCACCTCTGGCGTTACAAATCGTCACCTCACCTCCAAAGGGTTAAGGCCTGGGAATGTCACTGCCAAAATGCACGCCGTTACGCAGTTAAGATGTGTGTAATTATTATCAACAGTTCTTGGTGTTTCCAAATCACAATTTAGTGAATCAAATGATGGATCAAATTACCGAAGTAGTAGTATTTTCAGTTTAACTACACTGCGTGATAGCAGCGCGCATTAGAGTCGCCCTCTTCCTTTCTCCAGATCTGGGAATGTCATTGCCAAAGTGCAAGCTGTTGCGCAGTTAAGATGTGTGTAATAATGTTCAACAGTTCATGTGTTCCTAAATCACAATTTAATGATCCAAACCAGGGATCACAATTTATTATAGCAACGTGTCGAAGTTGCCACTTTTATACCTTGATTATGAAGTATTTAAAGGGTGTTTAACAATATAATCCAGTGCTGCAAATTGACATATCACGGGTTGCATGATTTACGCAGCGATTCAATAAGTTCGGCTGCAGATTGACCCGGCTCACAGGCGCACAGACACAAGAAGCTTGGTAAGCAAGTATATGGGGTCAGATCGGTTGAAGGTGAAGATTCCAATGTGTAACAGGTCGATAATCGGATGGTAACGGTGTCAGGTATGAAAAACCTCAAAAGAAAACTTCCCAGTCTGAAAATCAGAGGCGACATTAATGGTCTCTGTTATAAAAAAGTGAAGATGATTTTAGCTGTGAAACTTTGCGTCTATCAGTTAAACAAATTGAATAATTATCTGTAATCGCTTTTTATAACATGGTAAAAAATTTAGTCGACGTCTTTTATTGTCACACGCTGTCGTTAAACTCTAGTATGCAGCCCACCAACTTGAAAGGAACGTTCATGCTCAAAACATTGCCTACTGGCCAATCTACGAATCTACATGTATGCGGTCACAGTAGATTGACAAGAACCATGAACTGTTGGACATCGGTGGTGCCAGCCCAAAGCGGATATTCCCGAGGATGCGACGTCGATCATTTGTTTAAAGTGAGACATCGTCGCGCCATACTATTGTTCTTCAAAGAAAATAATTTGACCACTGCTGTACACTCAGGTGATGCCAGTCTGAATAATCGATAAAGGAGGGCGACGCTGATCATGATCGACGTAGATGCACGGTAGCCGGTTGGTTGGAGAGCTTTTCTTGTAGTTGCGATCTTTGGCAATTGGCAGCAACAGGATGTTGTCTGGCATTAATTTTAGTGGCGCTGAAGTTATCTTAGACACCTTTAATCCAGTTCAAACAGACTTTAGAAAACCGAATGACCGCAGAACTAAACCAGTTATATTTGTCCATGTCTGAGTCCACCATACAATTATTGTTCACTAGAATTTCACCATACAAAGTGGTAACTAGAAGCTGACAATTAATTAGGAACAATGTCACTATGTTGGCTACAATTTAAAACGTGTGCATCAGAGGAAATGCCGACAACTGTCGCATACTCCGGTGAGGCCAGTATGAAGGTCTGTTGAAACGAGTGCGACACTAATCAATATTCTATACGCGGTAGCCGATTTAATGGAGCGTTCGCATTGCATGAGTGAATTATAATAATTTGTCTTAACATGTCCATAATCATTGATCGTTTTTGAACACCTTTAATAGGCTTCTATTAATCTCTGTATAAAACGGAAGACAGCACACTTTCACACGCCAGGCATAGCCTCTAATGATTAGGCTAATTTCTCACCAGGCTCCGTGCCAATAGCTCATCTGAATAATAATTCAATAGAGACGCTATATAAATAAATTGATGCGATACGCAAATCGGCGGAAATATAATTATAAGTAAATGAAATGTCTACTTTATCGACTTAAACAACCACAAGATGTCACAAAACAATGAATGACAGTTATTGTCTTAAACACCTTTATCATGTAGAATATAAATTCTATATCAACAAATATCTTGTTTGTCGTGACCTTTTTCGAATCTACTGGCTCGCTTAGCTACATCGGTAAGAGTGCTCGCCGCGCGTTTGTACGCAAATCTGTGAAAGAGAGCGTGCGGGTCGCGGTTTGCTTACCAAAGGTGGCTATTTCAGAGATTCAGAATCTCGGGCTAGCGCGGTCCGTCCATGGGGACCTAAATGGCGAGGCGACACTAATCACTTTTGAAATGGCAGTGTCGTTAAACATGTAACAATCACCTTTGGCATGACCGTTGAGTGTCAAAGCGTACTTACGAACATACCCACTACACCATCGCGCCCCACAAGAAATCACAAGCATAAAGAGGAAAGCCTTCCGCTCCCAACAAATTAATTTTAAAAATTTCTCAAGCAAATTCTAGGTTATTCTCAACATGAAGCCAGTCTTGCTTTTTCTATACCCTTATGGGGTCCAAATGTGACCTTTTTGAAAATTCAGAGTGCCATCCCTGCAAATGACGAAATATCGCCTTGGATGATTGGAATAAGAATTATAAGACCTGCAATATCACATCGTATCTAAAAAAATTTAATGTAACATACATGCAGATTATTCAGATGCAAATGTTCGGATCTGAGCCAAGGCAAAACAAATACGTGCTAAAAAGCAAATTCTTGTCGGCGACTGTGGACTTCTTGCCACAATCATCCGTTGGGCCTAACTATGGATCAATCCGACTGTAAGATACGTCGATATGTGACGTAGGGTAAGATCGGCATAAAAAGGTGGCTGGCCGCCACAAGATGTCGCTTAACGATGCAGTTAATGATAGGCTGCAATAACACACCTTTTATACGTAATCATCTGAATGTATAAATTCATAAATAATTTATTGATCGTAATCATCAGTACATCGGATCCCGTTTTGAACGTAAACGACCTCGTCATTAACTTATAAACATTTATAAAACCAACGGAAGCATCCCATCATCGGATGGTGCCAGTCCAAATAAAAGCTTATGTAGGAGGGCAGAGCTAACGTTCTTTGTCACTTTGAGCTCAATAGTCAAGACGTAGCCTACTCTTCAATTACTAGCAACCAATGAATCAATCAGAGCGTTCCCTTCGACCAATGGCAGACGATAGACTTCTCAATGGGTCTGACGATCGAATGCGAAGAACATTTCTTGATTGTTCTGATTATTAATTTGTAACTCAGTCTGCTACTGCTGCCTGCAACTAATAATCCGTCTTCTGATTGTATGCAGATGCACTTATTACAGCGCACCATCAAAGATGCTTTTTGGAGGCGCTTCCGACAACAGCGCAGACCATGATTCAGAGTTTCATGCGGAAGCGCACGAGCAATTGCGATTGAAGGACTTGCTGAGGGTTCCTAAGCGGCGACTTGAAGGGGGTTCGAACACGCAGCCTTCCGACTCCAAGACACAAAACATCCACTACACGATTGCACCCCGCATTTCTGGTCGTAATGTTGGTCCCTGTAGTTGGTATATGGTCGTCATTTTACGCTACTATGGGATGAAATCTTGTTTTTTTTCTTTCATCGTTCATTCATTCATTCAAACATGTGTTGCAAGAAGAGAGGTAAGTTCAGAAGTGTAAATTATGTGCATACTTTTGCCAAGAACAGATCCCTGTGGCAGGCCATATTGGACAGGGTCCCATGCGGACCTAGTAGAACAATGGACCCCACAAAGAGAGTGGCCATACAGAAAATAGGTCAATAATTCAAGAATGTTACCAGTCAGACCAAATGAAATATGCAATCGCTCTAATGAAATTTCATAGTCAACAATGTCAAGTGTAGCACTGACATCGAAAAGATCCAGCAGGGTGAGCTGGCCCCTGTCAATTGCCCCGTAGATGTCTGAAAGAAGATGAAGAAGCAGCGTCTCGGTTGAGTGGTGCTTTCTGAAGCCATAAATGGATTCGTCGGAAGTAGTTTTTTTATTCATTATTTAGCGACATCTTGTGGCTGTTGAAGCCTAATAGGCCGAACTTGCATTTACTTATAACATATTTTATTTCCATCAATTTGGGTATTTTCTCTGAACGTTTCGCCCTCGTCCTTTATTAGCCCACAGAAAACAGAATCCCTATCTGGCATTATAACAGCTATCCGTTTCTCGTCATTTATAATTTATTAATATCTGGTTTTAAAGGTATCTTAAGACTCTTAAGACGTGCATTATCATAATATTTTTTATTACTATTTAATAACGCCGACTTTTGATTATGGGAACTCACAGCTATATATTAACCTGCTACCAGAGTGCATTTGCCTCATTAATAACAATATTTGAAGTACGTTTTTAAAAGTGTTTAAAAAACCAGTAAATTATTGTACTAGAATATTTTTCTAATGTGTAGGGTCGTCATGTTACACCAAGGGCCATTGACATCATTAGCATAACCTGTTTTTTTCTGATTTCAATCGTCTTGGTCCTTTACTGCCAGCGTATCGCCACCCATCTGGCAAACCTGTCTCCTTTTGTCCGGGCTTCGGACCGGCACAGGGCGTTGTTGGTTCTCTGTGGCGAAGGCTGGATGCAGTTTAAGTCGTGACACAGGATACGTGCAAGACATAAACACCTTTAATATGCTTACACATTTATTATAAATGTTGCGACGGTGTTATGTTTGCAGATTATGTCCTCTAGTTCAGAAAGCAAACAAAATTGACGTCTTCGCACAGTCGTTATGTTATCGAGTGCACTAGGACAATTACCCCCTGAACAGTTACCCCCGGGTAAATACTCCCGGACAATTACCCTCTTAACAATTACCCCCGAACAATTACCCAGTATAATTACCACCCGGACAATTACCCCAAGAAAATTACCCCCTGACAATTACCCCTATAGGAAATTACCCCCGAACAATTACCCAATAACAATAACCAATGACAATAACCCCCATGTTGAAAAATGACCAAATAATAACTAAGTGCTAGACATAAAGACATGCCACAATCATATCAATGACTGACCATTATAAACTAATTAATAGACATACTCATGTGCTAATGCAGACTCTGATTTTATGTGTGGCAAGTCTTTCATGTCTAAAGGTTAGTTGTTGGTCAGCCACACAACCTTCGAAGAAGAAGTATGCTGACACCAATGCAAGAATTCTGACCATCGTTCGCAACTACAATGAGCGCCGTGTTATTGACTGTATTCGTGGAGTAACTCACAATCTTTCTTTTTAAGTTGAATGAACTCATTAACACTAATAAACATTTTTCTTTAACGCACTTCATTCCACATCATGATGTTTCATGGTTCTCTAATAATATCGTATGTCTAATAAACTGGTATATAATTATAAACTGGATGAATATTATGCATTATTATCATAATTACATTGTAATTAATATTTCGTATAATTGTCTAACACTTAGTAACTGTTGTTGTTGCTTGGTCATTCTTTCAACGAACGAGTTAATCAACTGTGAATAAACTTGCACCATAAGTAACCTCCATGAAACGCTTTGCCGAATTGCAACAAGACCAACGTCAGAAGTAAAGAGATTACAGAGTGAATTCGTTTCGCCAGCATGGGATTGGTTTCCATCCGTGACCAACATTGAATTAATAATTATTATGCACATGAGACTTTCTCTGTTTGAACGGATGCTGTCTGGAAACATGTGAAATAATTAGGATCTATAATATTGACCAGCAAATACGTGAAACTAATACCAATGGACATCATTTGGATGAATTTACTTCTATTGCTCCATTAGTATAATGCACTAAGCCTAAATTGATCTAATCTGCAAATGAAATGATGAAGGTTTGTATGTACATTTCGTACACAACTATAATATCTCCTTTTATTGATGATGTGACATGGTGTCGCCCTTTTCTTTAACCCTTATAGGGTCACCGGGGGGTAAAAAAATACCCCCATCTCGGTTTTTCACGGAAATTTTAATCTCTGAAAATAGTTGAAGAAATTGCTTCTATGACTTTTCCTAAATATGTTTTATGCACAGAATGCATCCAGTTTCATTAGTTATTCATGCACCCAAATCAGCTAAAAAGTACGCGAATGTACCACGTCCTAGCTATTTTACTTAGGAATTTTTAAACATAGCATTATGCATGCTGTACACATGAGTGTCTTGTTGTTAAAATGTCTCCTTATCAGTATCTGGACATTAGGCCTATAATAGAAATCGTTTTGGTGTCATAAAATTAGGATGAATAAATGAAATTGTCTGCAGCAATCTGGCCGCCATTTTTTTTCCAATTGTGGTTTCCTTGCGGTGCAATATAAGTGAAATTGGTTCCATCGCATTCCTTGACCTCGAAAATGCTGATTTAGACCCTGAGATCATATTTCCATTGCACATATGACTTCACTAATAGCCATTTTAATATTCTGTCCGCCATTTTGACCGCCATTTTTATTTTCGTGCAGTGCCACATATGTGACATTGGTTCCATTGCATCTCTTGACGTCGATAATGTTGATTTAGACTCTGAAATCATGTTTCAATTGCATACATAACTTCACTTATAGCCATTTAAGATTCTGGCCGCCATTTTGTCCGCCATTTTGATTTCCCTGCAGTGCTGCATATGTTACTTTGGTTCCAGTGCATTTCTCGAACCTTCTATAAATAACTTCTTTTAGTTTTATGCTTAAAAATCGGAGTTTATCATGAGAATCATGCGAATCACAGTGGGGGTATTTTTTTACCCCCAGTGACCAAAATCGGTTGGGAAAAACCGTGACCCTATGAGGGTTAATTCAAGTTTGAGAATGACTGGGACCGATGTAAATGCAGTGAAAACGGTTATGATGTAGTTAGCGATCTTCGCTGTTTCCTGATTTTATATTCATCGTAAGCAGCGTTTATAACGGTGTTGAAAACGAGCACTTTATTGTCCATGATTTGGTTCTAGCAAAGCTACTTGTATCTCTGTAATGTACATGAATATTCTGTTTAGATATCCTTAGCGATTTACACAGCGCGGCATTTCATTTCGTGTCATATCAAATGATACCACACCACACCATGCCATGCATACAATAAAAACAATTCAAACCAATCCATGCCATACCGTAATTAGCATACGAAATAGCACCAGATCATTAATATCGCATTTCGCTCGATCATACTCTGACGAAAAATGCCCTTCGCCTTATATGAAATACGCTACAATGGGACAAAACACAACACCATTCACCCCACCATCATCTCGCACACACCTTGCCATTATGCCTAAATACCGTATCATAGCATTTATAAGCTTTAATTTGGAAACATTGTGACAATACACTGTATCATAATATCAAAGCATGACATTTTATTTAATTTAGTTTATAACTATAATATCATTATTTAGGGGCGCGTGGTGTAGTGGGTATGCTCTAATCTGATATAATATATCAGATCAGAGCATACCCACTACACCACCGTTAAACAGCATTGCCATTTAAGATGGACATAATTATTATGTCCATCTTAAATGGCAATGCTGTTTAACGGCGCTGCTTTAATCAGTGCACGAAGAATCCAAAAACTAATGGCGCTGAGCAATGGTTAGTGAACGACTTAACCAATGAACATACAGTAGTGGCCATATTATTATGGACAAGGCTAAAAAACCAGATATTTTCACATTTCGCACTTATTTTGTGCAATTAAAGGACTGGGAACATCATATAACATACCAAATTACCCAGCCGATATAGTGCTGACAAGCTGCCGCCAATCTGCCAAGCTGCCAAGCTGCTGATAAGCTGCTGACAAGCTGCTGCCAAGCTGCTGACAAGCTGCTGCCAAGCTGCCGCCAAGCTGCTAAGCTGCCGCCAAGCTTCCAAGCTGCTGCCAAGCTGCCCCCATACTGCCAATACCAAGCTGCCGTCAAGCTGCTGCCAAGCTGCCACTAAGCTGCCAACGCCAAGCTGCCGCCAAGCTGCCAAGCTGCTGCCATGCAGCCGCCAAGCTGCCCCTAAGCTGCCAGCGCCAAGCTGCGGCCAAGCTGACAAGCTGCCAAGCTGCCGCCAAACTGTCAAGCTGCCGCCAAGCTGCCGCCAAGCTGCCAAGCTGCCCCTAAGCTGCCAAGCTGCCGCCAAGCTGCTGACAAGCTGCCCCTAAGCTGCCAAGCTTTTGCCAAGCTACCGCCAAGCTGTAGCCAAGCTGCCAAGCTGCAACCAAGCTACCAAGCTGCGCCAAGATGCCAAGCTGCCGCCAAGCTGCCAAGCTGCCGCCATGCTGCTGCCAAGCTGCCAAGCTGCCTCTAAGCTGCCAAGCTTTCGCCAAGCTGCAGCCAAGCTACCAAGCTGCGCCAAGATGCCAAGCTGCCGCTAAGCTGCCGCCAAGCTGCCAAGCTGGCGCCATGCTGCCGCAAGGCTGCCAAGCTGCCCCTAAGCTGCCAAGCTACCGCCAAGCTACTGCCAAGCTGCCGTCAAGATGCCAAGCTGCCAAGCTTACAAGCTGCCAAGCTGCCGCCCAGCTGCCGCCAAGCTGCCGCCAAGCTGCCACCAAGCTGCCAAGTTGCCGCCAAGATGCCAAGCTGCCAAGCTGCCACCATGCTGCTGCCAAGCTGCCGCCAAGCTGCCGCCAAGCTGCCGCCAAGCTGCCAAGCTGCCACCAAGCTGCCAAGCTGCCGTCAAGTTGCCAAGCTGGCAGCTTGGCAGCTTGGCGGCAGCTTGGCAGTTTGGCAGCAGATGGTCAGCTTGGTAGCTTGGCTGCAGTTTGGCAACTTGGCGGCAGCTTGGCGGTAGCTTGGCAGCTTAGGGGCAGCTTGGCAGCTTGGTGGCAGCATGGCGGCAGCTTGACAGCAGCTTGGCAGCTTGGCAGCTTGGCCGCAGCTTGGCGTTGGCAGCTTAGGGGCGGCTTGGCGGTAGCTTGACAGCTTAGGGGCAGCTTGGCGGCAGCTTGGCGGCAGCTTGACAGCTTGGCGACCGCTTGGCAGCTTGTCAGCTTGGCGGCAACTTGGCGTTGGCAGCTTAGGGGCAGCTTGGCAGCATGGGGGCAGCTTGGCAGCAGCTTGGCCGCAGCTTGGAAGCTTGGCAGCAGCTTAGCAGCTTGGCGGCAGCTTGGCAGCAGCTTGGCAGCAGCTTGTCAGCAGCTTATCAGCAGCTCGGCAGCTTGGCAGATTGGCGGCAGCTTGACAGCACTATATCGGCTGGGTAATTTGGTATGTTATATGATGTTCTCAGTCCTTTAATTGCACAAAATAAGTGCGAAATGTGAAGATATCTGGTTTTTTAGCCTTGTCCATAATAATATGGCCACTACTGTATGACTCTCGATTAGCAACTGTCTAGTAGAGGAAGAATCGACTCCAAACGGCCACGCAATGAAGATAAAAAAATGGTAAACAGTCACCCATTGACCGGTGTAATGTGATGCTTTATAGGTTCGTAGTTGTGGTATTGCTACTACTACAACAAATACTAATTATTACAGTATTATTAGTATAGGATTTAGTTTTGACGCAAGGGTGGATTCTTGAGCTGATTCTGGAGTTTGTAAATAGCTCGCATTGGTCTTTCAGCAAATGCTGCTGCAGCGCCCGGATCCACAGTCATGATTCATATGAGCGTGTTGGTCCAAATGCCGGGTCCCGGCATTTCAAGGTTTTCACCGCACCCTAAACTCCTCACTAACTCTAACGCGGCCTTAATGGAGGGCCCTGAATGAGGTCGATCCCACAGTCTATCTAATATCTAATAAATGTAATCTAATAGATAACGATAATAACGATGATTGCATAGATATGATCATGTAAGACTAGCGTCAATGGAAGCAGGAAAGTGTCACTGAACGATCTCATCTGAAACGTCTTACCATGACAATATAACATGATAGGGTGAAATGGGATAATGATGATAATTGTGCATGCAAACCCTTATTTCTAATGTGAATATGCCACCCCTCTGTCTGCGGATATGCCAGTCCAAAGTATCGATGCACGATGAGGAAATATTTTGCATATTATGCTAATGAGACTTCGACGTGAATTTAGTTTGAGGTCATAATATATTATTTATAAGCATTGTACGACGTTCGCTTTAAACACCTTTTAAATGGATGGAATATACAACAGTTAAACGACATTTTGTCACCGTCACCACATTATCGTTGGCATTGAACTACAAGTGTTGTCGTGCAAGTTGTGCCGATGGGTGGTGAACTTGTCCCATTTGGAGAGCCTATTGTTCCCATTCAATACATAATATTCTTTTGTTTCTGTCTATGATTAACTGTTGAGTATTATTGATTGGCACATTATATTACTGGTATAAAAAACTGATTTGTAAGCGAAAATGATATGGTGGATTTGAGTAATTCATCAAAGTCCAACTGCATTGAAATTATCTAAAGATTGTTCATCAATTCGTTTCTCCATCAATTTCTCGAATGCATTTCTTACGGTTAATTCAGAGGCGGTCCAGACACCAGCACAGCAAAAAGTTCAGTTTCGAGTTAATAGAATTTTTTATGTGTCAGTAAGAGCTGAGACGACATAACGATATAAGGAGCTAAAGCACCACACGTTGACTGTTACAGAAGGAGATCAATTTTAACAATTGCACTTTGCAATTTGCCATTGTTTCATATTCTCAAGACAAATTTTACGATTGCTTCCATAATTTAGACCTCGCGTTGTCAGTTAACGATTAAGAGAATGTCCTTATTTATAGTATTAATTAGAGCTGTTGATTTAATCGCGTTAACGCGTGCGATTAACGCGTTAAAAAAATTTGCGATTAAAATTTTTAACGCATTAATCGCACGCGTTAATTAGATCTGATTAAAATGAAATCAGAGGCAGAAAAACTCGTTTTAAACGGAAGGCCCATACTTAAAACTAATGATAAGTTCTTTGGCAAATGTTCCAACAAAGAATTTGAGTATTATCGTAGCAATTCTTTGCTCAATTAGGCCTATCGCCTGTATGCGAACCGAAACATGCGTTAAACGCTAACGATGAGTCGTCGACATCGCATCGTCCACGAAGGTTGTTTTCTTATGGCTTCAGAGGTCCTTACAAAATAGGCCTAGTAAGATTAGTACATTTGAAGGAAATGTATTGCGATTAATTTGCAGTTAATTGCGATTAAAAAAATTAATCACGCGATTAATCTAGATTAAAATTTTCAATCGAACAACAGCCCTAGTTTTTTTCTGAAATTATAAATTGAGCAACAGCAAAAAATCACTAAGTGTAGCTCTATGGTCAGGTAAGAATAGCCATATTGAAATTTGGCGTGAACCATGATAGATAGTGGCGATTACATAATTTATACACCGTGGTTCAAAAAAGTAAGCCAAACTGTTTTTTTATTTATCTCAAATGCCTGATAACATATGACACTAAAATTTTCAAAATATTTAGAGAATTTGACCAAGAATATGATTTAAAAATTTAAAGAGATAAAGTTGAACGAATAAAACGATATGAATCTTTCAACTTCATATGCCCAAATTTCAGTTTACAAGCAATTTTCTGTTAGATTCAATAAAATGTAAGTCAAACTATTTTCTCTTATATCTCTAATGCCTGATGAATAATCAGTCTAATATTTTTCAGATATGTAGAGAATTGAACTAACAATATGATTCCAACAGCACGGTTTGATTATTGTAGATATCACAACTTATCATGGCCTTCGACCTTCATAATAATTTTGCCTGCATTATTTGGATGAATTTACGAATTGATGAATGGCGTCTTTTATATAAAAATCTCCAGTGGGAACATCAATAGCTAGGTCGACGATCACAACATTGGAAGTCACCATATTTACAGGCTACATTGTTATGACGCGCCTCTTAAACACCGTTAACATGTATTCCTCATCATCATCATCATCAACAACCGAGGGACCAATGCCCGTAGGTGCTCGATGCCGTTCTCGTTATTCCACGCCAGGTTTGTCTGTCCAAGGCAGCGTGTGTTAGGTCCTGTAATGGTGCTCCACACCATTCTGATATGTTATCCAGCCATTCCTTGTGTGGTCGTCCTTTCCTGTTGGATCCCTCCATTCTTCCAAGCACAACTGTCTTGATCTTTCTGCTGCTGTCCATCCTGCATATGTGGCCGAAGAGATCTAGCTTTCTGGTTATTATTTTCTGCATAAGGTTCTCTGTGTGGTCTATTCGCCTATACAGTTCTGCGTTTGTTACTTTCTGCATCCATCCAATTCGCAAGATCTTTCTGTAGCACCTTCTCTCGAAAGCGAGTATTCTTCCTTCTGACTCCTTTGTTATTGTCCACGCTTCACATCCGTAAAGCATGCTGCTGAATACGCAGGTTCTTAGCACTTCCAGTTTTAATTTCAGTTGTATAGATTTGCTCTTCCAGACTTTGTCCATTGCACTCAATGCTGCTGATGCTTTCCCAATCCTTACCCGTAGTTCTGCCTTGCTATCCAGGTCGTATGTGTTGACGCACCCTAAGTAGGTGAAATTTTCTACATTTTCCAGTTTGTTTCCATCTATTTCCATTCTTCTGGGCAGATCTTTTGCTCCAAACACCATTGTCTTACACTTCTCAAAATTCATCTTGAGACCATATCTTTTCCCTTCATCGTTTAACTCCTGCACTGTGTGTTCTAGTCTCTGTTCGTCGTCATCTATCAAATCGATGTCGTCCGCAAAGCAAAGGTTGTTTATTTTTGTTCCACTGACTGTTACTCCACCTTCATTCTCATTTTCCCTGATCTTGTCCAGCACTCTCTCCAAGAGTGTGATAAAGATGTCCGGTGACAGTGGGTCGCCCTGCCTTGTGCCTCTATTGGTGCAAAAACCAGGGCCCGTTTTCTCCACACACTCTAACTGATGCTTTTGCGTTGCTGTTGACCTCCTTTATTATTCGTACTAGCTTGCTATCTACTCCATACGATTTTAAGACTGCCCACGTGACGTTTTGGTCAATGCTGTCAAATGCCTTCTGAAAGTCGATGAAACAATTGTATATTTTTTTGTCCTTCCTTCTAGCCTTCTCTCCTATTAGCCTCAGTGTTAGTATTTGCTGCACTGTATTTCTACCCTTCCTGAATCCTGCCTGTTCGTCTGCCCGGTATTCCTCAGTTTGTGCTCTAAGTCTCTCTGTTAAGACTGACATTAGTACCTTCCCCAGATGACTCATGAGTGCAATCGTCCTGTAGTTGCTGCATTCTTGTGCATTACCCTTTTTATGCATCACAATTATAGTAGATTTTTTCCACTCTTCCGGTGTGTGACCTTCATCATATGCTACCTTGCAGATCTGGTGCAGCTCCTTTAGCACCATTTTTCCTCCATATTTTATCATTTCTCCCACTATGCCATCTGGACCGGGACTTTTGTTGTTTTTCATGCGTTTTATGGCTCTTTCGACTTCTTCTTCCAGTATGTCGGCGCTTTTGTCCTCTATTGGTGGAGTTATTTTTGTTAATTCTTCAATTACTTGGTTTACGACCTCCTGGCTTAGTTGTGTTTGGTACAGACTACTGCAGTATTCCGTCCATCTCTGTACTATTTCCTCTGTGTTCATCAGAGCTCTGCCATTGTCGTCCCTGATTGATGCCGTTTTTGGCTGCCATTTTCTGTTTATGTTCTTGATCATTTTATATGCCTCTCTTGTTTTAAATTCTGCATGATATTTCCCTATCTCTCTGCATTGCTCCTCCAGCCATTTCGCTTTGTCTGCTCTCGCCGCCTTTCTCACTTCGTTGCATTTTGTTTTGTACAGTTTCTCCATTTCGACTGATCTGTCTCTCTTGGCTTTTAGTCGTCTTTTCTCTTGTACCAAACTTAGTGTCTCCGAGGTAATCCATTTCTTGTTTACCTTTTCTTGCAGCGGTATTGTCTGCTCTGCTGCTTCTGTCATCGCCGTGGTTAGTCGTTTTGCCCTTGCGTTTAGATCTTCCTCCTCCTCAAATTTTCCTATAGTTTCTTCGAGTGCGGCTTGGTATGCGGATTGTATTTGTGCCTCGGCAAGTCTTGACATATCTCTCCTTGCTTGCGTTTCTATCTTATGCTTTCTTTTCAGCTTTAACCTGATGTTTGCCAAAACTAGGCTGTGGTCTGAGGCCATATCCGCGCCCTGGAATGTTCGACATTGTTGGACTGATGTCTTCCAGCGGTTTTTAATTAGTATCATGTCTATCATATTCTTGCTTTTATTATCCGGTGACCGCCATGTCCATTTGCGACAATCCTTCTGTTGAAATTGCGTATTGCATATCATCATTTCATGTTCCATTGCAAATTCTAGCAGTCTCTCCCCACGTTCGTTTCGAGTTCCGTAGCCATATTTACCCATCACCTTCTCCCATCCTGCATTGTCTGTTCCAATCTTTGCATTCCAGTCGCCTCCTATGATAATCACATCTTTTGTTGGTACCTCCTTGATTGTATTGGACAGGTCTTTATAGAATTTTTCTATATCTTCATCTGAACTCTCTGACGTTGGTGCATACACTTGGATGACCGTTATATTGAAGGGTTGTGCCTGGAACCGTGCAATTATCATTCTTTCGTTTATTGGTTTGTACCCTAGCAGGGCTCCCTTTGCTCTATTGCTTAAAATGAAGCCTACTCCTGCCCTGTGGTTGCTTTCATGACCAGACCATATGATTCCTCCTCCATTCATTTCACCTGCTTGTGTCCATCGCATTTCTGAGATCCCAAGAATATCGCATCTGTATCTTTTCATCTCTTCCTGTAGTAGTTGTAGTCTCCCTGCTGCCCACAATGTTCTTACATTCCAAGTTCCCACTGACAGCGTATCTCTAGCCATTTTGAGTTTTCTTTCAGTAGCTAACTTTTCGGTTCTATCCTGATTGCTCGATAGGAACCGCGGACCTTGTATGACCGGGCGACGTCCGAGCCGGCATGTCTGTGAATTCGAGTTTACTGGCATCAAGTTACAATCGTGTTTTTCTTTTACTGTCAGCGCATCGACACTCATCTGACAAACCCCTTCTTGGGGACTGGTTGCCGCCCACGTTAGCCAGCTCTTTCAGGGTTCCTGCTGGGCCTGTCCACCTCGCGAAGCGCCCTAGGTGGTACTTCGGCCGAAACCTTCTCCACTGATGGCTTAGCCCCAGCAGGCATTCCCTTACTTGACTGTTGCCACCCCCCCACCGCTTTGAGGTGTGGGTCGGTCTTTCCTCAGTAGTTATTAATACTTCAAACTTAATGCGCATTATTAACACAATCATTGCTAACGTCACATAACCTCGCGGGAACGGTCGGCATGAACGGCAACTTAGAGATGATAAACAATGAAAAATATCTATTGGAGCCAGTCTCAGGCTTGCCCAAAGAAGGAGGGCGACGTCAATAATCTGATCCATTACACATTGTTGTTGTTAAGCAGTAACTAAACGATCAGTCGCTAGAGTGTCTATGATTCCACTGCAGCCATCTAGCGAATGCCTCGATAGCGACCGTTTTACCTAATTATTCTTGTCATTATGATGTGGTGTGGTAATAACAGTATACTTATGTTTGTTTGCAATTTATAAAGCTCCCCTTCAAGCTCACTACTCAGCGGCGCTCCAGACTACAACGCGTACACTGCAGCTGAGTTTCACGCCGAAGCGCTGAGCAATTGCGAGTGAAGGACTTGCCCAGGTTCCCTACGCGGCGACCTGATGTGGATTCGAACCTACAACCTTCCGGCTGCAAGGCAATGAACATATCCTCTACACCACCGCGCTCCACGTTTTTATGACTTGATTTGAAGAGAGATGGTGAGGTATAATTTGACAGCACATAACGTCGTGGTATGACATCATCTCAGGTGATGTGATGTGGGATGATATTGTATGACATGTTATTACAGTAGGACTACGCATGTCATGATATACGATTCGATATGATATCCTAAAAATGATATGATTTCATAATATGAACCACACTCGAATATAGATCCAACGGTTGGAGTCTCCACCAATGATTGACCCGCCACAAATAATAAAATGTAATTTAGAAAATCATACTTCACTCAGCGTCATCCATATTCGGACTTTGCGTGCAGACTAAATGCAGCATCGCTTCCGACAGAAATATATATGATTTAAATATAATATAATGTGGGGCGCGGTGGTGTAGTGGTGGCGTCGTTGCCTTGAAACCGGAAGGTTCGAGGTTCGAATCCACCTCAAGTCGCCGCGTAGGGACCTTGGGCAAGTCATTCACTCGCAATTGCTCAGCGCTTCGGCGTAAAATTCCGATGCACTGTCCGCTCTGCTTGAATGGGCGCTATAACAAGTGCACATACAAACAAAACATACAAACATAATGAAAGTGTCCCTTAAAAATCTGTTGACTGCCACAAAATGTCGCTAAATAATACGCAATACATTGCGCCACTTAAACACCTTTTGTGTCAATCGATCAAATTTTATAAAATTTGGCGAATGCTGAAACGGTGGTTGAACTGGGTCCATTTTTAGTCTAAACAACCTATATAAAAATGCAGTGAATCTGAAAAAAACTGTAATAGGAGCTTTCAAACGGTTTACTGCTCTGAATTTGTTGCTGAATAACATAATAAACCAAGATCCGTCCATGAGGTCACCCCTAAATGGGGTTCAAAATATAATGATTTTTCGTGCTGCTAAAGATAAAGCATGCATAAAAAGCACCTCAAGCTAATCATTCTCCTAGAGGTGCTATATACAAATCTACAGATACAATGTGATTAGAGCTCAAATCTATCCAGAATTTTGTCCAAATGTAATCAACGCGATCCAGCCGGACGCATCGACGAAAATGTTACGGAGATATCTAACAATCTGTCATTGAGCATTTACTTGCAAGTTTAGTTCTCAAGTGAACCTTTGTTATCTTGAAACAATTGCATCAGCGCTCTGATCGCGCATGTGTAACTATATCTTGTTTAGCTCCTCGATGATCAGTAATGATGGATCTTTGGAGTGTTCGAGTAAAGTCAATGTTTTCGAATTACAATATGTTCGACTGCGTATAGGCTCATGACAATTGTTGTGTTACGACGGTGAATCGGAATGCAGAATGCGGACGGGTATGGTAAGAAAGAAAAATACCTGAACATATTCTGGGCAGGCATAACTTCTGGCAAGGCAATGACCAGAGCAAAGGCTTTTTACCGGGACATTATTTTAGCTTTTCCATGCCCTGGCGTAGCGACGCCTCTGCCTAAGGTGTCGCTATTCAATGGATTTTAAGTGTGGGTCCTAAACACCTTGAATATAAATTAATACAGAAATATAAAATTGCCATGGCATCTAGACTGATATTTCCATTCTTAACGCGCAGGCTACCAACTTTTTCGCAACATGCACTACCAAGGACCACACCCCTGGATATTGGGTTTGGTTTGAGATATCATATCTTGCAATACACCAATGGATAGAGCGGGGTTTCCCAAACTTTTTGGGTCGCGGAACCATTCACGTTGGTGCCAGTCCCAAAACCTGGGTAAGGGAATTGGGCGAAGTTTGTAACCACGCATTGAAAACTATAGAAAAGTGTACATAATTGGGGGAAATGTACATAATCATCTGTTTTATGCCAAACTAATCATTGTCGACGACAACGGCCTTTAATGCTGCAAGCTGCTGTTAAACTATGAATCCATCCCTATAATTATAGATCGAACGTGTCAGGGTTAGGTGGAGGTCAACGTGTATGGTTCATGATCGTCAAAAAAATGGTGATAAGCGAATGAAAAGCGGTAGTTTTTCATCATATTTACTCTAATCATTATTATAATGATTATCATCACCATCGCCATCGTCATGGTCATCGTAATCGCATTCGCCATCTTCATCATCGTCGTCGTCGTCGTCAGCATCATCATCATATTTTTTTTTTAATTTTAAATTTTGTAACTGGTTGCAGTGTGTCAGCGACAATCTCAATCAAACGAATTTATATTGGATTAGTTAGTGTTAAGCTACCTGCTGTTTAGCCGACCTGCGTGTCGTGCGAAGTGGGCCGTATTTCGTATAACCTGTATCTGTTATCATTCTGCGGTTTGTCAGATTGAATTTTATTAAACGAATATAGATATCATCATTATCATCATCATCATCATCATCATCATCATCATCATCATCATCATCATCGCCGTCGTCCTCCTCATCATCATCATCATCATCATCATCATCATCATCGCCGTCGTCGTCGTCGTCGTCGTCGTCGTCGTTGTCGTCGTCATCATCATCGTCAGTGATGGGACAGGGGTTTCATCATTTAAGGTGAAGCAATCAACCGATGGAAAATGCCTTTTCTTGAACACCTTCCACACCAATCTTAGCTTTACTATAAATAAATTTTGTTTGATGACGATGTTGGATAATCGCGGGGCTCCAATAATCAGCAGCGAGGATCGAGGTTGAATATAAATTCATCTTCATGATAAACCCATCACAGAATAGTTCAACGTTAACGGCCTATTATAGCGGTCATGAGACATCGCTAAAATATGAACAGCTGCCACTCATTCAGCGGATCCAACCTAAAGGCGGTGCGAACGAAGAGGGCAACACAAATCATGATTATGCAATGATACAGCGTTGTTAATCAGTAACTAACAGACCACTCGCTTGAGTGTCTAGCGCATTCCAATCCTCTGTCTCCATATTCTACAGCGTCTCCATATAATGTCTTTTCTATTATAACGTCTTCTTCTTCTTTAGGTCTGCTGCCTCTCGGCAGGTCCAGATGCCCAACGACGCCACTCTTCTCGGTGTTGTGCCTTTTCTTTAAGTTTCCCATATCCATCCTCCATCATCCAGTCCAAGAACTTTTCCCTCGGTCTTCCTCTTCCCCTCTTCCCCTCCATTTTGCCCTCCACTATGTGCAAGGAGTTGCCTCTCAGTATATGTCCCATCCAGTTCTTCTGCCTTGTTCTAATTGTAAACCCTAACCCTAACCCTATTATAACGTAGCCTTAATTTATTTTCGAAGATTAATAAATTATGCCATTCTATAGAGGGCATGTAGGGCTATTTTATCCTATCAATTAATTTGACTTTTGGTGACCGGAAGTGCATCACTATTCTTTGGCATATTCTTCATTCATTCGTTCATTTATTCTATTGAATTATATATTGAGTTATATAACAGTGCCCATCCAGAAAACCTTTTCAGCAGTGATCCCAGTTCAGCCGCCCCAAAAGAAAGGACATATTATAATAGTTATATAATTATATTCTCGCACGCACACGCGCACACACACACACACGAAAAAGATATTATACAGAGCAACGGTACCGGGCACAAGAGAATGCAGATTTACTTTTTTTAATTCGTCAGATACAATAAACGATGCTTAGATGAGGGTCATTCAAGTTGGTGAATAATAACGGAAAAATTGTTGCCATTGGGTAATGCCAGACTTGTTGAGTGCGACGCTAATTAGCACATAAACTGATCAGGATTTGCCCCAGTTAATCAGCTGCATTAGAATGATTCAGACTACGATGAAGATGAATATGTTGAGACAAAGAACATGATGTATCTCCTTTCTTTCTCTGATGTTTAATTGAAATTTATCTGAAAAGAATATCGGGCAGAAAAATTACATATTCCGCACATCAATGAGTATTACAGCGCTCGAATTAAACACCTTTATCATTTGATCATCCGTCCTAATAAATGTCCAAAGTGAAAATAGTGTGTACTCTATTCGTTCAGATCTTGTGTACTTGGAGACTGTCGGTCAAAAGCTGAGATACACGATCATACAATGTATAACTGCATGCGAGGCATAGTCGCTAAACTAGTATAATACATAAAAGAAACTCTTGGCCACTGCTGTATGCTCTGGTGGTGCCAGGACTGAAGTTTAGTTAAAAGAGAGCTACATTAATCATACTCGACACACGGTGGCAGATTTGTTGGGGCGTTCGCATTTTGATGAACGACTTATAATATTGGATATGTTGTCTAGCGATTATTGGATCCATGGTCGCTGTTTAGACACCTTTAATACTATTTCCACGTTTTCTATAAAATAACACGACTACTCTTAAACGCCAGATTCCAACTTCTATTCCATTTAATACGATGCTCTTGGTCGTTGAAGAACGTGGTTTGCTTGTATGCGCACTTGTTATAGCGCCACTTTAAGTTGACTACTCAGAAGCGCTCCCGACTGCAGCGCGGAAACTGCATCGGAGTTTCACACCGATGGCCACGAGTAATTGCTAGTACGACATGCGGTGGAACTTCATGTTATTATAATAGTGTGTGGATTTTCAGACCCACGGTGGGTCCGTAGCTCAGTTGAGAGAGCGCTAGTCGTTAAACTGAGTGTCATCCACGCAACCCGGGTTCAAGACTTGCTCAGGGCATTGATTTATTAAAGTTTCTGTTAGCTGCCATTGGCGCTTTTCTGTTGTGTTGCTTGACTCGGGTTCTGATGAAAATAAAGATAGCCCCTCCCACTTCTGGCTTGGCCGAACCAGGAGTGATCCAGCACTTAGGCCATTAGTGTTAAGCTACCGAACCCATTGCTGTAAAGCCGACCTGCTTGTCGTGCTATCGTGGGCCGTATTTCGTATAATCTGTACCTGTAATCATTCTGCAGTTTGTCCTATTGAGTCATTAAAAGAAGATTATTATATTGCAAAAGCAGCGTCCAATTGTTATCTATCTTCTCTATGCGTCTAAAACTCACTGTGCATGATTAATTCAGTACGACCATGTGTGTTCGCTTTTCGATTATCTTACCTCACATCTAATTTCTGTTGCTCGTACTGAAGCATTCTTTGTTCAACTCCAAATTGTGCGTATTTATTCGCAGTGCAAGGATCGAGAACGCTTCTGAGTACCATCCTCTTGATGAGGCGTTAAAGAAATTATTACTATTTTTTGAACGAATGAAATAGTTGGAAGGCAACGTTGATCAGATAGAGTTTTCTGTGGACAATGAAACCAAGTTCGCCTTCTGAGTTGCATCTGATTTAACCCTCAGGCTACCAAGCTTTTTTTTGTAACACTGACTACCAAGGGGGGGGGTGGTTACCACCCCGCCTGGATTTTGGGTTTGGTTTGAGATATCATAACTTGTAATACACCATTTGATTCAGCATTCATTTCTGCACAAAATGGTATATTTAGGTTTAGAAAATATGAAGTCACCTCGAAATTATGAATTTTTTACCATGGGTACCCATCGATTCCACAAAATGTATGCTTACGCATAGGGAATATATTAGATTCTGTGTGTTTTATACATGATTTATATATAAAAAGTAGTTTACATATAATAAAGTCCAATATTCAACTATAAAAACTAGTAATAATTCTGTTTCATGTTAAATCAAAACAAAAAAACATGTTTTAGCCGCTGAAAAACGTTTACGCACACATATCTTAGCCGCTGAAAAACGTTTACGCACACATATCGGTTCGCGTTGCAAAAAACCCCAACATTTTTATACATTTTAATTTATTTTGAGCACTTCCGGTCATCAAATTTTAAATTATTTAGTATCATAAAATAGCCCTAAATGCCCTCTACAGAATGGCATAATTTATTTCTATTAAAAAATAAATTATGGATAAGTTATAATAGAAAAAACATGACAATTTTATGAAAATAAAACACCTTCATATATATTTTAATTTATTTTGAGCACTTCCGGTTGTCATAAGACAACTCAATGAGCATGGAAATGTAGCCCCACATTGCCTCTATAGAATGGTATAATTTGTGTCTCTTAATATTAAGGGGCGGAAAAGTTACAGACGATATTCTAGGGGGGTGGTATCCACCCCCCTGGTACCTTGGGTATATCGGGTGTAACTTTTGAACGGTAGGGGCATCATCAAAAATTTCAGCTCAAAATGTGTCCCAATGAATCCTCTACAGCTACCAATTTTTTCAAAATTTTATTCCAGACGGAACGCGTTTGATTTGCGAAAAACCTAGGGGGGGTGGCAACCACCCCCCTTGGTAGCCCGAGGGTTAAAGTTGACCAGCAATGGAAACCACATTATGAATCAATTCTGTGAATTAGGTAGTCGTGAATTTTCAAATAACAAAGAATTAAAACACGCGCAACCATTAAATATAAACACGTGTCTTATGAGTTTGTAGTATTGATATTTGGGTGCTTATAGAAATTATGTTCAT
This sequence comes from Lumbricus terrestris, assembly GCA_949752735.1. Taxonomy (NCBI): domain Eukaryota; kingdom Metazoa; phylum Annelida; class Clitellata; order Crassiclitellata; family Lumbricidae; genus Lumbricus; species Lumbricus terrestris. The sequence continues at coordinate 12,246,396 of OX457048.1, read as the reverse complement.
GCATATTATCATCATCATCCATCCAATTCATTATTTGCTAACTACTACGAGCAGAATTATGCCAAACAATTTTTTCGAGGGACACGGCCTGTGTTGTCATAAGCCATCGACGACCCTCTAATCTGGATCCATTCAACTGATTACATTTAAGATGAAGAAGAATATTCACAACATATGCGTCAACAGCCAATGGCGATAGTAAGATTCTGATATACAGTGGAAACCGCAAACGATCGCGTGGTGTCAGTCTAAACTGTAAAGCATGTGTAAACGAGGATGGCAACGTCGATCATCTCGCAAAGACGTAGAGCTCGGGTTGTGACGGGGCTGTTTTTAAGGAATTTTTAGAACTGCATAACCCTTTCTTTCTTTTCTTTCCAATCCTCCATGGTAAATTTCTTTCAATCGGAGGACAATGACATTTTTGCTAGTTTTAACTGTAAAGAAGTGCTTCTACAACTGCACAAATCCGTTTAGAACTGCAAATTTTGTGTACAACTGCACGTTAAAAAGCCCTGGGTTGTGATGACTATAGCAATAATCGCAAAATCCTAGAACTGTCATCTTTTTGCCGAGTGGATCGGGAGCGCTCACGAGTTGCAGCCTTGAATTGGCGCTGTATAAATTCATGAATTAGAGAACAATTGTTTCTCTAAAAATTCTTCACTCTTCACAATATTTGTATTTTTCGTGTATGATAACTGCATCGTCACTAAAAGAGATGTGACATCAATCGAGAGAAATTTTATATGTCCAATATGAAAATAGTATAATCATATTATCACTTCATAAATCTTACACAGTCACAGGATGTCGATAAATGATGCACAATAAAGTGCGTCACCTAAACACCTTTACTGTCAATTCATAAACGGCTATAAAGACGAGCGCATTATTAACACAAAAATTATTGTTTGTTTATTTTTTCGTGCGGCCACCACTAACATTACTGTGCAACCAAACTCTGCCTGTCAGAACTGCTTAGCTACATCGGTAAGAGCGAGGACCGCGTGTGTGTACACGACTCTGTAAAAGAGAGCGTGCAGACCGCAGGTCGTTCCCGAAGGTGTATTATTTCAGAGATTGAAAATCAATAGCGAGCGCGGTCCGTACACGGAGACCTAAATGGCGTGACGACACTAATCATCCTTGAAATGGCAGTGGTGTTAAATATGTAACAACAACACTACAATTATGCAGTCCAGTGTTGATTTCACACTGTTGTCGACCCATGACTTCTGCCACTTGCAAAGTAATGGAAGCAATGGAAAACAGACGTCCACTGTACAGCGGTTTATAGAAACGAATAATCTTATTTCCACAAACGAGTCTCATTTTCGAAAACGTAAAAAAACAATAAATTGATCAAATTCTTAAACGTCAGTATACGATTCTTAAAAGAAATAAGCAACATGTTTTAGGCATTTTTGTTGAATTTCAAAGGACTTATGATGTACTTAGAATACTTACTTTTTAAAGGAAATTTCTTAAATTGGGAGTGGCTGACGATACATTAATTGGGATCAGAAACTTTCTCTCTAATTGGGCTTTTCAGGTAAAAGTTGGAGGAGAACTTTCTGATAAATTCGAACAACAGAATGGTTCTCCGCAGGGTTCAATAATATCTCTTTTTTTCTTGCCTAATAATGAACAACGATATTCCCACAGGTGTGGATGGTGTAAACATGTCTTTTTGGCTGACGAATGTTCTATTCATTTAGGTCATAAAAATTTCAAATGTTTAGAAGATAAAATTCAACTATCAGCAAATTTAAAACACATTAGACAATCGATGCACGGCTAAAAAACGGTAAACAGAAGCTTCACAGTACGATGTACAGTAATTGTAGGCTACTTATTCGACTAGAAAGTAATGGGAGATCGGCGCGTTATGCCTTTGACAGACAAGTGACGTCATAAAAATGGATAACATATTTAGTGATTTAAACACCTTTAATTCAAGGTCATACAATTATTGAAATTCGGCTAAAGCGCTTAATCGTCAGAATCTTAAGTAACTCCTCGTCTGTGAGAATAATTCGCTTAATGTGCACGAACAGGTTAACAAATTGCCACCTGGTTACAATGTGACGGACAAATAAAACTTTAGAAAAATATGACTAGAAGAGAACAATCGGTAATTGGAATTCAATCGAGAGTTATGCTTTAAACAGTACTGTGTTCCTAAAAAACTCATGATACAAGAATCCTATCATCTGCACATGCATAATTTTGTGTTCTCAGACCTGGATGACGATTTCCTTAAGAGTGAAAAGGCCACGAAATTCTAAATAAAAATATGCTCAAATAAACCGTCTACAGCTACGCAAAGTTTCACGCAGAAGCACTGATCAATTGCGGGTGAAGGACATTAGGACTTGTCCAAGGTCCTAAGCGGCGACTTGAGGTTGGCTCGAACCTGCAACCCTCCGGCTGCAAGGCGACGAACGTATACCCATCATGCCACCGCGCCCCAACAGTATGATAAGATCTTAATGCAGGCGCATAAGAAAACTATCATGTTTGTTTCGTTTACTATTTAGTTCTTCAGGGAAAAATCCCGCTTTGTTCGTCTCTTGCTTTACGTTGCATTTATCACCAAAATTGTCAAAATTTGAGCAATACGAAATAAGTTTGATTCGGGAAAAACCTGGAATGGATGGATATCACCCCTTGGTAGTCTAACTGTCGAAACATGAATACAACTGGGACAATTTCTGTCAACAGCTGGTGCCAGTCCCAAGCGTTGATAACCGAGGATGGCGCCAGATTGCATTTACATGTACTTAGACACTAAATTACGGTCAGGCTAGGCCAAAGAAAATATCAGTCACTGTCGTATAATACTCCGGTGGTGCCAGTCTGAAAGATTAGAAAGGAGGAGGGTGACGTTTATTATGCTCGACGTAAGGACATTGTAGCCGATGTGTTTGAGAGATTTTTTTATGCATTTATGGTCTTTGGTATAATCAGAGTGGTGTCTACAAATATATTGATGAATGGATCGTCTAACACACCTCCATTTTGGATCTTCCGGATTCTATATAAGTTGGCTAATGCCTTCAGCTTAAATGCTGCCTGATTATCAATAACATGCAAATAATCATTAGAAACTTAATTCATAACACACTAACCGTTCCTTCCACAAGTATGGCTACAATCAATCAATCAATCAATCAATCAATCAATCAATTAATTAATCAATCAATCAATCAATCAATCAGTCAATCAGTCAGTCAGTCAGTCAATCAATCAATCAATCAATCAAAGTTTATTTTATTGCAACAAGTGTAAAAGTCAGGCATACATTCTACAGATTATTGGGGAGACAGATTTTCTGATGTTTCGTCTTAAATACTAGTTAGACGGATATTCTGATACTGAACTGACGGTTTTTGGTGCGTTCCATTCGATCTGGAACAATATCCGCTAAGGTTCGTTGTTACAAAATCAAATTTTACACATAGTCAATAGTCATTCGTAATTTCATAGAACAATATTGCTATTACTACCAGCAATACTTCAATTTCTACCAATCATGACCCTTTGTGTGTGAGATGATATTGGTCCGTCATAACCTCAGACTCTTAAAGTGCACATAACTATATAGTTTACTTACCCTCATCAAGTCTTCTGCTCACAGTTACTCAGTTACTAGGTATGTCTTAGCGTGGATGCAAAATGATGCGTCGTTAAAAAAGAGAACTAAGTACGGACTAAAATAAAAGGTAAAGACTAACGAGAGGTCTTTGCAATTGGTCAACTCAGCCAAAAGATCTCCCGAAAGAACGATTTCTTAATGCTCGTCTTAAACACCAGTTAAACTTCATACTCAGATGTTATGAAATATGCAAACAAGGCATCATTAGCAGTACTGCTGCGCTACTAAGCATGTTGTTCGGAGTCTATGCATGAGAAGAAATCAATAGTTAAACGACAGCTTATGACAACAGAGGTCGTTGCCGTCAGCAAAAAGTTTGGCATAATTAGACGCAAAGCATAAATTGTGGAGTGAATGCCACTGGATACGCTGGTTCCCTGATCATGTCTCTCTTTTCGATTGTTCAGAGTATATAATTATAGTCAACGTGTTTCTTGAGGAGTTCACGTTGTTGCCAACTACTCACTGTCTCTCTGTGTCTCTGTATCTGTGTCTGTCTCTCTTTATGTATATTTGTTATGTTTCAACGCATTGTCATTGAAAAAAGGTAGCAGAGAGCTACAAGTAACACATAGATACCCATAGACACACGCACATGCAGATCCAGATAGAGGCGCACTTAGAGATAGACAGGGACAGACACAATATGGACACAAAGAGAGACAGAGAAATGTATGTATATTCGTGTAGTTCCTCAAAAACAACAGGCAGAACGCTGTAGGTTTACACAAGCGCAATTGACAGTAGAACTTATGGTTAAGATAGTTAGTACATGTTTTTGAAAACCATTAGAAAGACAGAGAGACGAACAGATATAGCGACAGCCAGAGAGAGAGAGAGAGAGAGAGAGAGAGAGAGAGAGAGAGAGACAGACACATAGACAAAGAGAAAGAGAAAGAGAGACAGACAGACAGACAGAGAAAGAGAAAGATGAATAAGGCCTCAATTCCGAACTTGGACACCTTTCGCATTAATCATAACAGTAATATAAATATTGCATATATGAATGAACGATAGATGGAATGTTTGTCATGTGTAACTGTGAATGTCAGAGTCGCTATAAACAACTGTTTATTACGTTGAATATGTGATAAAGCATGTAAATAAATGGTAATATGTAAATAAAGCAAAAGAGCCAAAAGGCCAACAAAAAAGAGACAGTTATAAGCCCAATAAAGGAAATCTAATAAACAGAATTTCTTTTGGAAAAAAGGAGAGAGAGAGAGAGAGAGAGAGAGAGAGAGAGAGAGAGAGAGAGAGAGAGAGAGAGAGAGAGAGAGAGCCATAGAGACAGAGTGATTGTTGGAACATAAGTTATACAGAATTCTATGCAAGCCGTTTCATAGTCACGTGAGGACACAATAATATAATTATAAATAGCGGTTAAATGTTTGTCTTATAGGTACCTTTAATACGATACCATACATTGCTATATATTCAGCAAACGCATGAAAAAGCTCAATGCACTGACGGATAGGATGCCAGTGTAGCATCTCTAAATTAAATTTTATAGATGGTCAGGCATCACATTCCGACCTCCATCCCACCTCAACCATTTCTCCCTGCATCCCTCCCTCCCTCTCCCTCGTCCGGCCCTAGCTCCCTCGCTCCCATGCCCACACCGACACAGCAGTGAAAGATTTCGAGTGAAATGCACAGAATCTGTGGAAGAGGGCTCAGAAAGTGTGGAAATGCAATGATTTTACAAACAAAATGTGTAAAAATTTGATTCCTCCCCCATCCCCATCATGGCCCCCATGGTGGAACAGATTTTGCAAACCTCTCCACTGGGTGTCCCAAGCCCAGACGGACACACTTGTGAAGGTTTGGAGCGAAAAATTCAAAAAACCTGTGGAAAAGCATTCCGGTCAAACAGCCACTGTTTCCTCTTTATTTATGAAATAGAATATTTTATCAAAGTTCAACGTCGCTCACCAGTTCCATCATCATTAATATTGTCCTTTTAGTTCATGAGAACGGTCTGCGTTAATTAACGGTACATGGCGGCCAAAGGATGTGGATAAACAGAGGCGCCAGTCTCAAGTCTGCATAAAGGAGACGGGAGACGCTAACAACCTTAGGTACAACACTTGGTTGTTGTTGTTAAGCAGCTGCAGAATGTTCAGTCGCTAGAGTGTCGTGTGTCTGTGAATCTAATGCAGCCATCTAGCGAATGTCTCGGATAGCGACTTATACTTCACTCTCATTTTCGCCTATTCGATATTATAATTATGATGTGGTGTATGTGTATAATCGATGTTTGTATGATATGGTGCTGGGTAATGTGATGTGCTTTACTGTTGTATGTTGTATTGCGCGGTATGTTTTGGTTTGTAGCCATGGTAAGGCATGTCACGTGTGACCACGGCCATGGTATCATGCAACATGCTGCGTTCTGTGTGTGTTACATGGAATGATGTGGTATCATGGTATAATACTACGACTTGATTTGATGGCAGATGATGTGGTATGCTTTGACATAAAAAGATCTTGACATCTTATTATGTGATGTGATGTGCAGTGATATTGTAGCCTTTTTTTAGGGTATTATGTAATATTATTATACATACATGCTACGATGTGATACTATAGGCCTACAATATCCTAAATGGTCTGATATCATATTATGATTTAAATAATAATATAATATGAGAGTCACGTAATAAACCTTTGACCACCACAAGATGTCACTAAGTAATATACAATACAGTGCGCAACTTAAACACCTTTAATGCAAATCCATAAAACTATATAAATACGGGCAACATCGCTAAATCGCTAGTTTCTGTCTAGATTTACCAAACTGTGAAGTAACAAAACGATCAAATAGATAGTAGGATATTGATGGAAAGTGGGATACCGCGTACCAGCTACATCGACTAATGCTACACTTATTTACCAACGCTACATAAATACAGCTGTGGAAATTATTTGTTGTCAGTGATATTTGCAGTTTAACGTCACTGTGTGATAACAAAGATCATTAGCGACGCCCTCATCCTTTCCCCGATCACTTTCCTTAGACTCAAGAATCAACTAGTCGGTGAATAACAAAGAACTCGCCTTAAACACCTTTAACACATAGTAATTCAGTGGTACAAATAAGAAAAATGAGGACAATCATTTGCTGGGAGGTCCTGCGAAAACTCTGCGTTAAAATAACAATAATATAAGTATGTTTGTGTTTAGTGACTTAACAACAAAACTTCCCCAAAACAATTATGTCGGCGGAACAAACTTTGTTGCCACAGTTATGGTTGTTAAACTCTGTGTTCAATTGTTCATGCGTTTGCAGTTTGACGTCACTGTGTGACACAAGAGATCATTAGCGACGTTGTGGGTGTATGACTAGAAGATTGTAGAAATGATTTTTAAGAATGTGAGACTAATGAGGAAAACAAGCAATTTAGTTTGCTCTTTGTGGGGGCAGGAAGGTATTTCCAAATGGAGGTACTCACCACAGCAAACGCCCTATGTTGGGCAATTATAGTAGTCCTAGCCATTGGAACAAAAATATCAAGACGATCTGCAGAACGAATTGAGCGAGATGAAGATGCAGATAGTGGCTTTTGCTCATAGTTTGAGAGGTATTGAGAGACATTACTAAGCAATGCTTTGAAGAACAGAACGAGGATATTGTATTAAATGCATGCAGTGCCAGATTTCAATAATTAATGCCACACATGCTACATTTAACTCTTCGCCGTCATAATGATTGAATTAAACGCAGACGTTGGAATGTTGAGACGATATTGAAGAGGATTTCAATTACATGTACATCGTTATATATTATATGCTCTATCTAACACATAAACACACGCACGCATGCAGATAGAAACTACAAAACACGCACAAACTCGCACGCACACATCAAGTAACTGTTATTATTTTTATTTTGTAATGCCGATATCTATATAAGAGTATTCATTAACCCTTTAACCCTATGACGCACCCCTGGGGTCCATTGGAGTAGTAGAGTAATATCTGTCCAGGGAGACACTCGGCTTCATAACCCGCAGCTGTGGCCGCCTAGCAGTCCAGACCTCGAACCGGAGTACATGTACTGCAGGAGAGCGTTTTTCGTTCCAATTTTCATGACATCGATAACCGTAGGCTCGTCTGATTGAAGGGTGGCAGCTGTTTGACCAGGTGATCATTGATCAGACCATCAAATAGTAGCGTCTACGTCTACAGTCGTGTGTCCGAGAACAAAAAGGTCAGTTTGAACACCGTATGTAGCTGAATTTCACTTCCTTTCAGCTTTTGCATGTTGGAAAGTTATATTTATCGGTGCCGCATTTTAAACATTCATAAACTTGACACTCTCACGAATTTTGCTAATCTGCTTTAGGAGTTGGTGGTGATATGGCCACTGTTGCTGCTTGTAAAATTTCAGACAAATCCGGAAAGTTTTGACCGAGTTATGAAACTTTATTGTGTGTTCTACTTTATCGGAGATTCGTCGGTCACAGCGTACATTGTGACATGGACTACCAAGGGGGTGGTTACCAGCCTCCTGGATTTTGGGTTTGGTTTGAGATATCATAACTTCTAATACAACTATGGATAGAGCATGCATTTCTGCACAAAATGATATGTCTAGGTTTAAAATAATTATTATAATGAATGTACCTCGAAACAGGGGCGGATAGAGACATTTTCGAAAAGGGTCCTAAATATTCGGTGATCATGACATTGTATGTACCATGATTTACACAATAATTATGTAATAGATACCGGTTAAATGTTTGCATTAGATACCTTTAATGTTAAACCAAACAGTGCTATATAATAAAGCAAACGTACGAAACCGACTAAACTGGTTCAGTACCTTGCTCATAAGTGCTGTAGTACGCCGAGCAAATTTCTGCCCAGGGTAACGGCCTCTGTTGTCATAGACCCTGGTCAAATCGGATCCATCCAAACACTTATATGACATATAGAAGGCGACAACAATCCTTGAATCATTGATAACCACAAGCAATACATGCAAACAGTAAAGCATCGGATAAACTTATAAAGCGCCTTTTCGTGGAAACTGCTATGAAGCGTTCCCTACTCCGGCCCGCTAAAAAGTAATTAAAATGAGTTAAGTGAGTAAGGATTCTGGTAGAGTTCCTGAGTGTAGACGTAGCTCTAAAGGAAGGTCATTCCAGACCACTGGACCAACCACAGAAAAGTTTCGATTCTTCATGGTTTGCAGAACGAATAAATGAACTTTGAGAACGTCATTTTCTGCAGACCGTATAGGGGACGACGTCCTTGGATACACAGTGTAAGTCAGAATGAGTCTCGGAGGTAAATTGTGTCGAGACCTTGACAATATCGACATACCAGAGCAGCTACACAGACGGATAGGATGCCAGTGTAGTACCTCCAACTTTATAGATCCATCCATCTATCCCTCCCTCCATCTGTGTCAATCACAAGATATCACTAAATAATAATAATTATACAATACAGTCCGCAACTTAAACACCTTTGATGCTAATCTATAAAACTATATAAATATGGCAACATCGCACAAATAACTGCTGGGCTCGGTCTCTTGTTCAAAATTGTGAAGTAATGAAACGATCGGTCGCTAGAGTGTCGTTTGCATTTAACTCCGTTGCAGCCATCTAGCGAATGCCGCGAACGAGGCGTAATATGATTTGGTTTGATATTTTGATGGCAAATGGCGTAGCATGATTTGACAAAACATGACCTCGTACAACATCATCTCACGTGATGTGATGTGGAGTTATAATACATGGTATGTTAGTAACATGAATATGCGCTATGCAGTATCGGCGCCAGGAGGGGGCTAGGGACTAGGCCCCCTAAAAATGGCCATCCAGGGGCTCACCTTCTAAAAAGACATGTAAAACTGTAAACTGAAATGTTTTTTCACGATAAGGCCTTGACCAATCATGAGATTCAGACAGGATGACTAAAAAATAAAGAAAAAAAAGGTTATCAGAAATTTCGGCGAATGAAATGAAAAATTTGCAATAGGGTGATGCATGCTGTTTCATATTGTCCATTCAGGTCTTTGTTTGTCTCTCTTGGCTTCTCTTTCCCTCCACGGGCATGTGGAGGGAAAGAGAAGCCAAGGGAGACAACTAAAGACCTGGATGGACAATATAAAAGAGGATCTAGCAGCACAGAACATGGATATGAGAGATGCGGTGGATAAAATCAGAAACTGAGCAAGCTGGAGACGGCATATTGAGGCCCCATCGTTGGCGTAGGACATGCGCCTGACGGAAGAGAGACTGAGAGAAGATGACATACTAAAGCCTGTGTAATAAGGAGGTCGACGCTGATCCTCTCTATTACATGCATGATGTAGTGTCGTTAAACAACAATAAGCCTGTTAACTTCTGTTAACTTCTAACGTGATGGCATCTACTCCGCTGGTAAAATAAAAGCAGCGATGCTTCCATTGTTGATCGTTTTAAATGACAAGGAAGTCGAAATCGTAAAGACATTGCGCGGGCTTTCTTTTAAGCGACGCTGTTCATAACAGTATAGATGGGATTTGTCGAGCGTATCATTTCTTCATGATTTAGACTTTAAAATAATATTCGCCGAAATTGTGATGGGAAGTATAATTACACTGCACAACAAATTTTAACTTTTTTTTGATTTCCTAAAAAACTTCAACTGTTTTATATAGAATTTGGCATGCTGAAAACAGTGGTGTTCTCAGAATTTTTCTATCACGTAAGGTTTTTGAGAAAAATGACATGCAAGTTGTCCACAGAAATGCCCATAGTTGCATACATTTGCAACAGGCCTATACGTGTAACATAATGCTACTCGACAGCAAATGTAAAACATACGTCCCAAAATTGTGGGTGCTGATGACAGAGCAATTCAAATCCAAAGAAAATGTCATTTCAGAATGATTGTATCACAAAATTTTGAAAAAAGCAAAATTAAAGTATCATAATTATACCCGGAACGCTCGGTTGCATGTGTAAGCTTACACTGTATCTGAGATTCAGTTAAAGTTTTATAATGGGCCTAAAATGTCTTGATGTTGATATTCGTTTGTATTCAGTGTCTGGTGCATCTCGTTTGAGTGTCCAGCAATAGATATAGGCATCCAACGTTGACGGATTCCAGTTGCCCTGGTAAGGTTTTCCATTGTCGCAATGTCCTGGTGAAACCGTTCTCCATGTTCATCACTGACTGCACCTATAGATTTGCAGGGAAGAAGTCCAAGTGAGAATGCAGGAAGTGAATCTTAAGTGACATGTTGCATTTCATGTCTTTGTATGCTGCAAAAAGTCTGTTAACCAGTTGAATGTAATTTGTTGCTCTGTAATTACCAAGAAAATTCTCCACAACACCCTTGGATGCTTTCCAGGCGATTGTCTCTGGTCTCTCCAGCAGATGTTCAAGCTGCTTATCATTGGTGATGTGTCTGATCTGTAGATCCGTGCACAAAAATACCTTCCTAGATCTTGGCATCACTTATTCTTGGGGACTTCTGCTGCAGATGAAGAAAACCTTCACCATCCTTGTGCATGGCTTTTACCAAAACTTTTCATCAGTTCCAGCTTTAAGTGAAGAGAAGGCAGATATATCTTTGTCGGATCGATTTCTGTCCAGTACTTTGTGACAGCAAACTAGAGTCTTGAATCCAGTTGTTCAGCTTTTGCTTTCGACAAACCTAAGTCTAACTGTGTGATGAGATGAGGCTCACCAGACACAGACCTACCTACCTGAAAATCCGTATCACCGTCAGCAGCTGCATATTCGTTCCTGGCTGGATCAATGCAGCATCTTCATCTCCTTTGTCTAAGCTCCATTTCTCTGGTGGCTTCGGTATATGAAAACTTTCATTGTGTGGCGCTGGCATCATTGTCGAATGACGGTCTGGGTATTCAGTTCCTTTCTTATTCTTGCCCGAGAAACCAGAAACATTAGTGAGACAAAATTAGCAGTCCGTCACAGTCATGATCTTTCTGTTCTCGCAAGACCATCGGGATGGCAAACAGCATTGCTTTCGCAGGACCCCGGAGTCAAACTCTAAGATCTACACCACATCTTCCACATCAAATTCCATTCTTTGGCTTTCTCTCCAGCCTTGCAACCAAAGGTACATCTCATATGCTTTATTGACAAATCCAGTCATGGTGTGTGTCTCTGAGGCTGACTCATAGCATAGCCTATGATACTCCACAAATGCGGCAAACAACGTACATGTATCACGCCTGTTGCAACACTGGCGAGATATTTCTGATGACAACAACCGTTTTAAAATATATTATAGTTTAAAGCCTGTCTAAAAAATAAGCTGGCTAACTTGTTATGCATATTGCATACATGTAGACAAAACTAAACTTTGGAAATAGACATCAAAATGCAAACAAACTGATGTCAACTTTCTCAGAGGGATATACAATTTTACATGTATGCTGGGAAGCGACTTTAATAGGGTTTAGAACTTTTGCAGGCAGATTCCAACCAGCATTAATGAATATGCAGGTCCAAGTTTATTTTATTATACACGACAAACATTATGTAAACTATCCCAAGTGCATACCTGGACATACCTCAGTTACACAAAGCTTATTAAAACGTTATATCTTAAAAACATGAAAATAAATATAAAATTTGAAGATTTCTCAAAAACGTTACGTGATGGGACAATTTCAAGGTGATTTTCGTGATCAGCAGCAAAAACTGCATAAGAAACACCTGAAAGTGTTCAGGAAACCAAAACACTGTTGTGCAGTGTTATAATAGCCTGTCGGTATGTAAAGTATTGTAAACAAAAGCTGTTTTGCTATATCTATAGCGCAGGCATAAATCTTCTTAAGGGTGTTTTATGGCTCTATAATCAACAGCATGTCAAGATCTTTAAGCGAAAAATGCCAATTACATTTAGCCTCTCGTTTCAAACATGTCGTCTGTTTAGAGTGTAAGGTGCTACCTCCACAATTAAAAAAGTGCTGATGTTTTTAATCCATTGCTATTCATGTGAATTTTGATTTGTGCAAAGACCTAAATTATTGTTCTGAGTTTCTAGGTCTAGACTATCTCCCATCACCGAGTTATTAGTTTTACTTACTTTCTCTGATTCTCTCACAAACATTGATATTTCAGGTTTCGAGACATACGATTCTTAAAAAAGATTTCATTATTCCTACTCGGAAAATGATCTGTTATGCAAATATCCATAAATCACAATGAAATGAATCATTATCTATCTTCAGATCCGAAAATATTTTTTGTTTAAATGTGCGAAAGTTCTATCGTCTGTCATTTTGCGTACTGCCCGTCACAAACTTTTTTATTTCGAGTGTGCCGAAATTAATTTTTGAACAAAACACATTATTTCAGCAAGGATATGACCTGTCATCCAAATATCTATAAATTTTATTGATAGCAATAACTGAACTTTTGGTAATCATCGAAAATTCAGATTTAATCTCCTGAACAATTTCAATAAGTGGAACTCACCTTTGCACTCTAAACAGACGATATGAGCATACAATGTCATGTAGGTTCCGTTTCCGGACGCAAAATTTAGAATGCACGCAAGGTCAGAATACACAAACGAAGTCCTGGGGAAAGTCTCTGCACAATCGAGGGGCGAGGCGGTGGTTTGGTAGTGGCGTCGCCGCCTTGGAGCCGGTGGGTTGTAGGTTCGAATCCATGCACTGCAAGTCGCCGCGTAGGAACTTTGAGTAAGTCACAATTGCTCATGCGCTTCGGCGTGAAACTCCGATGCAGTGACCGCGCTGTAATCGGGGGCGCCTCTGAGTAGCGAGCTTGACTGGTCGCTTTGGAAATGGATAAATAAAATAGATTAACTATCAAAGTAGTCACTGGAGTTATTGTAATATACCGATCGTCATAATAATTATCAGGGCTCACAAACATTGCTGCCATTTAGAATGTCAATTAACGTCATAGAGTTTCTAATTTAACTAACAAATGGAGTGGTCCAGGTAAAGAACTTAACTGGGGAAAAACACAAATGGCCGCAGCGTGTCGCTAGGGAGTGTACGATAGGAAACAGGCTACATAATAATTTGACTGGTCAGAATACTCGATACGGCACTCAGGTAGCACACCCCCTCTATCCTCGTCCTCTCTTCCTCCTCCTTCTCCTCCTCCTCCTCCTCCTCCTCCTCCTCCACCTCCTCCACCTCCTCCTCCTCCTCCTCCTCCTCCTCCTCCTCCTCCTCCTCCTCCTCCTCCTCCTCCTCCTCCTCCTCCTCCTCCTCCTCCTCCTCCTCCTCCTCCTCCTCCTCCTCCTCCTCCTCCTCCTCCTCCTCCTCCTCCTCTGCTAAACAGTCGCTGTGTACGGACACTGACTCAAAACATTTACTCACAATATTAATTGCCAAGCGCGCGACTTAGATCTTTAGATTTTATGTTTTAGTTGAAACAGGGTTGATAAACAGACGTTGTCCACAGCGATGAAAAGGTATTCGTATAGAATACAATGTAATGATAAAGCGACGAAATCGGTATTTAACTGCCAAAAGACGTCGTTAAGCAATACGAAAAACAGTGCTTTTTAGAAACCTTTATTTCAAATTGAACCGAATTTATAAATAAGTCTGAGATTATAAATATTGTGCATTCGTAGTTTAGTTCACTTCCAATCGACACTAAGTATAGCACAAGGCGATAGTACGATATTGATGGAAAGTGGAATTCTGCGTACCATCGAGTGGCGCCAGTCTAAAGCCTAGGTTAACGAGGGGCGACGTTAATGGATCTGACCTTTTAAATAAATAATGATAATATGATATTGAAAATGTGTGGTCTTGACACACACACACACACCTTCAACATGCATTCATTTAACGTGATAAATTACACAAAATTACACACCTTCAACATGCATTCTTTAATCTCTATAAATAGTAAAAAATTCTATCAACGCATAAGTTGGTCGCAGGCATTTCCAAAAACAAGAGGAAGGTTGACTTTAACGGTCCTTTGCGGCCACCAAATTAATGGTGATAAACAAAACGCAGACTCCTCCAAAGGCCGTCAGTGTATCAGGGAGAATGGGGCATCGCATTGGATAACACGCTGGCGTAGATATTTTCGCATATTTTATTTTATTTTGAGCACTTTCGGTTATCAAACGACAAATTATTTAGGATGAAAATGTAGCCCCACATTCCCTCTATAGAATGGTATAATTTGTTTCTCTTCCTGAAAAATGGCAGATAATATATTAGTCGATAATCGAAGGGTGAGGTTGTATACACCCTGTGGTACCTCATATATATCGGGCATAACTTTTGAACGGTATGGGGTATCATAACCAATGTTACCTCAAAATGTGTGCAAATGAACCCTACAGTTACCTAAAACGTCAAAATTTTATTCCATACGAAACAAGTTTGATTTGGAAAAAATCTATGGGATAGATAACACCATCCCTTTGCAGCCCGGGGGTTAAGAATGGTATTCTAATATATGCCGACATAATTATTTCTGTCGGCGGCAACGAAATCTGGAGCGACATACACTGACGTGAACGGCGCTATATAAATTACTAATTACATTGCATTAACTCCATACTTCACTCGAATAAGAGGCCGACGTGTTAATATAACAGAGGAGCAGAAGCTGTCCTCAAACACCTTTAATACAACATCTAATTTCACCATAAATACAGTGAAAGCGTTTAGTCAGCGATCTTGCTAACTCGACTCTGACAGTGCCAAACCCAAATATGCGTGAAGTAAGAAGGCGACGATGATGATCGATGCTATGACACAGTGCGAATACTTCCGTCAACTTTTCGAATGGGAAGTCGACGTTTTTGATATAACAGAGAAGTAGAGCTGTCCTCAAAACACCTTTAATACAATATTTAATTCTGCTATAAATAAATAGAAAGCGTCTAGTCAGTGATATTGCCCGACACAGATCCGCTATAATTCGCACTTGAAGGTGCCAATAGCAGCTGACTAGAGGACCACACCACGTGGTCCAAAAAGAATTATAGCAATTCGCTCAAATTTCTGAAAATTATACCTTTTTTGCTTCCAGCAAAACTGTTGACTTGTTGTCTTTCATTCTCTTTTGCAGTAATCACGTAAAAATTAAGGATACAAAACCTGTCTGTTTTCGGAGCGAGGAGCGAATTTTTTCACACTTACTCTTTCTGGAGGGGATGCAACGCCTCGCCATTTTTCATAGGGGAAATTCATTCCTACGGAGCTTACCACAGAGCCGCCTTGATTAAGCGCTGTTAACTTACTGGATGTGGTAGCTTCGACTTACATGCATCCCTAACGTTTCCAAGCGATTTGACCTATCATGCCAGTGGCAAAAGTGTATCGCTCGGGATTGAAACAGCTAGTAAATGAGACACTTCTGTTGTTTCATTACCAACTGCGACATTGATCTGTATTCGGGTTAATGGATACGAAAACGAGTCAGCATAGATCGACATGTAGGAAGTCTATCGGTATATAATTGAGCAGTTTAAAAGCAGGGCTAGTCTGCCTTTGAACATGGGCGGAGACGACTTAGCGGGGGACAAAGGAGATCCCCTCAATGGATGTGGTGGTGGGGGGGACAGTCCATGCATTTGTCCCCACCTCAATCGTTGAGTGGTAGGACACGCACAGTCGCACACACTGTGAGGTTATAACGATAGAAGAGATAGAAGACAAAAAAGATCTTCGAAGAAGGAGATGACTAAAAGAAGGTCGTAAGCTTTTTCGCAGAGGAAAATTGGGTTTTCACCGACATTCGTACGGATGACTAAAAAAGGTCGTCAGAAATGTTTGCCGGTGTCACGAAACGGAGTATCCCCCCTGAAAGCTATCCGGGGGGATGAATTAATCTATCCCCCGGATGGAATTAACCGGTCTATACTATCCGGGGGGATAAACCATTCTATCCCCTGTTTTGAAAAATGCGCATAATAAAAATATTTATGCTGTAATCAAAATTTAAAGTGACTTTAATTGTTTTAAGTCTCATAGGCAATGCTCGGATAAAGGCAACCCAAATTTATTTAGTGACTCTGAATGTTCTTAAGTGTTTTTAATGTTTTAAGTGCTCTAAAAACAGGGCAAAAAATTATCTAATCGGAATAAACATACCTGTTAGTGTCATCGTTCAAAACAAAGCAGATGAAAATTAATTTGCAAAAAAAACTACACGCGGAAGCGGTTTTTTCGCCTTTTTTTAATTTTGGGGGATACAATTAATACGGGGGATACTCTATTTCGTGACACCGGCAAAAAAAATGGAAAATTTCGTCGGCGACTCAGCCATCCGTCCGGCCAAAATCTTCGTTTTCGTCCCTCGCATGGCTCCGCCCAAGTCTCCGGCCATGCCTTTGAAAATACATATTAAATTTTGACAAAAATTAATGTGCACGTCTTAAATACCTTTAATAATATTGCCAATCTTTGCTATAAACTAATCGATGGCGATTTCTTGGCAGATAGACCCATGATCGGAAAGTATCATTAAAACTAGTTACAAGGTCTCCACGTGGTGATAGACCTATGAGTGTTATGGATGGAACCTATGGTGGGACCATGAGAATTTTCATAGGCTGGAATAAAAAAAGGAGGGCGACACAAAATTAATCAAGGTCATGAAGTGGAAAAGCACTTCATAGCATTTTTTTGTGATCGCAGTCATCGTTTTAAGATTTCTATAGAAATGCGATGTAAACTGTTTATTTGCAGACTGTAAGTGAAAGCAAAGTTCACAGACATCTTTGCCAATTCCGGACGGCCAATCAAGGCGAGTAGGCCTTGCATTGTGTAAACATTGGGTGGAAACACTTCCGGAAACAGATCAGTGTAGATGTAGAGCAACTAAGGCACTCATGGCTGTTTTTAAGGAATTTTAGGGACTTCACAACTCCTTCTTTTCCCCCCATCATCCATGGTAAATTACTTCCAATCGGAGGACAATGACCTTTTTGAAAGTTTTAACTATACAGAAGTGCTTCTACGACTGCCCAAATCCGTTTAGAACTGCACATTTGGTGTACAACTGCACTGAAGGCGCTGGTCTCGTAAATTCAACAGAGACAACAAATTATGTAGCAAACGATAAATAAAAACATGTTTCAGCCATTTTTATTGAATTCGAAAGGACTTACGATGTACTTAGAAAGCCTACTCCTATTAAGGATATTTCATAAATTGGGAGTAGCTGATAATACATATAATTGGGTTCAAAATTTTCTCTATAAAATGACTTTTCGGGTTAAAGTTGGAGCTGAACCTTCTGATAAATTCACTCAACAGTATGGTGTGCCGCAGGTTTCCATAAAATCTCCCCTGAAAACGACAAACGATAATATATCCACAGGTGTGGATGGTGTAAATATGTCACTTTGTGCTGATGACAGCGCTAATCACGAAGGTCATAGAAATATCAAAATATTGTTCAATAAAATTCGATTATCAGCAATCTAATTCTCTATCGGTGCAATGGAAACGGGTTTAAACAGAAATTGCACACTGCGATGTGCATATTCGACTAGAAGGTAATGGAAGATCGACGCATTAGACCATCGACAGATGTCGTAAAAAATGGGCAAAACATATCGAGATTTACACACCTTTAATACAATGGTATGCAGTCATATAAAAAGAACAATAACGCAAAATCATCAAATTGAATCGAGAGTCGTGCTATAAATTGCGCTTCTAAAGAACCATTGAGACAGATTCCTATCACCTTTGCATGGTTGTGCATTTGTGTCATAAGATTTGGACAACGAATGTAATTCGGAGGAAAGAGGCCTCGAAAAGGGACATCGGTAGTGGAGGAGGTCGTCGCTAATGATCTTTTGTTGGCACAAAGTGACGTTGAAGTGAATCTTCTACCGTTTTTATGATTTTACTAAAACTTCTGTATTCTCATGGAAAGATCTTAACCCATGGAAACCAAATATGGTGATTAATAACGGATAAACTGCCTTTCATTGAGTAATACCATCCAATTGCAAAAGCTCTTAAGTACTTTGATATGCCGAGCAAATTTCTGTCCAGGGTAACAGCCTCTGTTGTCATAGACCCTGGTCAAATCGGATCCATCCAATACCATCCAAGGGATGCAATAAATTTGAAGGGCGACTCTGATCAGACAGAGATTTGTGTCGTTCATTTACCAACAGAAAATGACAGTGGTCGTCATAAACACCTTTTAAACGTATTTTAAAAATCACTATAAATTTGGGCATTGCTTGAGAACATCAGCTAGTACACGGGATCAGTGCCAAACTTCTTTACCAGCGCTACATAAGCACAGCAAATAAAAGAGAAAGAAAACAACTTATCGGCCTTCATATGACACAGTAAAAAGCTAAGGCCAAACAATCTACTCTGACCTTTCACGTCCTATTGGCATTGTTTTGACCGCCAAAAATTATGCGGATCTTTACTTGTATTTAGGTCTCTCGGCTTCAATAGTAGGCCTATTATAGACAATTTCATCTTAAATAGTTGTTATTAAATAGCCTTGATATTGCCAGATGTTCATTATTGTTACTATTTAAAAAATAAACAGGGCAACAGCGTAGCTGCGCGCTACTGAGAAGTCACTTAGCAAGATGACGATCAAATTGGTAAATAAGGAATCTATCAGCTTAATCAACAGGTCCATCAAGAACTTAGCAAAGAGACTCAAAAGAAGTTTTGGCACGGGTGGTGGGCGCATTGGGCACAAGTTGTGAAGCACTACCAAGGTCATTTGACAACAGTTATTTGAGATGAGACTTAATAAAATCGTGTTTTTGTTACTTTTTGCTGCGTTTCGTTTTTGAATCGTCAAAAACGGTGGGTGGCCTCACTAAAAGTGGTATAACTTTTGTCCTGTTTGAAATATTTTTGATGCAATCTGAGAACCATGTGCAGATAGGAATTGTCTATAAGCCTGTAAAATTTCATTTCGATATTCTTAATTTTGGCCAAGATATTGGCAAAAAACCTAATTTTTGTTGCGCTTCGTTTTTGAATCGTCAAAAAACGGTGGGTGGCCTCTCTAAAAGTGGTGTAACTTTTGTTCCGTTTGAATTTTTTTTTTGTAATTTGACCATAGTACGTACAATGTAGATATAAATTGCCTTTATGATTGCAAAGTTTCATTTAAAAATTCGTATGTTTGGTCAAGATATGGGCAAAAAACCGTAGGGGATTACTTTTTTTGGCGCACCCTGTATACATATATACATATATATTTTGATAATTTTTTCCTTTATTGAAACGCACGCAAACGCACTGCGTTGCAAATGTACAAACTATACAACAATCACATAATTGGCTTAGGTGATAAGACCTTGCCGTAGAAACCTTTAATACGCATATTCTGGACTCTACAAATTCAGCAAAATGTTTATATTGTCGACTTAAGTACAATAAACTTACGTAACTCGTGGCTATCAATTATTCAAATTCGACCATTTGCTAAGTTTGAACAGATTGGGAATCAATCAGGAGGAAGGTCGATGTTATCGAGCCCCCTACGGCCACCAAAATGGTGATAAGCAAAGTGAAAACAAGGTTTGTATTATGAAGGGCCAGTCCAAACACTGTCAATATTTTGACACAACCTTGGTAAGCATAGACTACGAAGTGTACATGTGTATCCTTTTCTTTTCGTTTCCTTGTGGCAACTTTCGACTGATTGTGTTGCGCTTTACGATAACAAACAATAGAAGTCACAGAGCTGCATAGGTGCAATCGAGTGACCAAAGCCTGTGTTATAAGGAGGTCGACGTCAATCCTGTCTATTACATGCAGAGAATACTCGAAGAGTGCGCATTGTAGCCTAGTCCTATCTGTCTCTCTGTCTCTATCTCTCTGTCTCGTAGTCTGTATACTGACGTCTCGGTGTTGAAAAGAGTGTGGGAGTGTTACTAGGATACATCCAGATCAGATGTGCCGCTTTAACTGAAGATTCTGAAGATTCGATAAAAGAGGGACGGCGAAACACTAGACACCCAGCGCACTGTTCACAAAAAAGTGCTTCTAATAAATGACACAATAAGCCAAACCTAATACAAAATATTGCTTCTACTACTGATAGTAACCACGTTTTCTAATGACACAACCATGCAATTACAAATTTACTGAGCATGTACTATCATGCACTACACTATCAACAAATATAGCTTTTACTACTACTAATACGGTATACCCCCTTAAAGTCCGACCCACAGCTCAAAAAGGTGAGGGGTGTAACCATTCGAGTAGGGGATTGCTTGCAGAGACTGTACCACCAGTGGTGGATGCGTACGCTGAAGTACCACCTATAGGGCGTTACGCGAGGCGGAAAGGCTCTGCAGGAACCCTGAAAAGCTGGCTAACGCGGGCGGCGAAGACCTGGACAGCATCGGGTCTTGCGACGGTGATCGGGCGGATGATTACGAAAGTGACAAATACTGATCAACGAAAGGCGGGTCTACGGACCGCCACTGCGAGGTGGAAAGGCTTGGGAATCTACAACCTCATTTTATTCCAATGGACATTGTGGACGGTTTGTATCTAAGTGAGTGAATAGTCGGGTTTTTCAACAGAAAAGTTGTTGAGAGCAACCGAAGACAGGAGAGGATGGAGAAGAATTCTACAATGCACCACCCTTCGTGCCGAGAACGGTTGAAGGCAAAGAAAGGCACCACCAATATTATATACTCCAAGTAATTTCGCTTTTCAGTTAATAATGCTGATAAATAATTATAATGATATATTATTCAAAATGTTCGGTATCGACGCACACACCTTCAAAATGCATTCTTCCAACGTTATAAATGGCACAACATTCTACAACGTATAAGTCGGTTGCAGGGATATTTGCTATTGGAAACAAGAGGAAGGTCGACGTTAACGTTCCTTTGCGGCCACCAAAATAAAAAACAGAATCCACCTGAATTGTATTTTTGTATGTGCACTTGTTATAGCGCCCCTTCAAGCTCTTCCTACTCAGAGGCGCTCCCAAATGCAGAGCGGACACTGCATCGGAGTTTCACGCCGAAGCGCTGAGCAATTGCGAGTGAAGAACTTGCCCAAGGTCCTTACGCGGCGAGGTGGATTCGAACCTCGAACCTTCCGGCTTCATGGCAACGACGCCACCACTGCACCACCACGCCCCACGAATTAAGGGGACGGCTGCAAACACCGTCAGTATATTGGGGGGGGAGCAACGCAGTGGATAACGCGCTGAAGTAGATATTCTCACATATTTTAATTTATTTTGTGCACTTCCGGTTATCAAACGACAGATTGTTTAGAATGAAAATGTAGCCGCACATTCCCTCTATAGAATGGTATGATTTGTTTCTCTTCCTAAAAAATGACAGATAAGATATTAGTCGATAATCTAAGGGTTTGGTGGTATCCACCCTGTGATACCTCGAGTTTATCGGGTATAGCTTTTGAACGGTACGTGGTATCAACAAATTTCACCTCAAAATGCGTGCAAATGAACCATCTACAGCAACCTAAAACGTCAATACGAGACAAGCTTGATCTGGAAAAAATCTAGGGTGGATACCACCACCCCTTGGTAGCCCGAGGGTCAAGAATGATGTTCTAAAAATATTCCAGCATAATTATTTCTGTCGGCGGCAACGAACTCTGGAGCGACATACACTGACGTGAGTGGCGCTATATAAGTTACTAATTACATTGCATTAACTCCATACTTCATTCGAATGGGAGGTCGACGTTTTAATATAACAGAGAAGCAGAGTTTATTTATTAAACAGCAGTTCAACGACATCTTATAGCTAAAAAGGCTGTTGACGTCTTTAAAGATTTTAACGTATGTCTATTCACTTTTGTTCAACTGTTCGGCAGTTTTTGTCCTTTTTCTCTCTGTTTTCTTTTCTCGTCAAACACCTTTAATACAATATTTTATTCCTATATAAAAAGAGCGAAAGAGTCACATTGTCAGTGAACTACTAGGATAAAGTTCGACACTATTCAAAGTAGTAACTGATTAGAGAACCACACGACGTGGTCCAATAAGAATGATTGGCTAAAATATAATAATAATTCTGTGGACCTTTGTTGTCAAAAGCTGACGTTAATTTTTTTGACGCCACAGTGAATGGCCACAGCTCTTAACGGCGCTGTAGAATTGTTACTTGCAATACAGTAACTCCGCTACTGTTTCTACTCTGACTCTGGCAGTGTCAGTCCCAAGCGGGGACACTGATTATATAATCATGATATCACATAGGGCGTATACTTCATTCAACTTTTCGATGTTCCATCCAGATGCAGCCATAGCATTGTGATAACCGGATTTTGTCTCTGTCATCGGGCGTTGCCAGTCCAAAGCATTGATAAAAGAGGATGAAGACGTAAGTTATTCATGTTCTGACACAAAGTCGCAAACAGCGCTTACGTCAACGAAAATAGGTTATGCGCCCGTGGTGCCAGTCTGAAGAATCTATAGAGGAGGTTGCCATTAAACATTCACGGCTGCCGATTTTCTTAAGCTCTTGAGTTGTTTTAACGGAGCTTGACAACCTCGAAACATTGTCTTGAAATTATTAATACTTTTGTCGCTTAAACACCTTAATAAGCTTTGTTCTGAAATTACAAATGAAGCGCAAAAATTACCAAGTGTAGCTAATCAATTCATCTCTCCTGTTACATTAACAGTCATTCCCATCTCACCAAACAGCGGGTTTTAGCAATAACAACATGCACAAACCATATCCTGCGTGGTTTTGAGAAAACTCTATTGGGCCTGGTATACTGATTATTGTCAAGGATGCTACTCTAAATTTTAAAAAGGTCAGATCCGGTCGAAAAATCTAGATTGACAGTTTCTCTGAAAAGTATATGAATTTTGCACTTCTCAACGTTCCTGTTATTGCGACAGGAACCATCCAGCAGTTAAACGCGTCCTTAATTATATATGACACTGGTCAAATCGGATCCATTGCATTCCAAGTAACCATTTTTTACGGCTAAAATATCAAGTCGATAAAAATAAATTTATAAATAGTGATTAAAAACCTTTAACACGAGTTCATCCAATGCTATATAGTTTGAAAAAAATAAATGTTTCATTGCTGTATCCTTCATCACATAATGAAAACCACAGGATCGCTTTTCGAGGGACATATTATTAAGCTTTTGATATAAACATCAGGAACTTGCCTTCGATCGATAGTTACCAGTCTCTAGGCTGGATGAAGGAGGAGGGCGACACCAGTCATCCTCATTATCACACCAATGGCGCGCATGTGAACCGTGTGTCACAATGCGCGCCATTGGTGTGAAAGAAAGAACGCAACTCAATGCTATTAATTCTTATTTCCGTGTCCTTTGAATCGATCATCAAATTAGTTCAATTGCATAAATATTGGGACTCAGTAATTAGATCCAGAGAGCTGCATTGTGCCCGCAAATTCTTTTTGGAGGGCACGGCTTCTGTTGTCATAAACCCTCGTCAAGTCTAGATCCATCCATGTCATTAAATCGGATTCTACCGATGAAAAACTCAAAAGGCTTGACTAGAACTCAAAAGAAGTCGCTACTAATAGAAGCAACCGGTGAAAAGTGAGTAAGACTTTTATACACCCTGATTTCATGTTTTTACTGAGAACATAAGCGCCTGCTTCTTCATACCGTATACAAACGTTGTTCGTTCTCTCTTTCACGAGACTTTCACACGTGTATACCAGAGGCAATACAATAATATTATTAACTCATTCATTCAAACCAGAATGCTTTTCACCTGGTCACCTGGTGCCGTCAGCTCTTGGAGCTCTGGCGACAGTCATGATGTATCCTCTCCATTGTCTCCTGTTTATTGTCGCCTCTCTTAGCTCTTCCAAGCTCATTACTCTGTTTGTACCTCATGACTGTTTTCTTGGCAATAGATAAGGGGTGGTTTGCCATTGCCTTCCCCCCGTTTGCCATCCGTGCCATTCGTTCACCCTCCCTACGGAGAGGCTCCTAACAGGTCGCACCACGAGGTGGACTTTGATTCGCCAGCCCAGGTCGGTTCCGAGTCTACGCCCCAATTGGGGTCGTCGGTCGGGTCTCCTCCCTGCTCTACTCACGTTAATGAGTGGCTGACGAACCTTTACGACGCTTTTACGCACTACAAAAGCTCATACAATCATGTACATGTTCTTGCCGTTGCAAACGATGTTTATTTTGTTTCACAAGGCTTTCACATACCAGTCGCAAACAGATAATTTTGATTAGATCAGCCAATAATATGTTTACATTAATACAGTCAATTACTCAGATTGCCAAAATACCGTTTGGGGCTGAAATTTGTGTCGATATTTACGCTACACCAATTACTACATAATTATTGTCTTCTTAAACTTTCTATGATAGGCTATGTATATTCCCGATCAGTTCGAAGACCAGACGGCGTGGAACAATGCTCTGTTGGTCTACAATTTCAAAATATAGATCGCTGACTAATGGATGGTTCAGTGGTGGGTGGCTCGTCTTGCACACCTTTTTAAAATAATTCCACAATGCTATAAAAGATTCTCCTTCGTTTTGTCGCTAGTGGAAAGCCACAGAGGGCGTAAGAGAGTGAGGTCGACGTTAACGGTACATGGGGGAACCAGCTATTGATGTGCAAAGGTTAAAGTGTCTACTTTAGGGTGGCGCATTCGATGCCGAAGTGAAGGAGGAAGGCAAAGCTAATTATGTCTATTTAGATGCTTGACAGAACTACTTTCAGATATGAACATGATGACTGATTAGCAAAAATTATTATACGTTAATAAGAGGTCGAAGCAATCGATCTGCCGTCTATATAGTGTAATTATGGCTGAAGTTCGGCTTCTAGCCTAATACTGGTATTCTAGTAATAAAAATTCATAATCTTGAGACTTCGTATGAGCTCATGGACCCAACTATTCTTTGGCATCGACCATACCACCCCGTTCGCAACCAAAATGGCCATCTGTGTAGACCCAAACACCATGGATAATATTATTGTAAACTGTTTGAGCCGTATATGGGTCAGTGGTGATTGAAACCATCAGATTCGGATGCGCATTATTTCAGCATTCAGATTCTACCGATAACTAATTTATCCAAAGTCTAAGATTATGTACAATGCATGAGAACTATCACGAAATCTTGATTTACGGCATCCATTCCACAGCCGTTGTTAAGAAATCCAACATCAATAACTCCACTTAACATAATTAAAGAAGTCCACGTGGCAATTTTCACTGGCGACTCACATAATTAAAGAGCGTCACTTGAAAATAAATAAATAAATAAATAAATATGGAATTAGCCGTAGATTGGTGCAATGGTTAACTGTCAATGACTTATTACTTGAAGACTTTCGTTTTTTCTTCAGATAATTGGAAATGAATAAGCTATTAAAAGATTTTCAAATATTCATAATAATTATCGTAATAATTCGTGTTTCAGGTGTTTAAGACGAGAGCTGCATTATTTATTGCTTAGCAGCGTAAGATAAGACGCGACTAACACACTCGCAGAACGTCACTTGCAATCCACGTGGGAGGCGCTATATAAATATGGAATTAATAGTAAATTGGTGCAATTGTTAACTGGGCATGACTTGTAACTTGAAGACTTACGTTTTCTTTTTAGATAATTATAAATTAATTTGATAATTTAGACAATTACTATTAGAAAAATCTTCACTCACAGTCACTCAGCGCCATCTATTTTTAGATCGTGTGTGAATGCTAAACATACATGAACGCTGCCCCCCACTAATAAAAATAACTGTGTTAGTTTGTAATACAAGGTGCTGAGAGGTTCACGTACTCGGCGATTGCTGTCATATTTTAAGACTCTGCTAAGCAATAAATAATGCAGCTCTCGTCTTAAACACCTGAAACACTAATTCTTACGATATTATGAATATCTCAAATTCTTGATACCGCTAACTGTAAGACGCAGCACCAGTTTCATATACTTTAAGGTCTTGTCTCACCGTCAAAACAGCCCCAACAAAACAGCCCCGTCATAATCGCCCACCGACAAAATAATAACAATATTCAATAAATTGATCGAGACAGTCATAGTGTTAATTTTGCGCCAAATTCAAAACGCAGATAATTATCATAGCAATGATGAAAGTTTTTTTCATTCCCTCAACCAGATGGATGGGAGAAGATGGGATAAGGTTGCTTTGACCGGTGGGAGCAGATTACGCAATACATGATCATCAGCTGACAGGAAAGCAGCAAAGAGCATGGGGAGACAGCCTTATCACATAACTCTTCATAGTATGGAATAGTCATCATGGAGGACATAGAGTCGAATAATGCAAATAATTACCGTTGTCATGACAACACACTTTACTTTAAAAGTAATGTCTCTATGCTTAACGAAGCACACCTAATTTCAGAATAGAACTATGTGATTATGTAATGCACTGCTGTTATGCAGCGACGGCTAAAATTAATGATGTCGCTGTGTACGCTCGTCTTACACACCTCCGCAAGATATTTATCCAATGCTATAAAAGAAAAAATTCGTCAGCCAATTATAATATTAGATCGCCTGAAATTGCATAAAAAAGTTAGGTCAACGTTACCTGGTGGTCACCAGTAACCGGTAAACAAAGAATAAATTGTCGGCTACGGGTTGCGAACTGTCAATGGGTGGAAGCCGTAACGAAGGACGGAGGAGATTATAACATCGATTAAGATAATTAAACATTGTTTATCGGAAACTAATCAACGGGTTTAGGACTCTGACATAGCTAGCACCATAGCTTAAGCAATAGGTCTGAATCAGAGGAACGTCGATATTACCGGTCATTGCGGTCACAAGTAGCTATTTTTGAAAACGACGGAAACCTTTTACACTCCGGTGATGCTAGGCCAAAAGCTAGATGATGCAGGAGGGCAATGTTATAATAAACTTTCTTATATAGAGACGTCGCTTAACAACTGCTGTAACATGAACACGAACGGTGGTGGATGGATGCGATTTGACCAGGGTCTATGACAACAGAGACCGTTACCCTGGACAGAAATTTGCTCGGCATATTACAGCACTTGAGAGCAAGGTACTGAACCAGTACGAGCGGTGGTGTGTACTGATTTTCTTTATATAGGTCTATGAATGATTGTGTCGAGAATCTGAACTATTTTGGGACGTGCTTGGGCACCTTTAAATAACTGTTTATAGGGCTATATATAACTGATTTGGGATTTTATTTGAGTTAAATTGAGTTTAATTTTAATCATCTGTTAAATTAGTTAGCCGAAAACAGGCCTCACTTAACAGATTATTAAAATTAACAAAACGCTCTTATGTAGAGTTACAAATGTTATAATCATCTTTCGTATAAAGAGACGTCGCTTAACCACTACCGTAACATGAACATGAACGGTGGTGTTCTTAAGGATAGTATATGACATTACAGTGTATGTAAGTTATACATATGAACGTCTAGTATTTGATCTGCTTTGGTGGATGGAAAACAGGTTTTCGGAATGGGGAGGTCGCTGGGGTGGGATCGGTCGTTTTGGGGGGACGACATCCACAGAGCTCGGAGACCTAAGCTCAATTCAGATCTAACGCCGATTCCATCAAGGCCGCAGCAGTGTCAGTCTAAATCCTAGACTGAGGAGGAGGAGGGCAACGCGTCTTATCTTTGCTATTCATCGTCGTCATCGTCATCGTCATCGTCGTCGTCGTCGTCGTCGTCGTCATCATCATCATCATCATCATCATCGTCATCGTCGTCGTCGTCGTCGTCATCATCATCATCATCATCATCCGTCTGATCTCCGACCTAGCCTCCCGTCGAGCTTTACGCTCCTCGGCCAATGGTTGACGAGACTTCTCGGTTGTTGACCCGTCAACGTGGAATGATCTTCCGCTTGTGCCGTGCTTTAAAATAATAATTTGACTGCGTTCTATATCAGGTGATAATGACCTATCGTTTTAGCCGTGGCTGGGCAGGGAACGCCTCTGATTAGGTTTTTTGAAGGGTCTATATAGATTTTTGAAAAGAAAGAATGAATGAACGAATGAATGAAAATGATCACAGTATGGGTTTGATTGTTATAAAAATAAAATGATATCAGGTCACTTAGGCATATCCAGTACAGTAGTAGCATAACATTCGACTATACAGTTTGACTTTAAACACATTTAACACGAAGCTAATGCGCTTATATAAATGATTGAATTTTGATTCATTACAGTTCTGACAAGATCTACAGAGGTAATAATAATTCACTATTGGCCTAAACTTTTTATCTGTTTGAGTCCGCATCCTAACATTGTCTTCTGGTGATCTGGGAGAGATATCTGTTTTCTATTGCAACGCCTAACTGTACATGTAACTGTCCAACATTTCAACTCGGTGGCCTTTCGAGGCACTTTAGCTGAGCCAGATCCAGAGGAGTTTTAACCCTAGGGCTACCAAGGGGAGTGGAATGGCATCCACCCCTCTAGGTTTTTCCCAAATAATACTTGTTGCGTTTGGAATAGAATTTGACATTCTCGTTAGCTGTAGGCTAGATTCTTCACGCATGCAAAGTCCGCAATGCTATCACGACTATTGTTAAAATCGTCTCGAACATCACTGATTAAGTTATGTCATGCCCTTAGATTATTACTCGTAACCCTCATCCGAACAAGGGGGGGGGGGGTCTGGCCAGACCCCCCTCCATATATTTGCTGCATAACTTTTTTGGGAGTGATATTTTCTCAGATTGCTTTTATGACTTTGTTCCTATATTAATGAACTACAATTAGCACATCTAAACGACAAAATCGATTTAGTTATATGGAAGTTATGAAGATAATACTGGCCGAGACTACAATGATGACAGTTTGGACAGTGAGAGCAACAATAAAGAATGTGAACATGAAGAGATGCCATTGCCTGAAGAACAACATTCAGTTGTTTCTTATGATGAAGACAATGTTGAAATTTAAGATGATGATAAACACAATGATGAGACTGGACCTGATAGTGAAGACATGATGACGAAATTGCCTATACTATTGAAGCCGAGAGACCTAAATACATGTAAAGATCTGCATAATTTTTGGCGGTCAAAAGCAATGCCAAGAGGACGTGCTCTGTTGCACAATGCAGTAACAGAAGATGTGGAATAAAATAATACGGATACATTGAAAATATTCCAGATAGTTTTGACAGTTTTACATGTATAACAGCCGAGATGAAAGACATCATCATTCGACATACAAACCCGAAAGCAACAGCTAACAGACTATGTATGATAAGCTTACGTGTTTACACTTTAAGTTTAGTCCTATTCCACTATTTGTTATAGATATTTTCTAGAAAACAGTCTTGCTGACTCTGATCATAAGAGCATTCAGTACTAATTTTACTAAAATTATGGTTTCTTTAGTTTGATTTCCAAATTTTATACATAGACTACTATTGCGACGATGAACATGTATGACAAACCGTGACAATTAATGTAACTAAACTTTTCATTTCAAATTCATCATAAAACTTAATTATATCGCATAAAGAGACTGATACATTGTTGTTTTGAGTTACTCTGATATCATCTTACAAAATTGGCACATAAAAATGACTATTTCCTATGAAAAACCCACATCAAAACGGGGGGTCTGGCCAGACCCCCCCTTGTTCAAATTAAGTTGCATTTTAGCTTGTTCGGATGAGGGTTAAGCGACCTTGAACAAATGCTTCATTCACAATCGCACGGCGTTTTTGAATGATTATGATAAACATACCGGTATGTTACCACTCCCAATCTATGAATATGATTGCATTAAATTGAAATTCAATATGCTGACAGCTCAAATTTATTGGCCATTATAAGGCAGAGCAAATAAAATAAATATACAATGCATCTCTTGCCTTAGACACCCTTACACGAATTCTATCGGTGTTATAAATACTGAAAATTATAAGTCGATTTAGCAAATTTCGAAGAAATCGTAATAATAGAAGTTCAGTGACAAAAGCAACAGCAGATTGCAGGCCATATTGGACCGTTTGATCCGTATGCATTGCATGACTGAGGACAATCCTACAATCGAGGCTCTGTGTAGAACGGCGGACGGGAGGCTCTTCGCTGCCCTCCTACTTAATCCAGGACATGTATTGAATTCACTCCTCCCACCAATGAGGCCCCAGCCTTATTCCATGAGAACAAGACTGCATGACCGAATCATTGGCCGAGTGGGTTGGTAGCCCGCTCGCCACGCCGGCGGCCTGGGTTCGATTCCCGGTCGGTCGGTTTATCAGAGATTAATTTCTCGGATCTTTACTGCGGGTGGCTCGGTCGCAATATAAAACGTGGAGTAGCGGTGGTGAAGGATCTCACCCTCAGGGTCGAGGCCATAAGACAGCCGCTATATAAATATGCGATTACATTTACATTTACATTCCTAGGGCGGACAACCTAACGAGATAATCCTTTTTGACGAGGATGCTTTATCATATTTAAATGTAATACCATATAAACCAAAGTGCAGAATAAATTGTTCGTCATTAAAAGAACTTCTTTTTAAATTTAAAATTTATATTGGATTTGGACTTAGGATTTTATGATATTCTAAAACACTTTGACATTGATTGGATATAGAAATTATGTACGTTTGTTTATTATACTTTGTATGTACATTGTACACCAAAATGCGGATAACAATTGGTATATTAAGGAATATTCTTATCTTATCTAATGCTAACGGGCATTAAAAACACACATTTTAACGGGTTGTGCCAGTTTGAGGAATTTGTGTACCTGGGATGACTAATAACGGATGATGGACGGTGCGCAAAAGACACAAAACGCAGACGTAGGCGCAAGGCTAGCGCAGTTAACCCGGTGCAGCCTTAACAAATGGCAGGTGGACAGTTCCTGTGGACGCGTGTGCACCTTCACCGATTGGTCAATTTTCGCAAATAGGAACTCACAGTTGATAACGAGAGGTCCGTCGGTCAACGGCTATCTGTTTAGTGAGCGCAATTACATAAAAGGTGCAAAGTAGTAACGCAATACGTTTTACGCTTTGGATGCTTTTGTAGGATCCTTATAATACGTGTTAGAGGTGTATAAATCAATATTCCAGATCCTATGTTTTGTCACCGTAGTTTCTTAACAAACGTAGAGTAGTAACGCAATACGTTTCACTCTTTCGCTGCTTTTATAGAATCTGTATAATACGTGTTAGAGGTGTTTAATACGAGCGCTCTGCTGTCCATGATATATTTCTCTTCTTCATTGGATAAGGATACCACACGATTATAATTGTAATCGTAATCGTGAATTTATATAATTAAAAAGATCGCTAGCATCACTCTCCTCCTTAATTTGGCCTTCGGACTGGCACCAGATGGTAGGTATTAGAATTAGTGGTTTCAGTTTACCGACGCTGTGCGATAACAAAGATCATTATCGTCGCCATCCTTGTTCATCCAGGCTTGGGACTGGCAATGCCAGAATGCAGGCAGTTGATTGTCTCATTGTCCCTGAACATCTTATGGGGCCGTTAATGCCGTCAATATAGAAGACGACTCAATCTTTTGATTACATATTTCCAGGATGAATTTCACAATTAAGCTTATTGGCTAGTTCTTATAGTATATAATAAAAGCTAGTTAAAGGTGTCTAAGAATGCAAGTTGAGGAATTTGTGTACCTGGGATGACTAATAACTTAAGATGGACGACGGTGCACAAATGATAATATGAAACGCAGAATTTGTCTGGAAGGGTAAACAGAGTGTGGAAAACGAGCAGTATATCAATAAGAACAAAAATGAATTTGGTTGAGACATGCTGATGCTGAGTGCATGTGCCTTCGGAGAGAGGACAAAATGTGAATCCTGGTGGCGGAGATGAGTTGGTTGAGAAGAATAGCAGTGGGAACAAGATGGGGTAGGATCAGTAGCGAGGTGAAACGGGAGGAGCTGGGACAGAAGGAAACATTGATACAAAAGATAAGAAAAAGAAAGACTGACGTGGTTTTGACATGTGCCGAGAATGGAGGAAAAGAGATTGCTAGCACGAGCATTGTATTGCCATGTGGAGGGAAAACATGTGGGACGACAGATGAAGACATGGATGGACAACGTACGTCAAGTTCTGGAAGAAATGGATATGGCATCAGAACAGCCGTGGATACCATCAGAGAAAGAAGGAATTGGAGGAATCGAGTTCATCATCGGCATACATCTGATGGAAGAGATGGGTGGATCAAGATTTGACGAGGGCCCATGTCCTATGACAACAGATGCCGTTTTGCTCGACATAAAATGGTTTGGTATGATACAGAAGGATGGATGGATCCGATTTGACCAGGGACTATGACAACAGAGGCCGTTACCCTGGACAGAAATTTGCTCGGCATATTAAAGCACTTAACTTAAGAGCAAGGTAATGATCCAGTTTTTTTAATACAGCTAATAATGCGGCTAGAAGAAGATAATGCAGAAGACAAATAATACAGCTAGAACAAGGATAAGTTTGGAGATGAAGACTTTAATATGATGTAGATGGTATGCGTTTCAGGTGTTTAGATGAACACTGTTATCCATGATATATTTTATGTTATGTAGCCTATGCTGTATTTCTCTTCTTCTTCGACCTCAGCATCTTCATTGGATAAGGATATCACACGATTGTAATTTTAGTCATAAATTTATAAAACTAACAATTATGAACGAATTGGATATACTTTATTTGACCAGAGACTCCCGAGTGGCATCTGTTTATTATTTATCACAGTGTCATAATTATATTACATGGCATCTGCCGCTGCTGATGCGGTTCGAGAAATTTGTAGGGCTATGGAAACCCTGGAAGCCTGGATGTCTTCTAACCGTTTGCGACTGAACCCTACCAAGACGCAATATATCTGGTTTGGGACTCGTCAACAACTTGCAAAAATTGACATGAAAGCCTTAGCATTAGAGTTTCCTCTGATTACTTTCTCACCTTTTGTGCGGGACCTTGGTGTTATTTTAGACCAAGAGCTAACTTTCACTCGGCATATAAACCTACTATGTCGAAGCTGTTACTACCAGTTGCGTCAGCTTAAGGTGGTCTCCCGTTCTCTGTCTTTTAGTGCCGCCTCTACTCTTGTTCACTCTTTCGTAGTTTCCCGCCTTGACTACTGCAGCACCCTCTATCATGGACTTCCGGCTGACCGGATTGGCTGCCTTGAACGGGTCCTCCGCTCTGCGGCGCGACTTGTTGGCCATATCCCAAAATATGGCCATGTCTCATCCTATATGCGGGATACCTTACACTGGCTCCCTTCTCCTCAGCGGATTGCATACAGGGTCTGTGCGCTGGTTAGGCGGTGCATTGAAGGGCTAGCTCCACCCTACCTTCGAGAATTCTGTTGTTCCACCTTGGGAGTTCAGCGTCGATCGACCCTTCGATCGGCGAACCACGCTGAGCTTCTGGTTCCCCGCTCACGGACTGCTATCCGACAGCGTTGTTCATTCTCTGTTGCAGGTCCTACAGCTTGGAATGGTCTCCCTGTTACACTGCGCTTAATTCCCAGGGGTCACTCCGCTCTGTTCCTTAAGAACCTAAAAACTGTTTTATTTAGCCGTGGCTGGGCCGGGAGCGCTTCTGAGTAGCCTACCTTGAAGAGGCGCTATATAAATTTCTGAAATAAATAAAATAAATAAATAAATAAATACTGAGTTTTCGAAGTTACACAATACACATGGTGATATACACTTTGTCCTAGTTATATGAAGAAGGTTATACGTATTAAAGGTGTTTAAGATGAACGTTTTGTTATCCATGCCATAATATTCGATCTTTTTCTTCGGCCGCATCATCTTCATTGTATAAGGAAACCACACGATTGTAATTGTAATAGTAGCCATGAATTTATACAATTAACAAAGACCGTTAGCATCACCCTCCTCCTTAATTTTGCCTTCGGACTGGCACCGGATGGGAGGGAGTTGTAGCATAGTCTCAGTTTAACGACACTATGTGATAACAAAGATCTTTCGTGTCGCCCTCCTCGTACATTCAGACTGGGACTGGCACGACCAAAATGTGAGCAGTGTAGGAGAGGGCTTTCTTTGTCCCTGAACATTTTACTTTGTTTCCTGAGCCGTTAATTCAAACATTATTTTACGTGGTTGCTTGGAGCTAATTTTAAACTCATTGGCAATTTCTTATAGCGTTTGAAGAAGTCTATTTAAAGGTGTCTACGAATGCATCGTATTATCGATCGTTAAGCAGCATTAATTTCTGTTGCTGCCAAGGTACATCTTGCGACGTATCTGCAAGGCTAGCGCAATTAACCCGGTCCAGCCACAACAAATGGCGGTTGGACAGTTCCTGTGTGACATATGTGGCCGCATACACGTGCGCCTCATGGATTGGTCAATTTTCGCTCAGATGATAACGAGATCCGTCGAATCAACGGCTCATTCGAGTGCTATCTGTTTAGTGAGCGCAGGTCCATAAGAAGGGTAAAGTAGTAAAGAAAATATTACGTTTGACGCTTTGGATGCTTATATAGGGTCTTTATAATGCCTGTTAGAGGTGTTTAATACGAGCACTCTGCAGTCCATGCCATATTTATCTTCTTCTTCGGTCTCATTATCTTCATTGGATAAGGATACCACACGATTGTAATTGTAATCATAAGATTGAATTTATTATAGTTAACGAAGATCGTTAGCATCACCCTCCTCCTTAATTTGGCCTTCGGACTGGCACCAGATGGTAGGTAGTAGTAGTAACAGCATAGCTACAGTTTAACGACACTGTCGATAACAAAGCTCATTGGCGTCGAAATCCTTGTTCATCCAGGCTTGGGACTGGCACTTCTAGGTGGCAAGCAGATCGGAGTGGTTTCCCTGAAAATCTTATGGTGCCTTTAATGATGACACTACACGACCATTCAATCTTTATCAATACAACGGATGGATTTCAGAATGATACTTATTGGCTAGATCTTATGGCGTATGATGAAAGCTAGTTAAAGGTGTAAAAGAATGCATCGTATTACCAATAGTTAAGCAGCATTATTTTTTGTTGCTGCCAAAGGACATCTTATGACCGCCGATCAACATTTACTTCTTAAAAAAAATAAAATTAGCATATTTCCTGCTGAACACTGTCGCTCCCGTCGGGCCATGCCAGTCCAAAGACAGTATAAAGAGGAGGGCAATGCCAATCACCATCGCATGTGACGACACGGCTTCAATGTAAGCACATCGATGGAAATACATTGAGGTCAATGCAGAGTGGAAAAATAATCGTAATCGTAATCGTAATCTCGAGACTTCTACAGCGCCCACAAAAGCCAAGTCGCGGGAACCAGCTTATTCACAGGCGCTCAATCAAAACAAAATCGATAGGCAGCGGGTCAAGTCCGGAGAGTCAGGCAGGCAGATAGATAGACGACTAAGGTGGGTGATGTTTAGAATTGAAATGACGAGGGATGTGATGAGAAGAGGAGGAATCAGGATAGGATTTGTGAAAGAGCAATGTTTTCAGTTTTGAGTGAAAGACCTGTGGGGAGATAGCGAGAGGTGGAGTTTTGGTGAGTTCGTATGATGGGTCGGAAGTTTGCCGAAGTGCTGGCGTCTAAATCCCATGGAGCAATTTTTACTGCAGCATAATATAATTACCATGTTTAAAAACCGCATGAAACTTAACTGAAAAGCATCTGGTAACCAATTGGGAGCCTCAAACAAATAGACAATACAGTTAAACACCTTTATCATGGTAATAAACAGCTTTTATAAACGAATGAACAGAATTTTATTTGCTGTCTCTCTTTCTCATTTCCCTCTCTTTCTTTCCGATAAAATAATAGGATTATATTATACTCGACTTATACACCTTTACAAAATATTGCCAAAACCTATAAAATAATCAAATTCGCTTTTTTCCTTCATTATGCACCGCTTGAGGCAAATAATTGGTGTTGACGTTTGCTGTAACTCCAAGGCGAAGTCAATAATATCCATAATAATAATTGTAAGAAAATACACCTGAAAGAGTGGAAGTGTAAACAATAGTCTGTAGGCTACAGTTAACTGCGGGAGGCGTTTTATCGCTTCTCCGATCACATTGATCTTCGGATTTTTCAAACCACGTCGTTTAACACAAGTCACCACTTCCAATGAAATATAATAATATGTTCGGCAAACAAATATTAAGTAACGAGATATTCCAATTTAAAAAATAGGGTCATTAAAAATCGTCATCAAAAGATTTCTTCGGCTGCTGAAAATAATAGAGATCTTACGCGGAATTCCATTTATAAACCGGTCGATCAATACTAATCGCCAGAGTTCCGTAGAATTGACGTCGTAGGGTAAGGTGGACACCAGCGTCCCTTGGCGGCCACAAACACTGTTGAAAACTGCTTAACATTACTCTGATCCAAAACCCGGATGCGTGAGGAAGGCGACATCACTCGTCTCAAATAATTATGATAAAGATTTTAGAAGCGAAACAATAAATTGACTTAACGTTATTTTTTCCTTCCATTACATTTTAGGCCAACATGGATTTATGTCTTTTTTATATTCGTTTAATTGACAGAATAACCGGTCGACATAACGCGACAGTTAACAAGCACAAAAGAGCAGCGAATAAGGCCTAGTAAGCGTTTTTATAGAGCATCCGTGTTATGAAGTTTTTATTGTTTTTATTTGTTAGTTTAAATGGATGGTGCCATGGTGGCCTAAATTATCTTGAGCTAAAGTCTTGAGCTTTGTCATTTCTCAATACCAACGATTCAGAAGTGAATAAAGAATAGCTATTGATTTCAGGCTAAAATTGAGTTAGGGATCGCCTAATCTTAGATTACTGTTTGCAAATATAAATCATACCAAGATGTCGTTAAGTATAGATAATTACATTATGGCCTCAAACACCTTTAACACGCATCCACTTCTTCGTCTATTATTCTTTAGCCGATGAATCGCGGGCGAACCTTCCTTGCAGAGAAATTTCAACGTTAAGATATTGGCGGCCATTTTTTGAAACTGCCTCTTATTGAGTGTTGCCAGTCCATTGTTCAGATTATGGTGGAAAGTGACACTAATATAAAACCTCCATTATAGCATAGTGCACTAAAACAAGCAGTAACTTTGCCAATGTTTTTACGATTCCTGACAACAGCTTTTATACGCCAAGGATTTTAACCTTTAAAAATGGGCGCTATATAAATTCCGATTGATGAAATACAGCGCTTATCTTAAACACCTATAAAATGTAGTCAAAGTGCTCCTTCAAACGCATTCATCGCTAAACAATTAACTGGCAACGATGAAAGAGTTAATGGCCCTTCGAAGCAAAAAAACAATGATTAAAAAACGGAAATATCATGAGGTGTCAGATGGAACTATATCTCGATAGAAGATAAGGCAATGATAGATGGATGCAATCGGCAGAAAGATGGCATTAATCAATGGATTCGATTATATAATTACTGCTCGACTTAAAACACCTTTAACATGTATTCTGCGGATGCTATAAATTAATCAGACGCGTGCAGGTGACGCTCATTGCATTGGTACCGACTCCTTGAGACCGCGTCTTCAAACAACGTAAACGTTAACCCGTTACCCAAACGACGAAAGATGGTTCCCATATCGTTTACTGAACATCGGTTGGTAACGCGTTAAAGGAAGTTCCTTGAGCATTGATCCATTCTTGTTTTGCAAACCGACACCCCGAGAAAAAAGTGCCGACAAAAGAGCGCCGCTCTTAAAAGAAATATATCGTTGACTACAAACGAAAGAATCTCCTTTCGAAATAGAAGATGCATTGAAGAAATAATTCCACTTGAAAAAGAAGCTGGATTGATGAAAACAATTCCGTTTTAAGTAGAAGTTGAATTGATGAAAACAGCTCCTCTTTAAATAGAAGTGGGATTGATTAAACGAACATACAGACGAATTTATTTCTATCCTACGAAAAGAATGCTTTTTTAACTGAAGTTGGATTGATGTTTTATAAGTGGGATAAAAGTTGGATTTGTCTATTAACTGAAATAAAACCTTGATTAAGAAATTGACTCTGGAGTGATGAATTGAAACTGGTTTGATGGTTTTCTAGATTGGATGGAAGCTGGACATGGGCGCAGTTTTTCAGGGCTAGGGGCTGTGCCCCGAAGAAGGCCCATATTCAGCTCATTTTACGGTGAAAAAGGTATCTTTTCCCGGGTTTAGCCCCCCTCCAAGGGTCCAGAGTCATACATTTGGGGGGGGGCAAAATGGCTCTTTTCGCGAAATTTCAATCGAATCACTAAAAATAGTATGATGTTTGCATGATGTTTTCATGATATTTTAACCGAATGACTAAAAGAAGTCATCAACTATTTTGGCGGAGAAAATTTTTGCTGGCGCCGCTCGTTCTTGACCAAGACTAAGTCTCCGACAAAACAAAACCCAAGTTATTTTAACCCCCAAGTACGGAGACCAAACTCAGCTCTTGAAGTTGAATTATGGAAAAGAACCATTGAGAATTGGAAGATGGATTAAGAGATTCTAGTATATAATTCTAGACGCTGGATTTATAAAAAAAAGGACGGTAAATGGAAGCTGGATCAATGGTTTTCTGACTGAAAATGGAACCTGGATGCATCTTGAAATACACGAATGCAATCCATCTTCTTACACACCTTAAATGTAGTTGATGCGTCTCTTTAAATTTCTACTTTATACATCGCAAATGTTGCAATCTTTCTTCCATTCAGGTGCTATAATAGCTAATACTTCTCGTTGAACATCGATGTCATGGCATTGTGGTGTTGGAGCTCTTTTATTTTTCAACATAATTATTTATTTTACCACCTCCTACGTCCATTAATTCGACATATAATATTTCTTTTTCGAGCGGAGCCCTATAATTGTCGGGCGCTCTTTTGTCGACGCCCTTTTGTCATGCGCTCTTTTGTCAACGCGTTTTTGTCGGGCACTCTTTTGTCGACGCCCTTTTGACAGGCGCTCTTTTATCGGCGCTCTTTTGACGGTCACCGATTGACTGTTACAGTAGGCCTAACTGGCAGCGTCCTCAAACAGTGCCAACCATCACCAATATCCACTGACATTCAGCAATGGTCAATAAACAAAAATAATGCAGTTTTTGTCTTAGACACCTTAAACTCAAATTGATATTGTGCCATAATACCAGAAAATAGGGCCTCTTAGTAGAGACCTTAAAAAAACGCTATAGAAATACATAAATAAATAAATAAAGTATTTATACTCCTATACTACACATATGTCGCTGAGCAATGAATGATGTCTCGTCTCAAACCTTTTAAAGCATTCACCGGATGCTATAAAAGGAGCAGGTTTAATTTATCGCCAGTAAAAAACCATCACGAACGTTGGACGTCAAAGGTTCCATGACATTTATAAAAAAAGACAGAAAGGCTCCAGGTAGAAGATGAAATGAAGGAGGACAAATTGAATTTCTACACAAATCATAATAATTTATGATTCAGTATTTTCAGCGACGGACAAATTGAATGGCCAATAAATAAGTTTTAGACGAGAGGTCGACTATCGGATATCTTGACAATCAAAGGACAATGTTGATAATATAGACAATAGACAACGTAGGCCTAGAGCTCTTATTATCTCAATGATATTGAATACATAACATCTCCAGTGCCTTATTCTATCAGAAAGTGCAAAATGTCTACACTTTTATGGTATTTTAACGTTGAAATACCCTCTGAAATCTGACTGGTTAAGAAAATATCTATATATCAAGTCTTCAATCCCCTGTATCATGATATAATGACATAACACAGACGTCACCTTCCTCGCATATTAGGCGAGGAATGTGACGTATGTGTTATGCGATGTAGTCATTAAACAACCGATCGGAATGTGTAAGTACACGGCAAAGTTTTTGTCACTAAACATTGGATAATAAGGCGCTCGTCTTCGATAGCCTACCTTTAAAACTAATTTATCCAACGCTATAAATTCAGAATAAGCAATACTGGGCTGTACTGAGACATGCATAATGAAACTAAATAAATCGACGCTAACAGCCCTTTGAAGCAAAAATGGTAATAACCAAAGGAAGAAGTGTCGACCGTTGGGAAGGCCTATTATAGGACTAGCTTGAAGACTCGAATAATTTGGAGGTCGTCGATAGAGACTCTATGCTAGTTGTCTGGATTTAACAAAAAAGTCTGAAAACAATGAATAGCTCAGTTTTCGCTCGCGTTAAACACCTTTGCAAAATATTCATCCAACTTTATAAAAGGAAGTTGTTGCATACTCGTTGGATGATTCCTAGAATCGGAAAAAATAATGGACATTAACTGTGGACGATTCTCATAAGCCATTGATAAGCAAATGATAAGATGTGTTCTTTTGGGTGGCCAGAACTTGAAATGAACAAAAGCTGCGCCAAATATCTCTTATGAGTCAATATTGTTAGAGCAAGAACTACACCTAAGGGTAAAATGGTAAATAAATAGCAGTTAATTACAGGTAGACGTGCAAGGTTCCATCCAAAATGGGAGACAGCATCGCTTGACGACCTCGATGGATCGATATTCGTGACCAACAGACAATAAACCACTTGTAAACTCATTACATCTATGATTAATGTACAGTACCTGTCGGCGGGAAGATCATGTGGACGGTGAGCTGGGATAAGGTTATATATAGATCTCCAATAGCAAAGAAGTTCCGTGCTAGTTCATCCTACACACCTTTGTTTAATATTCAACTGATGCTATAAATAAGCAGCTTAGATTTGTCGTCATTGCATCCACACTTTCATCGACGTTAACGGTACATGCTGGACACCATCATTATTAACTATTAATTTAACTGTCGTTAAGCAAAATATAAAGTGCCTGCGTTGTTTCGAAGCTGAAGTGAAAGAGAATGGAGACGCGACATATATATTTATTATGATTTTAGCATTGCTTGACAGAAAAAACTTTAAGAGAGGAACCTAATAATATTGACGAAAAGAATATTGAATATAAGCAAATGAGAGGTCTTTACATTCGGCTTTGAAAAAAAATCGTAGTGGAGTATTATAATTTGGTAATAAAGTAATAAAAGGTGGTCAATCATTGCAAACAAAATACGTCAACTTATTATAAATGATAAATTTACTGGCCTACATGTAACAGTTCTTGTCTTAAACACCTTAATGAAGAATCTTACAATGTTATAAATATTCAGTGAGACATGCCTTTCATTGCTAGAAACTGCCTTAAGAAGCCCATGCAACGCTGTTATGCCACAGAGTCATAGAATTTGCATATAATTATGAATCTGATTGATCACTATGATCATATAAACACTGTAATTATTATACGAGAGACAGCATCATTGTCAATATTGAATATATATATAAATATATATATATATATAATATATTATATATATACATATAAAACAAAAAGACAAATCGCATGCTTTTTGTTTTGGGCGATAATATTAGGTCCGTCATCGCCTACCTTCAAATTATTCATTTCTTTCATTTATAATGCTGAGGCAATCGGCGACAGCAGCTGTTACGAATGTACTGAAAATGACGTTGATAGTGCATTGTCAAAGCCGACAACGTTTGTATAAAGACACGGAAAGTTGATGTATTACGGAAAACCGTGCTATTCTTAAACACCCCTATGAATTGATCTTACAATGCTATAATAGCGTAATGGGTTTTTCCCTGTTTGTTTGCTAGTCCAATCAGATAGTAAGAGCTGTAGTATGCCAAAACAAATTTCCATCCCTACTGGCTTGCTCAGCTACATCGGTAAGAGCGCTGGCCGCGCGTCTGCACGCAACTCCGTAAAAGAGAGCGTGAGGGCCGCGCTTCGCTTCACGAAGTGGACTATTTCAGAGATTAAAAGATCTCTGACTGGCGCGATCCGTCCACGGGGACCTAAATGTCGTGGCGACACTAATCATTTTTGAAATGGCAGTGTCGTTAAACATGTAAGAACGCACGTTATATGTTAGCTCAATTTCCCCATTTTCATTTTTATTTCTGATGCGGTGTTCATTCTCTATGGTGGGTAATGGACTTTTCTTGACTCTGCGACACCTCCCAAGCTGTGCTCAATTTCACAAACTGTTGAAAGACTGTTTTTTTTCGCTTGATCTTGGCCTGGAGCGCCTCTGAGTAGTTACCTTTGAAGGGGCGCTATAAAAATTCCGATTGATATTAACGCAGAATTTGCACAGGCACCAGAAATATAATAATTAGTATTTAATATTATTGTTCCCTTTTCTTTGCAAGATTGGGATGTATGGATGGATACAGATTTGACCAGGGTCTTATACAACAGAGGCCGTTACCCTCGACAAAAATTTGCTCGGCATATTATAGCACTTACGAGCTTTCTTCTTTCGAAGTTTTTAAGACTGGGGTGTAAAGATGACGTATATTAATATGTCGAGTGGATCCGATTTGACCAGGGTCTATGACAACATAGGCCGTTACCCTGGACAGAAATTTGCTGGGCATAATACAACACTTAAGAGCTGCGTATGGTATCTATAGCATAGGTGTAGAACGTTTTAAAGGTATTTTAGACGAGCAATTAGATATATTACTTAGCAAAATTTTGGGGACATCAATTAATTGTGTCCTTTCTTCTGGCTTTCTGGTCCCAGGTTGGTCAGCACTGATTCAGTTTATTCGTTTGTTAAATCCTGCATTGACTACACGGTAATTGATCCTCGCTCTACTTTGTCCTCCCATCCAGGAAAATGGATTGCATGCTCGGCTTATTACAGCACTTAAGCTCTACGGCGCTATTCTTGTTTGACAAGTCTCTTATACATGTATGGTCACCTGTCCAACTACATGTTGGAGTGCTGCATTGACTCCCTATAAATTATACGAA
Source organism: Lumbricus terrestris (assembly GCA_949752735.1). Taxonomy (NCBI): domain Eukaryota; kingdom Metazoa; phylum Annelida; class Clitellata; order Crassiclitellata; family Lumbricidae; genus Lumbricus; species Lumbricus terrestris. The sequence continues at coordinate 12,202,940 of OX457048.1, read as the reverse complement.
TAAACGTCTGCGTATTATTGAGTTCATAGTAGCTGCTCTGGAATGTCGATGTTTTATTGGCCTCGCCACAATTTACCTCCGAGATCTATGCTGCCTTACAATGGGTATACAAGGACGCCGTCCCCTACGTTATGTTGTAAACGAAGTCTTCCAGGTTCCTCTGATCGTACTGAAACCATGATAACCCATGATAAATTTTGGTGGTTGGACCAGTGGTGTGATGGCCTTCCTTTAGAGCTACGTCTACACCCTGTGGGGCGCGGTGGTGTAGTGGTGGCGTCGTTGCCTTGAAGCCGGAAGGATCTAGGTTCAAATCCACCTCAATTCGCCGCGTAGGGACCTTGGGCAAGTCCTTCACTCGAAATTGCTCAGCGCTTCGGCGTGAAACTCCGATGCAGTGTCCGCTCTGCATTCGGGAGCGCTTCTGAGTAGCGAGCTTGAATGTGCGCTATAACAAGTACGCATACAAACCCTGGAATTCTATCAGAATCCATATATGTGGTGGAGAATCGAGATGCTTCATTGAATCCTGAAAACTCATATTTTCGGTGCATTGAAGTTGGTAGAGCTTCTGTGTAATTTTCTTGAAGGATTTAAAAAAAATATGCTCCGATTTTGCGTCGCAATTCATTTTATTGCAGACATCGCATGGCTTAACCCTCACGGTCGGCAGCTTTTGCTTTGATCATCAACATTTTTAGCCTATAAAGGTTGTTATCGTCGACCTGTATATCTTTGTGGGACGGTTGTCTTTATTATGATTATAGGAAACAAAATGTTTGACTAAACTTATAGTATACTGGTAACCATATTAAAGGTTTGTATGCAATCGCTTTGTTTTACCTCGTATAAAATATTAATTTCGTGTCCTGTATTTGCGGACTGGTTATATCGATATTGACTTCATTGCGACTGTTTTTTTGATCGGCCTCAGTTGCTACTTTGGCTATTTATGGTATGACCAGGTTTTCCTGGGAGACAAAAAGAGAGCAAATGTTCCATGGCAGCAAACATGCAATTACACCGCTATTTATTACTGCTGCATTTATCGCGCACAAAAGGTCAGAAGATCGGTGACTCTGAGGAGTAACACTGTAACAGTGAGTGAACGACTTGTTCATAACTATTTCTTGTGCCGTTTAAGAAAGCAAGAGTTGAAACCTGGCTTTCACTCTAACCAATGAGCAACGCAACATTCTACATCGCATTTAACAGATAAAATTACCGCTTTATTTGTTATTTCCGATGCATTTGTTGTTACGGTGACTTACTCGTCCCATGCTTTCGCGATGCACGGTAGCCTCACAATTGGAGATACGCTCTCTCGCCATCGACCTGGTCTTGAGAAGTCAAGGTTCGAATTTCACTGACAACTTAGTCTCAGAGTGTCGCTAGAAGTCAGCGTGAGCAGCGCTATATAAATTGTGGAGTGCATGCTAATGGATATTATATTGGTCAATTCTGCATCGAAGTTGTTCTTAGTAATAATATACATTGTTACTGTAACAGTACTGGACTTCATTGATATTAAAGCGCAAATGCATTTTCCGAAACTATAAATGACCTGTGAATACGTGTAAAAGGTGCTCAAAACGAGCGCTGTGCTATCTATTGCTTGCAGCGACATACATAAATTGATTATCTTTAACTAACAATATTCGGATTAGACAGATTGCTTATTATTATCATTATTTTTGGTGGAATCCCATTTAATGACATTTGGTTCATCATTCGCAAAAACGTCAGAAGATCGATAGATCTGAACAACAGTGTGCAAAGGTCCAACAACCTGGAATGGACTTCCCTTGACTATGCGACATCTCCCAAGCTGTTCTCAATTTCACAAACAGTTGAAGACATTTTTTCGCTTGATCTCGGTCGGGAGCGCCTCTGAGACTGCAACAAATGTTCATTGTTTTTAATGTAGGCCTAAACATCAATTAAGACACAGTGGAACCAAACAATGAGAGTTAGAGTTTCATCTAACCGCAAAAAGGGACAGAAGTCCCGCTTATTACAAAAATCTTAGAAACGGTAAAATGATGCCAAAATTACAGTCATAAAACAAATATCCAAATTATCCATTTATTCAATTGCAAATATTTAAATCAACAAACAGTAAAACTATAGAATAAGAAACATATGTGTCCATTTCCATTTAACGACTATTAGCAGCAGTCGGTAGCAAAGGTTGGGAGGGACCGCCCCAAGCCTCTCAGAAGTTGGGGAACGCGTCCCGTGGGTCCCATTTGGTGGTTGCGTCTATTCCCATTGTTCAATGCTTTGGTAGCGCCAGCACTATCCATGTGCAAAGAAGTAGAGCTAAAAAACCAGAATCTCTGTGTCCGAAAACATACCTAATTCTGGCATAACGAATTATGGTGTTATAATACTTTGTCAGTCACAAGATGACGATAAACAATATTTTATTTATATATTCATTTCAGAAAGGCCACTCAAAAGCGCTCCCTGCTCAACCACGGTTAAATAAAAGGGTTTTAGGTTCTTAAAGAACAGAGTGGAGTGACCCATAGAATTAAGCGCAGTGTAACAGGGAGACCATTCCAAGCTGCAGAACCTGCAACAGAGAATGAACGACGTTGTCGAATAACAGTCCGTGAGCGGGGAACCAGAAGCTCAGCGTGGTTCGCCGATCGAAGGGTCGATCGACGCAAAACTCCCAAGGTGGAACAACAGAGTTCTCGAAGATAGGGTGGAGCTAGTCCTTCAATGCACAGCCTAAACAACGCAAAGACCCTGTATGCAATCCGCAATGGAGAAGAGTGCCAGTGTAAGATATCCCGCATGTAAGATGAGACATGGCCATATTTCGGGATATGGCCAACAAGTCGCGCCGCAGAGCGGAGGACCCGTTCAAGGCAGTCAATCCGTTCAGCCGGTAGTCCATGATAGAGGGTGCTATAGTAGTCAAGGCGGGAAACTACGAAAGAGTGAACAAGAGTAGATGCATCACTAAAAGACAGAGAGCAGGCGACCACCTTAAGCTGACGCAACTGGTAGTAACAGCTTCGTCATAGCAGGTCTATATGCCGAGTGGAAGTTAGCTCTTGGTCTAAAATAATATCAAGGTCCCGCACAAAAGGTGAGAAAGTAATTCTAAAGCTAAGACTTTCATGTCGATTTTTGTCAGCTGCTGACGCGTCCCAAACCAGATATATTGCTTCTTGGTATGGTTCAGTCGCGAACGGTTAGAAGACATCCAGGCTTCCAGGGTTTCCATAGCCCTACAAATTTCTCGAACCGCATCAGTAGCGACAGATGCTGGGCAGTGAACATATGCCTGGAGGTCATCAGCATAGGATTGACTCAGGATTGCATTTGCTTAATAAGTGTGGTCCAAAGTCTGCAGCGCATGTTATATATAAAATGGGACATTGGGGTCTTGGGGCAGTCCAAACGGGACCGGCGCCCAGGATGATCTAGTAGCCCCACAAGCAACAGTGTAAGAACGGTCCTGAAGGTAGGAAGTAAGCCAGTTGAGAAAATTTCCTGAGATGCCAAAAGAGATAGAAAACCTAGTTATAAGCATATCATAGTCAACTGTGTCGAAAGTTGCATATATTATGTTGTTCAATGCTCGTCTTAAACACCTTCGCAAAAGTATACAATGAAATGTATATAATAAAAAATTCGTTTCATCACGTGTGTAACGGAATGAACGAAACTTTTAATGACAGCAGACTCCGATCGCCCTGGTCGGTGACAAGGTGCAATTGATATAAGCGAAGAATGAAATGTCTACCACTGCGAGTCCCAATTCGAGTCCGATATGAAGAAGGTTAATTGTGGCGGACAGGCCACAAGAGAGAGACGTATAAAAGATAATTTTCCGGTAAATAGCGGGAGTAACCCTGACTCTCGTTAGGTAGCCATTTGGCTTGGTAGAAAAGTTGTAATTTAGGCTTCGGTCGTTATTATACGGAAGACCGATGGGGGCTTCTAAGCCAAAGCATAGAGTGTTGCCGGTGGAATAAAGCCTGCCACACGGTGCGTTGCTTATAACGTGGAGTAGTTGCCGACTACTCCATACGTACTGTGTTCGTGAATTCGTTCATAGTTAAATCGGTTGTGTTCGACTGTCTCTACAGGATTGGCATTGGCCATTCGAACATAATTGGGCGATCCTGATATACGCAGTTGTGAGAGATCAGGTGGATGATCTGTCGGGGTTCGTCACTCTATCATCGATCTCTCGGGGTTCAATCTTCTGTTTCAGGGGTACGGGTTACCTTGGCCGGAGACGCCGCAGCTCCGTTGGTCTGCGGAAGTGACAGTGTTGAGTATAGGGTGAAATCCCCTGGTGAAGTATCCGGTTACCGTTTGGCTACACGTGTTAGTGATTCTGCAGGGCTTGGGTTGGGCTCCTACCTGCAAGGGAAGCTACGTGTTGCATTCACGATCCTGCCGTCTTGGCGATCGTTGAGAGTCCGTTGAGCGTAACGTGAAGGTTACGGGTTTTCTGGAGTGGAGAGGGTGACTCCACGGGTGCGCATGAAGCCGACGACTCGGTGATATACGTGCGAGTTAGTAAAGCAGGGGCACCAAGTTCTTCGGGTTATATATTGGTACAGTAGAGAGTTGTCGCTCCCCTCGGGTAGATGATCCTTTGTGGGCTTAGCAAACTAGGAGCAAGGGAAGCAGATTAAAGCTTGAGAGTAAAGACCAAGTTCTGCTATCAGGTTTTTTTACCTGAGGTCCGTAACTGTTGAGTTAAGGGCGAACGGCGCCAGTAGAATATACGACAATAAATGAGTCTCTTCGGAGACGGGGCTACCCGATACCTGTTCCCCAAGACCGCCAGGTCTTTTATTTTTTCCCTCTGTTTCCCGTGAACCGACCAGCATCCACCACGACGCTCTTCCGAGCGCCCGAGAAGGCTAAGTCTCGGTGAGGCGCCGGTTGTTGCCGTTGGACGTGGGACGAGTGAGGCGAGCACTCGGGAAGCGCGCCGCGTACTGTGTACACGGCGGCGCGTATTCCGTGGACAGGCTAAGTGTTAAAGTCGGGAGTTCGGCCGCTGCCGGTCTCGATCGCTGCCGGGCTTCAGCTCGACTCTGCCCGGTAGTGTGAGAGCAGCGTGAGCCGTCTCTCCGTGGAATTCACTGTTACCGAGATGGGAACACGGTCGTGGCGCATCCTCGGCCATGGGCCGTTGGATTGGTCCTGGTTTCAGGCACTTTGTTTGCCGGGAAAGGGCATGCGCTCAGTAGTCCCCGTTGGTGGCGAGGGCTCGGTGGCTGCCCGAGGCAGAATGGTACGCAAGAGTAAAGACGAACAGGGCAAGAAGACAAAGACCGCAGGCGCGACGGGTGGCGCACGGCGAGGCCGCTCTGCCGGTGGGACAACGGACCCTGTATTGGGAGTCGGCCATCCTCCATCTCAGGACGTCGCCTACTCGGCGACCGCGGACTCGGCAGAGAGCGGGTCCGACGATACGGCGCTGCACACCCGGTCGCAGGCGTCGGTGTCAGGGGCTTCTTCGACCGACAGTGAAGGCGAGAACGGCGCGCACGGCGCAGACAGCGACTCGGGAGATCCAGGCAATCCTGGTAAGAGCGCGGGTCTCTCGGGTCCTGGGCAGTCAGAGACTCTTGATGGTGCAGGGGCCACCGAGAAAGACCGACCCGGTCGTACAGAGGCGCTTGCGGCCGACGGCAAGAGGGAAGCGGCGCAGGCGTTGTCTGCTGAGGGTCGGACGCCACATAATTAGATCTCTAATTGGTTTCATCGTTCCACTTATAAGGAGGAAAACAATTATAGAGCAATTCCATCGCTCACATCAATTGCATTGTGCATTTGAATGAGCGTCGTTAAACAGAAATCATCCATTATCTAACGATGAAAATGTATTTCTTAGAATACACGATAATGAGATAGATCGTCTTAATCTGCTTTTACAATCATAAGATTGCTAATTAACAATTACTAATAAGTATTAGTCTCAGATAATCTTCATTCATCTTCTTCTTATTCTAGAAATACAGAAAACGAAACGAGCTGAATCACATGAATGATGGTCGAAGTCAAAGGATCTTGGAAGCAATACAACTGTTGATAGAGAACGAAAGCGAGTGATTAACATTGGGAGGTGCCAGTCTGGAATAAAGGAGAGGTATCCCGATCTTGAAAACTATCGCTAAGCAGCCCCAAAAATTATGGATAAGCTATAATAGAAAAAACATGACAATTTCATGAAAATAAAACACCTTTATGTGACAGGTTCTTTTCTATTTCACAACACAACTCGGTATTCGTGAATTAAATGCATATATTGCTCGAACATAAATAGCCCTTTTCTTTAGGCATTACAGACAAAATATGATAGTCAATGTTTAAGTTTAATGTCGCCGTTCTTCCTCTTCGTCTCAACATCCGGGTCTCTTTCCGGCTCCACCTCCGAAGGTACAGTTCGACCAGACTTGTCGACGGCGGTCTTCAGACTGACTGGCCACTGGTGTCGCTCTAGCTACCATCAGAAAACACCAGAGCACACCAGTGGCCGAAGGAGCGTCAGTAGGATCGTCCGAAGGATCGTCGGAAGGATGGGCGATGCGAACGTGACACCTCCCTCCTCAAAAGGATGCTTCCGGCTGGAACGGACGGAACATCCTCCAGCTCCAGCCGACATCGAGACCGCCGATCGCATGATCACACCGGAAGATGCAACAGAAATCACACAAAAACACATTAAATCAACTAGCATACTAAACTAAACCCTACAGAGTCCACTTCGCCCGGCCATCAAGCTAATCTGGCCCCATCCGGGTCAAAGTGTCTGCAGCAACATTCAGCTTCCCTGAAAAATAGCAAAACTGAACAGCAAATTCCTGCAAAGCCATCGACCACCGCATGAGTTTCGCACTATTGGGTGCTCGCTCAGTCAAGAATGTCAGGGGGTTATGATCTGAATGGATCGTGACCTGAGAGCCCCAAACCCAACATTGGAACTTGCGCAGCATAGATAGAGCTGCGTAGGCTTCCTTTTCGACAGTTGCCCATCGCCTCTGGGTACCATCTAATTTCTGGCTTGCAAATGCGACCGGAAGTACTAACCCTCCAATGCCCCATTGAGTGAGAACACCCGCAACAGTGTGGTCACTGGCATCCACATACAAGTGGAATGGCTGGGTCAAATCCATCACATGCAACCGGTTCATGGTGGCCTTACATAATGCCACTTTCAAGTCCTCAAATGCTTGCTGCTCATCTGTACCCCAAGGGATCTTGTTAGGTACCCGTTTACCTGTTAAATTTGTGAGGGGTAAAGCAATGCAGGCATAGTTAGGGATGTGATCCCGAAAATATCCGAAGAACCCCAAGATTTGTCGTACTTGTGTCTTTGTGATAGGCACCTTAAGTTCATGGATTGCAGTCACCCTATCAGGATCTGCCCTCCTGGTCCCAGAACCCACAAGTTCCCAACAAAATCGTACTTCTGGTAAAGCAAAATTACATTTGCCAAGCTTCAATGTTAAACCACTCTCTCGAACACGCTGTAAGAACTGACGCAGGTGTTTCAAATGTAAAGACCAGCTAGTCGAAAACACTGCCATATCGTCAATGTAAGAATCAGTAAACTTCCGAATGGGCTGCAATATGTGCTGTACTGCCCGAACAAATGTATGCCCACTGGACTTCATACCAAAAGGGGTCCTCGTCCATTCGAACAAACCAGCATCGCATACAAATGCGGATAACCATTGGTCAGACGCTTTGATGGCTGTCTGCCAATAACCACTACAAGCATCAAATGTACTTATGTATGTCGCCCTCCCAATGCGCTGGACTACCTCGGCCATGTCTGGCATCGGAAATGCATCCGCAATCGTAAATTTGTTCAAAAAACGATAATCCACCGCCAGACGTACCCCCCCTTTTCCATCCTTACCCTTGAGTACACATACCAAAGGACTTGCCATAGGGCTTTTTGACGGCTTAATGAAACCGCATGCTAACAAATCATCAATTTGTTTTTCGACTTCCGGTTTGAGTCGTTCGGGCACTCGATATGCCCGTAACCGTTTCGGTTTAAATTCACTAGAAACCGGAATGTTATGCAGGACTGCATCACAGTAACCGGGTGTATCCAAGAAAACATCTGGAAATTCATCGACAACCGTCAAAAAATCACATTTCTGATCAGGGGACAAATGTGTCAGCTTTATAGGATCAATCCGTTTGCTCGGCAATGTAAACAAAGATTTGTTTACATTTGGTCCCTGTGACTCATCCCTGTCTACAGTCTCAATGTCACCAAAATCCTTGTCTCTGTCATAGATAATAGCACAAGTAGCAACTGTGAGTGCTCGCTGGTCTATCACCCAAGGTCGTGTCAAGGCCGTTGCGTCAATATTAATCTGAACAGTCTTTACATGAAACTGTCGTAGCTGATTAGCATGAAGTCGATATTGTCGTTTATCTAACTCCACTACATAACTGTATGGGGACTTGACCTTGACCACAGTAGCTGGACCCTTCCATTGACTATGCATCCGACTCACTGTTGAGTCAGGTTGCAGAATCAACACCTGATCATTAACCACAAAATGTTTGTCCCGACTTCTTAAATTGTAATGACTGGTAGTACGCGTTTGTTCTCTTTTGGTATGTGACTCGGCATAAAGTTTAGCAATTTCCATTCGCTCATGTAAATCCTTTAAATATTCAAAAGGTGTTTTGCCCAGGTCTAGTGGAAACTCACGTTCGCCACACCATGTTTCTTTTAGCACTGCTAATGGTCCACGAGGCAATTGACCAAATGCAAGTAACCAAGGTGCTACCCCACTGGTTTCATTGGGAATTTCCCTCAAAGCCCACATGACATAACCCACATACTTATGCCATGACTTAGTATGGTCTGCAGCCATCTTGGCTATAGATGATTTCACAGTACCCACCATTCGTTCGGCCAACCCATTCCCAGATGGATGGTAACAAGAACTGAATCTAGGACTACATCCTAAACGACTCATAAACTCCTTGTTTAGACGCGAAGTAAAATTAGTAGCATTGTCACTTGAGATAACGGAGGCCACTCCGAAATACATAAACAAAGACATCAAACAATCACACACAGCCTTTGCAGTAATAGATCTTAGAGGAAAAGCTGCTGGATAACGGGTTGCACTATCAACCATAACCAAACAATAGTTAAATTCACATTTAACACTGCTAACTGGTCCGAAGATGTCCATAAACCAATGGTGAAACGCAAACTCTGCTCGAGGAATGGGTTGAATTGGAACCCGGTCCCGGAAAGTAATGCGAGCCTTCTTTTGACATACCTCACATATCTGGCAATGATGCTTCACATCCTTGATCACGGTAGACCAATAGAAACTTAGGCGTATTCGTTGTCCGGTTCTTTTAGGACCTAAATGACCACCTAATTCATGACCCCGCCTCAGAACTTGAAGCCTTCTGCAGGTTGGTAAACAAAGTTGTGTAAATTCCTGCCCCAGTAACTTCTCACGATGCATCAATAATCCATCTTTATAAAAGAAACCCCCTTTTCCCCTCAAAGCTTGGACCCGTGCACCCCGCAAAGAATCATCATCTTGCTGTTCCTTAAGCAGTTCATCTGCAGAAGCTCGAGTATTGCCATCAGCAGATGTGACACTGACCGTCACTTCTGGGTTAACATAATCAACTGTAACACTGTCAGTATCAATCAGATGTATGGGATTGACCGTGCCAGTATCAATACTATTCAGATCAACAGGATCAACATCAACAATGTCAGTATCATTCGATCCAATAAGATCACTCGTAACAGTGTTAGTATCATTCAGATCAACAGGATCAATCATAACAGTGTTAGTTGTTAACTGTTCATTATCCTTGTTATCGTCAACAACTGTGTTGGCACAAACTGTATTACTTCGATCATGATCAAGATCGAGTTCACCAGTTAGGCCTACATTTTGCATTACAGCATTGCACTGATAAGAATATGACTGTAATTGTTCAACATTATTTGCAGTAAGCACCAATGAATCATTGGCTTCTTCACACACAGCACATATAACTGGTATACATTGCTGACACAGATCACAGTTCATACCTTCATCACACTCATGATCAAAACTGATGTACAGTCTGACCAGATCTGCACTTACAGGTGCTCCAACGATGCCACGCAATGTGGTCGAACCAATGTGTTCTACATACCCAAGATTCTCTACAGTACTCAACTTAGCAACAGCCACCTCTGCACCTCCATCGTCTAATGCAGATACAACCTGAAAACAACCTCCAGGTTCTCCAGCAACACGAACCTTTACATAGTTGAGCCTGGAAAAATCGTACGATTTGTTTACATCAATTCCCAAAGGTAAACAATGAATTTCCCTTTTTGTGACCACCACTTGATTGACAGCTGACGTCATTGCATTCTGTGTAGGCACAGTATTGACAACAGAAACTGGGTCACAGCAATTCAATACCCCTAGGGTCTCACTGGTTTTTACTGGTTCGGAGGTTTGACTCCCCTCATGAATGTTAACATTTATAAGAGAATTAACTGGTTTTTTTCTGCCAGCCCCTGTCAGTTGTACAGGCATTTACACGGCGTACACTGTGTGACCCCTCCTTTCCTGTATTCCTAAATTTATCACACGAAGCCTGGAGATGCGACAGACTCCCACAGCGAAAGCACCCCCTGGGTTTTCTATCAGTCCCCCCCATGGGTGTATGTCCCGAATATCCACCATGAATTTTGGAACTAGGCTGACGAGCAGATTGGCTGAATCCACCCCTTCCCTGAGTGCCCTCAAAACGCTGGACTGGTGGTCCAAAAGAAGCACCCTTAGGGCGATCCCCAACATGATTTGCCAAGTAACAATCAATAGTGGACCCCAGTTTACCCGAGTCAACCCACCCAACCTCAGTAGCAGATTCCACTGACAACACATGTCTTAAACACGATTCAGTCAGACAGGTTTTAGCTCGGTCACACACCAACAAATCAATTAACTGCGTTAATGATGTAACACTCCGACTTTCAATGTAATATGTGAACACAGCATGCAAGCGAGAAAGAAACATGGCAAAAGTTTCTCCCTCGCGCTTCGACAAAGTGTTAAACGAGTCTCTGTACATGGCAGGAGATAATTTGTACTCTTTGAGAATCAATGTCTTAATTTCTCCATAAACGGTAGACTTCAACGGATCCATGCGACCCACCAGTTCCTTCGAACGAGTATTCAAGTAAGGTCGGATAAGTGTGCCCCGTAAATCACTTGGCACAGCTAATGAATCAAAAAGGTGCTCAGCATTTCGGAAAAAAGCAATAGTCTCAAAAGGATCCGCCGATTGAATAAAGATGCTATTTTTAATTGCATCCCCAAAAGTCTTAATTTTGGCAGCCATGGTGTTATGTCTTTCTATCTCTCTCTCTTTCAATTCCAGGTCAGCCCTAAACTTAGCCTCATTCTGCCTAAGTTCTCTCTCCCTCATCTCAGCAATTTGCTGTAATTCTCTTTCTTTGAACTCAGCATCCCGTTTATTTTTCTCGTCTTCCACCCGCACTCTTTCTGCCTCTTGGAAAACCTCTTGTTTATGTTTCTCTTCCTCCACCCTGAGTCTTTCAGCCTCTTGGAAAACCTCTTGTTTATGTTTCTCTTCCTCCACCCTGAGTCTTTCAGCCTCTTGGAAAACCTCCTGAGCCCTAAACTCAGCCTCCCGTTTATTTCTCTCCTCCTCCACTCTGAGCCTTTCTGCCTCTTGAAAAACCTCCTGTTTATTTTTCTCAGCTTCCACCCTAAGTCTCTCGGCCTCTTGTAAAACTTCCTGTGCCCTAAATTCAGCCTGTTGCTCAAGCTCCTGAGCCTTTAATTCAGCCTGCCGTTGAAACTCTTTTAGCTTCAATTCGGTCTCATATTTCCTGAGCTCGATATCCCTATCAACCTCTATCTTCCTCAAAGCGAGCTCCTGCTCCTTCCGGTCATTTTCCCGTGCCCGTTCAACTCTCTCCACCTCGTACCGAGCCTTTTCAAACGCCAACTTCTCACGCTCAAACTCTAAGTCAAAACCACCGGACTTAACAACCTCCAATGCACCAACGGAAACAGGTTTATCCGTGCCAGACGCCACTCGCTCCGCCCACTGACTCAAAAGTTCCTCACGGGTCATATCACCAACCAAATCCTCCTCACAACCAGCCGCAATCAATTGAACCCGCAAAGCGTGAGTGGACATTTTCTTCACCCCCTCCAACTGCGCCTTCGACAATTTATCCATCAAAAATGCAAAAAAATGGACACGCAAAAAGAAACGGAATATCAAAGGACCCACAACACAAACCCCGGCAATGTACTGAGACAACAATTGCCCTACTCCCGGCTGGAGCCAGACTAACCTAGAATAAATGGCTAGACGAAGCGACTCACCTCAAGAGAAACACGTGACGACAGTAGAAGTCGGCTGCGCCACTGTGACAGGTTCTTTTCTATTTCACAACACAACTCGGTATTCGTGAATTAAATGCATATATTGCTCGAACATAAATAGCCCTTTTCTTTAGGCATTACAGACAAAATATGATAGTCAATGTTTAAGTTTAATGTCGCCGTTCTTCCTCTTCGTCTCAACATCCGGGTCTCTTTCCGGCTCCACCTCCGAAGGTACAGTTCGACCAGACTTGTCGGCGGCGGTCTTCAGACTGACTGGCCACTGGTGTCGCTCTAGCTACCATCAGAAAACACCAGAGCACACCAGTGGCCGAAGGAGCGTCAGTAGGATCGTCCGAAGGATCGTCGGAAGGATGGGCGATGCGAACGTGACACTTTATATATATTTTAATTTTTTTGAGCACTTCCGGTTGTCAAAAGACAACTCAGTGAGCATTGAAATGTAGCCCCACATTCCCTCTATAGAATGGTATAATTTGTGTCTCTTAATATTAAAGGGCGGAAAAGTTACAGACGATATTCTAGGGGGGTATATCTTGTGTAACTTTTGAACGGTAGGAGGCGTCATCAAAAGTTTTAGCTCAAAATGTGTCCCAATGAACCCTCTACAGCTACTAATTTTTTCAAAATTTTATTCCAGACGGAACGCGTTTGATTTGCGAAAAACCTAGGGGAGTGGCAACCCCCCCTTGGTAGCCCGAGGGTTAATCATAGCGTCGCTGGGGTCCGTTTCAAAGATGCTGATACGGAGCTTTGCTTTGTTCTTTTTTAACTCCATAACTGCTATGGTAGGCTATTGGGACAACAATTTTTGGCAACAAATGCTGTTAACCACGACATATATTATTTTGTTATAATTACCTTGATTACGACCCGATAGATATGGACTCGTTCCCACCCGCACGTTTGCCCGCAAATGGTTTATATCAATGGTTATTCACCACCTTTTCAAAGGTGCTTAAGTAGAATTTTACTTTATTCACCTTTGACTCATTCAGAACCAGATTTTACCGATATATTTTCCGGCGGTAAAGGTCGATGACGTCACCATAGTTAATTTCCATTTCGTTTTCAAGTTACAATTATGTTCGATGCTTTCTGCGTGTCATGACCATTGACCTTTTCACTTCTACTCCGCGTTTCTAAACGACGATGAATACATAGTTTAACGACAGCTTATAACAACAGAGGTCGTATCCTTCGGCATTTTTTTGCATATTATAGCTCATAACGGACTGCTAACGTTACAAATCTTTCTGGATTTGTTACGTCATCGTGAGACATCAAATGCTTTTGACAACAGTACTAATGGTGAGTTGGGAGGAATTCAAATGATCTTTTTTGAGGTTAACTCGGACAACGGATGGATTCAGATTTGTGATGGTTTATGACAACAGAGGCCATTTCCCTCGAAGAAAATGTGTTACAATGTAGGTAAAATTAGTACAGTTCTTTTTCTCGTACAAAAATGCAGACAATGACAGATGTAGTATTGGATAATATAGCATTAAAGGTGTATGGCCTATGTCTTTGCATGTACATTAGTTCCGATCTCTGTCATTATATGACAAGGTAAGCACTGAATCATTTCATTTTCGCATTTTCAGTTAATTCCAAACTTCTGTGACTTGGATAAACCAATCCGTAATCAGGAAAAGATCAGTCTGTAAGATAAAAAAGAGGTAAAATATTTTTATTTAATAAGACACCTTTGCAACGCTCTACATATTTGCTATAAATACTTTCGATTTATATATTTCTTTCATTTAAGTTTACGCCCTGCTCAGCAACATAGAAAATTCAACTGATAATCATGGGACTCTACCATTGCCAGTATTAAGTTTATTTAGTCCGAAAATTTAACATAGCGTCTCTTCAAAGAACACTATTCAGAAGCGCTCCTGGTCCAAGCACGGCAAGATTAAAGTTTTTGAGGTTCCTTAGGAACTTGGTTGAGTGATCACAGGGCACTAAGAGCAGTGCAATAAGGAAGCCAATCCAGGTTGTACGGCCAGCGACATAGAATGAACGACGCTGTCATAGAGCAGACCGCGATATATATATAGCAGCCTTCCCACCAATTTTAAAAATCTATTTATTAGGAAATAGTTTCAGTACAAAATTATTGAACAATATTTTGACGTCGGTAAAGACATTCCGGTCTTACCGACTCATGTGGCACACATATATTGATGCGCCGATAAAAAATCTCAACGGTACTGACATACGTAGAATATGATTACACATATCACAGGGTTTTATGGAATAAAATGTATCTTTTAAAGGTTAGTGATTAGCATTGGCTGAGTAGGTAGCAAATATTTATAGTAAACACCCCGAAAACGCTTTCAACGATGCTATATGTTCGCCATGATGTTAATTTTTTTAATGATTTTACGGAAGTGTTGTCTCAGACTCCAAATATGTTTATATGAAATTGTGTCAAAGTGTGCCAAGTAGTAACTGTTGTCACATGATCGTTGTCTCAAAGAGGTTTTTTTATAACGCCACTCGAATAAGAGTAGCTCAGATTTTAGTGTCCGCAAATTTTGTAAAAACAATCTTCAAAACAACAATTGTTGGAAATGCATGAATGAAACAAGGTTGGCTAATTTCTAAATTCTGTTTAATTCTTATTCGCTAGATGAAAGTATTATTTTGTGATAAATTATATTCTATTACGGTTGGGATCGCGTTTTATTCATAAAAATTATGGGTCGGCGGGCAGAAAAAATTTAGCATTGCTTAAATAAGGTCGTAAAACAAATGTCTTAATCCGGCCATGATGGCATGGTGTGGTATTATACGACATCATGCTGCAGCAATGACGTATTGCAGGAGATAGTGTGTATGTGATTTGATATTCATTATTATTCATTCATTATTAGCATTTATATAGCGCCCCTTGAAGAAACTACTCAGAGGCGCTCCCAGCCCAGCCACGGCAAAAGAAAAAAAGATTTAAGGGACTTAAGGAATAAGGATTGACTGGTCAGGTGGAGGAGATGGAGGTTAGGAGGGAGGTAATTCCAGATTGACGGCCCCACAACCGAGAAGGCTCGACACTGTCTGGTAGCCAAGCGAGCCCGTGGAACAAGCAGTTGTCCCTTCGCAGCAGAGCGAAGGGCCCGACGCGCTTCAATCTCAGAGACTGGGCGACAAAGAATGCGCAGGTAGGATGGAGCGCAACCAAGGATACAACGTGAGACCAGGGCAGCAATTCGATTATGGATGCGTTGGGCTATTCTGCCGTCATAAGCAAGAACTACGTAACTCAAAAAACCTTGTTTTGAGATAAACGCAAAAGACTAAATTCTGTTCTGCCAAGTAGAAAAAATATTTCTATTCTTTTCTGCTATAAACTAATAAATGTAAAAAAATACACCCACTTTTATAGAAAAATAAATTTTTAATATTTTTTATCGTAAATATGGAAAAAAGTAATTTAAGTAAGTTGGTGTGTTCTTGTTAGCATTACAGACCGGCAATTGTAACCGATAAATGGCAAAAACAACGCAACTGCATAAAATCGTGTTTTATTGTGGAACAATGCAGTAATTTACTCAGACATTGATCCGATATTATGTAAAAGAGAGTCGGAACCAGTTTGTGTAGCTATTAGACTAGTTTGTACAGCCGTGAAACCAGTTTGCACGGGTATCAGGCATTATTTTACATATACAACACGAGTCTGTACAATGGCGTTAGCCAGTTTGTACAGCCACCGGATATAATGTTAAAATATAAGAAACTAGTTTTGTAGCTCTAAAACCAGTTTGTTCAGTAATCAGACATTTTTTATGATAGGAAAACCAGTTTGTACACATCTGCGAAACCACTTTTTATAGTATCATACATTATTTTAAGATATATGAAACCAGCTTGTGCAGCTGTGAAATCAGTATGCACAGCTGTCAGACAAATTTTAAATGATATTAAACCAGTTAGTGCAGCCGTGGGACCAGTTTGTACAACGCTGAAACAAGTTTTACGTCTATTAGAGATAGTTTTAAGAGACCAAACAAGTTTGCACAGCTGTCAAAATCGGTTTGCACAGCTATCGGGGTAATATTTTTAAAGATATGAAACCAGTTTGTATAGATGTGAAACCCGTTTGTGCAGCTATGAAACCAGTTTGTGCAGCTGTCAGGCATTGTCCTAAAGAAAAAAACCAGTTGTAGGCCTACTTCTGTGACACCAGTTTGCACAGCTCTCAGACAACATTTTTGAAGATACGAAACCAGTGTGCACAACCACAAAACCAGTTTTAAGCAGCGAAACCAGTTTGTCCAGCTATCAGACATTATTTTATAAGATGTGAAACAGTTTCTGCAGTTGTGAAACCAGTTTGTACAGATAAAAGACATTATTTTAAAATATACGAAACCAGTTTGCACATAATGTGAAACAAGCTTGTACATTTGTCAGGCATTCTTCTAAAGATAAGAAACAAGTCTGCACAGCAGCGAGACCAGTTCGTAGGCATCAAATATTATTTAAAATGAAATTAAATCAATTTGTACAGCTGCGGGACCAATTTGCACAACTGGCATACAGAATTTTAATATATATGAAACCAGTTAATGCAGCCGAAAAACCAGTCTTTACAGCGGTGAAACCAGTTTTACAGCTGTTAGACATAATTATTGAAGACCAAATCAGTTTGTGCAGCTGTAGCCTAAAAACAGTTTGCACGGCAATCAGGAATCATTTCGAACGCTATGAAACCAGTTTATGCAGTTCTCAGGCAACATTTGAAAAATATGAAACCTAGTTTTCACAACTGCAAAACCAGTTTGTACAGCTTCCAAATCAGTTTGTATAGCTATCAGACATTATTTTAAAATATACAAAACCATTTGTACAGCTGTGAAACGAGCTTGTACAGCTATCAGACATTGTTTCAAACGATATGAAACCAGTTTGTGTAGTCGTGAAACCAGTTTGTACAGTACTCAGATAACATTTTAAGAGATATAAAACAAGTTTACAAAGTATAAAACCAGTTTGCACAGCTATCAGGCATGAAATATTCAAACAGAGAATTTCTATTTCAGAGATGTCTCTTACAAACCTCTTTTTGCTTTAGCAGTTTCATATAAATTTAAGACAAGTCAAAAACAACGCAAAATGAAGATACGTGGTTCTTGCTTAGTATGTATCTGCGAATAACGCCCTATCATACTAAGCAAAAACAACGTAACTCAAGATACGTGGTTCTTGCTTATGATGACATGCGGTTTCTGGAGATACGTGGTTTTCACACACGCTGGTTCCCTGTGATGGAATCGAGATAGAAGTTTCTCAATTTTTTCCAAGGTGTAGGACCATTAATAGATGCGGAAACTGCATCTAACTCAAAACGGCCAAATATTGAGTTACGTGGTTCTTGCCTATGACGGCAGCATAGATTCAGTATTCGCATATTACGAATTTTAAGATTTTTAAGATTTTCAAATATTCACGAATATTCATAATGTTCTTTCAAGAAATTCTTATTGTTAATTCTGGTCTTGTTATTCGTGAAAATGCTTAACTTTTACTGAATGAATTGTACAAAAATTGGTTCTAGGACTACTGATCATAGGTCAATAATTGACCTATGATCAGTTGTCCTAGAACCAATTTTTTAGTCCTTTGATGAGTACATGTATAATATATAGTCCCTAGATCAGTATTATAATTGATATAGGAACTACTCATCAAAGGACTACTCATCAAGGGCAACTCATCAAGGTACAACTCATCACAGTCTGTTTTGTCTAAGAACGGATCTGTGCAATTAAATCAGAGAAAAATTTAATAGATCGAAACCCAATACCGGAATTGGTTTACTCAGTGTTAATACTAACTTAAATTACTTTATAGCATACGATTTTATCACATGTACTAAATTTACGACTGTTATAACACATAGGAACCTACATTGAAGTCCAGTGTATAACTCAGAAAACTTGATTATACGCTCAATACAGAAAGTGACTTACCTAGTTTAATAGCATACGGTCGTATTTAACAAGCAATAGAGTTTTATTTATGATTCGTTCGATAATTCGTTCAATGTTCGATGTGCGATGTTCGTTGTATAATTTGCGATGAATATTATTATTATTATTATTATTATTATTATTATTATTATTATTATTATTAATTATTATTATTATTATTATTATTATTATTATTATTATTATTATTATTATTATTATTATTATTATTATTACATACATTTATTACGCGCGCAAGGTCACACCAAAGTGTGAATCTGAGGCGCGGATAGTTAGCCGCCAGAGGAGGATGCAGTTAAAGGTCCATGTGCTTGAAAACCAAAGAGAAATAGTGAGTTTTGAGCCGTTTTTTAAGGTATACGGAGTGAATTTGAGCAACGAAGAGAGAGTGGAAGTAGATTCCATTCTTTGGGAGCAGAGGCATGGAATGCACGCGAGCCCATAACAGTTCTGCATCGAGGCTCAGCTAAAAGACCCATGCTTGATGATCGCAGGCTACGAGGAGGAATGTAAGGAGTAAGCAGTGACTGAAGGTAGGGAGGTGTTCCGGTAGAGAGGGATTTGTAGGTTAAACAGGCCAATTTAAATTTAATCCTGAACTCGACAGGAAGCCAATGCAGCTGATGAAGTAAAATTGAAGAACTTGATCATAGTGGGACGGGCAGCACAACCCGAGCTAAGGAATTTTGGATGCGTTGCAGCCTATGTAGCTCATAGTCTGAAATACCAACAAAAATCGCATTAGCATAATCAAGGCGAGAGGAGACATGACTAATGATATGTCTTCGACATATCATTAGTCAGAGCCGACCTAACGTGGCGTATTGCCCTGTGATAAAAGCAAGATCTACAAAGGTTAGTTACATGCATCCGAAAAGTAAGCATACTATCCAGGGTGACCCCAAGAGTTTTAACAGAATCTGATAATGGTATATTATGAATAGTACCTTGATGAGTTGCCTCTGATGAGTAGTCCTTTGATCAGTAGTCCTTTGATTTGTTTTGTATGCGCACTTGTTATAGTGCCTCTTCCAGCCCAAAATCGCTACTCAGAGGCGCTCCCGACTACAGCGTGGACACTGCATCGGAGTTTCACGCCGAAGCGCTGAGCAATTGCGAGTGAAGAACTTGCCCAAGGTCCCTAAGCGGCGACTTGAGGTGGAATCGAACCTCGAACGTTCCGGCTTCAAGGCAACGACGCCACCACTACACCACCGCGCACCACAATGATGAGTAGTCCCTAGATCAATTGGCCTTTGATCAGTAGTCCTTTGGTAAGCAGTCCTATTATCGCGAATACTAGGTCTACCTTGATCATTAGTCCTTTGATCAGTAGTTAGCCTACGCATAGGTAGGTTAAGTGACAATAACTTTAATAGATTTGTTGTTAAAAACTTCAAGGTCTCTGCTGGGTCTGGCCAATGTGGCCATTCGGCATTAATAATTATTACATTCGATAGGCTTCTTAATGTTAGTCAGTTTGTCTGACTTCTGACCATTCTCCCCCAACTGAAAAAAGGCAGAGTCACCGAAAGCAGTTGGCAAGTAGCAGCAGTAGGCTAAATTATAAATAAGCGCTAACTGCCTAAAATAGTCCCCTAACTGCAAATTGATAAAGTAGTTTTATATCAGTGTAGCAGGATGAGTAAATACAAATGCCAGTGCAGGAAAAAATAGTGCCAGATTACATTATTACAAGCAAAAATTATCCCGATCTCAGCATATTAAGCGCATTGCATATTTTAATTCAGCCTTGCCCTGAATGCGAGCGAATGTTATGGAGACACACAGAAACTTAAACTGCTTTACCGGGTAACAGTGCGGTTTAGATGGTTCACTTAATCTGTAAACGAATTTCTACGAATATTTACGATTATTAAAAAATCTAAATATTCACGAATATTTACGAATATTAAACCCCAAAGTCACGAATACTCAATCTATGCTTGAGCCGATGTCGGATCCATTCAAAAATCCTTAGCTGTGCAATGTATTTCAGACGTTTTGTTCACATTATGATTTGTCTGTTATCGTCTTTGATTAAACTCGCTGACAAATTTAGGCAAAGGAACGGGTAGGCCTATAGTGACGTTTTATGTGCATTTTATTACGTTGTATATCATGATTAATGTCATTCTCGTCTGAACATCAACGACACCTTCTCCTCCCTTGAACCGTTCTTTCTACAAATTTCATCCAACACGCCTTCATAAGCTTTGTCCCAGCTATCTCGCCCTCTTTTTTAATCATTATTGTAAGAATTCAAAAGTAACTGACTTCGCAAGATTCTCGAACACGATACGGTGTTTCTTCAGTGAGCTGTCTGATTTTTCAGATCACCCTAACGAATAGATGCTTCCTGACATTACCTTAGCTGACATTTGTTTGGTGTTTGGGTTTTCATGTGTCTTTGCAGATGACCACTTTGTGCAAATGATTTATGACATAACTGACATTTATATGGTTTTTCTCCAGAATGAGTTCTCATGTGTGCATTAAGATTACTGCTTTGAGCAAATGATTTCCGACATAACTGACATTTATATGGTTTCTCTCCAGTATGGACTTTAAAGTGACTTTTCAGATTACCACCCTGGATAAATGATTTCTGACATAACTGACATTTGTATGGTTTCTCCCCAGTATGGGTTCTCATGTGTCTATTCAAACCACCAGCCCCAGTAAATGAGTTTTGACACAGTTGACACGTGCATGGTTTCTCTCCAGAATGGACTTTCATGTGACTTTTCAGAGAACCAGCTTGGGTAAATGATTTCTGACATAACTGACATTTGTATGATTTCTCTCCAGTATGGGTTCTCATGTGTCTATTCAAACCACCAGCCTCAGTAAATGAGTTTTGACACAGTTGACACGTGTATGGTTTCTCTCCAGTATGGACTTTCATGTGACTTTTCAGAGAACCAGCTTGGGTAAATGATTTATGACATAACTGACATTTATATAGATTATCTTCATTATGACTTTTCTTGTGCTTTTTCAGAGTACCAGCTACAGTAAATGATTTATGACATAACAAACATATGTATGGTTTCTCTCCAGTATGGGATTTTAAATGTGCATGCAGATGTCCCCATTGAGTAAATAATTTCTGACATAACTGACATCGGTATGGTTTCTCTCCAGTATGGATCCTCATGTGGCTTTGCCGAACACTATAAAACGTGAATGATTTCGGACACAACTGACATTTATATGGCCTCTCTCCATTATGGGTTTTCGTGTGACTTTTCAGATTACCACCTTGGGTAAATGATTTCTGACATAACTGACATTTGTATGGTTTCTCTCCTGTATGGGTTTTCATGTGAGTTTTCAGATTACTACTATGGGCAAATAATTTCGGACACAACTGACATTTATATGGTTTCTCTCCAGTATGAGTTTTCGCATGACTTTTCAAATTACCACCTTGGGAAAATGTTCTCTGACATAACTGACATTTGTAAGGTTTCTCTCCATTATGGGTTCTCATGTGTCTTTTCAGAACACCAGCTTCAGTAAATGAGTTTTGACGTAATTGACACCTGTATGGTTTCTGTCCAATATCGATTCTTATGTGTCTTTTCAGAACACCACTTTGTGCAAGTGATTTTGACATAACTGACATTTGCATGGTTTCTTAGTAGCTTGAATTATCATATGTTTTTCCAGATCAACACCTTGATTATTTCTGGCATAATTGAGAATTGAATGGTTTCTTTCCAGGTTCGGTCTACAAAATTTGTAGACCCAACCTGGAAAGAAACTCATTACAGCCAATGCTGGAGATAAATCATACTAATGTTGGTTATGACAGAAGGTTTTTCACAAGCACAGTTTGAAAGTACATTTAATGTACTTTCAAACTGTGAAAGAAAAAATTCCTCTCATAACTGACATTTATCAAATAATGTCTATGAGAGCAGATGCATTTTCAGAGACTTTTTGCCTTGGTTGATGCACCTGCAACTTCTTGTGTGTTTGATTCTTATGTAGCAGTTCCTTTGCAGTAGAATAAGAAATTGTCCAAAGAGAAACAATTAACAATTAATTATAAGACGCAACCGACCTTTGTATTATTTCTTTGAAGAAAAATTTCTCATTCTTTTTCAGACCCCCATAATCAAGAAATAATTATTCTTCACATAACTGACATTTATTTTGTTTAATTCGTGTATGGGTTCTCCTTTGTCTGCTCAGTACAGTTAATGACTTCTTATATAAACTTACATTTTAAAGTTTCTGTCTCCAGTACGCATCTTATGATCACAACATCGAGTTCTTCATTTCCGACATAACGGCATTTTGCATGGTTTTTTAGCAGTCTGAATTCTCACAAGTCCTATCAGTTCACTATTGTGAGTAAATCATTTTTGGTATGTCTAGAATTTTCATGGTTGCTCTCCAGTAAGCCTTCTCATAGGCGTTCTGAGCATTGGACTTCGAGCATATAATATATGGTGTAAATGATGCCACTGCAGTCTTTAAGCAAAACTGGTTCTTATGTTGCTTTTTAATCACCAGAATGTGCAGTGACTCTTGAGTTTCTATGACGTTTTTTATCTTGGGTAGCAGCAGTTTGAGAGCAGATGTATTTTCAGATAATTATTGCTTTGGTTGATGCACCTGCAACTTCTTGTGTGTTTGATTCTTATGTAGCAGTTCCTTTGCAGTAGAATAAGAAATTGTCCAAAGAGAAACAATTAACTCCGAAGTCAAGTATGGAAGGCATCTATTTCTGCAGAAAGCATACTCTTTTTTTGTACAGTACCAATGTTAATTGATCACTCTAGTTTTCCCTTTTATGAAAATCAACGAGATGCGTGGCTTTCTCGAATTTCCACTCTTGTGAAAAGAGCTTCCTGCATGTAATAAGATGAAGAACAGGAACACATGAGTAAAAGGCTGTTTTATGACAAAGAAAACTATTTTTTTGTCATTTTCAAACCAATGGCTAATACCAGTTTCTCTGAGGTCAGAATGATTTCTATGATCATACGAATTAATTGGTGATGCACACAGTTCTTGCACGATGCGTCTCAGCATTTAAATTCCCAATATAATGTCCGTAAATGGATTCCGGGTAGAATCGTAGATTGCATTGCTTAATTATCTTAATATCTTCATTGTCATGCCTTACTATGCAATGTCCAATGCAACTACAATC
This sequence comes from Lumbricus terrestris, assembly GCA_949752735.1. Classification (NCBI taxonomy): domain Eukaryota; kingdom Metazoa; phylum Annelida; class Clitellata; order Crassiclitellata; family Lumbricidae; genus Lumbricus; species Lumbricus terrestris. Next base: position 12,179,334 of record OX457048.1, on the reverse strand, counting down.
CAGCTTCCATTTAAAGAACAATTCCTCCAACTTCAGTTCTCATTAAGCAGGAATCATTGTTATCAACCCAACTTAAATTTATGTAAGATTTTCCCGTTAAGACAACTTCTATTGAGAAAAAGATGAATTGATCCATCCTCAAAATAAAAAAAATCGTCTTCCATAGACGGAAACAACAATATTAATATCCATCAAGTCATCTTCTATTTAAGCAATTTAGACATATACATTTTCATAGACATTATTTGGCAGAAATTGTAATCAATCCAGATTCCATTTTAATTAACAATATAAAATAATCTAGCAACGTAGACTACGATTTTACCAGATTTCTTGCTGAAATTCAAACAACACGGTTATAGGTAATCAGTTAGTGTAATCCTTCAGTTTAGGTAGTTTAATTATTTCAGCTGAAAATCACATGGAATAATTGTCTGAAACTGTCTGTAAGAAAACTCCAGATTGATTAAAATGTCCTTGCTTAAATTGGGGCTGGATTGATTAAAATATCTTTGCTTAAATTGGAGCTGGATGGATGAAAATGTCTTAAATTGGAGCTGGATTCATGAAAATCTTTTTGATTAAATTGGAGGTGGATGGATGAGAATGTTCTTCCTTAACTGGGAGCTGGATGGATGAATTTTTTTGGCAAAGTTGTAGCTGGATGGATGATAAAAAGCTTAAGAAATGGAAGCGGGTTCAAGGGATTTTAGATCTTAACTAGAAGCTGGATGAAGCGTTTTATCATTAATCCGGCTTCACTTCACATATAAAAAAATACCTAGTCCATCTTCGATTTCACATTTCACATATAAAAGTACCTTAATCCAGCTTCCATTTTAGAGATATAAATACCTTAATCCAGCTTCCACTTCACATATAAAGATACCTTATTCCAGCTTCCATTTCAGAGATATAAATACCTTAATCCAGCTTCCGTTTCTTTCCAATTTAAGGCAAGACATTTTAATCAATCCAGCTCCAATTTAAGGCATGACACTTTCTTCCGAAAAATTACGACGACAGGAAGTGACAAACAATAGACTACATATTTAGAACACCTATACATACAATATATGTATTGGTGTTCTGGGCGAAAATGGTTGATTGCCCTTAGAAATGAAGGCCATTGTTTCTCGTAGATGCTGTTTCTTGTTACTTGAAACAGCATATTATGATATAGCGTGTTAACCCTCGGGCTAACAAAGGGGGGGTTGCCACCCCCCCTAGGTTTTTCGCAAATCAAACGCGTTCCGTCTGGAATAAAATTTTGAAAAAATTGGTAGCTGTAGAGGGTTCATTGGGACACATTTTGAGGTAAAACTTTTGATGATGCCCCCTACCGTTCAAAAGTTACACCCGATATACCCAAGGTACCAGGGGGGTGTGGATACCACCCCCCCTAGAATATTGTCTGTAACTTTTCCGCCCTTTAATATTAAGAGACACAAATTATACCATTCTATAGAGGGAATGTGGGGCTACATTTCCATGCTCACTGAGTTGTCTTTTGACAACCGGAAGTGCTCAAAATAAATTAAAATATATATAAAGGTGTTTTATTTTCATAAAATTGTCATGTTTTGTCTATTATAACTTATCCATAATTTATTTTTTAATAGAAATAAATTATGCCATTCTGTAAAGGGCATTTAGGGCTATTTTCTGATACTAAATAATTTGTCTTTTGATGACCGGAAGTGCTCAAAATAAATTAAAATGTATGACAATGTTGGGTTTTTTTACAACGCAAGCCGAAATGTGTGCGTAAACGTTTTTTAGCGGCTAAAACATGTTTTTTTGTTTTGATTGAACATAAAACATAATTATTACTAGTTTTTATAGTTGAATATTGGACTTTATTATATGTAAACTACTTTTTATATATAAATCATGTATAAAACACACAGAATCTAATATATTCCCTATGCGTAAGTATACATTTTGTGGAATCGACGGGTACCCATGGTAAAAAATTCATAATTTCGAGGGGCATTCATATTTTCTAAAACTAAATATACCATTTTGTGCAGAAATGAATGCTGAATCAAATGGTGTATTACAAGTTATGATATCTCAAACCAAACCCAAAATCCGGGGGGTGGTAACCACCCCCCCCCCCTTGGTAGTCAGTGTTACAAAAAAAGCTTGGTAGCCTGAGGGTTAATAAGCGTGAAATAATTAAACTACCTAAACTGAAGGATTACCTCAGTTAGTAACAAGAAACAGCATCTACGAGAAACAATGGCCTCCATTTCTAAGGGCAATCAACCATTTTCGCCCAGCACTGACTGAAATATTAAGCTGTATCATAGGTAATCTACCCTTTTAGCGTCGGTAATTATTCGCCATTGCATGGGTTTTAGCGTTGGCCGAACACAAGTCGGTTTGAGGAAAATAATTATTGATAAATAGAAGTCGGATTGATGAAAATAATTTGTATGAAATAGAAGTGAGATTAATAAAAACAATCCTGCTGAAATTGAAGCTGGATTGATGAACAATAATTTTGAATTAAATAAAAGTTATATTGATGAAAAGTATTTGCTGACGAAATAAAAGCGGGATTGATCAGTCTAATTATTGCCTAAACAGAAGCTGGATCGATGAAAAGGATTTTCACCAAACTAGAAGTTGGATTGATCAAAAATAGCAATGCTGCAACTAGAGAATAATTACCTACGCTAAAAGGGTAGATTACCGTATCATAATTATTTCGCAACGGTAACACTGACCGAGATTTGCATTGGAAACGAGTGAAAGGACTTTAAGGCAAACTACAAAAAGTGAATGATAGAAAATTACCATTTTTCGCAAAATGAATTCTATTAAACAGAAATCTAACGTAAACGTGCGATCGCACAAAATGGCGAGCGATACTAAAGGCGCATGCTGTTCAAGGTTGCCAGACTTCGGAAAAACGTTGTCGCAAGATCAGGTCATAAAGTCGCCAAAAATCTCTAGGTTACCAGTTAATGGCACGTCACCGCACGTGTACAATTTTTGCTATTCATTTCATCGACGTATATATACGTCGATGATTCATTTGCTCGAAGAAGTAAATAAGTATGTACGTGGTATGTACTTTATTGAATCGCCTGCAAACGCACTGCTGGAATATTGGATGATAACAGAATATTCATACGGGTGCATTAATAAGAATCGAAATATTATGCAAATAAATAATCATAGTATACAACTGTAGTCGATGCCACTCGGTACGAACGACACCAGCGTGTGATTACATAATTATTATCGAGATACGTTCGTTGGCTTCAACTTTACCTATACTTGTACGTTTTGCAGGAATGATTAGCGTATAGTACAGCTTTCGAAACATCGAAGCTCCGAACAGTTTTTATTTGTACGTGCAGGGCCTGGGACAGGGGGGGGGGGCACTGGGGCCATTTGGCCCCAGGCCTCACTTGACAAAGGGCCTCGGAATTTCGGAATTACGAACTATTTTGGTAAGTCTGTGTGTTTGTTTGTTTGATTGTTTGTTTGTTTGTGGCGTTGTTAGCTATGCACGGCCACAGTTTTGAAGCAATCGACTCCAATCCTTCGCAGGGGGGTCGGGGTCGACCCGACACAGGTTATTGGGGGGTCGGCGAATCTCTGCCACCATGGGGGCCAGGGTGGGAGCAAAACCCCTCATTTTCCCTACTTTTTCAGCCGTTGCCATGCATAGTTTCACACTTATTCACCTGAAACGTTGCAACTGCACAGATTTTACAAGGGCCACCTCGCCTCCACCAAACACACACCTCGGCCCACAGGGCCGAGGTGTGTGTTTGGGGTGGAGGGGGGGAGTGGGGTAATTTTTTTCCCGAAAACCAACATTTCACGGGTGGCGTACCCGTGGTGGTTGGAATGTGGTGGGTGCCGTGGGCTGTGGTGGGGGGTGGGTGAGGGCTGGGATGGGAGGGGGTGATTGGGGTGGAGGTGGGAGAATTTTGTTCACGAAAACCAAAATTTCACAGGTGGCGTACCAGTGGAGGTTGGAGTATGGTGGGTGTCGTGGGGTGTGGTGTGCGGGAAGGGGGTGGGGTGGGGGCGAAAAGGCCAGCGCTTTTGCCAGCTCGGTTTTCATGGGTCGTGTGGTGGAATGTGGTGGTGGAGGGTGTGGTGGTGAGGAATGGGGAAGTGGGGGGGGGTAATTTTTTCTCTCGAAAACCTAACTTTCACGGGTGGCCTACCCGTGTAGGTTGGAGTGTGGTGGGTGTCGTGTGTGGGGTGGGGTTGTGGGGGTGGGGGAAGAAAATTTTTCCGAAAATCTAAATTTCACGAGTGGCGTACCGGTGGAGGTTTGAGTGTGGTGGGTGTCGGGGTGGGGAGTGTGGGGGTGGGGAAGAACATTTTTTCCGAAAATTTCTATTTCACGAGTGGCGCACCGGTGGAGGTCGGAGTGTGGTGGGGTGTCGTGTGGTGGTCGGGGTGGGGATTGGAGGGTTGGAGGGGTGTGGTGGGTGTCGTGTACTGTGGTGGGGGTGGACGAGGGCTCTGGTGATTGGGGTGGGGGTGAAAGAATTTTTTTCACGAAAACCAAAATTTAATGGGTGGCGTAACGGTTGAGATTGGAGTGTGGTATGTGTCGCGGGCTGTGGTGGGGGGGGGGCGAGGGCTGAGGTGGGGGTTGGGTGGGGGAGGGAGAATTTTTTCACGAAAACCAAAATTTCACGGGTGGCTTACCGGTGGAGGTCAGAGTGTGGTGGGTGTCGTGGGCTGTGGTGGGGGTGGGTGAGGGCTGAGTTCGGGGGGGTTTGGGGGGTGGGGGGGGGAGATTTTTTCTCACGAAAATCAAAATTTCACGGGTGGCGTTCTGGTGGAGGTTGGAGTGTGGTGGGTGTCGTGGGGTGTCGTGTGAAGTGGAGGGTGTGGAGGTAGGGGGGGGGGTGGTGGTGGAAGAATTTTTTCCGAAAACCTAAATTTCACGGGTGGCGTACCTGTGAATGTTGAAGTGTGGTGGGTGTCGTGGGGTGTCGTGTGGGGGTTGGGAATGTGGGGGTAGGGGGGGGTGGGGAAGAACATTTCCCCCGAAAATCTCTATCTCACGGGTGGCGTACCGGTGGAGGTTAGAGTGTGGTGGGGTGTCGTGTGGTGGTAGGGGTGGGGATGGGGGATTGGAGGGGGAAGAAAAAAAATGGGGGTTGAGGAAGGGAGGTATTGGCCGGGAACGACCGAATCCCAAAATTCCCGGGCAACGCCGGGTACCCCAGCTAGTAATAAATAAATCCTTAATTCCCCATTTCAATAAATAATTTATTGAAATGGGGAATTACGGAATTAACGAGTTATTCACTGAAATGTAGCATTCATTATGCAAATTCTAATTATTTCGTGACGAAATCGTTGACGTTAAATAATTGCAAAGTGTAATTTTTTCGTAAATCTGTTATTAGTTGTAAAATTGAAAAGTTGTCAACGCGTACCCTCAACAGTATAAACTCTATCGTAACTCGTCACGGTACTATAATTTTAATTCACCTTTTTTATTTATTTCAGCGTGTCGATGTAGGTTTCGTGTACGACCCCACAGAAATAGAAATTCGATGAAAAATATTTCCTCACGAAGTAGAAGCGGGATTTAGCGCGTGAGGGTCGGTTAGGGCTCAGGTTAGGCGTCGTGAGGGTCGGTTAGGGTTAGTTTTAGGGTTAGTGCAGTCATTCTGCTGAAATTGAAGCTGGATTGATGAAGAATAACTTTCAATGTAAAATTGATAAAAAAATATATACTGACAAAATAGAAACGGGATTTACCGATCAAATTCTTGTCTAAGCAGAAGCTGGATCGATTAAAAGGGTTCTGGACAAGCTAGAAGTTGGCGAAATTAAATCGAAAAAAAGGTGAATTAAAATTATAGTACCCTCGTCACTCGTAGGCCCTAAGTCGTAAGTCAAACACTGAAACCTAAAAATGTTTTAATATTCATGAATATAATTATTGTTCTTATCATCGGATGTGTTTCTTAAACAGTACAATATATATATATATTCTTACTTCCTTAGTCACTTAGAGCGGTGGTGTAGCCAGGATTTGGAGTTTGGGGTAGTGTAGAAAATGAATGGGCCCTGGGATGGTGGACGAATTCGAGCGGAACGAGTGCACGATTAGGGGGTTTGTTTTAGTTTTTGAAATTGATATCTCATTTACATTAATTCATTAACAATATCAGTCAATTTGACTAAATTGACCACATTGTCAATTTTATTGAAAAAATGGCAAATATTCCTCTCGGGTCCTAACTATTAGTCTATTATATTATAGAAAAATATTATTTTAATCTAATCTCTTACATAAATATGAAGATCATTCGAAAGTGGACATGAGAAACGAAAGAAATTGGCTCGACAAAAGGAAGCTACTTCAGCAAGCAAAAAATTCTAAATTTCGTTTCACATCCTGATAATAACAATAGGCTCAGCCAGACTGAAGATTTTCGAGAAATAAATTAATCCCAAATAGAAAGTACCCTCCAAGAGACTTCGACAACTGTAACAACTGCGACTGACAGAGAATGGAGTTTTGAACCAAGTAAATGTGAAATTATTGGACAGCATTTAACAATAATTGTCAATGAATCAGATATTCAAATAATTTTCTTTTTAAATCCTTCAAATATTATGAGACATGTTGACATTGGAGCAGGATCTCATAGCACTCCAGAATTCCGACGTAGATTCTTGAGTGAGAAGCCCTTGAAAATTAGTTGTGGCCCTAGGCCTCCAAATCCTGTCCTAGGCCCTGTGTACGTGAATTGTGATTGGCTGACAAATGATGCGAAGCTGGTTCTCCGCTGGCTCCCTGTTTCACAGCGCATCTCCTACCGAGTTGCTGCACTTGTTTGGCGATGTGCTCCATCGTACTTGTCTAGCCTTTGTCGACCTGTCTCAGACTTTGCAGCTCGTGGAGCTCTTCGCTCGGCGACAACGGGTGAGCTTTTGGTTCCGCGGGCTCGCACTTCTATGAGACAGCGCCGAGCCTTTTCTGTTGTGGGTCCCGCTATCTGGAATGGCCTCCCACCAACCTTGCGAATTATGCCTAGGCTAAATTCTCCTGCATTTTTTATAAGTATCTCAAATACTATTTTTTAGCTGTGGCTGGGCTAGGAGCGCCTCTGAGTAGGTTTCTTGAAGAGGCGCTATATAAATTCTCGAAATGAATGAATGAATGAATGATGTATGAATAAAATTTCGCCAACATAATATGTCATTAAGTCTTCGTCGCTCTCCAAAGTATATGTTTAAGCCTACTGCCGTTAAAATAATTTTGTTCGCGAAATTGCTGTTAATACAACTTCGCTAATAAATAGAAATATCTACCTTGCAAAATGATATCGTGAAATGCAAAGCTGAAAATAATGTCGCTGGGACCCTGAAAATTTCGCTCAACATCAAGTTATTCTATGCTCACATTACAATGCCCGCTGTCTAAGAAGCACCTGCACCCGCTGCAACAGAGGGGAATTATGCTGGCTGGCCAAGAATTGGGAAATTGTAAAATCCCTACTATACAATGTCCAAAGGAATTCCCTACGATAGAGGGTTTGCGCATTAGCCTGCTGGTCAGCGTTACCATGACAGCGCAGAGCGTTTGTGAATGGCGTTAGATAGAGCCTGTGTGAATGGCTGCTTGCCCGTCTATGTAAGCATCTAGTGCAGCCTGCTCTGTGTGTAATGGCGAGATGATATCATCAAGCTCTGCAGCTGATGTAAGCCCATAAGAGACGCTGATGACTAAGCATCTAGTGCAGCCTGCTCTGTGTGTACTGGCGAGATGATATCATCAAGCTCTGCAGCTGGTGTAAGCATCTAAGAGATGCTGATGTAAGCATCTAGTGCAGCCTGCGCGACCCCTGTAGGGGGATGGGGAGGGGGAGGGGTCTGCGACCCGTTTGTGAGAGTAAGCATTAGAGCTGATGTCATACAAAACCACGGACGGTCCAGAAATGCATACGGTCCAGAAATGCATAGGGTCCAGAAGTAGAGGGGTGGGTGACGGTCCAGAAGTAGAGGGGTGGGGTGACGGTCCAGAAGTCGAGGGGTGGGGTGACGGTCCAGAAGTCGAGGGGTGGTGTGACGGTCCAGAAGTCGAGGGGTGAGGGTGACGGTTTATAAGAAACCTATTAACCCTACTCACATTGTATCTGTATGTGGTAGTGTCAATCACCACTGAGGCTTGCATATAAGACTCCCAACATTTCTCGATTACCCAGAGTGCCTGGGGTCTTCCCATTTGACCATTTTAGGTGCGAACGGGAAGGGGTTAAGACCGATGTAAAAAGAGAGGTCTGTGAGTTCTCAAAAAATCACCAAGTCGTGAAGACAATTTACGGGAATGTTACCTGGCGATATAGCGAACTTGCTTGATTTTATAACGTCTGAAAAATAGTTTGTAAAGGTGTGTAAGTCGTGCGAGCGCTGAGCTTCATATTGTTTTGTAACATTTTGTTTATACAGCCTTATTATTTTATCTTTGATTTAGGTATATGCATCCTTAGGCAGAGAGGATACTTTTAGTAGACTTGTCATGACGACAGTTATTGAAATCGCCCTTCTACTTTACACAATGTCATGGTTCGTACTGGCAGAAGTTTAACCCTCAAGTGACCAACTGGGGTCCCCGGGGACCCCAGCACCGTTTCGACTCGCGTTACTTTTTTGCTATCCAATATTTTTTAACGACGTTTTATGAATTTGTCACATGGACATCGCTCACTATTTACGTATAATTAAATCCGGTTTAACTTTTACGGTTATTTTTTAAATATGAGATATCTAGTGGGGTCCCGCAGGACCCCAGTTCTATGATGATTTTTCTTATGGAACCGAACGCCACTTTATGCAAAGATATCATAACAGCGAGAATTGGTCCAGTACAATTTAGTGCAAAAGAAGCAATACAGAAAATTCTGGACTACAGGGACGTTGGAAAATATGATAGTACGAATAATGACCATGTCCAGGACACAATTTCGTGCATCATGAAGTACCGGTACATGAGATTTTGCAACAAGGCAATTGAGCAGAAAACACTTTTCATATAATCACCGAAAGACTGAACAACGACGAAGTTACTGCTTTCCGTGACATCAGAAAAGTGTTTTCTGTTCAATTGCCAAAGCTTTTTTTCTTGGTACAAATCTGTGAGTGGATGAGGTTACCGTGACAGGTGTAACTTCAGGCAGTACATAAAGTCCAAACCTGCAAGCTTTGATTTCAAGGGGATCCGACAATACCCCGCCCATTACCCCTGCCATTACCCCCAGCCATTACCTCTGTTTGTTTACATTTAGGTCCAGTGTATAAATGCATATATGTATGTACATGTATGTATGTATGTATGTATGTATGTATGTATGTATGTATGTATGTATGTATGTATGCATGTATGTATGTATGTATGTATGTATGTATGTATGTATGTACGAATGTATGTGTGTATGTATTTGTGTGTGTATGTATATGTTTAATTGTTTATGTATAAATGCCTGTATGTATTATGTAATGTATGCATATATGTATGTATGTATGTGTGTATGTATGTATGTATGTATTTACGTATGCGTGTATGTGCGTAAGTGTGTAGGTATGTATGCATTGTATGCATCTATAGATACATGCATTCATACATACATGCATACTTGTGTGTATGTGTGTGTTTATGCATGTATGAACGTTTGTATGTATGCATGTATTTATGTACATACCTACATACATGCACTGGACTTACATGCAAACAGGCGGGGGTAATGGACGGGGAGGGGAAATGTCCTACGGGGTTATGGTCGGGGTATTGACAGGGGTCATGGACCGGAAGGGTAATGTCCTATACCCCTTGTAAATCCATGCCAAAATCATAGCCCTACTTCCTCGCTATGGCTTATCCTGCATGTTAGCTAGCTGCTTTGTAAGGCGTCCTTGCTGTGTTACTGCGCTATATAAATTGTCCTGATTATTGTTATTATTTTTATTACTAACTCATAGAAACTACTGACATTGCTTATTTAAGCAATTTACATATGTTACCTTTGACAATATTGACCCATCAAGCAATGAACGCGTTATTAATTATTGGGGTCCCACGGGACCCCAGTTGGTCATATTAAGGTGCAAAATATGTTGGTCGCATGAGGGTTAAGGCAACAACCGATCTCTTTCTTTCATGTATACTTAGTTAAGAAACACGACTTCATGATTGTGGATGAATTGTCGTCTTCCTCGCCGTCTGTTCTTCCCATCGTCAGTATATTCATTGTAGATGGTTGAGTTGAGGATGGATGGGAAATAAGAGCAGTAGAACTGTTGACATGGAGTTAATACGTGACGGGTTATAACGTTTCTTGACCGAGGCCTTACAGGCAACGACGTATATGGAATGGGTACAATGGATGATTATGATGATAGGTGTCATATTCAAATTTTATATGAGGCTTTTTAGCATGTCCCCTATACCTATTCTTAGGCACATGATACGTTTCTTAGATTACAGAGTTTATTATGATCATAGGGATCAATAAGATTCCTATAGTTTACTGTATGCAAAGTCAATGACTATGACAAAACAGTTGCATGGGTTTCTAAGCATAGTAATATAGCAATGAAACGAATGTCCCACTAAATATTTATAACGCTGTAAGACTTTTCATTAAGTTGTTTAAGACGAGCACTATGCATGTAGTCTATTTATCATTTATAACATGTTGACCTACTGTTGTTTGCAATGATTGACCACTTGTTTATTTATTTATTTATTTATTTGTTCCGAGGATGTATATATCGCCTCTTCAAGATAACTACCCAGAGGTGCTCTCTGCGCCAACTAGCCTAAGTGATGTTAAGTGTCATAACAACAAAAGATGTCATCAATTAGCAAAATAAGTCACAATGAGCCGGAAACAGTCATCAGTGGCGATCCCTCGCAGACACGTAGAATCATCCAACGGAATCCCGTCAACAGCTTTCAGATGGTGTGAATGTTCATAATCTCTGGTCCAATTTGCGTCGATATAGTAGAGCGGCGACAGGTGACAGGGCTCGCAACACGAAAACGCTGACAAACTGAAGCCCATAGCTGGTTGAAGATGACACGCGCGTCCGGCCAATCGTCGGACACAGGAATTGCACAGTAGAAGACATTTGTCGCTTGTCGGTCGGTAGTTTTGAACGTCACCAGAGACAAAATTATCCGATCGAGTTAATTTCACTGACCTGCGTGAACCGTCCTTCGGCGAGATGTAGACACCAGACAACAACTTGTTATTACTTTATTACCCAATTATAATCCATTTCGATTTTTTTTATTGTCAAAGCGAATGTGAAGACCTCTCATCTTATATTATAAGTCTGAAAGCTTGTCCTTCTGTTTGTATGGATGTATTTTGACTCTTCGTCCCAGAAAATGCTCGGAATTGACAGAGCATCGGTTTAAAAAAAATTGCAATTGATTATTACCCAAACTTTAAGGTTAACTCAAATATTTTCAGCTCTTAATTCGCGTTAAAACCCGAGTTATTAGCGTTTTAATACAGATTTAATCAGCACGTGCCGCATTGCGGCATTAGTAAAGAGTGGACAGTCCGCATGACGTCATTCCGTTTATTCAACAATCCGGTTGACAAACCGAAACCGGTTACAGTGTACAATTCTGCAGTTGAAGCAATAATACGCAGAGCACAGAAATATCAGTATTAGCCTCAGGAAGGGTCATGCTTGGCTATTTTGGGAATCGGGGTGAGGTGGAGGGTTGCCGAAAACCCGAAATTTATGGGTCAACTCTGGGTACCACAGAGGAGTAGCGTTGAAAACCTTAAATTCTCCGGACAACGCCGGGTAACATATCCAGTTAACTTGTATTCTTATATTATTAGGTTCATCTCTTAAAGTGGTTTCTCTCAAGCAATGCTGAATCACAATAGATATAAGTCGCTTCGCCATTTCCTTCACTTCGGTTTCAAAACAACGCAGACATTAATTTTTATCTTTTGCTTAGCAATCGCTGGTGTCCAGCATGTACCGTTAAAATCGATGGCGCCGTCACGGTAGTGTGAATGCACTAGCGACGAAACTAAGCTGTTCATTTTATAGAGTCAGTCAACTATGAAACAAAGGTGTGAAACGAGCTAGCACGGAGTTTTTTTGCTATTGGAGATCTATATTCATTCATTCATTCATTCATTTCGATAATTAATATAGCGCCTCTTCAAGAAACCTATTCAGAGGCGCTCCCAGCCCAGCCACAGCTAAAACAAGTAGGATTTGAGATACTTAAAAATGCAGGGGAGTTTAGTCTAGGCATAAGTCGCAAGGTTAGTGTGAGGCCATTCAAGATAACGGGACCCACAACAGAAAAGTATCAGCGTTGTCTGATAGAAGTACAAGCTCACGGAAATAAAGTTCACTCGTTGCTGCAGAACGAAGAGCTCGACGGCCTGAAAGGTCTGAGACAGGTCGACAAAGGCTAGACAAGTACGATGGAGCACAAGAAAGACGGCATCGCCAAACAAGCAGTGGCGGCGCTAGAGGGGGCTGGGGGGGGCTAAGTCCCCCTGCAAGAGGTTCAACCCCCCTAAAAAAGCGCCATCCGAATTGTTTACAATGAAAAATCCACAATTTTCGGCTGACGACTAAAAAAGGTCGTCAGAAATTTTGGCGGCGAAAATGGGAAATTATTATTGTCGTCATCCTCGCCGCGGTGACTTCTGTTAAATGACATTGCTGGCAAAATCCGATGATCAATGCGATCGGAGTAGCGATAAAACGCCTCCAGCGGTATAGACTAATTGTTTATACTTCCGCCCTTAGGTACCTTAATTTTTTTAAACAATTCTGAATTATCGATATTATTGGTTTCTTCCTCCTCCTTTATTTCGGTTTGAACAAAGCACCGCCCAATGATAGGCATCCCATCCTTTTCCTTGATCAAAGTGTGACTGCCATGCATTTACTGCAACAGTGTGAAGTCGCCTTGAGAAATAGAAATCTAGTGATGATGGATGGATCCGATTTGACCAGGGTCTATGACAACAGAGGCCGTTACCCTGGACAGAAATTTGCTCGGCATATTACAGCACTTTAGAGCAAGGTACTAGACCAGTAGTGATAAAGCGAACTTGTGCCATTTATAATAATGTATGAATACTTTTCAGAGGTGTGTAAGTCGTGCGAAATGAATAACCGTTCTTTATTCTTCATCTAGTTATTTATTCTCTATTTTTTTTCTTTACTCTCAACTGGCCTAGTTAGCTACACCGGTAAGCGTGAGCGGCATTCGTCTGTTGGTTGCAACGGACCGCGGTTCAAGCCCCGGGCTGGGAGTTGACATTCAGAAATTTAGATATCTCGGGCTATCACGTATGGGACGAAGGGGCGCAAGCTCCTGCGGAGCGACCTTGGGCAAGTTGCTTACCCATCATTGTCTGTGAGGAAGGCAACGGGAAACCACCTCACTCATTTCAAGCCAACGAACCTGCCTTTGGGCAGAGCACCGTCATCATCATCCTTACTCTCAATCGATGGTTTAATTACCTCCTGTTGCACAAGACCTCGATCGATTTTCACTTCAAATTTAATGGAAGTAAACAAAAGTTAAAGTCTTTTTATAGTTTCGCTTTAACACTCGAGTGCCCAAGGTATTTTTTGGTACACGAAGGCCCAAGGGGGGGGGGGGTCCGCGCGGACCCCAGCGTTTTCAGGGTAATATCTTGAGAAGGGATTGGAATATCGTTACAGAATTTAGTTCTATGTATTCCCAGATGAATTTGCACTCGATTGATGTATCTTATACCACAATAACCCCACCCGGTGTAAAATAATAGTGTAAAATCTCTTGATACACATTTTATGCTTGCTTGCGTCATTTACCGAAGGAAGTCTATCGTTTTCATGCTAAAATCTTGAGAAGGGATTGGAATATCATAACAGAATTTAGTTCTATGTAATCCAAATGAATTTTCAGTCGACTGATGTATCTTATATCACAATAGCACCACCTGGTGCAAAATAATAGTGTAAAAATATCATGATACACAGTATAATGCTTGCTTGCGTCATTTACCGAAGGAATAGCCGCAAATCTTGCTGTACCCTTAGTATACGATGTGGTTGTGGGGTACAGGGTTGGACAATACTCACGCAAAATATACCATTCGATGCCCAAATGGTTGCTCTAGGAATACCTAAAAGCATTTTTGCATATCTATAGCCGATAAAAAGTTATCCGAAAAAACAGGCCTGGGGTCCGGTCGGACCCCCCCTTGGGCACTCGAGGGTTAACAACGCTTTTCGTCATATTATTTTTGTAATGTGAAATAGGAATATGCGCGCGTAATGTCTCTAATTCAGCAGCCGAATCAATCTTAGGATGAAGATTGCGCTTTGCTTGTAAATAGGAATCTCTCGTTACTTAATATTCTTTTACTGAACATGTTAATATATGTTGAAAGTGGTTTAACGACGTTGCTTCAAAAATCCGAAGAACAATCAGTGGCAGCGCCAGGATTTCAGGTTTGGGGGGGCTGAAGCCCCAAGCCTTCCTCCCTTCCAGAGACGCAACTAGAACATTTTCTTCCCAGGGCGGTCATATTGCAATCGCGCGAAGCTGCGAGTGCCGAATGCATGAACGAAGCACATACCGACCAATGGTTTTACAAGAAATTGTGCACGGGCACAAACGCGCTCCACATTGCAAGATGTAGTTGGAGATTGAGTGGGTTTGGGTTACGAAGTCAGCAATAATTGTTTAGGTTTTTGATTTTTGGTGTATCCGGCCGCAATCGTATATTAAGTTCCGAATTATAATAAACAAAGGTGTCCAACTAAGGGGGCAAAAGAGAAAGGGGTCCTAAAACGCGTCCGCGTAAAGTCTATGCCGTGCCCGCGCTGTACCATACCCCGAAATTTCAGTCATCTGAGCCGAAAGGCAATGCATTATATACAGTGCGTGTGCACATAGCAGCCCGAGTAGCTATGTGGTGACCGAGCTGAGCAAGGGCGATACAGTATATACAGTGGTGTGCACACAGCAGCCCGAGTAGCTATGTGGTGCAGACAGTGAGGTAATGTAAAGTCCCTATTGTCTTTGACATACCCATATGCAAGCACTCAAAAACCACGTTGACTAGAGTTCTAAGTTATCACAATAAGAGGTGTCCAACCGCATTAATAATCAGAAATTCCACAATGCAATGGTGTGCAATTCAGTATAATAGTATAAAAAGTCATCCATGGACGCAGACTCGAGATAAAAGTTGTCACAATAAAGTTGTCCGACACAGCTTTAATATTCAGATATTTTAACATTTAAAGGTGTGCAATTAAGTATTATCGTATAAAAGTCGCCCATGGACACGGACTCGAGTGCCAAGTTATCACAATAAAGGTGTCCAACACAGTATTAATATTCATACATTTTACAATAAAATGGTGTGTAATTCAGTATTATCGTATAAAAAGCTGACCATGGACACGGACTCGAGTTCCAATTTATCACAATAAAGGTGTCCAACACAGTATTATCACTCACAAATTTTACAATAAAAAAGTAATCACCATAATGGATGGATCCAATTTGACCAGGGTCTATGACAACAGAGGCCGTTACCCTGGACATTCAATTGAAGTAATCACAAATAAAAATAAATCACATTAAAGGTGTCCAAAAGCGGATTAATATACAGAAATTCCACAATACAGTGGTGTGCATTTCAGTATAATCGTATAAAAAGTCGACCATAGACGCAGACTCATGATCCAAGTTGTCATAATAAAAGGTGTCCAACACAGTATTAATATTAAGAAATTTTCCAATAAAATGGTGTGCAATTCAGTATTATCGTATAAAAAGTCGACAATGGACACGGACTCGAGTTCCAATTTATCACAACAAATTAAGGTGTCTAACACATTATTAATATTCAGAAATTTTTAATAAAATGGTGTGCATTTCAGTATTATCGTATAAAAAGTCGACCATGGACACGGACTCGAGTTCCAACTTCCAAGTTATTATAATAAAGTTGTCGGTTTGTGTATTAATACTCACAAATTTTACAATAAAAAAGTAATCACAATAATGGATGGATCCGATTTGACCAGGGTCTATGACAACAGAGACCGTTACCCTGGACATTCAATTAAAATAATCAAAAAATAACTAAATCACAATAAAGGTGTCCAACAGCATTCACAGGACACTGTTATAATTGTCTGCCTGCATATTACTAACATTCTTGAACATTCTTTTGTGACGATGATTAATTTTGTGAAATATGCGAAAAATCAAGAGAAAATACAGCTTTGCACCACTTTTTGAAGGACTAGGCAATTTCAAAATTTCTATACGTCTAATACTTATAAAACGGTTTCAATCTGAAACGAGGTGTCTAAGAACCATGTTGTTTCTTCGACAATTTCGACAACCCTGTCCCGTTGTATGGTCAAAAGGTAAGGGTGCAAACTTGTCACCCGTTTTCATAGACTGAGGCCAAGAAATGAAGTCGCTAACTTCATTCTCAAATAGATTTCGATGCCGTTGATGATTGTCTACTTTTCTCATTACGAAATTAGCCGTTATAGACATTTTCCGCATTTTGCTTTGGGGGGGCTGAGCCGCATTCAGGGGGGGGCTTAGCCCCCTCCAGCCCCCCCCCCCTGGCGCCGCCACTGAGAACAATGTGATCGGAGAAGCGATTAAACGCCTTCCGCAGTATATGGACTATTGTTTGTACTTTCACCATTAAATTTTTTAAGTGTAGTTCCTTACTTAACAATTATTATGAATTATCCATTAATATTGGTTTCGCCTTCTTGTAACAGTAAACGTCGACACCAATTTGCATTAATTTTAACACTGTCATAATCAATATATAAAGCGAAATTGTTTCTTTTATAGGCTTGTGAAAATATTTTGCAAAGGTGTATAAGTTGTGCATAATTCATTCATTATAATTATGCATTTATATAGCGCCTCCTCAAGGGGGCTACTCAGAGGCGCTCCCAACCTCAGCGCGGCCAAATGAAGCTGTCTTAAGATGAGAGAGGAAAGTTTGAGAAGGATTTTTACAAAGAGAGCGGAGGGTCAGAGGAAGACCATTCCAAGTCGAGGGACCCACCACCGAGAAAGCACGGTTCTGCATAGTGAAAGTTCGAGCAAAAGGTACTGAGAGTAGACTTTGTTCAGACGAACGAAGGGAGCGGAAGGGGTGAGAACTAAGAGTAGGGCTACAAAGCTCACAAAGATAGGCAGGTGCAAGGCCTAGCATGCAGCACCAGACTAGAGTATATATCCTATACTCAATTCGCTGCTTGAGTGGAAGCCAGTGGAGAACGTCGCGCATATAGCTGGAGATGTGGCTGAATTTAGGTATGCGGCCAATAAGGCGGGCAGCAGAGCACAGGACGCGATCAAGGCAACTCAGACGGGAAATTGGTAGGCCAGCATAGAGAGAGCAGCAGTAGTCAAGTCTGGTGGTAAGAAAAGAATGGACAAGGGTTGCAGCAGCAGTAGGAGTAAGTGAGCGAGCAACTGCGTAGTTGACGCAGTTAATAATAACAGGCAGCGCCAGACTAGGCTGAGTGAGTGAATATGTGGAGCAAAGGTGAGCTCTTGGTCCAGAGTAACACCAAGGTCACGGACTCTGGTTGAGAAGACAAAATCAGGAAAGGCATCAGCGATGGTTGTCATATCGAGCTTTTTCAACTGCTGGCGAGTGCCAAGCCAAATGAATTGAGTTTTAAAGAATTGAGGCGGAGTCGATTGGACGACATCCAGGTCCCCAAAGCTTCCATGGCAAAGTACATAGCCCGGACAGTTGCAACAGAGTCAGAGTTAGGTCTATTGCATGATTGTATGTACATTCTTGTAGGTGTGTAATAATGTTTGACGCTGTAAAATGTAATGTTCTTCTTACACACCTTTAAAAGAATTCCATTGATATTATAAATAGATTATCCGCACCCCGAAATCTGGTAATAACGAATAGCAAGACAGAAATGAGCACAAAGAATTCTATTGTAATGAAGTGTCGTAGACTCTATCTTCACGACAATTGCATCTTTCAACAAGACAGTCCTCCTCAAAATCGTTGCAAAATGGTCTCTATAAGACGACACACTAATACAGAAATCAATAGGACAGTGGAAACCGCTTTTAAGGGGCGTTACAAGAGAAGGCGGAGAATCAATATTAAACATTTGTTCGCGTAAAACATCATCATTAAACAACTGTGCAAAATTTGACCATTAGTCATACAGTCCAAACAACAATTTAAAAGAGTGGATAGAATGGTTTATCCCCCCGGATAGTCTAGACTGGGAAATTCCATCTGGGGGGGGATAGATTAATTCATCCCTCCGGATAGCTTTCAGAGGGAATACTCTTTTTCGTGTCACCGGAAATTATGACGTCGGGGTCGAAGGTTGTAAAGTGTAAACCGTACTAGCCATTGGTGGAAATTGGTCGCGAAGGACATGTCAACATCAGGTAGAAATCCCATCCGCTGGATTCGACGCAAGAAACGATCCAAGCGCGACCGATCTCCTTCCGTTGTAGACCCCCACCAGGCGGAAGCAGCGTACATGAGGCGGGCCACTGTGGTGGCCTTCGTTACCACATGTTAGGCGTCAGTAGGCAGGCCATGGGTCCTCAAAACCGTCAGTGCGTAGAGTGAGCGAGTGTATCCTGTAAATTTGTGTTGGGCCTCTTGGGATAATCATGGATGTCTAGAATTCTATTAAATTCCTCTATTTAACGACGCTGTGTTAATGATTACGGTTTGTCACTCAGGTTTTTAATAGACTAAGATTATCAAAATAAACCATTTGTGTCTCCAAGAGCGGCTATCATTGTTATTAGCTTAATTGGTGATTAAATGCTATATTACGAGCAGTTTGGCTACATTTTAAAGGTGTTTTAAATAGACGTTGATTTTTCCATTGATAATTAATCTGCCATCTTCTTATACATATGGCCTGTACATGTAGCCTATTTGTGGGGCGCCGTGATGTAATGGTTATGATCGTTGCCTTTCAACTAGAGGGTTAGAGATTCGAATCCACCTCATATAAAGCCGTTACGTATAAGGACCTTGCCCTAAGCAATTCCTTCATTTGCAATTGCTCATGCGCTTCGGCGTGAAACTCCGATTCAGTTTCCGCGGTGTAATCGGGAGTGCTTCTTAGTAGGTATATACCATGAAGCGGTTCTATGACAAGTGCACATGCACACTGCATAGTCCTACTGTGTTCTAATTAGATAACTCCGATGCCAGTAATTATTGAGAATTGAAGTCATATATTTTAAATGAATTTGGCATATCTTGCATTTATACACGCTGTCTTATCGCATGTTAAAGGTGTTGAAGATAAACACTGTATTATTAATAATTAACTATTAATTGTTCGGATGGGCTCTCAACGCATATAAGCCCCGAGAGAAAAGAAAGTTTTAAGTCAGCGAGAGGATGCGAGGTAGAGTCCAGACATGAGCTTAGCCTATGGAGTAGTCATTGACTCATTGAATGCAAACTGCAGAGGTATGACCAATAATTATAATTGGCTCTGAGCCAAGGTACACCGATCACAAATTAAGGAACAACGAAATCAAGACTGTCGTTGGAGCGCAAACTATTAAGTGCTACTTCTGCAATAATTAGAGATAATGTACTATTTCCAACGGCTATACTCATGGGCCGAGACTTTGGTGGAGACTTACGGGGGACGAAAAAGACGGCTGAGGATTTTGGGCGGACAAAACTTTCTGACGACTTTTTAAAGTTATTACCTCGTCTCGTCGTCTGTTGTTCACCGTGTGTACGTATACACATGATGACCTAACACTTACAGATTACAGATTGGGGTTGGGGGAAAATTCATGGGCCGTCCCCACCACATCCATTTAGGGGGACCGTCCCTCTGTCCCCCTAAGTCTCCGCCCGTGGCTATACTATAATAGATTTTCCCGTTAAAATTTCTGTTGATTTTTTCAGCTCCAAAATCTAAATTTTTTGGTCCAAAGTAAAAAAGTTTTCGACTTTTTCGCAACTGCTTTGCATTTTCACCTAAAAAAGTCTACTTTTAGCCTATGTTTAAAAAGTTCTAAATAGCCGCCGTGAGACAAAAGGCTAGATTCTGACCAAAAAAACTAAGAAGCCTAGACAAGACCGAAAAAACATAGAACTAGTCGGAAAAAGCTACGAGTGGCATCCCTGGTCGTAGTATTGTTAAATCAGGCTTATAGTTCAGTTATGTAGGCCTACAAAGTCTATGACCGAAAAGCGTTGCAGGAGGTTTCAGACTACCGAGCAATTAAACGTGCACCGATTAATTATTTAATGCGTTGTAATACTTCTTCATTAAGGTGTTTAAAAAAGAACTATAATTTATAAACACGTAGGCCAATTTATCAATTGTATGCTGACGTATTTTGTTTGCAAAGATCGATCACCTGCTATTACATTATTACCCAATTGAATATAATTACGTTGATTAGTTTTAATCGACCGCCATAATTCTCCTTAATTCGAATAGGTAGGCCTACCATCTTAATGCAACGATAATCTTTGTAGTGATTTAAGCTGGCTAGTAAACGCTCTGGCTGCCTTTGCTCCTACTGTTCCTGCTATTACCACTATAATTATGGTCGGTTTACATTTAATTGCTCATAGAAACAAGGCCATGTGTAGGCCTACAATAAATTATTTGGAATGACGTGTTAACGACTTCATCTTTCTTGGTCTCAGCATATGATTGCGTGTGGCCAGAATTATCCATCGGCGCCCTTTCTTCCAGCTCCGTTCAACTGAGTATGTCACAATTAAAAATAAACTAGTATACTACTTCCTCTTCGTTCCATCTCCAATCCTTGACTGCGACCCAGTGTTCGTAACCACACATTATTCCAACAGCATCATTATTTACAATTACTGTTCTGTGGTTCCCTAATCAATGATTAAACCAACTTTTAATGGTACCACGTTTATTTTTATATTATCTAGCTCGTTTCTGCGCTATTGTCAGATGCCTTCTCAAAGTCAATGCCCTACACACCTGTAATTATGCGCTATGTGTTACACTGACTTTCTCAGCAGTTGCATTCTTGGCAGTTACTTTTACATGGACGATCTCTGTCGCCATGTCCATGGGCGCCCGCAGCATAGGTCAAGGGGGGTCGCGTGACCCCCCCTGGAAATCCTGACAAAATATTAATAATAGCACTTTCTGGAATAAATGTCAGTGGACAGTGGTAAAACGGGACAGGGTGCCAACCACGCGGTCATTGTGTTCTTGTAGGCTACTTCACAAACTTTGGCATATGCCAATATATCTTTTGGTTACCTCTACATAGCATATATATATATATACTCAGCCGCATACTGTGCACTAATGGAATTCGTTACTCAGTCATATCAGGGACGTCAGTGGGGTAGGGGGGGGGCGGATCAGTCTGCCGTCTGAACTAAATTCTGTAGCAAGATCTGTAGCCTGTTCGATATATAATACACAGGATCACAGACGGATGTCTGGCTGCTCTGGCATTGTAATTAGAGACGACTTGGGGTGCTTGGAGATATCTTGTGTCGTTCCCCCAATACCGACGACCTGTGAGGGCGAATGAGGCCGCACATGTCGGAAGAAGATGAGGGAAATTCTTAATGGAGAGAGGTGAAAGATGGGAAACACAGGACTGACTGCGACGGATGAGGGGAGGGCAATGAAATTGGGTCACAGAAAAGCAGACATTAGCAGTGGCTTCAACCCCTATTGGCTACAGGGCGGCCGCAACTTGGGCCAAGTGAAAAACGGTGGGGGTCATAAATAAGCCACACTCACTTCGGAGGGGAAGGTCGGCCTGAGAGAGGAAGACCAGCTCATGAGGGTGAGGGGAAGAGTGGGATCGAGTCCGATTGTTTAAGAGAGATATTAGCCTCTGATGACTAGCGTTCCTTCAGAGCTGGCTGCTGTAGAGTGGATGATGTAAGAGAAAAGATGACCGAGGACATGGAGTCCAGTTCATGGCCGGTGTCACGATATAGAGTATCCCCCGTATTAATTGTATCCCCCAAAATTAAAAAAGTCGAAAAAACCGCTTCCGCGTGTAGTTTTTTTGCAAATTAATTTTCATCTGCTTTGTTTTGAACAATGACACTAACTGGTATGTTTTTTCCGACTAGATAATTTGTTCCCCCCTGTTTTTAGAGCACTTGAAACATTAAAAACACTTAAAAACACTCAGAGTCACTGAATAAATTCGAGTTGCCTTTATCTGAGCATTGCCTAGTACACTTAAAACAATTAGAGTCACTTAAAATTTTGATTACAGCATAAATATTTTTATTATGCGCCTTTTTCAAAAATGGAGATAGAATAGTTTATCCCCCCGGATAGTATAGACCGGTTAATTCCATCCGGTGGGTAAGACTAATTCATCCCCCCGGATAGCTTTCAGGGGGGATACTCCGTTTCATGACACCGGCCGGAAATTGGAATGTTATTCGTCACGAGGTCCGCAGTATAGGCCTTCTCGAAATGGCACACCGAGTTTACAGACAATATCTTGAACTGCCATTAATGTACTGCAGAATGCTACGCCAGCCGTTACGCCCTCCAACCGCCCACCACTCCGCCACTGTCCCAGGTAGGCCATAACTAAATTATTGACCTGGAATTCGCACTTAATAATTATTTTTTAATGAAATGATTGGGTAGACGTTACTTGCTGGACATGCATGTCCTAAACTATGACCAATTTCTTTTATTTGAACATGGTTCCTTCCTGGTGGATATGGGTTCACCCATCATTATACTGTAGTGTTTAAACTATTTCCCATAACTGAATCAAACATAGTAAGAAATAAATAAAATAAGAAGAAAACATGTTTGATCGTTAACCGCAGTTTCTTGCAATGCAGACATTTTTGTTTAACAACTTAACCAGATAGCCAATTTTTGCCTCCTGAAATATTTTCTGTGCCTTAGAAAAACCAAATGACGTCCTTTAGACCATGCATATGTTAGTGTTAGGCCTATACCTTTTTACAATGAATGTGTACATGAATAATATAATAATTTTTGTTTCATTGCAAAAGACTCATAATGGTAGAAGGCCTGCGCTATATTGAGACAATTAATGTGATTGTGTGAGTTGCTTAGTCTTTAATGATATATTTTTATATCTTAACTCTACTGGTCAATGTGGTCATGACTGAACCCCCTGCAAAAAATCCTGCGGGCGCCCATGGCCATGTCTCTAGCGTTGCAGTGCGTCAGGTTCTTCGCTACAGGACGAGTGGAGAACTCCTAGTTCCAAGGAATCGCCGAGCTGTTTCGTTTGAAGGCCTCCACCATCTGGAGATAATTACCATCAAAACTACATGTGCATGTCTTTATTGGCCACTGGGTCTCTTCCCTTAACTGTGGATGGACTGGAAGCGATCCCTAATAGTCTTGTCGAAGGAGCGACACAACATGTAAAGAACGCCGTCGGTTGTCGAAGTATTCGCCAGGTGGCTCTAGTAGAGAAGCACATTCCGGTTGGTTGTTTAACGACGCCGTTCCGTAATAATAATAATAATTACTAAATGCTTATTTGTGATTTACGTTGCCGTCCTCGTATATGCAAACTCAAGCCTGGCATCACCAAATGACGATATATTTTCCATTAACCCTCAGGCTACCAAGCTTTTTTTGTAACACTGACTACCAAGGGGGGGGGTGGTTACCACCCCCCCCTGGATTTTGGGTTTGGTTTGAGATATCATAACTTGTAATACACCATTTGATTCAGCATTCATTTCTGCACAAAATGGTATATTTAGGTTTAGAAAATATGAAGGCACCTCGAAATTATGAATTTTTTACCATGGTTACCCGTCGATTCCACAAAATGTATGCTTACGCATAGGGAATATATTAGATTCTGTGTGTTTTATACATGATTTATATATAAAAAGTAGTTTACATATAATACAGTCCAATATTCAACTATAAAAACTAGTAATAAGTATGTTTTATGTTAAATCAAAACAAAAAAACATGTTATAGATGCTGAAAAACGTTTACGCAGACTTATCGGTTCGCGTTGCAAAAAAACCCAACATTTTTATACATTTTAATTTATTTTGAGCACTTCCGGTCATCAAATTTTAAATTATTTAGTATTACAAAATAGCCCTAAATGCCCTCTACAGAATGGCATAATTTATTTATATTAAAAAAAAATTATGGATAAGTTATAATAGAAAAAACATGACAATTTTATGAAAATAAAACACCTTTATATATATTTTAATTTATTTTGAGCACTTCCGGTTGGCAAAAGACAACTCAATGAGCATGGAAATGTAGCCCCACATTCCCTCTATAGAATGGTATAATTTGTGTCTCTTAATATTAAGGGGCGGAAAAGTTACAGACGATATTCTAGGGGGGGGGTGGTATCCACCCCCCTGGTGCCTTTGGTATATCGGGTGTAACTTTTGAACGGTAGGGGGCATCATAAAAAGTTTTAGCTCAAAGTGTGTCCCAATGAACCCTCTACAGCTACCAATTTTTTCAAAATTTTATTCCAGACGGAACGCGTTTGATTTGCGAAAAACCTAGGGGGGTGGCAACCACCCCCCCTTGGTAGCCCGAGGGTTAAGCATACGACCTTCCATATGAAACTGGGTTTTGGAATGTAGCAATCTATAACCCGAATTTGAGATATTTATAGTATAACAGAAATTCGTGTTCCAGGTGTATAAGAAAGGAACTGTATAATATATTGCTTTGCGATGTCTTATATACAAGGTATGTAAAGACCGATAACTTTCACTTGTCTATAATACCTTGTTGTATCCAATTTGTTATACTGTTATTTCCATGTATAGTGGCAGCATAATTATGTCTAGCATGAACTCACCGTTCGTAAATAGATGGCGCTAAGTGATTGTGATTTGTGAATGAAGGATTTGATCAAGGGCCGTAAAAAGTAACCATAATACGACGGAACGGGACATAACTTTACAAGTTACAAATCATCGCCAATAAATCAATGCACCCATCTACACGGCGCAATTTCGTATTTATATAGCGCATCTCTCGTATACACCTACTGACGCTTTGAATCACAAGTGAAAACTGTAACATGGACTTCTTAAACAAGTGATATGAAATAATTGACATTGGATTGAAACTATATCTTATCAAGTCAATTTCAGTAGAGAAATCACTGTAAAAAATTTGAAAGACTATTTATTTTTCATATTCTGGAATAATTGCATGTGGAATTTTAGGCTTTGATTTGTTAACTCTCAGACTCCAAAGGGGAGAGGGGTATCCACCTTCCAGGTTTTTCCTAAATTAAACTTGTTTCGCAAGGAATAAAAATAATGTTGACATTTTAAATAATTGTAGAGGGTTCATTTTCACACATTTTGAGGTAAAAATTAATATGTGATGATATCACATACCGTTCAAACGTTATACCCGATAATAATTATTACACCTGAGGCTCCCGAGGGTGGATACCACCCCTTAGATTATCGACTATATCTTATCCTCGACGTCTGTTCTTGACACTGATGGATCATTCATCAAAGATTGATGACTTGACAAGTGGTTTAGGGTTGGTGTTACATGAATATCAACTCATCTTGTTCGCCAAACGATATTCTATGCTGGGTGGAATTGGTTTACGTGTCCATCCAATTAACTTATGCTCCATTTATTTTTGCTTTCACCCTTAAGTGTAGTTTCTGCATTAGCAATGATGAATCGTAAGAGATATATGTGACCGTGCATGAGAAAACCCGGCCAAAGTCGAGAATATTGAAACCGAGTAAATCGAGCGGAAAGGTCTACACCCAGTTCTCAACGAAATGCACGCTACTGTGCGGAGACTCCTATTTAAATCTGTGCCATTCCTTCAATTTAATTTTCCAAGAAAAGCCGTTGACACCATTGGAAAGAGCAGAAAATTTTAAGTTTAGAACATATTACTAAATTCTGATGAAAAATCTATTGACTTTTGTGTGGTTCATGTAATGGGTGTAATTTTCAACTGGCGATTTCTCCCTAAAACGATTTCTCAAGATGCTAAAAAATCATAAAAATTTCATTTCAAAAGATGCAAATATGCGGTTTTCACCAATTTGATCAACTATGTCTGTACTATTTAAAAAAACTTAAACTCATTTTATGGAATTTTCGACTTTGGGAGGGTTTTCTCATGCACGGTCACATATTTATCGTATCCCTCCTCCGTTTTGGTCATGGGCTACCAAAAACGCATTTTTTCTTTTGCTTATAAAATATTGACTGAATCAGATGACAAACAATCTACAGTTACTGTTTACGTCGACCACACTGAGGGTTAAAGTGGAACATTTTAACGGTCAATCGAGCTGATTCAATTTATAACGTTGGCAGAATATCTTACAAAGGTGTGTAAGACACTGCGAGCACTAAGCTTTTTATTGTTTAGCGACATTAGTTGCCGGTCGAAGTATAATAATTGTAACCTCATTATTTATCGGCAAATTTTGAGAGAGAGAGAGAGAGAGAGAGAGAGAGAGAGAGAGAGAGAGAGAGAGAGAGAGAGAGAGCTTTTAAACAACCATGGTTGTGTTGTCATGACGACTGTAATTGTAATCGCTTTCTGCTTTGCATACGGTTCGTATACTGGCAGAAGCAAGGCTGTAGCGAGGATTTTGGTTCGGGTTTTTTTTCACTCACCAATTTCCCTTCCTAAAAAAAACAGTCATCTGGCATATTTCGGGGGGTGTTTTCGTGGTCTTATTTCATAGTTTTTACATTCTGTGCTTGTAAATGCATTATATTATTTTTCACATTTTCCATTTCGGGGGGTGTTCAGACACCCAAAAAAAACCTAGCTACGGCTTTGGGCAGAAGTTTCGATCATTGACTGAGAATTTCTTTCACGTATCACTTAGCTTAGAAACACATGATAGTGTTTGACTTCTTCCCCGCACGTATTTAGACAAATGTAAATGTAATCGGATTTTTATGTAGCGGTTGTCTTATGGCCTCGACCCTGAGGGTCAGATCCTTCACCACCGCTTGCCCGTTTGAATGGACGCCACGCCATTTAGGTCCCCGTGGACGGACAGTGTTAGCCCGAGATTTTGAATCTCTGAAATAGCCAACTTCGTGATTCGAACCGCGGCCAGCACTCACTCCTGTTCTTCTCACCAATAATTATTATTTGTGTATACAATATAAATGGCTGAGGTGACTAAGGAATAGAGGAGTTCCTAATATTTCTCATTGGCTGTCAAAAATATTCGACCATGCATTTATTACTTTGGCAGAATCTGGTTGCTGATAATTTTATTAGGTACCCTTATCTGGTCGTGTCAAATCACCACTATACCCTCGGGTTAAAAAAATTGCTGATTGCCCAGGGCGTCGGCACGGTTCATCACAGAATATAATAATTATTATTCGGTTTAATTTTAATACCAGTAGTCTAGTTATAAAAACTCA